>CM062810.1:76605084-77205084 GCA_031772625.1 Pinus tabuliformis | reverse complement strand
TAAGAAAACTCTAAAGAAAAGGATAAGCTGCTTGTAGAAAATTGTGAAGTCCCATTCGAATCTATGAGTAATAAGTTGCAACAATCCTTCCCAATTTTTCATGATCCCATAGATGATAGGTTGGATAATGAATTAAATCAATATTTTTCTCCATTAAATAACTATGAGAGTCAATATGAAGATGATAATGGTTTCACCAGAAAAATAGTTCAATCAATAGAAGTATCATCACAAAGCTCATATGAAAGTATGCAGGGTGTTAGAGATAAAAGTGACATTTCAGTTTCATGGCATGGAAGCCATCCAGAACAAGTGTGCAGTTGATTAAGTCAGTACTACAATAGTGTATATATTTTGGAAGATCCTTTTGTACAGTTTTTAGAACCTACAAAGGAAAGAAAGTATTTCCTTATCTTTTCTTTGGTTGACAAGGTTATATTCGACTTTAGAACCTTAGTTTTAATCACAAACAAGCCCAAGAAACAAAATCCATCAATGTATATAATGCTTGAGTGGTTGCATTGGTTGTTTAATTTTACCTAACCAGTAGTCAAAAAGCTGATTAGAGTAAGTAGGTAGGATTTCAGTTTGAATAAATTCAGTTTTCAGTAGCAAGTTTATGTTAGATAATATTTCAGTTTACAGAAAAGGGTGTACTTTCAACTCAAAATTTTTAGTCACAAAGATTATACAATAGAGCATATACATGTGTGGGATTGGCCCAATGGATCAGGCCATTGATCTACAAGTTTGTAGGTTTTAACCTCGTACAGAAATTACCTGCATACGAATTGTAAAACACAGAAAATAAACAATGCGAGAGCATAACACATATACACAGAGATTTTCCCCTGGATCCCAAAATTGGGACTACCAGCTTGATTTTTCATTATCTTCCTTTCAATGTTATAATACATATTTATACATGCTGAAGCATCCAATACCATGGAATGAAAACCATTGCGTCAAATAAAAACATGTGCGAAAATCATGCACAAAACCATAGGTGGGTCCGCCCAATCTAGCATAGGGTCCAAAACCAAATTTTCCCGGGTGTTGCCCCGGACCCCATAAAGTGGGGTTACAGGTATGCCTCAAACCCTTTGTGACCCCCCATCCCCTGCTACACAATCGGCACAATGAAGGGGGGGGCGCTCCACCCCCCCTCTAACCCCCAGTTAACTCCACCCCCCCTCTAACCCCCAGTTAACTATGTGGGCTAGTCGTGGAAATAATATAACACAACCCAACATTCTACCACTTTTTTTCTTTCCATAGGTGGCCACAAGAGAGCTTAGTCATTTTTCTAGCCCTGAAACGCCCATTGTCCCTCTACACCAAGAGAACTTCTTAGAGCTCACATATTTTGTTAATGCATCTACAATATTCTTCAAAGTGTCCACCTTTACCAGCAACGCCCTTTTGTCTTCTATCATATCCCTCAAAAAGTCATACTGAACATCAATGTGCTTTGTCTTTGAATGATATGCAGGTTCTTTGCCAAGAAAATTGCACTATGGCTATCACAGTCTATCCTTATAGCTCCCTGTACTAACCCCATACTTGAACACAATCTCTGCAACCAAACTGCTTCCTTGCTTGCATGAGTGGTTGCCATGTATTCTGCCTCTGTAGTTGATAGTGCCACTACAAATTATTTCTTACTCATCCAACTAACTGCACCTCCAAATAGGTTAAACACATACCCACTTGTAGATCTTCTCTGATCCAGAACTCTAGCCCAGTCTACACTAACAAAGCCACGAATATCCAACACTCTATCCAATCCTGGTCTTCCTTGGTAGCACAAACCATAATCACTAGTACCACGCAAATACCTGAAAACCCGCTTCACTGTTGTCCAGTGCTCCTTCCCTGGTTTTGATATAAACCTGCTCAATACTCCCACTGCATGTACAATGTCTGGTCTAGTACAGACCATTGCATACATTAGGCTACCGACTACACTTGCATATGGAACATGGGAAATTTCCTCTTCCTCTTCTTGTGTCTTGGGACACATTTCAGCAGATAACCTCGCACCTACAGGAATATGAACCTTCACCAGTTTACTATCCTGCATATTAAACCTCTGCAGTATGTCTCGACATACTTCCTCTGGTTTAACCAGAGCTTCCTCTTTGCCCGATCTCTTTTAATTTCCATGCCCAAAATATAGTTTGCAGCACCAAGATCTTTCATGTCGAATTTGGAGGACAATTGGGTCTTCAAATCGTGGATAATTTCTTTGTCATTTCCTGAAAACCCGCTTCACTGTTGTCCAGTGCTCCTTCCCTGGTTTTGATATAAACCTGCTCAATACTCCCACTGCATGTACAATGTCTGGTCTAGTACAGACCATTGCATACATTAGGCTACCGACTACACTTGCATATGGAACATGGGAAATTTCCTCTTCCTCTTCTTGTGTCTTGGGACACATTTCAGCAGATAACCTCGCACCTACAGGAATATGAACCTTCACCAGTTTACTATCCTGCATATTAAACCTCTGCAGTATGTCTCGACATACTTCCTCTGGTTTAACCAGAGCTTCCTCTTTGCCCGATCTCTTTTAATTTCCATGCCCAAAATATAGTTTGCAGCACCAAGATCTTTCATGTCGAATTTTGAGGACAATTGGGTCTTCAAATCGTGGATAATTTCTTTGTCATTTCCAACCAGCAGCATATCATCCACATACAAGTCCTAATAAATAACACGGGCTCCACCCCCCCTCTAACCCCCAGTTAACTATGTGGGCTAGTCGTGGAAATAATATAACACAACCCAACATTCTCCCACTTTTTTTCTTTCCATAGGTGGCCACAAGAGAGCTTAGTCATTTTTCTAGCCCTGAAACGCCCATTGTCCCTCTACACCAAGAGAACTTCTTAGAGCTCACATATTTTGTTAATGCATCTACAATATTCTTCAAAGTGTCCACCTTTACCAGCAACGCCCTTTTGTCTTCTATCATATCCCTCAAAAAGTCATACTGAACATCAATGTGCTTTGTCTTTGAATGATATGCAGGGTTCTTTGCCAAGAAAATTGCACTATGGCTATCACAGTCTATCCTTATAGCTCCCTGTACTAACCCCATACTTGAACACAATCTCTGCAACCAAACTGCTTCCTTGCTTGCATGAGTGGTTGCCATGTATTCTGCCTCTGTAGTTGATAGTGCCACTACAAATTATTTCTTACTCATCCAACTAACTGCACCTCCAAATAGGTTAAACACATACCCACTTGTAGATCTTCTCTGATCCAGAACTCTAGCCCAGTCTACACTAACAAAGCCACGAATATCCAACACTCTATCCAATCCTGGTCTTCCTTGGTAGCACAAACCATAATCACTAGTACCACGCAAATACCTGAAAACCCGCTTCACTGTTGTCCAGTGCTCCTTCCCTGGTTTTGATATAAACCTGCTCAATACTCCCACTGCATGTACAATTTCTGGTCTAGTACAGACCATTACATACATTAGGCTACCGACTACACTTGCATATGGAACATGGGAAATTTCCTCTTCCTCTTCTTGTGTCTTGGGACACATTTCAGCAGATAACCTCGCACCTACAGGAATATGAACCTTCACCAGTTTACTATCCTGCATATTAAACCTCTGCAGTATGTCTCGACATACTTCCTCTGGTTTAACCAGAGCTTCCTCTTTGCCCGATCTCTTTTAATTTCCATGCCCAAAATATAGTTTGCAGCACCAAGATCTTTCATGTCGAATTTGGAGGACAATTGGGTCTTCAAATCGTGGATAATTTCTTTGTCATTTCCAACCAGCAGCATATCATCCACATACAAGTCCTAATAAATAACATGGTCACCAATTAATTTAAAATACACACATTGATCTGCTTTGATTCTAGTGAAGCCAAGTCCCCATATAAATGTATCAAATTTCTGATGCCACATCCTTGGTGGTTGTTTTAACCCATACAGAGACTTCTTTAACTTGCATACCAATTCTTTCTTACCCTTCACCAGAAAGCCTTCAAGTTGCTTCATGTAGATTTCCTCTTCTAGATCCCTGTGAAGAAATGTTGTCTTCACATCCATCTGTTCTACCTCAAAATCAAAAGAAACAACAACAAGAGAAAATATATCACCAAAATCAATTCCTGGCACCTGGGAATAACCTTTTGCTACCAACCGAGCTTTGTATTTCTCCACCTTTCCTTCTACATTTGTCTTCTTCTTAAACACCCATTTGCTGCCAATGGGTTTCCTTCTAGCCGGCAATGCCACCAGATCCCAAGCCTCATTTTTGTGCAAAGATGCCATTTCATAAACCATGGCCTCTTTCCAGAGTTTTCCATCCTCTGAATCTACTACTTCCTTCACAGTTTTGGGATCATCATCAATAATAGATAAAGCAAAATTTGAACAGAAAGTAGATGGACTATACCTTTCTGGCTGCATTCTTTCTCGAACTAATTTCTCACACTCGGAGTTTGTGGCTCTTCATCTTCTGATTCCTCCTCTACTGTAGAGTCTGATTCTTCCTCCTTTAGCTCAAACTCTATTTTCTCGGGTTCCTTTGGTTGGACTTCATGTTAATAACATCTTTTACCTCTCTGAACACAACATCTCGGTTGTACACAACCTTCATTGTTAATGGGTTCCAAAGCTTATAACCCTTTAAACCATCCTTATACCCAATAAAGATACACTTTTCAGATTTACTATCCAACTTGGTTTGTTACTCCTTTGGAACATGTATATATGCATCACATCCAAATACCCTCAAATGTGAAAGAGAGGGTTTCTTACTAGTCCATACCTCTTGTGGAGTCTTATCCTCCAACGCTGATGAAGGTGATCTGTTGACTAGGTAACATGCATTATCCACCGCCTCTGCCCAAAATTCTTGTCCTAACCCGGCACCACTGAGCATGCTTCTTGCCCTTTTCATCAACATCTTGTTCATTCTTTTTGCAACTCCATTTGCTAAGGTGTACCTTCAGTAGTCTTCTACCGTGCTATACCACACTTCTTACAGAATTCTTCAATTTCCTTGCTGCAAAACTCTCCACCATTATCTATCCTTAGCACCTTTATCTTCTTCTCTGTCTGATTTTCCACGAGAGCCTTAAATTCTAAAAACCCGTCAAAGACTTCAGATTTCTTCTTAAGGAAATATATCCATGTATTCCTTGAGAAGTCATCTATAAATGATACATAGTACATAGACTTACCCAGTGATGGAACCTTCACAGGTCCAAACACATCACTGTGCACAAGCTCTAATATCTGTTTCACCCTCTTACCAACATAGGGGAAACTCACCCGATTCTGCTTCCCATATACACAATTTTCACATAAATCAAAATCCAGAGAGCTATTACTCATACCTTCTACCATACCTTTACCATGAAGTATTCAAAGGCCCTTCTCTCCAATATGTCCAAGCCTCTGATGCCACAACATGGTATTCTCTCCATAGACCACTGGATTTTTTGCTCCACTTTCAGGAACCACAGAACCGTTGCACCCATTAACAACCATGCTACCTTGCAGCTTGTACAGAGTTCCAATCTGAACTCCCTGCATCAATACCAGTGCTCCCCGAACCATCTTGCAAGTGTCCTTCTCGAACACTGTTTTTACACCTGCATCATCCAACTTGTTTACAGAAATCAGATTTCTGGCCAATGCAGGAATATGCAGAACACTCGGAAGTGTTCTAACCCTTCCACCTTGCAACTTCAATTTTACTTTTCCACCACCAATGATTCTAGCCTTCATGCCATCCCCCAAGAAGACATCACCACCATCATATTTCTCATACTCGCGGAACCACTCTCTATGGGGAGTGAAGTGAAAGGATGCACCTGAGTCAATCAACCATGCCTCATGATCTACATGTGTACTTGAAGAAGCCAAGTACACATCCCCACCTTCATCTAAGGTGGTTTTTGCCTCTGTAGAAGGAGCATCATCAGATCCCTTTCCTTTGTCAGGAGCTTTAGATTTACAGTCCCTTTTGTAGTGTCCTTCCTTTCTGCACTTCCAGCACACCACCTTTACAGGTTTTCTTGGAGATTTAGATCTCCCACTCGATGACTTATTTTGTTTTTGTTCTGGGATCATCCTCGTACAGACAAGGCATCACCATTTTGGCTCTCCATATTTTTCCGTCTCATCTCCTCCGTCAACAAGGATGACACTATTTCATCAAACTACAAGGCAGTTGCACTGCTACCTATTGCAATAACCAGACTATCCCACAAATCTGGTAGAGAACACAACAAACTGATGCACTTATCTTCATCTGAAATTTTAATATCAACATATGCTATTCTTCATCAGACACTCTCATTGGTTTAGTACCCAGATCTACCACGATCCACTGATCTTTATCCACCAACAGATCCTCCATCTCGAGTTTCCACAACTCAAAACTCTAGCCATTAAATTTATCGATCTATATCTTTCCACTACTCGCCATATTCTTTTACCACTAGAATCGATCTTGCAGATCTCCCACTGAACAAGGTCTACCACAGGCCTAAGAAAAAACCCTCAGCAACAAAGGTGTCCCCTTGAAGCCAAAACAGCTCTGATGCCAAATGTAGGTTTTAACCCCGTACAAAAATTACCTGCATATGAATTCTAAAACACAGAAAATTAACAATGCAAGAGCATAACACATAAAACACATATACATAGAGATTTTCCCCTGGATCCCAAAATTGGGACTACCAGCTTGATTTTTCATTATGTTCCGTTCAATGTTATAATACATAGTTATACATGCCAAAGCATCCAATACCATGGACAAAAAACTATCACATCCAATACCATGGACCAAAAACCATTGTGTCCAAAAAAAACATGTGCAAAAATCATGCACAAAACCATAGATGGGTCCGCCCAACCGAACATAGGGTCCAAAACCAAAATTTTCTGGGGCATTGCCCCGTACCCCATAAAGTGGGGTTATGGGTGTGCCTCAAACCCCCTGTGACCCTCCCCCCGCAACACAATCGGTGCAATGAAGGGGGGGCTCTGCCCCCCCTCTAACCCCCTAGCTAACTACGTGGGCTTGTCATGGAAAGAATATAACACAACCCAACAAAGTTCTTAACATTTCACCAGGAAATGCCATCCCCAAGTGGAGCCACTATTAGGTTTCTATACCAATAGGAGTCATAATTTTTGAATGGCTGAGATTAAACCTGTAATATGTACATAACTTTGTTTTTTTGCAAATGTTTTCCATATTTCAAAAATTAAAAAATGTAAAGAGGGTATGTCCTAAAAGAAAAATCAAAGGACAAAAAGAATAAAAAAGGTCAAAACAGATGAAAAATATGAACCCCAATAAAGAAAAGACCCTGAAAGTGTGCAAGTCAAAATGACACTACTATTTACTTTTTGTGCATAATAAAAGATTGTGTGTAGTTTGTGACCTATGCCACAATCCATGATAGTCAAAATGTTTAAACTTGGCTATTTCATGCTTATAGATAGAGAATAAAATCTGACTAAACAGTGTAATCTTGGCAGATAAGTACATAGGTAGAGTCAATAAAGGAGCTCAAATGTTTAATCTGAGCCCTTGGAGGTAATAAGGTTAGATTTAGTTAGATGACTATTGTAAAAGAAGGAAAAATGTTTGATAAGGGTTTGCTAGCTCAAATGCACCCTAATAATGAGAAGTAAAAATGGTAGGATGAGTAGATGGGTAAGTAGAAGAAAGGTTGCAAAAATTATGATGATTGTTACACAAAAGCATATTTATCACCCTCATCATGAAATTTCTAAGTATGGATGAGAAATTGGATTGGCATAAAGTTCACAAAGTCAAATTGATTAATTTCCCCTCACTCATTTCACTTTTTACTTAACTAATTTCTCAGAATAATTTTTAAGTACCCAAAATCTTAAAGTCAAAGGGGCTCAGAGCATTTCTCTGACTTTTGGAGGGACTGGACCATTGGCCCAATGACTTATAAATCTTAAGTACTAAAAACCCCTCATAAACATTCACCCCATTTAATTCATTCATTTTCCCCTAATAAATCCCTTTTCTTAAGTTTAAAACACCATTTTCCTAAGGAAAAGCAAGCACCCCCATGTTTACCCCTTTTTTATGGAAAAACCCACAAAATGCACTTAGCCTAAGTTGTAATGTCTCTATGTAAAAAGCGAATGAAATCACAAAAATACATTACGCTTAGCACCAGTGCATTTATCCCTCGCAATTCTAACAAGATTAAAGCTTAGAATCACACTTAAACCATCCATCAACTGATTCAATAGAGATTAATTTCTAAGATAACTATCTAACAAACTTTAAAGGAACAATTCTCTAATATAATCAGTAATACCATCTTCATATTAATTCTAAGTTTAGTCTTTAACAGGAACATAGATATCTTAATGACATAAAATAACTTCTAGCATGCACTTGTGCTTCATCAGTATACCTACCCTCATCGGTAATTTATGCTGACAATTTAAGGACATTAAATTGGCTAAACATTTTGGCACCATTGCCCGGGAAGTACAAATAAATGTTAAAAAATAATAATTAATTCAAAACATGATATGCGTAGGGATAGAGACTCTATAGGTAGATTTGTAGGATGAGGACGAAGTTTAATTCCCACAAATCCACTCACTTCACCTCGATCTCGAAATTCCACAACACCTACTCAAACCTGAATTCCATTCGCAGGTCAACAAAGACTTCCTGAAGTCTCAAATCAAAAATCCAATCCAGAACTTCACCTACTTCATCTACTGAAGTTGTAATTGAATAAAATCCTATATCCCCAACTACATGTGTAGTTTTTCTATCCTCCATTGGTGAACAAATTTTGGGAGAATAATTAGAAGTTCCTAGTGAAGAAGAGGAAGAGGAAACTTATTTTGAACAACCATTGATAGAAGAACCAGAAGAATTAGAAGAGCCCTATATTAATTCTGAGGAAACTGTCATTGTTGAAGAAGGGGAAGGGGAGGTACACAATGTCAATTTTGAGGAAAATAAGATTGGACGAGGTAGAGGGAGAGGATTGGATGAGGTAGAGGTAGAGGTAGAGGAGGAGGTGGAGATAGGAATAGAGGAGGGGGTAGAGGTAGAGGAAACCAAGATATTTTTCGATTTCCTATTCTCGATGAAGATACAACCCTCACAATGAAGAATATATCACCCTAAATTCTTTCTAATTTCCATGGAAAAAGAAATGAAGAACCATAGACATTTATCTTCGAATTTGAGATATTATGCAAATCATATGACTATCTACATGATGCTCAAAGACTAAAATTATTCCCCGCTACCTTAAAAGATTCAACATTAAAATGGTTCATGAGTCTAGGAATGCATTCTATAAGAACATGGGAACAAACTAAAGAGGCTTTCCTAGGAAAATATAGAGATTATTGTATGCCTAGTAACCTTAAAGATGAAGTCTTCAAAATGACACAAAAGGAAGAAGAGAATCTTCAAGACTTAGTAGAGAGATTTGTCTACAATATTAAAAGAGAAAAAATGGACAATTTGGATGAGGAAACTTTAGAAGCCCTCCTACTTAAAGCTATTAAAGATCAATGGATCGATCTCCTTAACTTAAATGGGTGAGGAGATATTTCTCAATTACCATTTGCAGATATTTTTTACTTATGTGTACATATATCAAGGGGTAAAGCACGATTTCGAAAGAGTCCTAGAGACCCTCTCTTATCAAGAATTAATAAATCTGCAACTAAGAGAGTTAGCAGGGCAGAATTAGGAAGCTTGCTTGATACCTTCAAGACAGACATTTTAGGAGTCTAAGTGAACAGATAGAC
Organism: Pinus tabuliformis; assembly: GCA_031772625.1. Taxonomy (NCBI): domain Eukaryota; kingdom Viridiplantae; phylum Streptophyta; class Pinopsida; order Pinales; family Pinaceae; genus Pinus; species Pinus tabuliformis. The sequence goes on along the minus strand of CM062810.1, from coordinate 77,195,253 downwards.
ACCTTTAAAATATAGAATAAGAAAAAATCTGAAAACACTACATTATCTATTTTTTGTCCTAGATATCAAAAGAAACACGAACTAAGAGAGAGTCCCTTAGATTCAAAGGCTAGAGAAACTTGTATCATATGTGCGGATAATAATGATACTAAGGAATGTCCTTCTTTACCAGGTCTCAAGGCCGTATTTAATGATGAAGGAATTGTTAGCCTCCTATTGCGATAGGTTGTCATTTTTCATGATTGACAGTGGAAGTGCCAAATATGTTCATCTTTTCCATGCTGTAAAAGTTCCATATTTGATGTGGCATGCCATTTTTGTTTCAGTTAAGGGAAGGCCAAACAGTTTAATCTTGGCTTCCCTAGGTTTAAATTTCATGTTTTAGAATATAGAGATGAATATCTGTCCAAACTGTTTAATCTTGGAAGATTTGTAGATAGGTAGAGAATCTTGGGCGCTCAACAGCTTAATCTGAGCCCCGGAAGAAATAAGGGTCGACTTAGATAGGAGGATAGCAAAAAGAAAAGAATGAAAAGCTGGGTTTGCTAGTTCAAGTGCACCCAAACCAAAAAGAAGATAAAATGCTAGGTAAGTAGGCTGGGTAGGTAGTTTTGTGGTGGCAGATTAATGAATTGTGATCCATTTTATGTTTTCAAGTGTCAAATCTATTCAGATCACAAGTATGAGGCAGTTTTTCATTCGGAGCAGCTCAAGCGAGGCATGTTTAACTTCCCCTTCTTCTCCTTCCCCAAATCACTCACTAACTTCCCCAAAGAGGTCAAGATCTGCTTGATATCTCTTAAGTTCATCATGTTTCACATCATTTTCCTTGGTAAAGATTTGCTTTACTTGAGGAGTGTTCACATGTTCTCTAACAAGTTCTATTTCCCCTTTATAGCCTAAGATTTTCATACTTAGCGCTTTCTTCACAATGTCATGTTAACTACTAATTTTACTATGTAAATCCCTATCTATTCCCCCTTCCCCTTACTAAAATTATGCTAAATAACTCCTCTATATACATATCCCCTCCCTCTGGTTGAAAGATAACCATGAGTATGCTTGGGAATTGCTAAGTTTACCTGAAACTTAGCAAGAACCCTCATTTTGCCCCTTTAAACCATCTTCCCATGCAAAGGACTCATTCCTATGCATAAACCCTTCCAAGTGCATAAAAACCCTCCATCAACCATGTTTTAACATTTTCAAGGCTCAAAACCCTCATTCATACTTTCAGACCCCTTCCGAAGTATTAGAAATCCCTCATTTTGCTTAAAAACCCTTCTTCGATCATATATATTCCTTCTAAATCATTGGAACCCCCCTCCGATTGCCTCCCCCTCCCCTCCGACACAATATCGCTGTCGGAGGTCACAGCGATCATTGTTGGCCCCTTTTATAATACCTCCGATCCATCCCTCGCCGATGCGATTTCGCAATCGGCGTATCGCAACTCATTCGTGCACATATATATGTCCCTGACCCCTCCGCCGATGCAATATCGCTATCGCACCCGACAGTGATATTGTTATTGCAATGCTCCATATCAGATTTACATATATCCCCGCTTTATCGTTTAAACTTAAGTTTATTATAAAACTTGAGTTATAACGTAAAAACCCCACATTTTCATCTATCACAAGCCTTATCGCAATAATCCTTATGGAGAAGCGCCGATGTGATCACAGCCATCCATCGCCCCGCCCAGATCAATGGTCCACATCATTTCGGCGATCGCCCATTTCGGCGATTGCATATGTATATACCATCTGCCCCGCCAACTGCCGAAATGCAGAGTTAATCACAGCCGCCCATTCGGGCCCGCTCATCCAACGACAAGTGTTTAATCGCATCATTCCCATATGTGGCTCCGACCAGCGGAGCCGAAAAGTTATAAAGCGCGGCATATAGTTTTTCAGGTCCGAAAAGGCCCTTTGTACAGCCAAGCGGGACCGCTACGATACTCCGGAGCCGAAATAATATAAAGCAGAGCCTAAAAGTGTTCGGGTCCGAAAAGGGGTAGTACTGTGCGCTCCGTTTTGTGGCCCGAAAAACTATAAGAAACAGTTTTGAAGGGTTTCGGGTCCGCGGACCCATTTCATTGTAAATATGCCGATAGGGGTTTTGCTGATGGGCCGGACCCGATTTTGATAAAAGAGGGCCTTAATACATTTTCGGGTCCACGGGCTATATCCGTCATCGGAGGTGTTGTGTTTTGGGACCGCCGATCGCCGATTTAGCGCCAGCCGTTGGATCGGCCCGTGCCGGAGCCAACGACCAGAATTTAATCTTATGAATGGTGTTCCGCCTACGCCCAGTTTTGATGGTTTTTTACGTTTAAAGGCGTTTTTGCTTGTTTTAAAGGGAAAAGGGCCATTTCTTCATGTTATCAATCGGCGTCCATGCCGGCCTTATTAGCAAAGGAGGATTGACAATTCTCGACCCATTGTTCATCGCTACTGCCCAGTTCGGCTCCTAAAAGCAGGTTTTTTCCCCGGCAAGCCATCAATGCCAGACCTCCGCTATTTTTGCATTAATTCATCATTTATCATTTTTAGCAATGTTTCGATCGGCCGAGCACCGATAGCAGTCCTAAGGCCCACAGAAGGCCCCGCAGCAATTCTTTGGGCCGAACAGCGGCTAGAAAGGGGGCGATTTGATAGTTAAAGTGTATCAGTGGGAGAAAAGCGGCCCGATTCAGTTTAAAGGGTATCAGAGGAACCAGAAAAGTGTATCAGTAAAGATATATCAGCGGCCCGAAGCAGGAAAACATTAAAGAGCCCCCAACAAAGTCAATGAAGCAGCTCAGGGCCATCAAAGCTCACCAAATCATTATTAAATGTGTTAAAGCCGCTTAAGGTAGTGGAACTGCCTAAAAGAGGCAATTCAAGTGTTTTTAGGCCCAGATATTGCAGAAGCAGTGTATGAAGACACATATGGGCAGCGCTTCAGTATTCAAGGCGCAGTTATGGCAAAATTGCCAGTGCATTGCAGCAAAGGACCAATATTTATTCATTCTTATGGTTGTTGCCTCCTGCGTAGCTGATAGATATTTTTTACATTTATTTTCAACAGTTGTTAGGTTAGAAGCATTTATTTCTTCAGATCTGTCTCAGATCTGCTGTTGTAGATATTTTTTAGATATTTTCTCTATTTATACCACCCTATGTATTGTGAAAAGGGTTGGTTGGTTGTATTTCTCATTCTAGACTTGCGCTGTATATGTTGAGAGCTTCTGTAATCAAAGATTGCTGGAATATTTGCATCTGAACTGGCTGGTTGTGCTTTCAATGGCTGAAGAGCTTGATATGGAATTCTCATGCTTGCTCATGGTTCAATAAGTCTTTCCTCCCTCTGTTTATCAGTTTATATGTATCAGTATCATCTATATATCATAATCTGAGTTGCAGGAAGAAGGAATAGATCAAAATTGGCTTTCATGCCCTCTGTGCTCAATTCTTGTAACTTTTCTATGTTTTCCTCTGAATTAGTGATGAATATGCACACTTAATTGAACATGTTTGAGCTATTTCCTTGATTATATGAATGTTGTCTAGGAATCCTTCATTGCTCCTATTCAACCTTCATCCACTTTCCCTCTTTGGCTGGATGAGAGATCCTTAATTTCCTCTCATCCCCTGACCTCCATTTCATCCTTATTCCAGCATTAATAATTGTGCCATGTGTAGCTATCCTGCTCCATATTCCCCTCCTCTGCCAAAGAAAACACACCCTTCAGTTCACATTCATTGACTCCATGCCCAATGGTTTGAACTTCTTACACTTTGCATTCCAACTCTGCTTGAATAGATCAACCATCCCACCAGACTCAAACAAAACCCATGTGCATCATATCTAGCCTAAAATTATCCATTAAACAAAGCTAATTCCTAAAGAGAGAGCCCTCTCTGACTGCAGGTAGGCTAGGACCTACAGTCCAAAGATTGGTTTGTGGTTACCTCGGCCGTATTCCCTTAGGAGTCAAAGGGAACAACCTGAGTGTTAACATAATGGCGACTCCACTGGGGAAGAATCATTTGTTTATTACTGTAAATCCCCAATTTTGATCAGTTTGCCTCTTGAATAAATCTTTAAGTTGTTTTGAAAAATCACAAAAAATCAAATAATCACAAAAATCTCAAAAAATCTTGTTTCCTGAAGAAAATTCCCCTTTTTCTTCAAGTTTATTTCATATTTAGCTCTGGTCTATGTTGGTGGACAAAGATCAGACCCTTCAAAGTTAATTTATCCACGTGGCGACTCCACATAATCCTCATAATAAGGACTCTGCTGGAGAAATGAACCCAAAAGAAATATATGAGCAGATCAGGCTGTTGACCCGGATTATTATCCAAGTGGTCATGTTCTTTCTCTTCCATAAAATTTTGTTGTGTATATTGTATTTTAAAGACAACTTTAAATTTGATTTTTATGGTTTGCCTTTTGAAAATGTTGAGGAAAGCCCCCCTTGCAAATTAGAACAGCAGCCTTTAAATGCTGTTGAAGATCATCATGCAGCGAAGGAGAAACAAGTATCAAAGCAAATCATCCTATCCCTGTTCATATCGAGCCCAGTCATTCAATCCCTGTACATAATCCCATGCCTCGTAAGGTTCTTGATAGATATAAGCCACTCATTTTGCCTCCCATGCTCAATCCTTTGCCTAAATATCATCCTAAGTATCTCCCAAGATTTGATGGAGAGAATGGTGTTACTGCGCAAAAGCATATCTAGGCTTTTGAAGACTATCTTAACATTTTTGAAGTAGAAGACGAGGATGTTAGTATTAGGCTGTTTTCCCTTTCTTTGCAAAGTGAAGTTAGGACTTGGTTTAAAGCATTGCCTGAGGCTAGCATCTCTAACCTTGAGCAGTTATTCAATCTTTTCCTTGATAGATGGATGATTAAAATTAATTTCCTCTCGCTCATTCAAGATTATGATCAGTTAAAAAGGCTCCCTAGTGAATCTATTCAGCAATTTTCTGATCGATTCAATCAATTTTATTTTTCTATGCCATTGAATATTAGACCTCCCCCTGATCTAGCTCTATTGCATTATCCAAGAGCTTTTGATGCAGAAATAGAATTCCGTTTAAGAGAAAGGAGCCCGTCCACTATGAAACAGATGCAGGACATAGCTGTGGACGTGGAGGCAAATCTGAAAATGAGGGAGGAGCAGCGCAAAGCAGAGGAAAAGGAAAGACTTCATAGTTTATTACAAAAGTCATAGGAAATGATGCAGCTGGTCACAATGAAAGTGGAATGTTTAGAGCACCAGAACAGATCTATTTTGCAAAAGGAAAGTAGTGACATTCATGAACAAACCTGCCACAAAACAGATGACATATTCATACAGCGATATGTGAAGGAGCAATCTCTTGATATACTATGTGAATATGGCAGCTTCTCTTCTTTCAACTGCTTGCCAAAATACGATGACTATGATGATGATTATGAGCCTAATGACCAAATCGGCTTTGCAGAGGAATCAGAGCCTATTTTGGCAGAAAGCACAGTTCAGGAGCAGCAGCCTGAAATCGCTGACCAGCTTGCTCATTTCAGGTATGAAGAAAGGGAGGAGAATGCAGAAAATTTTGATTTCAGCGAAGGAACTTTGCATTTTTGTTTCGAATCTTTTCAGTTTATTAGGGAGAATTATCATGCAATTAATAATCAAGTTTCAACAAGTGTTGATATTGATCATCTAGAGGAGAGTCAAATCCTTGCTCCTAATGCATTACCTCTAGATTTGTAGCCCCAAAGAGCCATTGAATGTCAGATTGAAGAAAAAGACTCAGAAGCAGCTGCTTATGATCAAATGGTCCAAGTGGACCTCCTGCCTCTTTGTTTTAAGTCTTCTGAGTTATTTAAAGAACAAGAGGAGCGGCAAGTGCAAATCTGTCATGTGCCATCTGAACCTGTTTGTAATGAATTGCAAGTATCGCTCCAAGTCTTGTGCAATCCATCAGATGATAGGCTGGGTGATGAAGTAAATCACTGCTCTTCTCCATTAGAAGGCTGCGAGGCTCAATACCAAGTTGCTGATGATCTCCCTATTCCAAAGCATGATGGTTGTCCCAAACCTTTGTACAGTTCTTTAATTCAACCCAGCAATTGTATATACATGTTACAGGGCCCTTGTGTACAGTTTCTTGTTTCAGCAAAGAAGGTCAGCAGTTCCCTGATCTTCTCAATGGTTAACAAAGCTATATCAGATTCCAAGATCTCCATCTCAAGTACCAGCAAGCACAAGCAGCAAAGCTCATTGATGTTTATATTGCTTAAGTGGCTGCATTGGCTATTTCATTTCACCTAACAACAAACTAAGTCCTGGTTAGGGTAAGTAGGTAGGATTAATAAGGCAGCCGGCAAAGGGAATTTTGCAGAATACAACAATAATTGAATACAAGGCCATCTGACCTGTTGTTCTTGACTTTTCGCAAGGAAAAGCCATCCCCAAGTGGAGCCACTGTTAGCCTCCTATTGCGATAGGTTGTCATTTTTCATGATTGACAGTGGAAATGCCAAATATGTTCATATTTTCCATGCTGTAAAAGTTCCATATTTGATGTGGCATGCCATTTTTGTTTCAGTTAAGGGAAGGCCAAATAGTTTAATCTTGGCTTCCCTAGGTTTAAATTTCATGTTTTAGAATATAGAGATGAATATTTGTCCAAACTGTTTAATCTTGGTAGATTTGTAGATAGGTAGAGAATCTTGGGCGCTCAACAGCTTAATCTGAGCCCCGGAAGAAATAAGGGTCAACTTAGATAGGAGGATAGCAAAAAAAAAAGAATGAAAAACTGGGTTTGCTAGTTCAAGTGCACCCAAACCAAAAATAAGATAAAATGCTAGGTAAGTAGACTGGGTAGGTAGTTTTGTGGTGACAGATTAAGCACGGCATATAGTTTTTCGGGTCCGAAAAGGCCCTTTGTACAGCCAAGCGGGACCGCTCCGATACTCCAAAGCCGAAATAATATAAAGCAAAGCCTAAAAGTGTTCGGGTCCGAAAAGGGGTAGTACTGTACACTCCGTTTCGTGGCCCGAAAAACTATAAGAAACAGTTTTGAAGGGTTTCGGGTCGACGGACGCATTTCATTGTAAATCCGCCGATAGGGGTTCCGCCAATGGGCCAGACCTGATTTCGATAAAAGAGGGCCTTAATACATTTTCGGGTCCACAGGCTATATCGCTCATCGGAGGTTTTGTGTGTTGGGACCGTCGATCCGCCGATCGCTGATTTAGCGCCAGCCGTTGGAATGGCCTGCGCCAGATCCAACGGCCAAGATTTAATCTTCTGAACAGTGTTCTTCCTGCGCCTAGTTTTGATGGTTTTTTACGTTTAAAGGCGTTTTTGCCTATTTTAAAGGGAAAAGGGCCATTTCTTCATGTTATCAATCGGCGCTCGCGCCCGCCTTATCAGCAAAGGAGGATTGACAATTCTCGGCCCATTGTTCATCGTTACTGCCCAATTCGGCTTCGAAAAGCAGGTTTTTGCCCCGGCAAGCCATCAATGCCAGACCTTTGCTATTTTTGCATTAATTCATCATTTATCATTTTTAGCAATGTTTCGATCGGCTGAGCACCGATAGCAGTCCTAAGGCCCACAGAAGGCCCCGCAGCAATTCTTTGGGCCGAACAGCGGCTAGAAAGGGGGCGATTTGACAATTAAAGTGTATCAGTGGGAGAAAAGCGGCCCGATTCAGTTTAAAGAGTATTAGAGGAAGCGACAAAGTGTATCAGTGAAGATATATCAGCGGCCCAAAGCAGGAAAACATTAAAGAGCCCCCAAAAAAGTCAATGAAGCAGCTCAGGGCCATCAAAGCTCACCAACTCATTATTAAATGTGTTAAAGCCGCTTAAGGCAGCAGAACCGCCTAAAAGAGGCAATTCAAGTGTTTTTAGGCCAAGGTATTGCAGAAGCAGTGTATGAAGACACATATGGGCAGCGCTTCAGTATTCAAGGCGCAGTTATGGCAAAATTGCCAGCTCATTGCAGCAAAGGACCAATATTTATTCATTCTTATAGTTGTTGCCTCCTGTGCAGCTGATAGATATATTTTACATTTATTTTCAACAATTGTTAGGTTAGAAGCATTTATTTCTTCATATCTGTCTCAGATCTGCTGTTGTAGATATTTTTTAGATATTTTCTCTATTTATACCAGCCTCTGTATTGTGAAAAGGGTTGGTTGGTTGTATTTCTCATTCTAGACTTGCGCTGTATATGTTGAGAGCTTTTGTAATCAAAGATTGTTGGAATATTTGCATCTGAACTGGCTGGTTGTGCTTTCAATGGCTGAAGAGCTTGATATGGAATTCTCATGCTTGCTGATGGTTCAATAAGTCTTTCCTCCCTCTGTTTATCAGTTTATATGTATCAGTATCATCTATATATCATAATCTAAGTTGCAGGAAGAAGGAATAGATCAAAACTGGCTTTCATGCCCTCTGTGCTCAATTCTTGTAACTTTTCTATGTTTTCCTCTGAATTAGTGATGAATATGCACACTTAAATGAACATGTTTAAGCTATTTCCTTCATTATATGAATGATGTCTAGGAATCCTTCATTGCTCCTATTCATCCTTCATCCACTTTCCCTCTTTGGCTGGATGAGAGATCCTTAATTGCCTCTCATCCCCTGACCTCCATTTCATCCTTATTCCAGCATTAATCATTGTGCCATGTGTAGCTATCCTGCTCCATATTCCCCTCTTCTGCCAAAGAAAACACACCCTTCAGTTCACATTCATTGACTCCATGCCCAATGGTTTGAACTTCTTACACTTTGCATGCCAACTCTGCTTGAATAGATCAACCATCCCACCAAACTCAAACAAAACCCATGTGCATCATATCTAGCCTAAAATCATCCTCTAAACAAAGCTAAATCCTAAAGAGAGAGCCCTCTCTGACTGCAGGTAGGCTAGGACCTGCAGTCCAAAGATTGGTTTGTGGTTACCTCGGTCGTATTCCCTTAGGAGTCAAAGGGAACAACCTGAGTGCTAATAGGAATACCAGAACAACTAGACCCTCTCTACTTTATAACTAAGAGACCATGGAAAAACTCTCAACCAAATCAACCACAAGGCTTCAGACCACAATGATTTTCTTAGTCTTCAAAAAATAATTGGAATCCATCTTGGCAGCCTTGGGCTCAGCTACAATCACAATCTTTGAATCAAGGATGGAAAATTCCTTATGGGGCTTATGCTCAGTTTCAACAATGTTCACCATCCTATCTTCCACTGCAATTTATACCCCAAACTAATAAAATTCCCCAAACTAATCAATTACCTCAAATCCAAGTTCAAAATAAAAGGCCACAACTCTCCCTACCATTTCCATAAAAACCAAATCAACTACCCACTCAACCACTTCTGAATCCTAATAATAAAATACCATAACAACATGTGTACACCATGGAAGGGAAAAATCCTCAAACTTATGTAATAACTCCACTAGATCTAAATAATGTACAATTAAGGTCTGGAAGAGTGTTACAAAGAAAACCCCTTGTTGTTATTCAGGAAACAAGACCAAATCTTCAAAAAGATAAAAATTGATTTGAATAAGGAGAGACCTCTCTCCCTTAAGAAGAAAATAATCAAACTAAAAATGTTCCAATAAATAATCCTATCATAGAAAAACCCTCAGTATCAATTAGGCCACCTTTCCCTAAATGGTTGAAAATTGATGAAGGAGTAGAAAAAAAATTACATAGCCTGATTATGATATGTTGGATGAATTAAGAAATGTTTGTATCAAAATTTCTTTGTTACAAGAAATAAAAGAAATACCAATATTAGCGAAAACAATTAAGGAATAAGTACTCAAGTATTAGGAAGAAAAAGAAAGGACATGAAAATGATTCAATTAGTTGGAAAAATTGCAGACATCATGATGGGGAAACAACAATTCAAAAATATTTAGATCCAAGAAGCCCCATTGTAAAAATTCACATCAATGGAACTAAAATCCAAAACACGCTGATTGATCTAGGAGCAACCATAAACATAATGAGTAAACAAGTTATGGACTCACTTAGGCTTCCTAACCTGCAATTACAATTAACAGATAGGTCTATGATCAAAACTGATGGTGTGTTGGAGGATGGTTGTGTATCCTTAGATTCTTGGGAATATCCTGTTGATTTCATGGTCTTAACACCCAAGAATAATTTAGGACATCCATTAATCCTAGGAAGATCTTAGTTAGCTACAACTGATGCTTTCATCGGTTGTCAATCAGGTAACATGTTTATTTCAAATGGAAATTCTAAAAATAAATTTACATTATACCCTCCTGCAAGAACAATAATAGAAATAGAAAATGAAGAATGGATAATTGATGAAGATGATATACAACCTGTTTTGCCTACTGAACAAGTAAGAGAGGAAGACCAAATTCTAAATCTATTGGAAAATAATGAATCTTCCTCACATTATGAGCGTAGTCGAAATGAATATCTCTCATCTAGAAAAGTATCATTGCTCTCTATGGAAAAATTTGGGAATTATTTAATAGAAATCTTTCCAAGTAAAACTTTGAATGTTAATGAAAACTTGGAAGAACTACAAAAGAATCAATTGGTGGAAATATTACAGAAACATTGTTCTGCTTTTGGATGGGAATACACTGATATGAGAGGAATTTATCCTAAAACTTTCATACATCATATCTACATTGAACAAAGTGCAAGACCAATTAGACAACCACAACGAAGAATGAACCCAAATCTAAAAGAAATTGTTAAGGAGGAATTGAAAAAGCTATTAAATGTAAATTTCATTTATCCGATATCAGACAGTCAGTGGGTTTCACCCTTAGTAATCATTCCAAAGAAAAATGGAAAATGGAGAGTATGCATCGATTACAGGGAATTGAATAAAGCAACATTAAAAGACCACTTTCCACTACCTTTCATAGATCAAGTCTTAGACACATTAGCAGGGAAAAAGTATTTTTCATTTTTGGATGGTTTTAGTGGATACAACTAGATTCAAGTAGCACTTGAAGATCAAGATAAAACCACATTCACCTGTCCATGTGAAACTTATGCTTAACGAGTACTTCCCTTTGGATTATGTAATGTTCCAGCGACATTCTAAAGAGCAGTCCTCAGCATTTTCTCTGATCTTATTCATGATTGTGTGGAAGTATACATGGATGATTTCACAGTTTATGGAGATTCTTTTAATGAAGCACTTGGAAATTTAGAAAAAGTGTTAATAATATGTAAAGAAACAAATCTTTCGTTAAGTCATGAGAAATGTTTCATTATGTTTAATGAAGGAATTTTTTAGGTCACCATATTTCAGGAAAGGGAATTAGGGTGGACTCATCTAAAGTTGAATTCATTTCTAAGTTATCAGTGCCAAATTGCCAACGAGATTTTAGAAATTTTCTTGGTTTTACTGGATACTATAGAAGATTTATAGAAAACTTCACAAAAATTGCATCTCCACTCTTTAAACTTCTTACCAAGGACTATGAATTCAAATGGGATTCTGAATGTCAAACTGCCTTTGAAACTTTGAAAAAGAGAATTTTTGAAGAACCTATTTTAAAAGGACCTAATTGGAAATTACCTTTCTATATCTCAACTTATGCTTCATATTCAACCTAAGGAACTGTGATAGGGAAAAATGATCTTACTCCTTATGCAATCTATTATACCAGTAAAAAATTAGCTCCTGTAGAGTTAAATTATACTGTAACTGAGAAGGAGTTTTTAGTTGTAGTTCATGCCATTAACAAATTCAAACATTATATAACTGGCTATGAAACTTTCATTCACACAGACCATTTTGCCATTAGATACCTATGAATAAACCAATCACTAATGGGAGAGTAACCAGATGGCTTTAATTGTTACAAGAATTTAGCATCACCATTCTAGATAGGCTCAGAAAACAGAACACAATTGTTGACTTTCTATCTAGAATTCAAAATGATAATAATGATCAACCTGTAGAGGATAAATTTCCTGATGTATATCTTTTTGCAGTATCTACTAAATCACCTTAGTATGCAAATAATGCTAACTATTTAGCTACAAGGAAAATGCCATTTCATTTGTCTCCTAGACGAAAGAGGAGAATAGTCCACAATAGCACATCTTATTCATCGATAAATGAAGAATTATACAAAACCGGACCAGATCTCATCATTAGAAGATGTGTTCGAGAGGATGAAATATCATAGATACTTAAAGCCTACCATGATGAACCATGTGGAGGACATTTTTTTGAACAAAGAACTGCTTATAAAGTCTTTCTTTTAGCATTTTATTGGCCTTCCATTTTTATGGATACCAAGGAATATGTTAAAATATGTGATAGTTGTCAGAGAATGGGCAAACCCACTCTTTCAAACGAGATGCCATTACAACCACAGGTACTCATTGAACCGTTTGAAAAGTGGGCACTAGATTTTGTAGGACCAATCAGCCCACCTTGAAAGCAAAAGAGGTATATTTTGGAATGTAATGATTATGTCACTAAATGGGTAGAAGCTAAAGCACTTCCTTTTGCTACTGAAAATGTTGCAGTTTCATTTCTTTTTGAGGATATTTTCACTCACTTTGGTGTTCCAAGAGAAATTGTAACAGATCAAGGAACACAATTAACATCTAGATTAGTGTAGAAGCTTGTGAAGCAGTACAGAATCAAACATCTATAGTATATTTTGTACCATCCACAAGCCAATGGACAAGTTGAGTCTACAAATAAGGTGATTGAAGCAATTCTTATCAAGATTGTACACTTACACAAGAAGGACTGGGCAAAATAGCTTCTAGAAGCTTTGTGGCCTTATAGAACTACATCGATAAGTACTACAGGACATACTCCCTATGAACTTGTGTATGGGAAGCAAGTCTTACTTCCAATAGAGTTCCAGATCCAGACTTATAAAACAACAGTCCAGCTAGACCTTGACCTATCAAAAGCACAAAAGCAAGGGATGAAACAACTTAATGAGCTTGATGAAATAAGACAAGAAGCCCTTTAGAGAACCAGCCTAGTTTAACAACAGAGATCTAGATGGCATGATAAGTACATTAAAGAAAGAAAATTTCGTCGAAGAGATTGGGCAATACTCTTTGATTCAAAGTTCAAAAAATTTCAAGGGAAATTCCAAACCCATTGGCTTAGACCTTATGAAGTTGAAAATGAGTTTGACAATGGTGCAGTTAGAATCAGGACTATTTATGAAGAGAAAATTCCTCTTTTAGTAAATGGACATCAACTCAGACTTTACCAAAAGCCATTGACAAAAGAAGAATTCGTCAAAAATTTACAAGATAATTCATAATTGAAGATGGTCGAAAAGTGTTCTTATTCTTTTCTGCCTTAGAAATTTTACTCAATTTTACTTTTCTAAAAAAAAATGATAAAAATGATAAAAATAAAAAATAAATTATATATATATATATATACACACACACATAAAATATTAAAAATATATATGAAAAAAAATAAAAATAAAAATATAATAATAATAATAAGAGGTATAAACATGAAAACCAACTGTTGTTGGCATGTTTATACATAAAATTCGAAGTGAAAACCAACCCCAGTTGGCACCTTAAAATTTGTTTTCAAAAATAAAGTACCTTTCTTAAAGTTTTTTTTTCTCAACTACAAAATCAACAACTTTTTGCAAATCAGACAAGTTTCTGCAGCTAGGACAAGTTTCTGTAGCCCTAATAAATTTTTGAAGCCCACTTGACAGGAACACTTGTTGATTCGAATTGAAGGATAATTGACAATGAAAATTAGCTGCAAGAGATATCAAATAACAATTAAGGTTAGAAAAGTTAATCAAAGGTACGTGATACTTTAATTTAACAATGAGGATTAATATATTTCATATATGAACTAAGAGGACATAACTTTGCCAAAATAAAACAAAATCATTGCAAACTAAGGGTGAAGGTCGCCTATCAAAATCATCATAAACCACCACTTAAAACCCATGTCTTGTCCCTATTCCAAATCTATTGAAGTAATCACTGAATCATTATTTTGAATGCGCTCCAATGGTCAAATTCATTCCCATGACCTTCATTATAATTCACCTGTTCTTCCATTTATCCGAATTCATATAGCCTTTCTATCTCTCTGCCACTAACTGAAACCCTACCAACACCATTTCTCCTGTCAAAGTAAGCAGTCCTTGAGATGAAGCATCCTCCATAATGGGTGTTATTGTCCGAACCGAGCCAGCAGGAAAGAAATTATTAGAAGGATATCCTCAAACCAGGGAGCTGTTGTAGAAAATACAATGGTTACAATTCATAGAGAAATTCGACAGTTTCCACAGGGAAGTGATGATTACTTTTGCATGCTAATTTGATGGAACGAAGGTTGAAATATGAGACATTAAGTTCACTATAACAGAGTCTTTGATCATAGAATCTACTGAATTGCCCAGAAGAGGAGACAAATGGTTCAAAAACATCTACCCTCCACACTGTAGTACCTCAAGATAAACAGGGAAAAAGGCCAAGAGAAGAAACTTCATCTCCAACATGTACAAAAATAAGTGCTCATGAATTCATTATTGATCCAAGTCCAGGTGTGAAAAAGGAACCTACCAAGACCTTTTACTTTTGTGATGTGTTAAATTTCATTTTTTAAAAGAAAATAAATGAATACATGTGCATGTTGTAAAGAAGAGGAACATGTCAATCATCAACAACATAAAAACATAAGCCGTTGATAACGGATTTCATCCAGGAGGGACTACGTTTTCGAGCCCCGGTGTCAAGATGGTGTAGGCTACTGCATTAAGTGTTGTCAATAGTGATGATGTACATAAGAGGTGATGTCACTATCATACAAGGATAATTCCCTCACGCAGGAGTGGCTCCAAGAGATGTTCCGCTACAGGAACTCTCAGTCAAAAAGGAATCCTATCAGTATGACATAAAACTCATGCATGATGAGCACCCAACAACATGGCATAAAAGGGATCTCAATGCAAACAAGCATGGAGACAACATGAGTATCCCATCAACATACAACAAAGGGATCTCAAAACACAATAGGATGAATCATGACAACAAGTACATCACACATATGATTCCGCATCACATCAAGCAGGAATCATGAAGCAAGTATGAAAAACAAGATCCCACATCAAACATCAAACAGGGATCTGTGCAACACAATGAATAGAAAATGAAGTACATGAACACACTGCATATATCTCACATCCAGGGACCATCTGTAGAAGCAGATGTAAAATTGTTGAAGTTGTTCATACCATCGATCTCACAGCATTGAATCACATGAAAATGGTTGCTTGCACATTAATGTTGACACCTG
This sequence comes from Pinus tabuliformis, assembly GCA_031772625.1. NCBI lineage: Eukaryota > Viridiplantae > Streptophyta > Pinopsida > Pinales > Pinaceae > Pinus > Pinus tabuliformis. The sequence continues at coordinate 77,179,916 of CM062810.1, read as the reverse complement.
CACTCTACTTAGAAAAGTGGCCAAAAAATAGAATGAGCGAACGGAAAATATGAATGCACCATCATATTTGTGCCATTGAATAGTGCGAAATTGACTGTAAAATTTCTAAATTCTGAGAAAGTGGAAATCTGGGGCTTAAGGAATCTTTTAGATTCCCTTAGATTCCTCAAAGATTCCCTCATCCTAGTCCTCTAAAAATCGGCTACTCAGATCAGGAAAATGACTGGACCATTGGGTTCATGTCACCGAGAGGTGTAAGATCAACATAAAGTTTGTCCAATTTGGACACTGCCAAAATTTCACCCTCCTAGAAATTTTGCTCAGTCATGGTTCCACTTGCATTAAAAAATTAATAGAAAAATCGTCTCGAATTTCATGCTCACTCCTGGTTCCTCCATGCCTAGCCGCACTGGTGAAAATGAAGGTTTATATCAACTTCTGGGCAGATATTCCCATGTGCGTTGGTTGGCATATTGGTTAAGGTCTCCGAATTTGGTGGAGGAGGTCAAGTGGTCAAACCCCACCTCCTCCATGTTTAAGCTTTTGTTGTTTTAAGAACCGCAAAAATTTTTTTTGGGAGGTTAGGTCAGCATTGGGTGGCCCACCCCCACAACCTCTGCAGCACATACATTACTCCGTCGGTGCGTTTTTTTGGTTGCATTAAAGTTTTGGGGCCGTATCACATGGTTCATTTAATGGTGCATTGTATGAGGCCGCCACATGGTGGCGGGCCAGCCCACGTGGCTGGCGCGAGCTTAGTACCCACCGGCCTCCCCTTCATACATGGAAATTAAGTTAGGGTTGGAGGGGGTGTGTGTGCTGGATCCACCGAAGGTGGCCCATGCCCACCCCCATATATATATATATATATATATATATATATATATATATATATATATATATATATATATATATATATATATATATATATATATGTTTATCATTATGTTGACCGAGGTTTGGCGGGGTCATGGCTGCCGACCCATAAACTGCTTTGTTTTCCGTCAAGTGTTTGGGGGCTGACAGGGGTCATGGCTCATTGGCCAAATTTAAATTTTGTTTTGTTAATGTGGTTTTGGGGGCTTGGTGGGGGTAGTGGTTCGCCACCACATTTATTTTATATATCTATATAGATATTTTAAAAATAGGGCATTTTAAAATTATTTAGATTTTAGGCTAAATGAGACAAATTAACCGGGCCACAAATTTGCCCAAAATCTGGCCCAGGGTGGCCGGAATCTGGTGGCCGGGTTCTATCCAAATTGTGGCCTCCTTAAGTCTGCCCAGTGAGCAAAAAGTCAACCTAACTTTGACCGCTTCTAACTTTCACATACAGACTCGATTTGACGAACCGTTCACGTCACCGTGATCAAGACGACGAGATGTACGCTCTGGTCTTGGTCCAAAATCATTATCATCACTTTGATTTTTGAGCTTCCATTAGCCCTCTTTGTCCTGTGTGTGTCTCTGGAGCCACCTGGATCAATCCTCCCCACTGAGGATCTTTTGGTCCCCCAAAAGCATGAAAAATAATCTGCAATTTCGCTGTACCTTGTCTGCACCACAAGCATCCTGAAAGGTCTCACTTCCATCTCCTTCACCTTCGTTCTTTGGAGCCTTAAGCCATGAGCCAACACCTGCAATTTGTAGTACATCGTTTTGCGGATTACATGATTGTCTTAACTAACTAACTAATGACCCAAGCATCCCACACTTGCCACGAGTTTATAACACATACTTGGTGGTCAAGTTTACATCAGGATGGACACAATACTCCAGCTACGAAAACAAGGCCAACATATCATTGTTGCTTCGACAAGTGATGAAAAACACATCATCACTGCAACACATGATTTACAAGAATAAGGCCAAACACTGTTGTTTCTTTGACAAGTGATGGAAACACGACATCACTTTCACATTTTATCATGCAACTCAAAATAATACCAGACATCATTGTTGCTGAACAAGTTATGGAAAACACATCATCACTTTTACATTTTAAAATGCAACAAATGATTTACAAAATAACAACCATGATCTAGAAACCATTTTTCACTTATCAAGGTGAATGGGTCACCTCCCTGTGGTGGTTTTGCTTGTCAAACAACTGCTTCACGTGGTTCATGCACTGATGGTTTGTCTTTAAGGTGCTACTTTGGATGGAGCCTCCAACAAGTAGCTCTTTGATGCCACTTCTATCACAATGACTGCAATAGGTTTTCTTCCTCTAGATCTGCTTAACATGTTTCTTTACCTACTGTTGAGAGAGTCTTTCATGCCTCCTCCTTTTGTGTGCTGTTATTCTTTTCCAACACTTATAAAATGTATAGTTATGTAATCCATAAAAGGTACATGTTTTTCGATTCCATGTATTACATTCATCGTTAACAACATGATCATAATTGAAATGAGCATTTGAATGTTGAGAGTGGTTATACCTTTCATTGCCATCTCTGGTGTAAGTATGGTGATGAGATCTTACCTTAGCCCTTTCCCTGCCATGGGATGATGGGGATGTGTTCCCATCATTCTCTTTCCTCAACGATTTCGACGATGTCTCAGAAGAATTTGACACCTTCGAGCATTCTCCCTTGGTGTATCTCGAGCCTGCAAATTGAGTTCTTTGTACAACCTCCAATGCTTGAGCTATGCCTTGGTTATACACGCCAAGTTATTTTTCCTCTTCGTGCCTCGTCCTAGTAAGGATCCTCATGTTTGTCCCTATAATTGGGATCTCCACATCTCCAATAGAAATCATACCATGTGATGACAAAATTGAAAGGAAATAAACATCTTTTACCTCCTCTGTCGATTTGGAAAGAATTGATGAGGGCTTCTCATCATCTGTTGTTGGTGTTCGCTAGCTGTCATGGTGCATTCCCCAACTTCTCTTCTGACATACCCAAGTCCTGCCTAATGGGGTATTCTTCTACTTTGATGGGGTTTACAATGCCTTACCCATTAACACCCAAGCCTTTTCCTTCATACCCCATTTTCTTCAACAATTTGGAGCCAATGCCTGTGGTATGATTTTAAAAAATAGTGAAATCATCATCAGGACACATACATGAATTTGGAGAACTACTTTTTACCTCACAGGGGTCATGATGCAGCTTTTCCAAGGCCTCGTCCTTTGCTTGCAGCTGTCGTAGCAAACTATGTTTCTCCTCTTTCTCTTCATGTAGAAGAATATTTAATTTAGCATTATCTATTTGAAAACTTTGGTTGTTGTGCTTCAGTTCTCCCAAGACCTCTTCTGTGGCTCGCAACTGAAGTTGCAATCACTCCTTTTCCTCTGTCTCTTTTTGTAGAGTTTCATACATTATTTCCACCCTTTTGGAAATTTTTAGCATGGTCTTGTACATCGCTTTTTCCTCCTTTATTGCTGCGCGTTCCATTGTTCACGCTTGAAATTCACATCAACGCAAAGACCGCTCCGATACCACTTGATCCAGGTCCAGGTGTGACAAAGGACCCTTCCAAGACCTTTTAGTTTTGTGATGTGTTAAATTGCATTTTTAAAAGAAGATAAATGAACACATGTGCATGTTTTAAAGAGGAGGAACAGGTCAATCATCAGCAACATAAAAACATAAGTCGTTGATAATGGAGTTCATCTAGGAGGGACTACGTCTTTGGGCCCCTGTGTCAAGATGGTGTAGGCTACTGCATTAAGTGTTGTCAATAGTGATGATGTACATAAGAGATGATGTCGCTATCATACAAGGATAATGCCCTCACGCAGGAGTGGCTCCAAGGGATGTTCCACTATGGGAACTCCGAGTCAAGAAGGACTCCTATCAATATGACATAAAACTCATGCATGATGAGCATCCTGACATGAAATTCATCAACACATGAAAACATAAGTCGTTGATAATGGAGTTCGTCCAGGAGGGACTACATCTCTGGGCCCCGGTGTCAAGATGGTGTAGGCCACTACATTAAGTGTTGTCAATAGTGATGATGTACATAAGAGGTGATTTCACTATCATACAAGGATAATGCCTCATGCAAGAGTGGCTCCAAGAGATTTTCCGCTACAGGAACTCTCAGTAAGAAAAGACTCCTATCAGTATGACATAAAGCTCATACATGATGAGCATCCTGCCAACATGGCATAAAAGGGATATCAATGCAAACATGCATGGCGACAACATGAATATCCCATCAACATACAACAAAGGGATCTCAAAACACAACATGATGAATCGTGACAACAAGTACATCACACATATGATTCCGCATCACATCAAGTAGGAATCCTGAAGCACGTATGAAAAGCAAGATCCCACATCAAACATCAAACAGGGATCTGTACAGCACAATGCATAGCAAAAGAAGTACATGAATACACTGCATATACCTCACATCCAAGGACCATCTGCAGAAGCGGATGTCAAACTGCTGAAGTTGTTCATGCCATCGATCTCATGACATAGAATCGCATGAAAATGATTGCTTGCACATGAATGCTGACACTTGCACTCCACTTAGAAAAGTGGCTGATAAATAGAATGAACAAATGGAAAATCTGAATGATCCATTAGATTTGTGGTGTCTAATAGTGCAAAATTGACTGTAAAATTTTTGAATTTTGAGAAAGTGTAAATCTGGGGCTTAAGGAATCTTTTAGATTCCCTCATCTGAGTCCTCTGCAAATCAGCTGCTCAGATCAGGAAACTGACTGCACCATTGGGTTCGTGTCACCGAGAAGTATAAGATCAACAGAAAGTTTGTCCAATTTGGACATTGGATCAATTATTCAGCAAAAGAAGCAGAAGATACAACTCAAATATGTCACCATTCAAAATGAGGAAGAGCTTCAGACTATTGTTATGAGTGGTTTACAGTTTTCCATAAGGTCAAAAGAACACATCCTTGACACCCCATCCTCTTCGGCCTCACAGAATCCTTTAGACAAATCATTGTCAACAGAATTGGGTGAACTTGATGATCCTAATATCTTCAACAAGTTTTTGCAAATTAAGGAAAAATATGAAACACTAAAGGCCAACACCTATGCTCAGTTTTGGAAGCGGACTTCTACCTCCCAGCATAGGTTGCTAACAATAGTTAATAGTGAGAAAGTAAGAATGCAAATGGCATTCTTACAGGCTCAAGTACCATCTCCAAAAACTTTTGTATATTACAAGAAGACTATATTCTCATTTGATGCAAAGTTAATACATCCCATTGATCAAATGGATATGCATAAACAGTCTAGAGAAATTATTTTCACCACCATGACAAATACTACCATAGATCTTTCAAATTTATGGACATCTCTCACAAATGTCCAAACATAGTTGAAATTGGAGAAAATTTCTTCATTATCAATGGAAACCAAAATCAAAACACTTGAAGATTTGGTGATCAAGCTGGGTTATGATCCTAGTGATATCAAAGCAATGGAGGGGATCATTAAGAAAAAGAATGCAAACATATTGCAACACTCAGGAAACAACCGAAGTTACCTTCTACAGAAGATCCATTGACAAAAGAGATAGAAGAAAGTGAACAACACAAAGAAGACATGCTCAAATTGATCATTGAGCAAAATATACAGATGAAACAAATGGAGGAATAGATATACAAACTACTTAAGGAAAAATAAGAGGCTTCACAATTAATTATAGCTCTGACGACAACCATCCCAATCACAGTTGCAAACATAATAGGGAATTCGACATCAATACCTGATGATTTAAATAAAGTTGTGCAAGACCTATCTCTTCAGAGACAAGAAAATTACAAGCTCTAGTAAAAGATAAAGCATATAGAAGCACAAAAGATAAAAAAATGATACCCTCTTGATGGAAGAGATGCAGAAATCTCATCAAATTCCCAATTAGAAAAACAGTCACTAATGGATCACACATTGGCCCAAGCCAAGGAAAGAATCTGAGTGGATATGAATCATGTAATAACTGAGGTTTGGCCATCTATCTAGATTATTTTTGAACCAGAAGAGTTAATCGACAGATGCAAAACATCCATTGAATAGTTTAGAACAACACTGGGGAAAAAACTAGCAGAGGCTACTTCCATGATTAGAGTATTGAATTCAAAGACTAGGTCAGAGTTGGAGAAAATTTAGATTGAAGATAGAACAAAGACCATCGTGGAAATCAAAAAGGTATTACCGAAAAGGAATTTAATGACCCAATTGGAGACTAAGTCTCAAGCTCTCAAAATTGTTGTCCAGAGATTTCATACTAAATTCAATTTGTTGAATCAAAGAGGATTTCCAGGGCTAGTGTTGCATCCAAGGACTGTCTTACCTTGACACCCTTTTTTCCTATACTTCTTCCTTTTTTTTCCTATACCCATCACCTAAATAATTGCTTAACCGTAGATGCTCTATTTTGTGTTTTGAGATGCACTATGATGGAATTCGCAATTGAATCGTTGTATGCACAAGAAATTTCCTTTGCTTTATACCTAGCTTAATTCTGTTATCTCATTTTCTTTTTATCGGGTACATTTTGATCAGTTTCCTTGCTTTCTACCTAGTGTAATTCAACTATTTCATTTTCATAGCTAGTTTCTTTTCAGATTATCATATTTATGACTTGCTTGGATGAAGTTGAATGAGTAAAAGAGTGGAAGTAATTTTCTTGACAATTAAATTTAGACATCATTCATTTACAATTTGATAGAATAGATCTCTTTAGCACATAGTAATTTAGGCTTAGCTGCAGCATAAAATTTAGAGATAAAATCCAAAACAGTCTAAGAAGAGTAAAGCTTAGAATCACACTTAAACCATCCATAAATTGATTCAATAGAGATTAATTTCTAAGATAAGTAGCTAACAAACTTTAAGGAACAATTCTCTAATAACATCAGTAATACCATCTTCATGTTAATTCTAAGTTTATACTTTAACAAGAACATAGATATCATAATGACATAAAATAACTTCTAGCACATATAGTGCACTTATGCTTCATCAGTATACCTGCCCTGGTCGATAATTGATGCTGACAATTTAAGGACATTAAATTGACTAAACACCTAGTAGCACCAAATTATAGATTAATTAGCTTGGAATATTACTGTGAGAAGCATTACAACAGATACATCCCAGTTTGCAAGCATCAAAGGACATATCACATGCAACGCTTTCATAGAAGCCTTGGATTTTGATTTAACTATCAAACATGAAATAAAGCACATTTTCATCAACAAACCCACTTTCGAGAAATATACTAAGGTAGATCAACTGTATAAAAAACTAATAAATATTTCTCTACCAACTGATGAAATATGGGATCAATTATGTGATATTATCGAGTAATTTTTTTTATCTCCAACAGAAAAACAACAAGACAACATTTTCGGGGCCAAGTCATCAACAACTTCCTCGAAGATAGTGCCAACATCTCAACAGTTTAAGCAGTCCTACATTTTTATACTATTTTTTTAAATTAGTTCAGATGTTTCCAGAATCCATATTTTTGTATAAATAAGTAGCAGTTCGATGTATTAAGGGTTGAACCCTTGCATGAGTTTTCTAAAGAATAATTTTATTAGACTGAAATTGCTTCACATTAATGAAAGGATTCTGGATTTGCTTTAAACAACTTGTTACTTTGTGAGTTTGTATTAATGTTTTCACTTCATTTTGTTATTCTACATGTATTTAAGTTTTATGAAGATAATTGGGAAAGAGAAAACTGAATATTAGTCTATCTTAAAACCCCCAGAAGTTATAATCTATTTTAGGGATTAGTTTATTGGACTGTTTGTCTTTATAATCTCCTCTACATTGATAAATTGTCAACCATCTTCATTAGGTTAAATATATTTTTTTGGGCTGTAAACATTGTTTAGTTGCATGATTTCTTATGATTAACTAAAAATTCAGTTTGAATATTTAGGAAATCATAGCTTCTTAAAATTCTGCCCTTCCATACACTTTTAAATCAAATTATTGTTCAAAGGTAAAGAATCAACCTTTTTTAATATGCAATGTTAATAAGGTTTAAGCACCTGTGTTAATCTACTCATAACATTGGTCATCACAAAAACTTTTAAAACAACAAAACATCTTAGATGCTCTAGCATAATTAATTAACCTAGAATTATCTTAGAGGACAACATCAGATTGGGGTTGTTGCCAGGGAGAAATATTGAGTTATTTTCCCTGGGACAATGATAAATATTTTCCTTTAAGGTGAATAAAGGACTAATAGGTTAAAATTTTTCACCTAGCGACTTCACAAACCTAAACTAGTTCCTTCAAGACATACTAGATCTCATTCTAATTATAAAACTGTCTCTTCATTATCTGATCTGGTGAGTCTAGTAAGAGAAGCCTCTTTAAGAAGAAGACTTGAAGCTTCCTCCACTTTTTCTGTACCACTTCAACCTGAGGATATTTCATATTTTGAACCCTTTAGGTCTGTTCCATCTCCTTAGATTTGGTTGACTTAACACCTAGGGTTTTAGAACTACTATCCGAAGGAGTTGATCTGCAGTCATCTCTTTTAGGCCATTCATTGGAATAATATCAAAATTATTGAATTACCTTCAAAATCACCTAAGTCAGAAGAAGAATTGGATGTACATTTACTTGAGTTAAAACCTACTTATTTTATCTGTCCCACTATTTACACTTTTCCATCTACGTCTGCCCAACCCAAGGAAATTTTTTCTGTGTATTCGAATCCCTTGTTTGAAAACAAAGAGGAAGTTGAAACAAAGGTCCAAAATTTAGTCATCAAAACACCTTTAAAAACTTTAAGGAATCCTCCACCCTCTTTTCATCCTCCACCTACTTCTACACCTCCATCTTCACCTATAACTTCATTATCCTCTTCATCATCCTCTACCACATCTACTAATTCATCTTCATCTTCAAGCATGGCAACCTTTCAACCTATTCTTCAAACCAGGTATTCTGATTTACAACTTCCTAATATACTCAATAATTTTCTTGATGGGTATTTAAAACAACTACCTAGGTCTAATGGAGAAATTGGGTTGTCTATTGAATACCATTTAGCTGCCTTCTTGGATTTTGCTGATAACATGAACAATGAACATGAAGATGTGTATATGAGATTGTTTGTTCAATCACTAGAAGGGAATGTCAGAATTTGGTTTAGACAACTAAGAGATGATTCTATTTGATCTTGGAATGAATTAACTACCATTTTTAAAAATCAATGTGGGGTTAAGAAGGATCCTATGTATTTTCTTACAGAATTTGAAGTACTAAAAAGAAACCCTATTGAGGTAGTGGCTGATTTCATAAAGAGATTTAATAAACTCTATCATAAAATGCCACCTGACTACAAACCACTAGTAGTAATATCCAAAGTTAGATTTTCAAAAGCAGTCGAAGATGATTCTGTAGTTATGCTTAGGGAAAGAACATCTCATACCTTAGAAGAAATGCAAACAAATTCCATAGAAGTTGAAGCCAATAGGTCGACATCAACTAAAATTAAATCCAAGGTAGAGAAAGCTGAAAGGAAAATGAAAGCCAAGGAAGAGGGTTCTTCCTCAAAAACTAAAAATGAAGATCAAAAGATTGATGAAATCACTTCATTTCTTAGAAACCTTTCAAATAGGATTTCAAAAATAGAATCTCAACCTAGAACAATTCGACAAACTGCTACTAGACCTCAAACTCAATTTAGGAGAGCTCCCCAAACCCAAATATTACAAAGACCAAATATTGATAAACAAATTCGACCTCCATTGATGATTGATGATCAACAAACTGAAGAGACTAGCCCTTCGATTACTGAGGATATCAATAATATTGATAATTCATCTATCCAAAATGTTATTGTCTCTCTTCCTCTAAATCAATCTTCCCAGCAAAATCAAGAAAGCTCACAAGTTTCAAAATATCAAGCCTTTTCTGAGTTTTTAATTGTAGAACTAAATAGGAGATATGATTTAAGACCAAGACCAAGGCTTGGTAGGCCTCCTAAAAATCCAATTGTAAATGAACCAAAAATTAAATCTGTTGAAACTCAAACAACAACAATCCAACCCTTGAATCAGTCAAATGAAACAACTTCAAATGAAAAAATTGCTCTAACCACTTTCAAAGTTGAAAAGGAATTATAAAGAGTCAAAATACCCATTCCTTTGTCTGAACTTTCAAAAAATCTAGGTTATAAAAATTAAGTTTCAAAATGGATCCATTCATCAAGTGTCGATGCTGAAGGAGATGTAATAAGTTTACAAGATGAAAAACCTTCAGTAGTTTTTGGTCCCAACTCAGATATGATTGATGAAAATATACCACCCTTTTATGTAACATTAAAAGTTCATGATTTCTTATTATACAACTGCATGCTAGATTCTACAAATAACTTACAACATAATCAGCTTAGCATTGAAAACATTGTAGAAAAACCAAAGACCATTAAGACTGATATTTGGAAGTTATATTTTGATGGTTCTTGTTCAAAGGAAGGATTTGGAGCTGGTGTTGTACTAGTTTCACCAGAAAAAGAAAATATAACTCAATCCTATAAGCTTGAATTTGATGTTACAAATAATGTAGCAGAATATGAAGCCTTCCTTCTAGGATTGGAATTAGCCAAAAGTCTTAAAGTGAAAAATCTAAGTGTATTCAGCAACTCAGAGCTCATTGTTAAACAAGTGAGGAATATTTTTCAAACAAAACCCCCTAGACTTAGATATTATAGAAATGAGGTATGGGACTCAGTGGATAATTTCTTCCAAGCATTTAACATCATTGCTATTCCAAGGGATGAAAATATTCATGCAAACTCTTTAGCTGTTTCAGTGAGTTCTTTTAAAATTCCTGATCAAATGCTTGTTCAATATCAAATTCAAGTTAAATATAGGCTTCCAATTCTTGATAATCTTAAACATTGGCAAATATTTGATGATTATGAATAGTTGAAATCCTTTTTACAAGTAATTGATGAATTTTCAGCTTTACAAATCGAAGAAGAACAATTGGATAATAATTAGTTGAATAAGAAAAATCAAACTTCACAATTAGACTCAAGAGTTGGTGATCATAACATCATTCAGTTATCTAACAATTTCATTCCTAAGGGCTTGGTCCCTCTTGAAAAACTATTTGACCACAATGATGTTCCTAAAAATTCATTATCAAATTCACTTGAAGAAGATATAGAAGAATGTAATATTGGAACATCAGAATAAATCAAAAATATTAAAATCTTTGCATCTTTACCCATGGAAGTGAAAGACAAATATTTAGCTCTCCTTAAATCTTATAAATATTTTTTTGCTTGGTCTTATACCAAGTTGAAGGCATATGATACAACACTCATTGAACATAAAATCCCTTTAAAACCATAAGCTAAACCCTTTAAGCAAAAGTTAAGGAGAATTAATCATGTCCTTCTTCCTACCATTGAAAAAGAACTCAAAAAGCTACTTGATGCTAAGATCATAGTTCCATTGAGATATTCTAATTGGGTAGCTAATTTAGTTCCAGTAAGAAAGAAGAATGGTGAAATCAAACTATGTGTAGATTTCAGGAACTTAAATAAATCATCTTTGAAAGATAATTATCCATTACCCAAGATGTACCAATTGCTTCAAAAAGTTTTAGGTGCTAATAGAATTTCTATGTTAGATGGTTTTTCTAGATACAAACAGATTACGGTAAGCCTAGAAGATAGAGAAAAGACAACATTCACAACTTCTTGAGGTACATTTATGTATGCAAGGATGCCTTTCGGATTAACCAACGCTGGAGCTAACTTTCAAAGAGATATGGATTTATCATTTGTGGGTAAGACAAATATTTTTTCTTTCATTTATCTTGATGATCTGACTGTATTTTCTAATTGTGATAAAAAAACATTTAAAGCATTTGAGGAAAGTTTTTGACATGTGTATGAAGTTTGGAATATCACTTAATCCTAAAAAGTCATGTTTTGCAATTAAATAAGGAAAATTTCTTGGCCATATTATTTATGAGGAAGGAGTGGTCATTGATCCCAGAAGAGTTTCAGCTATCCAAGCACTTTCCTTGCCAAAAAAAAAAAAGGAAATCCAGGTTCTTCTTGGAAAAATCAACTTCTTAAGGAGATTTATACCTAATTATGTTGAAATAGTTAAGGATATTATTGATATGTTGAGGAAAGATCATGAAGTCAAATGGAAAATCCCAACAAGATTTTCTTTCGACTAGATTAAAAAAATTATTCTAGAAGCCCCAATAATGGTCAGTCCAAACTATTTTGAACCATTTAGCATATTTTCCTTTGCCTCTGAAAGCACCTTAGCTATTGTTCTTTTGCAAAAGAATGAGAATGGAAATGACCAGCCTATTTCCTTTTTCAATAAAGTTATGAGAGATGATAAACTCAAATATGATATTATTGAAGAACACGCCTATTCCTTAGTTCAAGCCCTAAAATCTTTTAGAGTCTATGTCCTTCATTCTTCCATTATTGCCTATGTTCCCAATAGTGTTGTTAAAATTGTGTTAACTCAACCTGATACTAATGGAATATGAGGACGATGGATTACTAAGATATTAGAATTTGATCTTATTATCAAAACTACAAATTTGGTGAAAGGTCAAGGCTTGGCTAAGCTCTTAGTTGAGTCAAATTGTAAAGTTTTGGGAATAAATTCTATTTTTGAAATTTCAATAGAGAAGAATCCACAAGAACCTTCTCAAACCTCAACAGGAAGAATCTAGAAGAACCTTCTCAGACTTCAGCAAAGAAGAATCCACAAGAACCTTCTCAGCCTTCAGCATAGAAGAATCCAAAATAACCTTCTCAAACTTCAGCACAGAAGAATCCACCAGAACCTTGTCAGACTTAAACATAAATGAATCCACAAGAAGCTTCATCTTCAATTCAAGCAACTCCTATTCATATTGATGAGAATTTTTTTTTATCTGAATGATACAATATTAAAGTACATTTTCTTAGAAATTTTGAATGTCCATTTGAATTTACAAAGAACCGATGCAAGACACTAAAGTTGAAGGCCATAAAATATTGTATCATCAATGTAAATCTATATTGGAAAGACCCACTCAACATACTTTTTCTTTGCTTGACAAAAAGTGAGACAGAAGGAATTATTGATCAATTTCATGGAGGTATTTGTGGAGGACACTATGCTTGGAGAGCCACACCATAGAAGATTTTTAGACCAGGAGGCCCACATTGTTTGCACAAGTAGGAGCAAAGGTTAGAAGTTGTACCCAATGTCAAATGTTTGCTGGAAAGAAAAGATTAGCATCATTTACTTTAGTTCCAGTACTAGTTGAAGCACCTTTCCTACAATGGGGATTGGATTTCATTGGGGAAATGCATCCACTATTAAGCAACCAACAGCAATGGATATTAAATGCCACAAATTACTTTACTAAATGGGTAGAGGCAATTCCAGTTAGAAATGCAACTAACACTGTAGTTATTAAATTTATTAAAGAAAATATACTATCTAGGTTTGGATGCCCCCAACAAATAGTTACAAATAATGCAGCAACCTTCAACAATGTCAAAATTATTTAATTTTGTTAGAAATATCAAATTTTGTTGCATCATTCTACCCCCTACTATACACAGAGAAATGGACTGGGAGAGTCTTCAAGCAAGGGCCTAGTTAAAGTCATTAAGAAAACACTAGGGGACAACAAAAGGAGTTGGGACAACCATCTCATATATGTATTTTGGGCAAAAAGTATATCTCCAAAGAGGTCAACATGTAAATCTCCATTTCAGCGCTGTTATGGTAAATAAGCCATATTTTCTACACATCTAGCTTTTCCTGTCATGAAGTTTTTACAAGAAGAAAATGAAGAACTTGATGATTTTTCTAGGAGAATCAATTAGATTATAGAACTTAATGAAAAAAGAGATGAAGCTCATTATAAGCTTTAGAAATATCACAAAAAAAAAATGAAAAGTTTGTTTGACATAAAGGCTAGAGAAAGAGATTTTAAAGAAGGAGATTTAGTATTAAGATGGGATGCAAGAAGGGAAGATAAAGGAAAACATGGAAAGTTTTATAATCTTTGGTTTGGACCTTTTAGCATTGCAGAGGTTGAAGGCAACAACACTTTTATATTGCAGGATTTGGAAGGACAATATTCCTCATTACCGGTTAATGGGAAATATTTGAAGCATTATATCAAATATTGAGATTCCTTCATTGATTCATCATTTGTATATCACTAGATTGTTTTTATTTTTTATGCAATGTGTGATTGTTTTCAATAGAGACCCCATTAGCCCGAGGATAAGGAACATGGATCTGCAAGTTCTTTGCATCCTACAGGAGGAAGCAATCCCCAGTTGGAGCCGATGTTGTAACATAAATAATTTTGATAAGTTAGATATTTATAAAAGAGGGTATAAAAAATAGAAAACAAAAAAAAATAGAATAAAAGAATGAAAATATGATTTGAAGAAAATAAAATATGAAAAGAAGCTTACGATTCAAACAGACTTTTCATTCTATTCTGATATTTCCGAACCTTATAATGAACTTCATCTTTGTTTTCATTAAGTTTTATAATTTGATTGATTCTCCTAGAAAAATCATCAGGTTCTTCATTTGCTTCTTGTAAAAACCTCATGATAGGAAAAGCTAGATGTGTAGGAAATATGGATTCTTTACCATAAACAAGCTGAAATGGAGATTTACCTGTTGACCTCTTTGGAGATATCCTATTTGCCCAAACTACATATATGAGATGGTTGTCCCAACTAGTCCTCCAGTGTTTTCTTAATGACTTTAACCAGGCTCTTGTTTGAAGACTCTGCTAGTCCATTTCCCTGTGGATAGTAGGGGGTAGAATGACGCAACAAAATTTGATATTTGTGACAAAATTCAATCATTTTTACATTGCTGAATGTTGTTGCATTATATGTAACTATCTATTGGGGGCATTAAAACCTAGATAGTATATTTTCTTCAATAAATTTAATAACTACAGTTTCAGTTGCATTTCTAACTGGAATTTCATATACCCATTTAGTAAATTAATCTATGGCAGTTAATATCCATTTATGCTAGATTCTTGATGCTAGATGAATTTCTCCAATGAAATCCAATCCCCCTTGTAGGAAAGGTGCTTCAACTAGTACTAGAACTAAAGGAAGTACTGCTAATATTTTCTCTCCAACAAACATTTGACATTGGGTACAACTTCTAACCTTTTCTCCTACTTGTGCAAACAATGTCGCCCAATAAAAACTCACTCTCAAAATATTATATGGTGTGGCTCTCCAAGCATAGTATCCTCCACAAATACCTACGTGAAATTGATCAATAATTCCTTCTGTCTCACTTTCTGTTAAGCAAAGCAAAAGGATGTTGAGTGGGTCTTTCCACTACAAATTTGCATTGATGATATAATATTTTAAGGCCTTCAACTTTAGTGTCTTGCATTGGTTCTTTGTAAATTTAGATGGACATTCAAAATTTCTAAGAAAATGTAAAATATCAGTGTACCTTTCAGATAGCAAAATTTTCTCATCAATATGAATAAGATTTGCTTGAATTGAAGATGAAGGTTCTTGTGGATTCTTCTGTGCTAAATTCTTAAAAGGTTCTTGTGGATTGTTTTGTGCTGAAGTTTGAGAAGGTTTTTGTGAATTCTTCACTGCTAAAGTTTGAGAAGGTTCTTGTGGATTCTTCTATGCTAAAGTCTGAGAAGGTTCTTGTGGATTCTTCTCTATTGAAGTTTGAGAAGGTTCATGTGGATTCTTCTCTGCCGAAATTTCAAAAACATAATTTATTCCAAAAACTTTACAATTTGACTTATCTAAGAGCTTATCCAAGCCTTGACCTTTCACCAACTTTGTAGTTTTGGTAATAAGATCAAATTCTAATATCTTAATAATTCATCTTCCTCTTCTTCCATCAGTATCAGGTTGAGTTAACATAATTTTAACAACACTATTGGGAACATAGGCAATAATGGAAGAATGAAGGACATAGACTCTAAAATCTTTTAGGGCTTGAACTACGAAATAGGCCTGTTTTTCAATAATACCATATTTGAGTTCAACATCTCTCATAACTTTAAACTAAAAAAGGAAATAGGTTGGTCATCTCCATTCTCATTCTTTTGCAAAAGAAAAACAACTAAGGTGGTTTCAGAGGCAAATGAAAAGATGCTAAATGGTTCATAATAGTTTGGACTAGTTGGTATTGGGGCTTTTGAAATAGCTTTTTTAATCTGGTCAAAAGAAAGTATTGTTGGGATTGTCCATTTGACTTCATGATCTTTCCCGAACATATCAGTAATTTTCTTAACTATTTCAACATAATTAGGTATAAATCTCCTTAAGAAGTTGATTTTTTCAAGAAAAGCCTAAATTTCCTTTTTATTTATTGGCCAGGAAAGTGCTTGGATAGTTGAAACTCTTCTGGGATCAATGACCATGCCTTCCTCAGAAATAATATGGCCAAGAAATTTTCCTTCTTTGATTGCAAACAAAGACTTTTTAGGATTGAGTGATATTCCAAACTTCCTACACATGTCAAAGACTTTCCTCAAGTGCTTTAAATGTTTTTGATCAGAATTAGAAAATATAGTCAAATCATCAAGATAAATGATAACAAATTTATTTGTCTTACCAACAAATTCTAAATCCATAGCTCTTTGAAAGGTAGCTGCAACTTTAGTTGATCAGAAAGGCATCCTTGCATGCATAAATGTTCTCTAAGGAGTTGTCAATGTTGTCTTTTCTCTATCTTCAGGGCTTACCATGATCTAATTATATCCTGAAAAATCATCTAACATAGAAATTCTATTAGCACCTGAAACTTTTTGAAGCAATTGGTCCATCTTTGGTAATGCATAGTTATCTTTCAAAGATGATTTAGTTAAGTTCTTGATATCTACACACAGTCCGCTTTCACCATTTTTCTTTCTTACTGGAACTAAATTAGCTACCCAATTAGAACATCTCAATGGATCTGTGATCTTAGCATCAAGTAGATTTTTAAGTTCTTTTTCAATGGCAGGAATAAGGACAAGATTAATTCCCCTTAACTTTTGCTTAAAGGGTTTAGCTTATGGTTTTAAAGGGATTTTATATTCAATGAGTGTTGTATCACATGATTTCAACTCACTATAAGACCAAGAAAAGAAATATTTATAATAAATATTTATCTTTCACTTCCATGGGTAAAGATGCATAGATTTTAATATTTCTAATTTCTTCTGAAGTTCCAATATTATATTCTTCTATATCTTCTTCAGGTGAATTTGATAATGGATCTCTAGGAACATCATTGTGGTCAAACAATTTTTCAAGAGGTACCAAACCCTTAGGAATGAAATTGTTAGATAATTGAATGATTTTATGATCACCAACTCTTGAGTCTAATTGTGAAGTTTGATTTTGATTATTCAACTCATTACTATCCAATTGTTCTTCTTCAATTTGTAAAGCTGAAAATTCATCAAGTACTTGTAAAAAGGATTTCAAATGTTCATCATCGTCAAATATTTTCCAATGTTTAATATTATTAGGAATGTAAGGCCTATATTTAACTTGAATTTTATATTGAACAAGCATTTGATCAGGAATTTTGAAAGAACTAGCTGAAACAGCTAAAAGTCTGCATGAATATTTTCATCCCTTGGAATAGAAGTGATGTTAAATGCTTGGAAGAAATTATCCATTGAGCCCCATACCTCATTTCTATAAGATCTAAGTCTAGGGTGTTTTGTTTGACAAATATTCCTTACTTGTTTAACGATGATATCTAAGTCACTGAATACACTTAGATTTTTCACTTTAAGACTTTTTGCTAATTCCAATCCTAGAAGGAAGGCTTTATATTCTGCTGCATTATTTGTAACATCAAATTCAATCTTTTAGGATGGATTTATATTTTCTTTTTCTGGTGAAACTAGTACAACACTAGCTCCAACTCCTTCCTTTGAAAAAGAAGCATCAAAGTATAACCTCCAAATATCAATATTAATGATCTTTGGGTTTTATAAAATGTTTTCAATGCTAAGCTGAGTATTTTGTAAGTTATTTGATGATAATTCAAAACATCCAAAATCTTGATCTACTGCATAAATGGAATGATTTCTCGCTTGATCTAATTTGCAAACAATATTCATGAATCTTACCTCTCTGTATAGCATGAGATGTTCACCCCCATATAAAAGAATGGTAGCATAAGACATGTCCATTTGAAGACTTCCTCCTAATTTGGCACAACATGATTTGGATAATAACACGCCAAATTTTGGAGGAATATTAGTAACTATAATGTCTAATAACACACTCTTAACCAAGATTTGAGCTAAAGTGACCACCAAATCTTTTATAAGTCCAAGACATGGTACTTTCTTGGAATCAAAAGTATATAGATCATGATGAGATCGGGTGACCCGTAATTGAAGTTGCTCCATGATTACCTTTCGCATAAGATTATGGGAGGCTCTAGAATCTAACATGTAGTTGTATGATAATAAATCATGAACTTTTAAAGTTACATAGAAGGGTGGTACATGTTCATCAATCATATCTGAGCTGCGACCAAAGACTACTGAAGGTTTTTCATCTTGTAAACTTATTACATCTCGTTCAACTTCAACACTTGATGACTGGATTCATTGGAAAAATTGTTTTTTATAACCTGGATGCTTTGAAAGTTCAGACAAAGGAATGGGTATTTTGACTCTTTCTAATTCTTTTTTAACATTGAAAGTGGTTAGAACAATTTTTTCATTTGAAGTTGTTTCATTTGACTAATTCAAGGATTGGATTGTTGTTGTTTGAGTTTCAACAGATTTAATTGGTGGTTCATTTACAATGGGATTTTTAGGAGGTCTACCAGGCCCTAGTCTTGGTCTTAAATCATATCTCCTATTTAGTTCTGCAATTATAAACTTATAAAAGGCCTGATATTTTGAAACTTGTGAGCTTTCTTGATCTTGTTAGGAAGATTGATTTAGAGGAAGAGAGACAACAACAATTTGGAAAGATGAATTATTAAGATTATTGATATCCTCAGTAATCAAAGGGTTAGTGTCTTCAGTTTGTTGATCATCAATCATCAATGGAGGTTGAATTTGTTGATCAATATTTGGTCTTTGTAAGATTTAGCTTCAACTTTCATGGAATTTGTTTGCATGTATTCTAAGGTATGAGATGTTCTTTCCCTAAGCATAGCTGCAAAATCATGTTCAAATGCTTTTGAAAATCTAAATTTGGCTGCTGCTACTAGTGGTTTTCAGTCAGGTGGCATTTTATGATAGATTTTATTAAACCTCTTTATGAAATGAGCCACTGACTCACCAGGGCTTCTTTTTCGTTCTTAAAATTCTATAAGAAAATACACAGGATCGTTCTTAACCCCCCATTGATTTTTAACAATGTTAGTTAATTCATTCCAAGATCGGATAGAATCAACTCTTAGTTGTCTAGACCAAATTCTGACATTCACTTCTAGTGATTGAACAAAAAATCTTATATACACATCTTCATGTTCAATGTTCATGTTATCAACAAAATCCAAGAAGGCAGCTAAATGGTCTTCAACAAAGAAACTAGTTTCTCCATTAAACCTAGGTAGATGTTTTAAATACCCAATAGGAAAATTATTGAGTATATTAGGAAGATGTAAAGCATCATACCTAGCTTGAATAATAGGTTGAAAGGCTGCCATGCTTGAACATAAAGATGAATCGGTAGAATATGTGGTAGAGGATGATGAAAAGGATAATGAAGTTGTAGGTGAAGATGGAGGTGTAGAAGTAGGTGGAGGAGGAAAAGAGGGTGGAGTATTCCTTAAAGTTTTTAAAGGTGTTTTGATGAATAAATTTTGGACCTCTATTTCAACTTCCTCTTTATTTTCAAACAAGGGGTTTGAATACACAAAAAAAATTTCCTCGGGTTGGACATAAGTAGATGGAAAAGTATAAACAGTGGGAGAGATCAAATCAGTAGGTTTTAACTCAGGTAAATTTACATTCAATTCTTCTTCTGACTTAGGTGATTCTGAAGGTAATTCAAGAATTTGATATGATTCCAATGAATGGAATAAAAGAGATGATTGCAGATCAACTCCTTTGGATAATAGTTCTAAAACCCTAGGTGTTAAGTCAACCAAATCTAAAGGAGATAGAATAGACCTAAACAGATCAGACGCTGAAATATCCTCAGGTTGAAGTGGTACAAAAAAAGAGGAAAAAGATTCAAGTGTTCTTCTTAAAAAGGATTCTCTTAACAATCTCTGTGGATCAGATAATGGAGACACAATTTTAGAATCATAATGAGATCTAATATGTCTTGAAGGAGATAGTTTGGGTTTGTGAAGTTGCTAGGTGAATTTTTTTAACCTACTGGTCCTTTATTCATCTTAAAGGAAAAGCCTTATCGTTGCCCCAGGGAAAATAATTCAATTTTTGCTCCATGACAATGATGCCAATTTGATGTTGTCCTATGAGATAATTGTAGGTTAATTAATTATGCCAAAGCATCTAAGATGTTTTGTTGATTTTTTTTTTTTGGATGACCAATGTTATGAGAAGATTAAGATAGGTGCATAAACCTTATTAATACTACATATTAAGAAAGGGTTGATTCTTTACCTTTGAACAATAATGTGATTTAAAAGTAATGGAAAGGCAGAATTGTAAGAGGCTATGATTTCCTAAATATTCAAACTAAATTTTTAGTTAATCACAAGAAAGCATGAAAGTAAACAATTTTTACAACCCAACAAAATATATTTAACAAAATAAGCTGCTCGATGAGGTTTCTTTTCATATATTTTTAAACAATTTTCATTCTTTTATTCTATTTTTTCGTTTTCTATTTTTATACCCTCTTTTATAAATATCTAACTTATCAAAATTATTTATGTTACAATAGTGTTGACATCATTGGAGGACCTTTTCAAACCTTTTCCAACATTATCCAATTAATTTTGAAGCTTCTGGGAATTACCAAGTCAATTTTTACCCGAATAGTGCAAGAAATGTGGAGAAAAATCACTTCTAGAAAGAATACGATACTCCTATGTAGTAAAACTACTTATGTACACAGTTCCTATGAAGGAAGCTAGTGTATACCTAGAAAACCTCATTTTTTCCACACTTGTTCAATCCAGTCTTCCTGAAATTGATTCTCTTTTTCTCTAAGCACATGTGCAAGCCTCCAAACCTCTGATATTGCTGCTGACACATGTACAAGTGGATCAAACATGTCTCCCAAGTTCCACTTACAAATTGACCTAGGAGGTCAACAAACAAGTTTGGAAAGAGTTCGAACAAGTCCTCCACTCTCCATCAACCATATCCACAAGCTGCAACATGTCTGACAGGTCTGCAATACTATGTAGCACCATTATTAAGCCATCACATCACTACAACAAGTCATCCTCATAAGCATATACATGAAGACCTAATGAAGACCTAGTTGAAAATTCAACTAGTATGCCATCAACCATCTCCATCACATGTAGATATGCATCATCAACCTATAGCAACATCGTCAACCAACCAATGCCATCATCTGACCATCATGAGTGTGCCATCATCATAGGATCAATCATCAATGCCAACACATACTGACACACACCAACTGCTCCATCAATCTACATGATCACAAGGTTGACATAAGAAAATGACCTCATAAGGTTGACATCAATGGCAACACAATCATCCCAATGCCAACACAACTAGCTACAACCATGCTACAATGAATAGAATCTACACATAAGATAGGCGATAAGTGGTTGACATCAATGCCAACATGAGCTACGTGCCATCATGAACCAATTCAATCATCATATGGCTAGACCATGCACACCATAATGCCAATAATCTTCCCCTAGATGCCAACAAGAGGGCAGTATAATTCAACCTAGTCAAAGTTATTTCTCTACTCTAGTAGTATTAGTGCACATGAAGGATGGATCATGGCATTTATGTCCATATTATAAGGAGCTCAACAAGATCACTATTAAAGGTGAATTTCCCATTCCTGTCATTGATGAATTGTTAGATGAGTTACATGGAGAAATTTACTTCACCAAGATGGATCTTCTTTTAGGATATCATTAAATTAGAATGAAGACTAAATACATTCCAAAGACAACATTGAGAACTCATGAAGGTCATTATCAATTTTTGGTCATGCCTTTTGGCCTTATTAATGCACCTTCCACATTTCAAGGTTTAATTAATTCCATTTTCAAACCCTTCCTTCGAAAAATTGTGTTAGTATTTTTTGATGATATACTAATCTACAACAAGTCTTGGAAGGAGCACGTTCAACATGTTGACAAGGTGCTCAAACTATTAGAGGAGAAACAGTTATATGAAAAAAATTGTAAATGTTTCTTTGGAGTACAAGAGGTGGAATATTTGGGTCATATTGTGTCTCATGAGGGTATTAAGGTAGACCCTAACAAAATTAAGTCCATTAAGGAATGGAAAATCCCCACAAACCTGTAGTATCTTCGAGGATTTATCCGTTTGACAGGGTATTATCATAAGTTTGTTAACAATTATGGGAGAATAGCATTGCCTCTAACAACATTATTGAAGAAAGATGCATTTCCTTGGACTCCAGAAGCAACTAAGGCCTTTGAAAATATTAAAGAGGCAATGTGCCAAGCACCAGTCTTAGCTGCACTAGACTTCACAAAAACATTTAATTTGGAATGTCATACCTTATGAAATGGAATTGGTACTATTTTAATGCAAGAAGGAAGACCCATTGTTTAAGAAAGTTTTCCAATCAAGGGAGCACATTAACACAAACCTATCTATGAGTAGGAAATTTTGGCAATACTACATGCATTAAAGAAAAGACGACCTTACCTAAAGGGAGGACACTTCAAGATAAAATCATACATGATAGTCTTAAATACTTTTTGGAATAATTATTATCTTCACAAGGGCAACAAAAATGGGTCACAAAGATTTTGGGTTATGACTTTGAAATCATGTACAAAAAAGGGAAGCAAAATGTTGTTGCAGATGCACTCTCAAGAAAGGACGAGGATGTGGAAGTATTGCTTTCTGCCATCTCTATTATCCAACCTGATTGAACTAAAGTAAGGGATAAATGGAAGAATGAAGAAGAGGTGTGGACACTCATTCAAAAGTTGCAACAATATCCCATTACATCAGATACATTTATCTAAAAAATGATTCATTATGGTATCGTTGGGTCACTGATTTGTCTTCATTCTCACTTATTTTTGTCATTCGTTAAGCCATTACTTCCAACCATCCATTAAATTATTTCACTCACTTGCCACCATTTTTACCATAATTATTCATGATGTGTCTCTATATGTCTAAGTGGTTAATTAACATCATTTTCCTTCACTTTTAGTAGATTAAGAAGAATTTTGCATGGCTTTAACTAATGACAATTTAGCAAGTTCAAGTTGCTGCAGCTTTATCAGGTTTCCGTAGGCTACCTCCATGGTTGAGGTAGTAGCACCACTCTAGAAGGAAATCTAGCACATGGACATTGTTTATAAAGGTTCCAATATGGATTTATATTGGTCAAATTCCACGCAGCTCACACGTGTGGACCTCCAACATCAAATCAAGAGAAAAATAGAGTAGTTTTGACTTGTCAACTTCAAACGCGTTTTTTGAGCAAATGAAAGTGAATTTCGTAAATAAAAACATGAATTTTGTTCAGCACATGACCAATTAGGTTCTTCATACGTAGGTTTCTCAAATTAGTTACCATTTAAGATATTTTTGAAGTTCTTTGGAGCCTTATTTTGCAGATTACATGGATATACAGTTTTTCAATTTGTCATTTAATGCACAGTCAACAAGGAGGCCAGAACGAGCTATTCTTTAGAAAATTCATGGCAAGAAGATCATTATGAACATATATGGGCTCATCTTTTATCCTAAAATACTTCAAAACATATTTGATTTTATTCTCAAATTGATTTGTTGAGATCTCATGGCCAAAATTCATGCAATGAAATTATGAGTTTCTAGTTGCTTCAAAGATCTATAAAACATTGTAATCTATTTGATCAAGACGATGGCTATTGTTTCAAAAACTATGTTTTGAAATTAAAACTTTGTTTCTTTCTCATTTCCCTACTATGCGATTTCAATGTGTGAATAATTAACTAGTTGAAAGCTTGATAGTGCTACTTGCTTCTCGTAGGAGGCCCCCCTAGAGATGACAAGGTCTTTGTTTATTAAGAGTTAGTATTGTAGTTCATATTTCCTGTAGATTTTGGCCAATTCATTTGAGTATTTGAGTTTTGATTCTTAGATACAAGTTTGAGATTGTTTTTGCTAATCATTTTATTGTTCAAGTGAAGAGAGATTTCAAATGCACATGGATAGAGTATAATCTAACATAGCAGTATAAATATAAGCTTTACATTATAGTGATTTTCAATTAAAAATCTAATTCTTCTTTAAATTAAAATGGATTCATTTGTAAGTGTGACTTTATTGCAGAGAGTGATTTGATTCGAGTACAAATGTGATTTCCATTTAAGCAAGTGTGGTTTTCAAGAGTGGTTTTCATTCAAGCACAAGTGTGATTTACATTTAAGCAAGTGTGGTTTTGAAGAACGATTTACATTTAAAGCAAGTGTGAGTGTGATCATTATTCAAGTAGGTAAATCAATTGATTTCATTTTGTATGAGTGTTTTATTTACTTACATAGCTATAGAGAAACATGTGCATTTCAATAACTCAATTAACTTAGGAATTGAATAAGTGACAAAGACTCCTAGCATATATAGTGCACATACATTTCATAAGTTTACTAGCCCTGGTTGATAATTCATGTAAGTAATTTAACATCAATTAAATTACCAAACAAGTACAAATATCACTTATATCTCTGTAAGAATTCCCAACTCAAGAAAAAGATTATTTTGGAATTGCACAACTACCCATTATGAGGGCACTTAGGATTTTTAAAAACTTACCACAAGGTCAAGATGGAATTCTTTTGGGATGACCTTAAATCTAATATTCAGAAGTTTGTGGCAGAATGTTTGGTTTGCCAACAAAATAAAGTTTATACAATTAAGACCTTGAATTTGTTACAACTTTTATCCATTCTAAGTTAGTGTTGGGAAGAGGTCTCAAAGGATTTTATCATAGGTTTACCCGGATTTTATCATAGGTTTACCCAAGTTTGAAGGAAAGAGTTTCATCATGGTGGTAGTTGATAGACTTACCAACTATGCATTATCTCATCCTTTTAAAGCCGGTAAAATTTCCACTGCATTTATGGAAACAATTCAAAAGCTAAAATGAAACCCAAAGATTATTGTAAGTGACAAAGATCCCATTTTCACGGGATTTGTTTGGATGAAATTATTTTATTGTCTTGCTACTCAATTAGCTCATAGTTCATCGTATCATCCTCAATCGGATGAGAAAACTCGAATAGTGAACAAATGTTTGGAAGGATATCTTTGTTGCTTTGTATATAATAAATAAACACAATGGTTCAAGTTGTTACGTCTAGTTGAATGGTGGTATAAAAATTCCTTACATATTGTAGCGAAAATGACCCCATTTATGGCACTTTATGGATATCATCCACATTCCATCACATCATGTTTCAGAAAATATTCTAAGGTTCAAGTAGTGGAAGATCACATTGAGAATCAACAAAAATTTCTCTTACTCTTAAAGGATAACCTCACTTTGGCACATAATCGAATGAAATAACAGGAATATCAACATCACAGTGAAATAAGTTTTTATGTAGGTGATTAGGTATTTTTACGACTACAACCATACAAAAAAATTTCCCTCAAGCAAGCTAAGAAGGATAATAAATTATCTCCCAAGTACTATGCTCCTTACAAGGTGTTACATAACATTAGTACTATGGAATACAAATTGGAGTTACCTGCATCTTCTTGAGTACACCTAGGTTTCCATGTTTCATGCTTAAAGAAGGTTATCAGTGACAAGCTCCCAGTTCAAACAATATTGCCAAAACTTGATGAAGAAGGAAAAAATCATATTGGAGCCTGAAGCAGTCATGGAAACAAGAAGCTGATAGCTACGCGATCGATCCATTTCACAGTATCTCATTAAGTGGAAGAACTTACCTGATGAAGATTTTAGCTGGGAGGATGGGAATTTTATACATAAGCATCCAAAACTACTCAAGCATTGAGGACAACACTTTTTTGAAGGAGAGGGGCATGTTAGGTCCCTATAATACTAGTGTAGACCCCTTATTGTTATTGTTAGTGTAGCCCCGTATTGTTATTGTTGTGCCCATGGAGCCCCCATATTTTTTTTGTTGTGCCCATAGAAGCCCACTATTGTTATTGTTGTGTCCTTACATTATTATTGTTATGTAGGCTCTGATTATAATTGTGACCCCTTAGACTCCTATATATGCCAAGGAGGTCTTGTAATTTGTATCATATAATAATTGTTCATTTATGTGATGTAAATGAGGTTTCCCCCTCGAAGAGGCCATTTCTCAAGTCACTGATCTATCTTTTCTTCTATTTTGTGAGATGGTTGCATAACACATAGAGATGCGATATTTATAATGTGTTGTTTTTTCTTATGCCATATCCTGTAGATGACACCTATTACTGATGACAGTAGCTTGCATAAAATTCCATGCATTATTTATTGTCATATTCGCTATTATAGTATACTGATGTTATGCTGCTATAGTTTGTCAGTACTCATGTGTGTTGATTGAGTGAGCCTTATACACCGCTTCCATGTACTATCATGGGAAGTTAGAATAATATAGGAAAATGTTTGTACTTTTTCTATTATGAGTATGCAATGATGGTAAGACCTCACTAGTGAACTGATTGAGGTGTTATTGATGTATGTATCATATGCATATTTACAAGGTTTGATAATTAACAAATTCCTCTAAGTTGTTGATGGTTAGGCAACAACCCAGATCTCGGATTATTAATCAGTGCTAGAGTTTCATAGTGTTATTGGTATATAATATGTGTCAGGGCTTGTAGTGCTTCTAATTTGCTTATTGAACTAGGGTTATGGCCATATGTTTATATTGTTGAACCAAGGTTATATGATTGAATGTTTGATGGCAAATTGATGTAATTTGAGCAAAGGTTTATGAAGCCAGGGTTTGATATCTTAAGAAAAAGTAAATATGATTATTAAGCAGAAGTTTTATTATAGTTTGTTGTGTATTGATATCGAGCACAAGTCAATCTAGTTTTAAAAGTTGTGAAATGTGGTCTGCCATGGTGCACTAGAGGTTGGAGCCTTCAAGGTAAGTGGTAGCTTGTTGAGAAGGGTGATAGGGTGGTGCAAGGCAGGAGAGTGGAGTCTCCTTAAGGTTAAATCCAAAGAACACTTTAGGACAGCAGGATGGTGCTAGGGCAAGTTGGAGTTTGCTTTCTGTCATAGTTGGTAAACAAGGTATTGGAGCATCCTTCAGGTTACAGCCTATAAACTAGGGTGTTGGAGCATTCGTCTAGTTGGAGATGGTAAATAGGGAGCTATATCATCCTCTCATTGTTGTCTGGGTAAATCCTATCTGTGGACAGAGATGATCCCTCTAGCCCAATGAGTGGGACTAGCAACCTAAGTGACAATTTACCAGACGCTTTCCTAAGTTACAATTGAAATGAGAGATGAAGAAGATGGCCTAACTCATTTTGATGCTATCTCGATCCCCTTTGTTGAAGACCTTGAATCACTTGTGTCACGGCCTCGATCCTACTACTCACAACATTTATGCACCTGTACAAGAGATCAGGACACGAAAAGGAATGCAAATACAAAAAACATGTTAAAAAGAAACCTACTTAATTGATCAAGGAAAGTTAAGATAAACGATACATGAGCATACACATCAATGGAAAATGAACCAACAGTTGTATATTAACAGAAAAGAAGGTTAAGCATACAACCAAGCCTTGATGTTAATAGGCACTCCTTGAATGAATGTCTAAGTCCAAGCTAAGATCTCCAAGCACTCCTTCTCCAAGCCAAATGAGTAGCATATAGGCACAATCTTAGCATAAGGGTGCAAATAGACATAGACCAACCATTTGGGAATGGGAGAGGATGAATATATAGGCAGGGAAAGGGAGTTAGGATCTCTCCAAAGATAGGAGTAGGCCCTCATCTCAAGGAGGTAGCTCATAGGGATAAGACCAAGAGGCCAAGTTGGGAGAACTCGACCTCATCTATGCCAAACAACCTCCAACTCGCCACTCTGGAAGCTTCTAGATCACAAAGCTTCTCATCCTCTTTGGGAAAATTGCCTTTTTGGGATCATCGTGGGTATACCAGTAAACAGGGTGATGACATCGTTGTTGGGTGTGGAGCCTGATTATCTTCTATAGTACCGGCATATTGGACCCCAGTTCAAAATGGGGCGGCAACGCTACCCGTAAAATAATCGCTGCCGTGGGGGGTCACTTTTGGGAGCCCCCCCCCTGGCGGGGGGTTTCGGGGGCAGCGCCCCCGAAGCTAAAAACAGCTGTAAAATTGCCTTGTAAAAGTATAGTAATTTCTAGTCAATCTGGGCCGTTCATTAGGCGGATGATCTGACGGTAGAACTTATGTGTAGTTTAGGGTTTTTTGCCCTAGAAGGCAACCCCTCTCTTTATATGAGGGCATTGTATTTGAGGCGATGAGATAGATGTGTATTCGGTGAGCGAGAAACATAGAGGTGAGACTGTGAGAGAAAACAGAGGATATTACAGCGATTTTGTTGTAGGTTGTATCTCTTCATTTTGTTGGATAATAGAAAGGAAGGACTGGCTGTTCGGGGTGGACGTAGCCCAAACTGGGTGAACCACATATATCTGTGTCTCTCTTGTTTTGTGTGTTTTCTGTGTTTATATTTCTGCAATATTTTATGTGTTCCATTGCTCCATAATATATAATTTTCTAACAATCGTGGGTCAAGTATAATACAATAAGCGACCACCATAGTTTTTAGTCTCATGAGAGCGATGATTCTCAAATTTGGGCTTTAGATCTATTTCCTTCAGGGGAAGCTCAAGGCATTTTCCAATCAATGTCTTAGGGAGGATATGAGCTGCATATATGAATGAGTACATTGCATGATGGTCAAGTTTCAGGCACTTCGGGGTATGTCATAGGAAAGTGCAGGAGGTGTGACAAAATACTGATAGTAATGAGAGAAACCACCAATAATGACAATGGCTCTCAAGGTATGACATTACAATCCGTGAATGTGATAATGAAGTTGAAGTCGAACACTCGTGGAATCACCTAATAGAAGGCCAATGATGGAAACATGTCATCGGATGTGAAGAACTTGCCATTAAGGCATGCAAGCTCTAAGGTACTGAAAGGGAGTTTCTATGTCATCTTCTTGGATAATGAGCTGAAGTCAACAGGAAGTGACCCATCGAATGAGAGCCATGATGAATCCCCCACCATTGACACAAAACAAGGAATAAAGCGGAATAAATGAGTATGATCTAGGACTGTGACAAAAGGTCACATAATGTATAGGTAATGGTCTGCAGATAGGACTTCTCTTGAAAATATTGGCGACACAACTCTGGAGTGTGGCAACATTTGACTCAACATAGGACCAAGGGTTATAATAACGAAGCGGAATGAGAGGCAAAATGGATCACCCAAACCCGGAAGGGCAAGTGAGTGAGTGAGGATATCCCAAACTCGACACGAGAAACTGATGAGTGTCATGTTCAAGAGTGACATGATGCCTACACAAGAGATGTTTTTATTTCACTTTTTCCCCACTATTTTTGTTGAGTACCTCTTCATTTTTACACAAGATTGAAGAGGATACCATATGATTGTCATATAAGTTCACCCTTCAGATGAATCCATCCTAGTAAGTTTTACAAGTCCTAGGAAGGAGAAACTCGGGCTTGTCATGGTGACAAGTCTTTCATTGTTTAACTTTTACGAGTTTGACATAAGAGTAACTCGGTGTCCTTTTCATATTTAGAGAGTTTGAAAAAGTGGATGGGCATATGGTTTGCTTCAGGATGCATAACGTGCTATGGGATTTTGAAATCCAAATTGCCAAGGAGGAGAGTCCTTCCTACTTCCATATGGGCAGGGATTTAAGGGTGTTGAATGCAAAGGACTGTTTAGAAGGCACTAGAATTTCATTGAGCCAAAACAACTTGGGTACGATTCCCAAGGCATTGGAAGCTGCAAGATTGTGCTCATTGCCAATGAGTGGGTGGGAATTCAATGTAGTCATTTCCTGAGAATATGGGAGATTTGAATTGGCTAGTATGCTTGACGTTTTGTGGGGCACCCATCAAATGACTACCTGCCACTTTAACCAATCTCGTAACCTTAGGGATTTCTGATCTTAGTTTCTCTACCATAAGAGAATTGTCATAGGGATTTCATAGGTTGACATCCCTAAGGTATCTCGGCCTAGGCCATTGTAAATATTTACAAAATTTTCCCCTTAACCTTGCCCTCTAACCAGTTATCTCATCTGACTCTCTCATGTGACTCAATTGACAAGGTAAGCAAGCTTATCTTTATCCTTCTAATTTTCCTTAAGACGAGGAAAGAAATATATTCGGGAGGATAAACCATCTGATTTTATGCATATCTTTCCTTCACAGTCCTTATCGGGAGAGTAAAAAATAATTTCTATACGATCATTGGGAGTCGGTTATAGATTTGCATAATATTTTTCCTACTGGCTTTAGCAATAAAATTTGGCATAATAAAATGGGTATAATTTTTTTTGAATGATAATTATCCGACTTTTAAATGTGATGTTTTAATTATTATTGGAATTGAATATATTCTACATTATTGACATGGACATGTGCGTTGGGCATGTGTCTCTGGAATATGTGATGCGACTTTTACCGTTATTATTTACCATGTCAATACATATCTTGATTTTTTGTTTTTTAATGCTAAATTCATTGTGTGGGGCTGTGCATAAGTTCATTATGTGTAGATTCGTAAAATTAGCTTACTCCACACAAAGATCATGTTGATGTTGAGAGAAAAGCTCCCTGGCACAATGCAAATCCAAAAATGGGTCGACAACAATGCCAATCTCTGCACAATCTTTTTAATTTGGCTCCACACAACAACTTCCGTACAATGCACATGTCGATGTGTGGAGGAAGTGTGTTGATTTTCGATTAGTGCATTCTCTTTTTAGTTCACTAATAATTGTGAAACACGACTTTCTCGTTCTTTCACTCCGATTGAAAGCTAGCAAATCTCAGAAGAGACTGCACGCTCTCTGAAATACCAAGCTGTTGACAGATCACTTGTTACTTGCTTTATGGGAAAGAATATTTTGTTTTATAGGAGAACCCATTATCTCATCTGACTCAATTGATAGGGTCTACAAGCTTATCTTTAGCTTTCTCATTTTCTGCACATGATGAGGAACAAAATATATTTGGGAGGATAGACCATCTAAAGTTTATGCATATATTTCCCAAACCATCCTCATTGGGAGAATAAAAAATTTATTTCTCTACGACCGTTGGGTGCTGATTATAGCTTCGCATAATCTTGTGCCTACTAGCTTTAGCAATGAAAGGTGGCCTAATCCAATGGGTATCAAAACATTTTGAATGATAATTAACCTATTCTTACGGTTGATGTTTTAGTAATCACTGGAATTGAATATGTTCCGCATTGTTGACATGGACATGTCTGTCTTGAATCTCTGATGTGACTTTTAGCGTTATTATTTACATGGAAGTATATATATATATATATATATATGCTAAATTCATTGTGTGGAGCTCCGCATAAGTTCATTGACATGTGGAGCTCTAAGTTCATTGACATGTGGAGCTCTATAAAATTAGCTTACTCTGCACAAAGACCATGTCGATGTTGGGAGAAAAACTCCGCCGCACAATGCAAATCACAACAATGGCTCAGAAAATAGTGTCATTACCCGCACAATGTTTTTAGTTTGACTCTGCACAATGAACATGTTGATGTGCGCAGGAAGCATGTTTAGTGCATTAGCTTCTTAGTTAACTAATAGATGTGAAGCATGGACTCCATGCTCTGGTTTCAATCAAAGAAATATTTTAAATTATAATTTCCTTGTCCGTAATCTAGTTCTAAAGGAAAACATATGTTGCATATATATTTCCAAATCCATTGGCTTAACATTATCTAGGGTGTTAAATGTCCATTTAATAAGTGAGTGATCACTTAAGTGGTGAGCATGCAAAATATTTTGGATCGTTTAATCCTTTGTGCATATAACCTGAGATTATCATGGTCACTGAAATCACGTGCTCCATTTCCTCCACTGAAATCATTGTGATTCCACTAACAAAAGAGAACAACAAACACTCTATTAATATAGTTTCAAGTTTTGCAACTTACACACAAGGCAAGGAATCCATGGCAGTGACAACAATTCAAGGAATCCATGGCAGTGACAACAATTCAAGAAATATTAAACAACACTCTATATTCTGTATCGATTATTCACAGTTCTAGAAGCGTCTTTCGTAGAGTGGAAGCTCTACACAAAGAAACTCTCGAGAAATATTAATTGGAGATTTGTTTAGCTTCCGTTTATGTAAAGGACCTGCAATGGCAATAAGATAAAAGTGGCAAAACACTTACTTAGGAAATAACCACTCACAAAATTAGTCTTTTTCAAAAAATATCTTATAAAACATAATGTGTTTTACACTCTAATCTTTTACATAATATTTTGGTGGGAGTGTGGGGAAATATTGTGTGAAACTTATTATAGGTAGGGGTGGAGGAAAATGTTGTGTGAAATACAATATGGATGGGGGTGGAAGAAAATATTGTAATAAAACATAACAAGTTGTAGGGGAATATTGTACAAAACCGATTATGTTTTACACAATATTCCCACCACCCCCACTTGTGGGGGAATATTGAGTAAAACATATGATGGTATGAGGTTAGGGTAGAGGGGAATATTGTGTAAAACAGAATATGTTTTACACAATATTATTTCTCCCCATCCCTATCCTCACACCCTCATGTGTTTTACACAATCATATGAGGGTTGGTGTGGGGGCGAATATTGTGTAAAATAAGAGTGGGGTTGGGGGAAAATATTGTGTAAATATTTTAGACAATATTACACCCTCGCGCCAACCCCCTCCCCCTCATTTGTAAAACATAATATGTTTTCTAAAATACCATCCAGGCACACCCTCATACCCTAATATTATTTACACGATTTATGATGGTGGGAATGGGGGAAAATATTGTGTAAAACATCTTATGTTTCAACACAATATCCCCCTTGTCACTATTATGTTTTACACAATATTTCTCCACATTAACACCCTCATACTCTCATATATGAAGGTGAACATTAGAGAAAATATTGCTTAAAATATATAGGGAATGTTCTAGAACATTTTAACTGAAATGAAACAAGGAATTGACATCCATCATAAGCTCAATTGGAATTATAACATTGGAAAAAACATAAATGGAGGTTGGAAGCGTACTATGGGCTTGAAAATAATTGTAAGTCAAGAGACCTTTGGGTTTGAGATAAAAAAACAAGAAAAAAAAAACCCTCTTCTTTGAGACTCTTGTCACTCTTGTTATTTTATATGGATGTGAGGTTTGAGGTTGCATTATATACATGGAGTCATGGAAGAAAACTGAATAATTTGAAAAACACTTTATAACCTACAACCTCAATATTAAGGAAATACTCCCTACCCTATCCTCCTAATTGAAGCAAGTCTTTCCCCCATTGAAAGCATTACTATGACTAGGTATATTATGTATTATGTATAAGAAGAAGTTATAAAACATCATGCCATTTCCTAATTTTTTTTCTAACTCTAGCCAAAATGATGCAGGAGCATCTGGCTGACAGGGCGAGATACAAAGAAGGTTGTTTGGTGTCTGAAGGGGATGGAGGAGTAAATTCACTGGAGTGATAATGTGGTTGTTTTTTTTTCTTTTATTTGATTAAGCTGTAAGAGTCAAGTAACTGAACAGTAATTAGGAACAATAGAAATGTTAATTAGTTAGGATTAGAGTTTTAAGACAGTCAATTTTGTCCTTGTGTTAATGACGAACGACAAAGAAACAGTTCGGAACAAAACTGATGTAACTAATCAAAACATAACCGACAGCAGTTGGGAAGAAACTGACAACCATCTAACAGTGGTTAAAAGGGGGACAGAACACAATAGTTTTTCTTCTTCGATATTCTGGGTAATAAAGAAATTGATCTTTACAAAAAATATTTTGTGCATTCTAACCTCTACAGCGTCCCTAAACAGTTTGAACTATTATACAATATAGCGTTCAGTTTTCTTTTATGTGCAATATAGTTTCTGTGCGTGACAAATTCACAGGTGTGTGGTTACATACAAATCAAGCTACGCTGGTCCAAGAGAGAGAGTTAAGTCTGGACAGCACACGGATGAACCCCCAGGACGAGGGATGAAAGACTACCTCCAGTTCACGAGAAGACCCATAAGCAGAAACATCAAGACCCAACAGAAAACTTAATTTACAGGCGGGAATTAAACTCAGACACTGCCAGGTATGCACACCAGACGAGTATTCATAATCCTATGCATCTAAATTTATACATAAGAGGAAAAAAGAAATCTCTGCACATTCATTTTATATATATATCAATCAAAACAGAATCATTCAACAGTTACAGATGCCGTGCTAGAAAAATAAATTCCTTGGTAAAATTCGGACAAGATATCACACGGGTTTAGAAACCCTCGACACCACTACAGAAGCCAGACAGTGAAATAACAACTGTAAACCCAACAGCCGAGACTGCAACCGTCAGAGGCACAACAACCGAGCTGTCGGGCTTTGAATTTCTTCGAATAGCCAACCAAGTCGTCGGGCCCCAAATCCTTTCGAGGAACCGGACCCTGCAATCACCAGAACAGTGTCATAAAAACAGGGGAAAGCATGCAAGGAGAGACAAACGTATAACAGGTGATAACGAAACAAAACCACAAAGTGCTTACCTGACGTTGGCGAGCCGTGGCCGGAATAATTACACCAGAATACCCTGCTCACGAAGGAGCCGAAACGTTAGCTAGCTGAGTGAGGGAAAAGCACATACTGATAGCATAGAACCAGAGAACCTACTTGGTGGATTGACGAAGGCACCGGAGGAAGTTGACATCATAACCTGCCACGAACGAGAAAGGATAACCAGGAACCTGAGAACGAACAGTAGTCGAATGCAGTGACAGATAAAGAGAAACCACAAACATTCATACAGTTATTTACAGGAAGTGCAAAAACACAATCGCGGACCATGGATAACCAGTAAACAGTCAGAGACAAGAACAGAACAAGGAAGACCAGACCTTACCGGACCAACATTGTAAGCAGACTAGGAGGAGCAACGTCCGGGCAGCATTTCGAGTCGGAGGACGAGCAGCAGAACCCCAGGTCGAAACCTCCAGAAGACATCGAACACGCAGAGCTTACAGAATCCAAACGAAGGCATAGACCAAATGACCATGGCGAGGGTTTGATCGCCCATACCTAGGCGGGACGAGAAGTCCGAGGGAGGACAGTTGGCAGTTAACGGGAGACGGAGGTACCAATCAACTGTACAGGTACAGGGGATAATTGCAGTGTCCATAAATTCAACCGCCGGCGAATCAGCTTGAATCCCAAGCAATCTGTTGTTCATTATTGTAAATTGCCACGTAATTCCCGCATAGGTATTCGTGGAGAGCGGCTACGTGGGCTGAGTCCATCACAAAACCCCCACCTTCTACTCACGCGAGAGTCTTGGCTAGACTAAAGGAGGAGATTATCTTGCAAAGTTATACTAATATTAAAAATATTATTCTTCCAAATTTAAGGAGAAATTGTGGGGAAATAAAGAGTTGGAGGGGAAAATGAAACTACTATATTATGAGGTGATTAACCCCAATCTAGAAAAAGAAAATTATCTCTCACTCTTGACTAGCAAGAAGAAAACGAACATTGCCAATATTAGAATTGAATTCTCATGAGCTTAAACTGGCCATTCCTAAAACACCATGGGATGAAAGAGTTTGTCACCTATATGGTAGAAAGATTGAAGATGAAAACACTTTCTGTTACATTGTCCATCTTATACTCACATTCAATATAATTTTCAAAATATTTGTCACACAACCAACCTTCTTGACTTTTTAATTCACCAAATCTATAATGATGTGGGAAAGATTCTCTCACAAATAATATTAACTCATGATATTTTTATTTCCATAATTTTATATTTTTTTTGAGATATTTAATTTTAGAAATAGAATACGACATACGAAGAGAGGGATAGCTCCATTCGCATAAATATATATATATATATATATATATATATATAAAACAAAGTAGGCCAGTCCTTAAAAGAGAAAAAAGAATAGTAAAACACACTCGCTCTTTTTCGAAATTAAGAATCGAAAGAGTATCATTTTATTCATTTAAAGTAGAGAAAAATAAGTATTTTAATGTATATATCCTTGCGATTATCAAATTTATATGATTATTTTTATGTTACCATTTTTAAATTTGGATAATCAATTTTTATTAAAGATGTGAATTTATTGAATTTATCACAATATAAAATTAATTAATTTATATGATATCCATCAAATCTCCGAAACATAAGTATATAAATTTAATTTAATATGGTAATTTTAAATATTTTTAAAGGCTCAATAAGCATCAATCAGCGTAATACCCTAAAATCCTAGAAATAGATCACGCTAAATCATGTCCAACTGGATTTATGATTAATAGTCTTCCGCTTGCTCCCACTATCCATGGAATATTCAAGTATCCCCAAAAATAATTAACATAACCACATTTAAATAATATAGTTGGTATTTAAAATCGCATTGATTGGCATCTCAAGTATTGCAGGTGCTTTGATATAGCTTGAATGGGTTTACTCGTTGAGAATATCGTCTAGTTATTTTGGAGTTTTATATATCAATCTGTTATTTTGGTTAATGCCAATTTTAAAATTAAATTATTATGAAATCATTTTTATTGATTATAAAATTAAATAATAATAATTATTAACTAATTTTATTTAACTGTAATGTTTAAAAGTGTTTTATAGTAATGTTCTAAATTTTTATATAATTTAATATAATGGTAGATTGATTTTGTTAAATTATTTAAAAAATAATAATAATTATTATTATTATTGTTATTGTTTGATATAGTTATTATAGATATTAATTGAAATTTTAATTTAAAATTAGAATTAATTTAAGAGCACCAATTATTTAAAAAATTGATTTTAATAAACCACTTAGTAATAACAATTTATCAATAGCTCAAAAGAGCACGATCTAAAAGCACTTTAATGTTAGATCAACTTTGTCTTCACATTCTTGAGTCGAGGTTGGTTTCTAAATAGAGGACTGAAAGTTTTAGCTAAAGATGCGAGGTCAAGGGTTCTAATCAAACCCTTTAAAACCACGTACAACACATATATGGACATAAGAATGAAATTAGAGCACCATGTGAAGCCTTTAAAAATTTTGTATTAAGCATTGGAATCAATATTCTTTTTGTTTGTTTGTCTGTGATTCTCTAGGCTTGACTTGTGGCTTCAGGAGTCGCCATTCAGGGGCATCTAAATCATCAAATTCACCCGGGGATCGCACACAGCTTGGGCCACACCAACTGTTTAGCTGAATGGATTTTTTAGCATGTCTCCTCCCCCTAGCACAGGGCACAACCACCCCTCGTGAGGTTTGATCTTGGGTCGCCTTGCTGACGAGGCCCATCCTCAATAGGTTGTGCTAGTAGGACTTGACAACATTGGAATCAATATTAAAGAGACACAAATTTCAATAATTTTAAATCTGTCTAAATCCATCTTACCTTTGGATGATAGAATTGGATTTAAGATTGATCTTTGCTTTAAGAGTTTCTCTACACCCCATTATGGGGGTGATGCTGTAAAAAGTTATGTAATGTAATGTTGTCTTAGTAAAATTATTTAAAATAAAAATAAAAATAAAAAATAATAATTGACATAGTTATACAGTTTGGGATTGAAATTTAAATTCAGGGCTAGTGTTAATTCCACAAGACCAATTATTTAAAGATGCTATCTCAATAAATCACTATTTACATGTTATTGACAATTTCAGGAGAGTAGCTCAAGAGAACACAACCTAGAAGTGTGCTAGTCATATCAACTTTGTCTTCATATTATCGAGATGCAACTAGCTTCAAAATAGAGGATTGAAGGTTTCGACAAAAGTTGTGAGGTCAAGGGTTTGAATCAAACCCTTAAAAAACTCATACAACATAGACCTAGACATAACAAGGTAATTAGAGCACCATTTAAACTCTATGGCTTCAAGATTTGAATTTTGAAATAAAAATTAAGCAAAAATATATAATAAGTAGTTAAAGTGCATCAAAAACCTCCTTTTTGAGTGTAAAACTTTAGAAAATGTTTGTATCTCTAGAGATTTGATCCCTCTCAACACTTGATAAATCCAAAGTTAAGATGAATCTAGACTAGTTTAAAACTATTGAAATTTGAAATCCCAAAGCCATAACTCAAATTTTAAAGCTCGAAGCCAAAGGGTTCAAATGGTACTCTAATTCCTCTATTATGTCAAGATCTATGTTGTATAAGGTTTTAAAGGGTCTGATTCAAATCCTTGATGTCATGGATTTAGTTGAAACATTCAATCCTCTATTATGAAGTTGACCACAACTAGAGAATATGGAGATAAAGATGAGCTAGTGATGAGGGCCCTTCTAGGTCATGTTCTCTTGAGATACTCTAGAGAATTTACCAGTAACCTCTTAGTAGTTATTTATTGAGATTGGATCTTTAAATAATTGGTCCTCTAGAATTAACTTAATCCTAAATTTGAATTTCATTACTTAGGTAGCAAGTTATTAGTTATTATTTTTTAATTTCAATTTTATTTCGAATAATTTGACTAAGTCACATGGTATTACATTACATGACCTAACATTTCACAACATCCATGCCATATTAGCACAAAGATCCATCTTGATGTACTCTGGAATTAACCATAAACCTAAATTTAAATTTCAGTAATACTATCTAACTATATCAAGTATTAATTATTATTTTGTAATTTTAATTTTATTTTAGATAATTTGACCGAGTCAACATGATATTACATTACATGACATAACGTTTTACAATATTGCTTTCATATCCAGCACAAAGATATCTCTTGATCTATCAAGTGTTTAGAGATATCAAATCTTTCGAGGTGAAAATGTCTTTTCTTAATGCAAAACTTGAGGAAAGGTTTGCACCTCGAGAGGTTTAACCTTGAATCTAGGTTTGTTTATAATTATTGATTTTTCTCCTCTTTAATATTGATTCTGATATACTTTAACTTCTTATTATAGAAGTTGTCTTAATGCAAAATTCCTATTTCATATTTCAAAATCTCAAAGAAATAACTCAAATTTCAAAGCTCGAAGACAATGTGTTTAGTTGGTGTTCTAATTCCACCAGTTATGTTATGTATGAGGTTTTAAAGGGTTTTATTTGAACCCTTGACCTCATGGATTTAGCTGAAACCTTTAATCCTTTGTTCTGAAGCTGACCACTAGAGCATATGAAGACAAAGTTGATCTCACAACCTCTTAGGTCCCTATAATACTAATGTAGCCCCCATATTGTTGTTGTTGTGCCCATGTTAGGTCCCTATAATATTTT
This sequence comes from Pinus tabuliformis, assembly GCA_031772625.1. Taxonomy (NCBI): domain Eukaryota; kingdom Viridiplantae; phylum Streptophyta; class Pinopsida; order Pinales; family Pinaceae; genus Pinus; species Pinus tabuliformis. The sequence continues at coordinate 77,140,256 of CM062810.1, read as the reverse complement.
TGTGACCCCCATATTGTTATTGATGTGCCCCATAGAAGTTCATTAATGTTATTTTTGAGCCCTTACATTATTATTGTTATGTAGGCCCTAATTATATTTTGACCCTTTAGACTATTATTTATACCAACAAGGTATTTTCATTTGAATCATCCAAGACGTGTTCATTTATGTGATGTAAAAGGAGATTCCCCCCTCGAAGAGGCTTATTTTCAAGTCATTGATCTATCTTTTCTTTTGTTTTTGTGATCTGGTTACATAACTTTTGGTATCAAAGCTCTGGATCTTAGGTTTTCACTGCTTCCGATGTGTCTTCTTGGAATAATCGCTATATTTTTTTTTCTACAAAGCTTCATAAGCTAAAATTTCGACCACTTGGAGCCGAAATCTTGATGAGCATTGTATGAAAATTTCAGAGCTTGGTTCACTATATTCTAGGAAATATGGTTCATGAAAGTTAGGGTTTTTGTACGCTCCAAAATTCATTCTCAAATAGCTGACTCAAACAAAATCATCATAAATTTTGGTTTCGTGCATACAAATTGAATTTTGTAAAAAGTGGCAGAAATTTCATGGACTGTAATTTCTTGGGTAATATTTTCAGGGCAGAAGGTTGAAACAACGACACATGTCATTCCGTACAAGTTTTCTCTATTGAACTAGTTCATAAGCAGGTCATCTTGGGCGATTTCGTCTAAATTTATCTTGAAGAAACCAATATTAGTCTAACTTGTGGGTTTGGAAAGAGGACACAAAGGGATACTATAGGATGAAATTTCAAAACATGGGAGGCCAAAATTATAGAGATACAACAGTTTCAAGATCAAGCTTCTAAAATCAAGAAAAACATGTGTATTTTTTTAAATTTGCATAAATTTTGTTTGAAAAATCAGTTGGAAGTGATCCAAAGGGGAATGGTGAAGCATAGATATTATTTGGCTCCAAAGCACCTAGAAACAAAAAAATGGATACACCCAGTAAGCCAATAAAAAGTTCTATTATGACACTTGAATAAGAGGAAGAAATGCAACATGATATATCAAAATTACAGGACCAAGTGCAACAAATTTTACTCTCACAAAGAGAAATAGAAATTGAATTAGATTGTTTAAAGGCAATAATAAAAGGGTACATGTGTTATGAAATCAACTCAAAAAATAGAAGAAGAAATAGATCGATGATTTCAAAATAAGCCTCTTCGAGGGGACAACCTCATTTACATTACACAAATGAACAATTCTTCGATGATTCAAATGAAAAAACCTCCTTTCTATATATAGGAGTCCAAGGGGTCACAATATAATCAGAGCCGACATAACAATAATAATGTAAGGGAACAATAATAACAATACTAGGCTTCTATGGGGCACAATAATAATAATATGGGTACTACATGGGCACAAGAATAACAATAAGGGGCTACACTAACAATAATGAGGGAATACACTAGTATTATAATGACCTAACATGTCCCTGTCCTTCAAAAAATTGTTTTCCTCAAATCTTGAGTAGTTCTGGATGCTTCTGTATAAAATTATCATCCTCCCATGTGGAATCTTCAACGGGTAAGTTCTTCCACTTGATGAGATACTTTGAAATTGATCGATTTCGTAGCTGTCAAGTTCTTGTTTCCGTGACTGATTCAGGTTCCAATATGATTTTTCCTTCCTCGTCAAGTTCTGGCAATATTGTTTGAACTGGGAGCTTATCACCTATAACCTTATTTAATCATGAAACATGGAAAATTGGGTGCACTCGGGAAGATGAAGGAAGCTCCAATTTGTATGCCATAGTACCAACCTTTTGCAACACCTTGTAAGGACCACAATACTTTGGTGATAATTTATTATCCTTCTTAGCTTGCTTGAGGGACATTTGTTTGTATGGTTGTAGCCATAAAAACACCCAATCACCTACATCAAAACTTCTTTCACTGCGATGTTGATCTTCCTGTTCTTTCATTCTATTCTGCACCAAAGTGAGGTTATCCTTCAAGAGTTGGAGAATTTGTTGTTGATGCTCAATGTGATATTCCACTGCTTGAAACTTAGAATTTTCTCTTAAATATGATGTGTGGAAGATGGATGATATCCATGAAGTGCCATAAATCGGGTTATTTTTTCTGCATTATGGAAGGAAGTGCTATACCACCATTCCTCTAGAGGTAACCACTTGACCCATTGTATGTGTTTATCGGATACAAAGTAACGAATATGTCCTTACAAACATTTGTTGACTATCTCAGTTTTCCCATTAGATTGAGGATTATAAGATGAGTTGTGAGCTAATTGGGTACCTAGACAAGAAAATAATTTCGTCCAAAATTTTCCAGTGAAAATGGGATCTCTGTCGCTTACAATAATCTTTGGGTTTCCATGTAGTTTTTGAATTGTTTCCATAAATGCAATAGCAACCTCTAGTGGCTTTAAATGGATGAGATAATGCACAAAAGTGTGCATACTTGGTAAGTCTGTCAAATACCACCATGATGACACTCTTTCCTTCAGACTTTTGTAAACCTGTGATAAATCCATTGAAACCTCCTCCTAAAGTTGACTTGGAATGGATAAAGGTTGTAATAGACTCGGGGCCTTAATTGTCTCAACTTTATTTTGTTGGCAAACCAAACATCCTGCCATAAACATTTTAATATAAGTTTTAAGGCCATCCCAAAAAAATTCCTTCTTAACCATGTGGTAAGTTTTTAAAAATCCCGAGTGCCCTTCTAAAGGAGAGGTGTGCAATTCTAGAAGAATCTTTTGTTTGATTTGGGAATTCTTACAAAGGTATAAGCGATCTATGTACCATAATGAATCATTTTTTTAGCTAAATGTATCAAATGTATTGGGATCTTGCTGCAACTTTTGAATGAGTGCCACACTTCTTCGTCATTCTTCCATTCATCCCTTGCTTTGGTTAACAATTCTGGTTTGATAATAGAAATGGCACAAAAAAATGCTTCCACATCCTCATCCTTTCTTTATAGTGCATCTGCAACAACATTTTGCTTCCCTTTTTTGTAGATGATTTCAAAGTCAGAACCCAACATCTTTATGACCCATTTTTGCTACTCTTCAAAAGATAATCTTTGCTCTAAAAATTATTTAAGACTATCATGATCTGTTTTTACCTTGAAGTGTCTTTGTAAAGTTTTGTAGATGTTCTATGCTAAGAGCAATTTCACTTTTCTCACAGCAATCATACAAGTAGATAAGCAAAATGCAGATAGAACATATAAGCAGATCTTAGAGAAGACAAATCAGAAACAAGAAAAATGTATGTGTTCGTTTCGGCGGTCAACAGGATGCTTCAACCAGCAAAGTCTCCTTTGGTCAGCCAGCCCAACATGTGTCACAACAACCCTCCAAACAGTAGATGAGTCAACCCAAGTCAGTTCTACAAAAGTCAACGCTGTCCTGAAAATTCAACGCAGGGGCAGCAAGCTAAAAGTCAACGCAGTAGCAAAACGGTCAACCCTTTGACCTCGATTTTTGTGCCAGGTAGTACGGCCTTCAAAAATCGAACCTCCCACAAGTTTTCAGCTTGTTTGGACCAAGCGTTGACCAAAGTCAACGCTGGTCAAACTTCTGCGAAACCCTAGCAGCAGAAAAATCCTCTTCGTCCTTCCCACGTGTGGCTGAAATTTGTCCTCCAGGTAGCTCGTACTTTTTAGGATGAGAGAGGAAGATGTGAGTTGTGTTGTGATCAAATTCTCTCCAACTTTTCCTGTATATATATCCATCAATGAGGGTGTGTGACACATCTGTTGGGCATGTGAGCCTACATTACAAAACTGGCTGACCTTGCACATATAATTTATTAAGAATAATAAATTCAAAATATAAGTTCTGCTCATCGGATTAAGACTATTTTTATATGGATTTTACACCTCTCAGAAAGAGGAATCCAACAAAAATATTAGCCTCTTAATCTAAGCATCAGAACATGGAGTTTGGACCTAGTTGTCCAAATTTAACACTCCCTCTCAACTAGGGAGAACTCCATCTATTAGTGCAATTAACATCGCGAGTCATCCCGCCGAAACTTGCTTTGCTGGCTTCTTTATTTCAGAACAGAAGTGGGTCAGTCACAAAGACATCATTCCCTGACTGACATAATCAGTCTAGAGGTCCCAGACCTCACAAATCTTGATCCCAGATCAAGTGGTTGGACCATGCCATCCTAGATAGAGAGTACGGCAATCTCTGATGCGTCCATCAGTCTTTGCTAATAGTCTCTAGCTTTTCCACACCTCATTGGCCAAATGAGAGGTACTTCCCATGAGCCCTGAACGCAATGGGTAGGATGCATACGGGGCACAGATTAAATGAGTGGCGAACCAGCTCAATAATCACAAGGGTGGGGCAGAAGCATTATGAGTGCTTATAGCTCCGAGAAGCTATCCCCAAAGCCCCCCAGAGCTCCCAGAGCTCATCGTCCAACAGGACCCACATCATAGGGTCTTTCCACGACACCAAGACTCTCACGGAAGGTTAGGAACTTGACCTTCCCCAGGGGCTTAGTGAGAATATCCGCGACCTGCTCATCAGTTCCTATATGATCGAGCCTTACGGTGCCTCGCTGTACCATATCCCGGATAAAGTGGTACCTGATATCAATATGCTTGGATCGGTCATGGAACACAGGATTCTCAGTCATACGAATCCCACTCTGATTATCACAGAGTATTACAGTGGTATCTAGCACATGTTGGAACAGCTCACTAAAGAGCTTCCTCAACCAAACTGCTTCACAACAGGCCATACTAGCAGCAATGTATTCGGCCTCCGCGGTGCTCAAAGCCACCGACTTCTGCTTCCTGCTCATCCATGAGATCGAAGCAGAACCAAGATTGAAACAACATCCAGATGTGCTCTTACGATCCACCACACTGCCAGCCCAATCGGCATCAGTATATCCCCGGAGTATCACACTCCCAGCAGTGTATCTCAGCCCATGGTTTATCGTGCCCCGAAGATATCTCAAAAGATTCTTGGCACCAACCCAGTGAAAATGATGAGGCTCAACCATCTGTTGACTCAAAGTATTCACCGCAAAACATATGTCCGGACGGGTGTTCACTAAGAACATCAAAGCTCCTATGGGTTGACGATACTCAGTAGGATTGGCCAAGATAGGCCCTGCAGCGCTGCCACTCAACTTCTTAAAGTTGAGTTCCATTGGTGTCGACACGGACTTACAGTCCACCATCCCAAATGTTTCCAGAAGCTTCACAATATACTTTCCTTGAGAAAGGAAAATCTCTCCAGGTCTCTGCCAGACCTCCAGGCCTAGGAAATAGTGCATCAGTCCTAGGTCTTTCATCTCGAACTCAGCAGCAAGCTCCCTCTTACATTGATGAATGAGAGGGTCATCACCTGTCAGGAAGAGGTCGTCCACATACAGCACTAGAATGAGAGGCTTTCCTTCCTCAACCTTAAAGTAAAGATTTGGATCAGCATTGCTTCGAGTGAAGCCCAACTTCATCAAGTAACTATCCATCCTCTCATACCAAGCTCTGGGTGCTTGCTTTAACCCATAGAGGGCTTTCTTCAACCTACAGACATAAGTGTCTCGATCTTGAACTTCAAATCCCAGAGGTTGTTCTACATACACCTCTTCCTTTATTGCACCATGCAGAAAAGCGGTCTTGACATCCATCTGATGAAGACTCCATCCTTGCGTAGCAGCAAGGGCTATGATGGATCAGATGGTGGTATATCGAGCCACAGGTGCAAATATATCGTCATAGTCAATTCCTTCCTTTTGAGAGAAGCCACAGGCAACAAATCTTGCCTTAAACTTTTCAGCACTCCCATCAGATCCATGTTTAATCTTGTAGAGCCATTTAGCGGTGACAACAGATTTGTCCTTCGGTCTCGGGACCACATCCCAGACATCATTCTTCATAATAGCCTCATATTCTTCATGCATAGCATCCTTCCAGACTTGATGCTTGATGGCTTCCTCAAAAGATCCAGGTTCAGATTGTATAATAGTACTCATGGCAGCTAGATACCCTTGGTATCTACACGGCTTCTTGCTTTCTCGGAATGTTCCCCTTGGGGCAGCATGACCCTCAGCATCTTCGAGGGTGTCCCTGAGCCATGATGGCCTCTTTCCTAGAGAAGGGGAAGGATCAATAGGGTCCATTGGCCCTTCAACATCAGGCATAGTCTCATCCTGGGGTTCTTCCAGATTTCCAGGTCTTTCTTCATGGTTTTCTTCAGATCTAGGAAGATCTACTACTTTCTTCAGGGAAGCATCTTCGTCAAAAGTGACATCATGGCTTATCTCTACTTCCCTTTGACCAGGTACATAGACTCTATATGCCTTAGAAGTCTCACTGTAGCCCACAAACATTCCTTTCTTCCCAGTAGCATCCAGCTTACTTCTCTTTTCTTTCGGCACATGAAAATAGACAGGACATCCAAAAATTCTAAAATGTGAGACATCAGGTTTCTTACCAGAGAAAACCTCTTTGGGAGTTTTGGAGTCCAAAGCGGAATGAGGGCATCGGTTTTGAATGTACACAGCAGTATTTGCAGCTTCTCCCCACAGAAACTTTGGAAGACCCTGGTCACATAGCATGGCACGGGCAGCTTCCACAATAGTCCTATTCTTGCGTTCAGCAACACCATTCTGCTCAGGAGTATATGCAGTGGTAGTCTCCCTCTTAATGCCAGCTTCTCTGCAAAAGTATTTGAACTCATTTGACTCATATTCAGTGCCATTGTCAGTCCTCAAAATCTTGATCTTCTTTCCGGTCATATTTTCCACCAAGGCTTTGAAGGTACGGAACCACATGAAAGCCTCATCCTTCTTCTTCAAGAAGTATATCCAAGTTTTGCGAGAGAAGTCATCAGTAAATGTCATATAGTAAGAACATCCCCCCAGGGATGTTACAGGCAACATACCGGAAAGATCAGAATGGACCAGTTGCAATATCTCAGATGTCTTTGTGACACTTGAGGGGAAAGGTCCCCTTGTATGTTTTCCTTCAGCACAGCCCTTACATACACCTTTATGATTACTTCCAAAATCAGGCATCCCTGTCACCACCTTCCTTGCTTCGGGAAGAGCCTTGTAATGAAGGTGTCCAAATCTTCGGTGCCATAGTTCGGTTTGACGGATAGTATCACAAGTCATAACTCCCAACGGACTCCCTCCAACCTGGTAGAGTGTACCAACTCTAAAACCAATTGAGATAGCTTCCTTGAAGCTCTTCTTCCACATGAGTACCTTTCCATCAGAGAAAGTTACATTGAAACCTTTGTCTTCCATGGCAGATACAGACCCAAGGTTTTTCTTCAATTTGGGTACATAGAGTACATCTTGTAGATGGAGGACTTGTCCTTGAGACAAGTGGAGGGTCACAGTCCCGGTCCCTTTCACAGGATAAGTGGCATTATCCCCAAGGATAATTTCTAGATTAGTATCCCTTTCAACCATGTCAGAAAGTGCTTCCTTGAATCCGGTGATGTGTCTTGAGGCACCACTATCGATTAGCCAGACATCCATAGTGTCGGGCCGAGATGCAGCTGAGAGAGCAGATATTAGAATATACTCATTTCTTTTATTAACAACATTAGACTCCTCATACCTGGTATTTCTGGTCCTTTTAGAAGGTGGATTGTTTCCTTCAAAGTGAGCCTTCCTCTTTCCTTTGGATTTGTCATTTCTTCGATTCCCATTCCTTCGGTTGTTGTTGTTGTCGTCACTATCGGGAGAATTCTTCTGGAAGGGGCATTCTCTAGCATAGTGTCCAGTCCTATGGCAGGTGAAACATTTACCCTTCTTCTTTTGAGTCTTAGTCCTTCCTTTGTCCTTGGAACCACTAGAGTTCTTCTTTCGGGAATGAGCAACATAGGCAGCATTTCTTTCATTATCAAATTCCTTCATCCTTGTTTCTTCTTGCATACATCTAGACAGAAGCTCATCAAAGTTAGGGATGGTATTATTGTTGAGAATGGTAGTTGTGAATACTTGCCATTCATATGGAAGTCCTCCAAGTGCGGTGAGAACCATCTCACGATAAGCTATTGTCTCCCCAATAGCTAGCAGATTGTTCCTGGTTTCGGTCAACTTCATAAAGAAAGTTTGAATAGACTCGTCTCGGCCCTTCTTCATATTCTTCAACTTGTTCTTGAGGAATAACACTTGGTTCACATTGTTTACTCGGAACATAAGTATCAGTTTGTCATACATCTCCTTGGATGTGCCTAGTTCAGATATGTAGGCAACCAGACTCTTATTTATGGATTCCCTGATCAGCAGCTTTGCTCTGATTTCTCCCTTCTTATACTTGTGTTTAACAGCAGTAGAGGCATTTGATGGAGGTTCTTGAATCTTCCCTGTCACATGATCTAGGAGATCATGATCTTCTAATTTGAGATCTAATAAAATCTTCCAGGCATGGAAGTCATCACTTCCAGTCAGCTTGTCATTCTCCCTGAATTCAAGCTTAGAGGAATCCATTTCCTTCGATGATGATTGCTATAGATAGAGTTTGTCTTCACCTCAGCTCCGATACCATGTAAAGTTTTGTAGATGTTCTATGCTAAGAGCAATTTCACTTTTCTCACAGCAATCATACAAGTAGATAAGCAAAATGCAGATAGAACATATAAGCAGATCTTACAGAAGACAAATCAGAAACAAGAAAAATGTATGTGTTCGTTTCGGCGGTCAACAGGATGCTTCAACCAGCAAAGTCTCCTTTGGTCAGCCAGCCCAGCATGTGTCACAACAACCCTCCAAACAGTAGATGAGTCAACCCAAGTCAGTTCTACAAAAGTCAACGCTGTCCTGAAAAGTCAACGCAGGGGCAGCAAGCTAAAAGTCAACGCAGTAGCAAAATGGTCAACCCTTTGACCTCGATTTTTGTGCCAGGTAGTACGGCCTTCAAAAATCAAACCTCCCACAAGTTTTCAGCTTGTTTGGACCAAGCATTGACCAAAGTCAACGCTGGTCAAACTTCTGCGAAACCCTAGCAGCAGAAAAATCCTCTTCGTCCTTCCCACGTGTGGCTGAAATTCGTCCTCCAGGTAGCTCGTACTTTTTAGGATGAGAGAGGAAGATGTGAGTTGTGTTGTGATCAAATTCTCTCCAACTTTTCCTGTATATATATCCATCAATGAGGGTGTGTGACACATCTGTTGGGCATGTGAGCCTACATTACAAAACTGGCTGACCTTGCACATATAATTTATTAAGAATAATAAATTCAAAATATAAGTTCTGCTCATCGGATTAAGACTATTTTTATATGGATTTTACACCTCTCAGAAAGAGGAATCCAACAAAAATATTAGCCTCTTAATCTGAGCATCAGAACATGGAGTTTGGACCTAGTTGTCCAAATTTAACAGTCTTCCTATTAGGGAAGGTCACCTTTTCTTGAGTGCATGTAGTATTACCAACATTTCCTTCTCATAAATAGATTTGTGTAAATAGTTTCCTTTGATTGGACGACTTTCAAAAGCAATGGGTCTTCCTTCTTACATTAAAATAGAACCAATTCCATTTCCTGAGGCATCACATTCCACAACAAATGTTTTTGTGAAGTCTGGCATAACTAAGACTGGTGCTTGGCACATTGCCTCTTTAAGATGTTCAAAGACATTAGTTTATTTGAGTCCAAGAAAAATCATTTTTCTTTAGTAATGTTGTTAGAGGTGCAACTATTCTCCGATAATTCCTAACAAAATTGCGATAATACCCCGTCAACCCGAGAAATCCTTGTAGATGCTTTATGGATGTGGGGATTTTCCATTCCTTAATGTATTTAATTTTGTTAGAGTCTACCTTAACACCCTCATCAGATATAATATTACCCGAATATTCCACCTCATGTACTCCAAAGAAACGTTCGGAGGTTTTTGCATATAATTGTTTCTCCTCCAGTAGTTTGATAATCCTATCAACATGTTGAACATGATCAATCCAAGACTTGCTATAGATTAGTATATCATAAAACAATACTAACAAAAATTTTTCTAATGAAGGGTTTGAAGATGGAATTCATCAAACCTTGAAATGTAGAAGGTGCATTGGTAAGGCCAAAAGGCATGACTAAAAATTCATAATGACCCTCATGAGTTCTAAATGCTATTATCAGAATGTCTTCGGTCTTCATTCTTATTTTATGATATCCTGAATGAAGATCTAACTTGGTGAAGTAAATTTCTCCATGTAATTCATCCAATAATTCATCAATGATAGGAATGGGAAATTTATCTTTAATAGTGAGCATGTTGAGCTCCATATAATTTGGGCACATGCGTCATGATTCATCCTTCTTGTCCACCAATATTACTGGAGCAAAGAAAGAACTTTGACTAGGTTGAATTATACCAACCTCTAGCATTTCTACAACCATATGTTCAATTTCACTCTTTTGGGCATAAGAATATTTGTAAGGCCTGATGTTTGGAGGAACACTTCCTGGAATCAAATGAATAGCATGATCATGAGCATGAATAGGTGGGAGATCTTTGGAAGTCTCAAATACCTTGGAATGATTGTCCAAGACTTTTTAGAGATTTGGAGAAATAAATGATTTCGTCGTTTGAACCTCTAATGAACATAATTGTGAAATTATGCCCCATTGTTCTTTCTTTAGAAACTTGTTCATGCCATTAGAGCTGATTATATTTCTTGGTTTCCCTATGATACCCCTTAATTCAACTTCCTTTGCTTCCCAAAAAAAATTTCAAGAAAAATTCTTGAAAATTAAAAGCTATCATACCCAAAGATTGTAACTGTTGGACTCCTAGTACAACATCAACACCACACATTAAAATGGAAAGCATTGGACCATTCAATACATACTCTCCCATGGATAGATTGATATTATGGCACTTTCTAGAGCAGTTTATGGTTCCTCCATTTGTAACCATCACTTGACACTCTGGTGTTGTATATAGGAAGCAATTCAATTCATTGGTTATCTTACAATGAATAAAATTATGGGTACTAACTGAATCAATCAACACTAGTACATTTTTCTTTTTGATATGTCCTTCTATCTTGAGAGTTTGAGATGTGGTAATTCCCACCAATGCATTGCAATATATGGTAGGACTCATTTCTTCTTTCTCTGGGGTTGGTTCTTGGTGTATATCCTCCTCTTTTGATGTTTCTTGTTCCTTTTCTTCCTCCTCTTCATAATCTATGTAGAATAATTTATTCTCAACACACTTATGACCTTTAATGTATTTTCTAACATAACTGTAACAAATCTTATGACCTTTAATGTATTTTCTAACATAATTGTAACAAATCTTATGACCTTTAGTGTATTTTCTATCACAACTGTAACAAATCCCTTTTTCTCTTTTTTCCTCCAATTGTTGCGGTGTCAACCTTGTAGGTTGTGGAAGACTAGGACCATCAACACTTCCATCTTTATAGTTGTCATTGGTAGAATTCCTTGTTGCCATAATCTTGCTTTCAACTTTTCTTGCCACCCTGAATTCCTTCCCCAATGAATTGGGTTCCCAAAGGCGAACCTCATGTTGGATGTTATCTTTAAAGTCCCTATGAAGACATCAATCCTATGTTCCTCTGGAATATCAGTTAACCTAATATTCAATTTTTGGAAGTCTTCAATGTGCTCCGCCATTGAAACCTTTTGTTTGAGATTTATCAATTGGCTAAAGAAGGTGTTGCTCTTTGTATCTTCATAATATGCTATCATTTCCTTCGTAAAAATTGATCACATGACAAGTGGTTTACGAGAACAAAGCCATCTATACTATACATACTGATTGGGTTCTAAATATAATGATGAAATATGTATCTTTTGTGAGGTTTTCACATCATGTAGATCAAAATATTGCTCCATCTATAGTATCCAAGTTACTGGATCCTTGCCATCAAACTTCCTCATTTCTATCTTTGGAATGTGGTGGTTCTTAAAACCCACATTATATCTCTAAAATTGTAATTGATATTCCTTTTGTCTTCATCATTATTTTCATGGATTGTCTTGTCACCACTAGGACACCTTTCTTCTAGCAACATTGCCAAACATTCCTTCAACCCCTCTATCTTGACATTCATCATTGCTTCCATGTCCATTTTTAAACCATTTTTCAAAACTTCCATGTCCTTTTCTGTACCATCTATTTTAACATTCATCATGGCTTCCAATTCATTTTTGGTTACTTTTTGTGAGAGAGAAATTTGTTTCACTTGATCTCGCAATTTTGATATATCATGTTGCATTTCCTCCTCTTCTTCACGTGTCATAGTAGAGCTTGCGGGTTTCTTACTAGGTATTTCCATTTTATTTCTTCGGGACATCAATCAATTATAATTATGCTTCACTATGCCATTTGAATCACTTCAAAATAAACTTTCAAACACAACTTATGCAAATTTGTAAAAAGGCTACACACCTTTTTTTTCCGCTTTGTCAAAGCTTGATATTGAATCTGTTATATCTCTGTACTTTTGGATCTCAAAGGTCTGAAATTTTTTCCTCTGGTAACCCTCTGAGTCCTATTTCCAACCCCTTAAGTCTGATCGAGATTGGATTAGCCAAGAAAGAGTTATGCCCAATCTCCCATGATGACCTGATTATAGAATGGTTCAGTAGAGCGAACTTGTACAAAATGCCACGTGTCACTTTTCTGAGCTTTGTCCCTAAAAATTATACCCAACCAACTAAGTCCATCCTCTTTTTGTTACTATTTACAATATTTGAATCTGATGCTTTGAGAGAAAGTTATGACAATTTTCCCAAGGTCACCTGTTTGAGATGGAATTTGGGAGCCTGCAAAAACCCTACTTCCCCATCTCATATCTCCGAAAATATAGCGATTTCCAAAAAGGGTTTAGTTGGGTAGCACATTGAGGACTTACAAAGATTGAATATCAAGGTAATTTATATTCTAGAGGAGCATATGATTGATGTTTCATAGGCACTTTAAAGGATAATTTCCAACACGAGGTTCACCTTTAGTAACATAAGTCATTGGAGAATGCATTCAGGGTGGAAAGAAAATTTGAAAGCAAAATTATAAAAACAAGGAGGTCTACTACTCACAACTATAAAAATAGAAGTATTGTAGCTTTGAGCTTTCCACAACTTACAAGGTTGAAACCACAACAAGTAGAGGAAAAAAGAGAAAAAATTTGTTTTACAGTTGTGATAACAAATACACTAAAGGTCATAAGTGTGTTGAGAAGAAATTATTCTACATATATTGTGAAGAGGAGCAAGAACGAGAAAAATAAATATTAAAAGATGAAGATATACTATAGGAACCAATCCCAGGGGCTGAAAAACAAGAAACAAATCCAACCATATCTTCTAATGCATTGGTAGGAATTACCACTCCTCAAACTCTCATGATAAAAAGATATATCAAGAAGAAAAAGGTAATAGTGTTGAGTGATTCATGTAGTACTCATAATTTTATTCATTGTAAGATAACCAAGGAATTGTTGCAACTCCTAGATTTCCACAACCTACAAGGTTGACACCACAAGAACTGGAGGAAAAAAAAGAGAAAAGCACTTCGTTACAATTATGATGAAAAATACACTAAAGGTCATAAATGTGCCGAGAAAAAATTATTCTACATAGATTGTGAAGAGGAGGAAGAAGGAGAACAAGAAATATCAAAAGAAGAAGATATACTCCATCAATCAACCCCAAGGGCTGAGAAAGAAGAAATGAATCCAACCATATATTGTAATTCATTGGTAGTAATTACCACTCCTCAAACTCTCATGATAGAAGGATATATCAAGAAGAAAAAGGTAATAGTGTTGATTGATTAAGGTAGTACTCATAATTTTATTCATTGTAAGATAACCAAGGATTTGAATTGCTTTCTATATCCAAAACCAGTGTCTAGAGATGGTTGCAAATGGAGGAACTATAAATTTCTCAGGGAATTGCCATACTATCAATATAACCATGGGGAAGTATGTATTGAATTGTTCAATGCTTACCATTCCAATGAATGGAGTAGATGTTGTATTAGGATTCCAATGGTTACAATCTTTGGGTATGATAGCTTTTAATTTTCAAGAACTTTACTTGAATTTTTGCTCAGAAGGAAAGGAAATTTAATTAAGGGGTATCATTAGGAAACTTGGGAAGATAATCATCTCTAATGGCATGAAAAATATTTTGAAGAAGGAACAATGAGGGGTAATTGGACAATTATGTTCAATAGATGTTCAAGCATCTATGTCATCCATTTATCCAGATCTCCAAAGAGTCATTGAAAATTATTCCAAGGTATTTGAGACTCCCAAAGGTGTCCCACCTATTTGTGGTCATGATCATGTTATTCACTCCATTCCAGGAAGTGTTCCTCCAAATATTAGACCTTGCAAATACCCTTATTCGCAAAAGAGTGAAATTGAGGCAGGTATAATTCAACCTAGCCAATTCTTTTTCTCTTCTCCACTAGTATTGATGCACAAGGATGGATCATGGAATATATGTCCAGATTACAAAGAGCCAAATAAGCTCAGTATTAAGGATAAATTTCACATTCCTGTCATTAATGAATTGTTGGATGAATTACATGGAGCAATTTACTTCACCAAGATGGATGTTGCCTCAGGATATCATCAAATTAGAATGAATATATAAGACATTCCAAAACAATATTCAGAACTCATGAATGTCATTATGAATTTTTGGTCATGCCTTTTGGCCTTACAAATGCACCTTCCACATTTCAAGGTTTTGGAAAGATCATGTTCAACATGTTGACAGGGTGCTCAAATTACTGGTGGAGAAACAATTGTATGCAAAACCCTCAAAATGTTTCTTTGGAATACATGAAGTGGAATAATTGGGTCATATTATATCTCATGAGGGTGTTAAGGTAGACCCTAACAAAATTAAAGCCATAAAGGAATGGAAAATCCCCATAACCTTAAATCATCTTTGATGGTTTCTTAGATTGATAATGTATTATCGCAAGTTTGTTAAAAATGACGGGAAAATAGCAACACCACTAACAACACTATTGAAGAAAGATGCATTTTTTTGGACTCCAAATGAAACTAATACCTTCGAATATCTTAAAAAGGCAATGTGCCAAGCTCCAGTCTTAGCTGCAATAGTCTTCACAAAAACTTTTGTTGTAGAACATGATGCCTTAGGAAATGACATTGGTGTTTTTTTAATGAAAGAAGGAAGACCCATTACTTTTAAAAGTCGTCTAATCAAGGGAAAGTATTTACACAAACCTATTTATGAGAGAAAAATGTTGGCAATACTACATGCTTTAAAGAGATAACACCCTTACCTAATGGGAAGACACTTCAAGGTAAAAATATATCATGATAGTCTTGAATACTTCTTGGAACAAAGATTATCTTCAAAATATCAACAAAAATGGGTTACAATTATGTTGGGTTATGACTTTGAAATCATCTACAAAAAAGGGAATCAAAATGTTGTTGCAGATGCACTCTGGAAAAGGGGTGACGATGTGGAAGCATTGCTCCATTCCATTTCTATTATCCAACCTAATTGGATAATTGAAGTGAGGGATGAATTAAAGAACAAATATGAGGTATGGATGCTTATTCAAAAGTTGCAGCAAGATCCTAGTGCATATGATACATTTATATGGAAAAATGGTTCACCAAGGTACAAAGATCACTTATATCTATGTAAGAACTCCCAAATCAAACAAAATGTTATTTTGGAATCACACAACTCTCCTATAGGTGGGCACTCAGGATTTTTAAAAAATCACCATAAGGTCAAGAAATACTTTTTTTGGGATGACCGAAAATCTGATATTCAAAAATTTGTGGTAGAATTTTTTATTTGCCAACAAAATAAAGTGGAGAAAATTAAGACCGAAGATATTTTATAACCATTAGTCATTCCAAGTCAATGTTTGGAGGAGGTATCAATGGATTTTATCATAATTTTACCCAAGTTTGAAGGAAAGAGTGGCATTATAGAGGTTGTTGATAGACTTACCAAGTATGCACACTTTTGTGCATTATATCATCCTTTCAAAGCCAGTGTAGTGACTACTAAATTTGTGGAAACTATTAAAAATCTACATGGAAACCCAAAGATTATTGTAAGTGATAGAGATCCCATTTTCACTGGAACTTTTTGGACAAATTATTTTCTTCTCTTGGTACTCAATTAGCTCATAGCTCATCTTATCATCCTCATATTGAAAAAATGTTTGGAAGGATAGCTTCACTGCTTTGGATTTGATAAACAAACACAATGGGTCAAGTGGTTACCTTTGGAAGAATGTGTTGAAAATAGCAACAAGAAATGCTAAATATAGAAGTGCTAAATATAGTACTGCTATTAATAGCATTTCGGGATACCTTCCTATTTTAGTTAGTCCCTGAACTAAAATAGAGAAGTAAAAATTCGAATTTGATCTTAAGAACTGTTTGTAAAATAATTAATTAATTCACCTTGAGTTAATTAGTTGTAGAAAATAAAACATGAAGTCTATGTGGGGACATGCAATAGTTTCTCCATTGATCGAGGAATTTATCCATCAATTAAAGAGATAAGGATGAGTTGTAATATTAAGTTGTAATTAGTTGGCTTAGTTAACTGAGTCAAGTCCAATTAGATTAATTCAAATAGTTTATTGAATTAATTGTGAGTTCAGTTAGTTCATGCATGCATGCATGTAACAACTGCACTTCAGATAACTGAATATTCTCTCATAAATAACTCAGCATGTCAGTTCAGACAGAGACCCAGTTGAGATTAGATGGAGGGATAGTGTAGGAATATTCCATTGTGAATATCTCTTGCATGCAGAAGGAATTCTTTCCTTGAGGATTGTGCAGTTACTTCTTTAGTATTTGTGACTGTGATGAGGCCAATTCACACATGTGGCATCACTGGACCCCAAGAAAAATTGTGCAAGGAAATAGGAGGCTTGGAGGGCTGAGGAAAGGCATATCTCTTGTCTACTCAGTTTGTGAGCTGTATTGTTTGATTGCAGAGAGAGCAGGATAGCTTGAGAGCTGATTCTTTTTGTAACTTGAACATATTTCCACTTGTATGATAATACAAAGATTGGGGTTTTAGGCTAAGGCTTTCCTCGTGTTATTTCATCTATGTTATGTGTGATTGATTTCTCATTCTCAGTTATATGTGTTCTCATTGATCTTGCTCATATTCGATTAAGCTTCCGCAAAGTTTGTTGTAGAAGTAGATCTTGTATTTTGCTTTAGTATATTGCATAATCTGTTGATCTACAGTGGAAATTTCTACATGGTATCGAAGCAAAGGTGATCAAAGAGAAGAAAAATATACAAGAAGGGAGAAGTTCGAAGTTTCAAGTTCCTGAATATGGAAATCGAGTTCTTATCACATCTCAATTTCACTAATGGCGTTCAACGGTTTAAGACTCGAGTATGCCCTTGATGGTAGCTCGAATTATATAGCTTGGAAGGATCGCATGGAAGAAATATTAGAGGATAACTGTCTAAAGGACTTCATTGATCAAGAAGTCCCCAAGCCGACTAACGCTACTGAATTGGCCGAATGGAAGAAATGTGTGGCTAAAGCAAGGAGAATCCCCCTAGAGGGAGTTCAAGACCACATTGTCTCGAGCCTCCATGGGAAGGAGACACCATTTTCGATGTGGAAGACATTGAAAAATCTATATCAGAACAACATCGATCAGAGGAAGCTGGCGCTGAAAGACAAGCTTCGAAAAATCAAGTGTGAAAAGGGTGACACGATCTCTACATATCTGAACAAGATCACCACCTGCAGGGATGAGCTTGAAAGTGTAGGGATCATGATCGCTGATGATGACATGGTGAGTCTTGCACTCCTCGGTCTTCCTAAGAGTTGGCATAGCTACCAAGACTCCTTTAATGGAAGAGAAAAACTGCCAGATTGGGAACGACTTTGGTCAGATTTGATGCAGGAGGAAACAAGAAGAAGCACCAGAGATGGATCCTCATCGAAGCAAGATGATGAGGAAAATCTATCCTTAGCGAGTAAGGCGAGGAAAGGGAAAGGGAAGGCATCCCATCCCAAATCCAGTTCTTCCCATGGTGGGAAGAAGTTCGACAAATCAAAAGTGTGATGCTTTCATTGTCATGAAGTGAGACATTATGCTACGAATTGTCCAAAGAAGAAATCCAAGAAGGGATCCTCGAAGGGATTTGATGGTGAGGCACTAGCCTCACAGTTTGAGTTGGATTTCTCTCTTATCGCATGTATGGTTTCATCCATGGTGGGATGTGGGGGGTACCTAGACATTGGAGCTTCATTCCACATGTCAGGTGATAAGAATCCTTTCAGTACCTTGGAGGAGAAGGATCTCCAGATGCGGATTGATATGGGCAATGATAGAAATTATCGTGTTTCAGGTGAAGGTACGGTTGTGTTTCAGAGGGAGCATGGAGCTCCCCTCACCCCGACTGATGTAAAGTATGTATTAGGTTTGAAGAAGAATCTTGTGTCCATTGCTATGCTAGAAGATAAAGGCTATGATGTAGTCTTTAGTAAAGGAAAGGTATTCCTGAGGCATATCGACATTGGACAGGCCAAGTGAATTGGGATTCGAGTGAAGAATCTCTACAAGGTGGAGGTAGACGACTGTGCTACATTGAGTTCCAAAGCTGAGATGGTGCAGAGCCAAGATGTTGGCGAGCTATGGCATAGAACACTGGGCCACTTGCACCATGGAGCCCTGAAGATCATGCAGCAGATTTCTACCAGACTACCCAAGGGAAAACTGGAGTAGAAGAATACCTGCAAAGGTTGTACCTTGGGTAAGTATGTGAAATCTTCCTTTCCGGATCGAGACAGTAGAGCTGGAGTAATCCTGGAGTGAGTTCACTCAGATGTTTGTGGACCATTCTCTACAGCCTCCACCGCTAAACAAAGGTACTATGTTATTTTTATTGATTATTTTTCTCATAGATGCTAGATCTACTTTATGCAAAAGGATTAGACCTTCTTAAGGTTTTGCGAGTTTAAAGCCTTGGCAGAAAAAGAATCTAGAAAGAAAATAAAAGCCTTGCGTAGTGACAATGGTGGAGAGTATGTCTCCCAACAATTTAAAGACTTCTATGTTGCAGAAGGAATTAAATGGGAATTTACGACACCCCATAACCTATAGCAGAATGGGGTGACCGAAAGGAAGAACATATCAATTGTGGGAGTAGCTCGAGCGATGTTGCATGACCAAAGCCTACCACTACATTTGTGGGCTGAGGCATGCAATACAACAATATACTTGCAAAACAGAAGCCCGCACTGTATACTGGGAATGAAGACACCTATGGAGGCCTTTTCCGGGAAGCGACTAGATGTGAATCAATTCCGAATCTTTGGATCATCAGTTTACTGTCATGTGACCAAAGATGCCCGGAAGAAGCTAGATCCAACAGCTGAGTTAGGAATACTTATGGGGTACACGGATACACCCCACAACTATTGGGTGTACCTTCCTACCAGTCAGAGGACATTGGTATGCAGGGATCTGAAGTTTGATGACTAGAAAGCCATGCGACTATCACTTGAGAGGGAGCTCAAGTTGCATGCAGAGGAGGAAATTTTAGTTCCTAAGGAGGAGGAGCCTCAAATTGATGCGGAGCAGCCGCATGCAAAGGATTCGGGAGTGGATACATCCACTCATGCTAGGACTTCCGGAGATGGGTGGAAATTCTTAAGGGAAGCTGACAGGTTGATGCTGGATGTGTGGGAAAATGTTGGACAACCATCTTCTCAGCGCAGATAGAGGAGGTCGCCTGAGCGGTACACTCAGTACATGGCCCTGGTTGGGGAGTGTGTAGATACCGAACATTCTTCATTTAAGGAAGCAGTGTAGGAACCAGTTTGGGTTGATATAATGGTAGAGGAGTATGACTTTTTCATTCGCAACAGTCTGTGGGATGTTGTCCCAAGACCTCAAGGTAAGTCAGTGGTGAGTTCCATATAGATTTATAAGGTAAAGTAGGCAGCTGATGGCAGTGTTGAGAAACATAAGGCAAGGTTTGTTGCCCGAGGTTTCTCACAGGTTAAGGGGATCGACTACGATGACACCTTTGCTCTTGTAGCAAGGTACCCATCTATCAAATCGATGTTGGCACTATCAGCTCAGATGGGTTGGAAGATCCATCAGATGGACGTGAAGACAACATTCCTCGATGGAAAGATTGAGGAGGAGGTGTATGTTGAGTAGCTAGAGGGTTTCGAGACCTTCAATTGTGAGTCGCATGTGTGCCGACTCAAGAGGGCTTTGTATGGGCTGAAGCAAGCACCTCGTGCTTGGTACACCAGGATCGACAACTATTTCACTGGGTTGGGCTTCACCAAGAGTGAAGTAGATGTGAACCTTTAGCACATCATGGTAGAAGGTAAGCCATTGATCATTGTTCTTTATGTCAATGATCTGATTTTGACAAGTGATGATTAGCTGATACAGTCTTGCAAGGAGGACCTTGCAAGAGAGTTCAAAATGAAAGACATGGGTCTTATGCACTACTTTCTAGGTATGGAGGTGTGGCAGAAAGATGGTGAAGTATTTGTGTCTCAAGGCAAGTATGCCAATGAAATACTCAGGCGCTTTCACATCGAGAAGTGCAAGCCCATGTAGACTCCTCTAGCTGGGAACTAGAGGAAGGAGGATGCTACTTCAAGTGAGGTAATAGTTGCTACTTTTTATCAGCAGCTTGTGGGTTCACTTATGTATCTGGTGAACACACGACCCGACTTATGCTTTGCGGTGAACCAGCTGAGTCAAGCTAAGTTTCAGCCTACGAAGATGTTTTGGAAGGAAACGAAGCATGTGCTGAGATACCTCAGAGGCACATCTCAGTTTGGATTGGGGTACAGACGGATAGAGGGAGTGAAGCTTCAGGGTTTATAGATGCGGATTGGATGGATTCCATCAGACTAGAAGAGCACTTCTGGAGGAATCTTCAACCTTGGTTTAGCTGCAGTTTCCTGGTACAACAGGAAATAGAGGTCAGTTGCACTTAGCTCAACAGAGGTTGAATACATGGCTGCTAGTCAGGCTGCATGTGAGGCCATTTGGATGCGAAAGATTCTAGTGGGATTGTTTGGTCAGAGGATGGATCCAACCGTGATCTATTGCAATAATCCGAGTTGTATCAAACTCTCTAAGAATCTAGTTTTTCATGACAGGTCCAAGCACATTGACATCCGGTATCACCATCTTCGAGACAGTGTGGTCAAGAGGATCATGTTGTTGTTGTATGTTTCGACCAAGGAACATGATGCAAATATTTTGACTAAGGCATTGTCAAAATGCAAGTTTGAGTTCCACAGAGACAAGATTGGGGTTACTGATAATCCCTTTCTTGTTGAGAGGGAGTGTTGAAAATAGCAACAAGAAATGCAAAATATAGAAGTGCTAAATTTAATACTGCCATAAATAGCATTTCAGGATACCTTGCTATTTTAGTTAGTCCCTGAACTAAAATAGAGAAGTAAAAATTCGAATTTGATCTTAGCAATTGTTTGTAAAATAATAATTAATTCACCTTGAGTTAATTAGTTGTAGAAAATCAAACATGAAGTCTATGTGGGGACATGCAACAATTGCTCCATTGATTGAGGAATTTATCCATCAGTTAAAGAGATAACAATGTGTTGTAATTAGTTGGCTTAGTTAACTGAGTCAAGTCTAGTTAGATTAATTCAAAAAGTTTGTTGAAATAATTGTGAGTTCAGTTAGTTAATGCATGCATGCATGTAACTGCTGCACTTCAGATAACTGAATATTATCTCATAAATAACTCATGCATGGCAGTTCAGATAAAGACACAATTGAGATCAAATGGAGGGACAATGTACTATCAGTTGCTGGAATATTCCATTGTGAATATCTCTTGCATGCAGAAAGAATTCTTTCCTTGAGGATTGCGCAATTACTTCTTCAGTTTTTGTGAGTGTGATGAGGCCAATTCACACATGTGGCATAACTAGACCCTAAGAAAAACAACGCAAGGTAATAGGAGGCTTGGAGGGCTGAGGAAAGGCATATCTCTTGTCTACTCAGTCCGTGAGTTGTATTGTTTGATTGCAGAGAGAGCAGGATAGCTTAAGAGCTGATTCTTTTTGTAACTTGAACATATTTCCACTTGTATTATAATACAAAGATTGGGGTTTTAGGCTGAGGCTTTCCCCGAGTTATTTCTTCTGTGTTATGTATGATTGATTTCTCATTCTTAGTTATATGTGTTCTCATTGATCTTGCTCATATTCGATTAAGCTTCCGCAACGTTTGTTGTAGAAGTAGATCATGTATTTTGCTTTATTATATTGCATAATCTGTTGAACTACAATGGGAGTTTCTACAGAATGGTAGTATAGCACTTCCTTGCATACTGCCGAAACAATGACACCATTTATGGCGCTTTATAGATATCATCCACCATCTATCACATCATCTTTAAGAGATAATTCTAAGGTTCAAGTAGTGGAAGATCACATTTAGCACAACAAGTTCTCCAACTCTTAAAAGATAACCTAACCCTGGCATAAAATTGAATGAAAGAACGGGAAGATAAACATCACATTGAAAGAAGTCTTTATGTGGGCAATTATGTATTTTCACTGTTACAACCATACAAAAACTGACCCTCAAGCAAGCTAAGAAGGATATTAAATTACCACCCAATTAGTATGGACCTTATAAGGTGTTGCAAGAGATTGGTAGTATGGCATACAAATCGGAGTTGTATGTGTCTTTATGAATTCACCCAATTTTCCATGTTTCATGCTGAAAGAATGCTATAGGTGACAGGCTTATGGTTCAAACTATACAGCCAAAACTTTATGAGGAAAGAAAAATCGTATTGGAGCCTAAAGCAATCACAGAAACAAGAATTCGACATCTACAAAATTGTTCAATTTTTGAGTATCTCATAAAGTGGAAGAATTTACCCGTTGAAGATTCCAAATGGGAGGATGAGAATTTCATACAGAAGCATATGGAACTACTCAAGAATTGATAACAATTTTTTTTTAAAGGAGAGGGGCATGTTAGATCCCTATAATACTAGCATAGTCCCCATATTGTTATTTTTGTGCCCATGTTAGGTCCCTATAATATTAGTGTAGCCCCCATATTTTTATTGTTGTGCCCATGTTAGGTCCCTATAATATTAGTATAGCCCCCATATTGTTATTATTGTGCCCCATTAGAGCCCACTAATGTTATTTTTGAGCCCTTACATTATTATTTTTATGTAGGCCCTAATTATATTTTGACCCTTTAGACTCCTATATATACTAAGTAGGTTACCAAGGAGTTCTTTTCATTTGAATCATCCAAGAATTATTCGTTTGTGGTGTAAAAGGAGGTTTCCCCTCGAAGCGACTTATTTTTGAGTTGTTTAACTATCTTTTCTTCTATTTTTGTGATCTAGTTACATAACACAACCATGGAGCATACGAACATAGAAATAATCTCACAACCAGGGTGCTTCTAGGTAGTGTTCTCCTGAGCTACTCTTGAGAAATTGTAAGTAAACAATAGTGATTTATTGAGATCATATCGTTAAATATTTGGTCCTCCATAATTAACCCCAACCATAAATTTAAATTTAAGCCCTAGGTTGTATTCAACTAAAAACTAACTATAAATGCTTATAAATCCATGATTCAAAATTTCATATCTTGAAGCTAGATGGTTTATATGGTGCTCTAATTCCCCTATTATGCGCATATTTGTGCTATCCTGGGTTTTAAAGGGTTTGATTTGAATCCTTGACCTCACAACTTTAGTATAGACGTTCAACCCTTTGTTTGTTCCTCTAACTGCTACTACAATTTCCTCTTCATGTTCTTCCACTTGATCATCAAAATAAAACAACAATTTATCAACTAATTTCTTTTCAGAGATCACCTGAAATTCATTTTCATAACACAAATATCCATCATCAAATTTTATTGCAAATTCCTCTTTCTTCAATTCACCGGTCGCTGCTGAGTCATCCATACCTTTTTCCTTTGCATTCTTTGCACCTAGCTGTAGATCTGTTACTAAATATTCACCTTCATCTTCATTAGTTTTCTCGCTGTACTTTGTTTCAAGAATGTCCCAAAATATTTTTGCATTGTTTACTTCACCATATTCATGCAAAATACTAGACAAGATGTTTTTATCCAGTGCTGATATAATAAGAAACAATGCTACTGCACCTCTACTCTTATCTTGGAAATTTATAGAAGTTTCTTGAACAAATTCCCATAAATCTACTGAACCAAGCAGTCCCTCCATTTTTATTGCCCAAAGTTTAAAATTCTTATCTAAGAAAGATGGCAAAACCGACATTAATTGTATCAATATTGCATCAATTTCTTCAAAGTCTTCATTGATCTCTCCCAATTCTGCATTCTGGTCCTCATGCATAGGTTCTTATGCTGGAAACATTCCAAATTTTTCTGCAACTTCTTCCCTTTAATTCTTTCACCTCAATTTCTTCAGTTCTCTTCGGATTTGTTTAATTCTTCTGTGTTGACCCATCATTGCTATTCCTTCTCCTGTTTTCTATAATTTCTTTAACCATAATCAAGTAAAAATTCATGCCAATGAACAATGATAAAAAATTTTCTTTCCTTTAACACTCTTTGAGCCAATTCTCTATAGTATTTCAAATAATAAACTATACCAACTAATACATCAAATAAAATCATACCATGCTTCCCATACTTTTTGGTAAGATGCACTTTCCCTTTTTTAAATTAAAAACCCCAGACTACTTTTCTTAACCTAATTTTTTTTTTTTCCAAACCAACAAAGGCTTGTTTCCCATGCGATGCACTTTCTTTTTTTTTTTAATTAAAAAGCCCAAACCACTTTTTTTAACCTCTATATATATTTATTTTTTTATTTTTTCAAACCAACAAACCCTCTTTTTCAATTCGTTCCTTTTTCCCCAATAATAAAATATTTCTTCGTACGTCTCCCTTTAAAAAAAAAAATGAATATCCAGGCACATTGAAATACAAAGATAAGGGGCGACAACTGGTTGCTTACCTTATTTCTTCATGCAACACTGCTACCAAAAAAAAGACATTAAAAAATGTTTTCACCAGCTTTAAAGAACTTTTAAACAAAAAAAAATCAACAGCCATGCTGAAGATGAGCGTTGGCTCCCAATGTACTGTTGTGGCTGTTCAAAATTTGACCGAACCTTCAAACCACAGTGCCTGTCGGTGGCAACGATCTACAACACTCTGAACTTCAAGTGTGCCTCAACATATTGCAACGGCGGGTTCATTAACACCAACAGCTGCTCCTTTGATTGCATGCGGGTGGCTTTATTACAATGAAACAACTTTTTAAACACTTCGAGAAAAAAAACCCAAAAATAGAATCGCTTTTTCAAAAAATAAATAGAAAAAGCAAAGATTGAAATTAATAACCAACTGTAATTAACCATTGAATTGACACCTGAAACATCAATGGTCAACCCAATGACTGTAATTCAAGAACCTTAACCATTGAATTAACACATGAATCATCAATGATCAACTTGATCACTGTCATTCGAAAACCTTCAATACAGATGATTTTTCCATAGCAATCTAATGCTCCAACATGGTCAACCCAACCAACTTGACCACCGATGCAGCGACATACATAACAATAGAACGATCAGCGGAATGCACAATAAAAGTTGTAGAATCATCCGCCCAACCTTCTATGGTAGTTTTCAACCCATCGACCACCATTAAATTTGAAATGATAGAATTACACCAAGAATTTTAGCAACAAGAAAGGACAAGAAACAAAGAACATGGGAAGAATGTAGATCTATAGTCCAACACATGCTTGACTTGAGTATTGAGGAACCAATGAAAAATTGAATCGATTGCCCGAAACATTTATACCTGGTTGACAAGAATCAACGGTGGCAACCTAAAACAATATGATTAAAATCAACCAAACACATGTCAACTTTTAAAAAAGGGCATGATAAATTTGAGTAAACGAAAGAAATCCTAAATCACTCCAAATCCACCATCTCTTTTCTATAATTCCTCATGAAGCCAGAATTGCTCATTAATATTTTCCATTCCTACAAATCATCTGGAGGATGGCATCAATATTTTCCGTTCCTACAACATCATCTGGAGGATGGCATCAATATTTTCCGTTCCTACAACATCATCTAGAGGATGGCCTCAAATACCTACAACATCATCTAGAGGATGGCCTCAAATACCTAGGGTTCTGGCTCAAGCCCCACTGCTATAGAATTGTGGATTGGATTTGGCTTGTAATTAAAATTGAGAAGAGGTTGAAAAATTGGAACCATAGGTTCCTCTCAAGAGCAGGTCACCTTGTCCTCATAAAATCTGTCTTGGAAGCTACCCCTGTATACTGGATGTCATTGGCTTGGATCCCTAAAGGAATTCTTGCCCGCATACAGAAGATTTGTTGCAGATTCCTTTGGAATGGATATAAAGAGGGCAAGCCATTTGCTTGGGTAGGATGGAAACAGATCGCTCTACCTAAGAAATGGGGTGGTTGGGGACTAAAAGATCTCTCTGTTTTTGCTCATGCATTAGCAACCAAGATGGGATGGTCCTTGCTCACTTCACAGAATCTCTGGACCGAAGTCACATATCACAAATATATCTGGCCACACCATCTCATGGACTGGATTCACATTCCATCCTGGCCTTGCACAGGGATTTCTATTGTTTGGAAAGCTATTCTACATACTATGCCCTACATCAGAGCGGGTCTTTCTTGGAAAATCAATGAAGGCAATATGGCCCGAATAGGCATGGATCCGTGGACCGGTGGGGGCAACATGCATCAGATACCTCCAGAACTCATACACTTCTTGAACCAGAGGCACATTAAGGTGATCACCCAGATAGCAGACATGGAGAACAACTCCATATTCAAACAAGCATGGTTATCTGCTCGACACCTAGGCAATAGGCCCGGGAAGGATATATTAATGCCCTTAATGAAGCTCATGTGCACATAAAGGAGGGCCCTGATGAGCTCATATGGACCATGGCAGAACATGGGAAATACTCCCCCAAAGCGGGCTACCCAAACCTCCTCTCTGACCGCAAACCACCTGTTCTTCTAGACTGGTGGCGAAATATTTGGAAGCTCAAAGTGCCTCCACGAGCTAGAATCTTTATGTGGAATGTGCTCAACAACAAGACACCTACTAGAGAAAATCTCATGCACAAATCTCACTATGGGCCGCATTGGTGCGTCCTCTGTACACAGGCGGAGGAGACAAATGAACACCTATTTCTACTTTGCCCAAAGAATGCATAGTTGTGGCAACAAGTTTTACATCTCCTCTCCAAGTAGGGCAGATGGCACGACCTCTCGATCCCTGAAGCATGGAACAACTGGATTGATGAGCATCAAGACAAAAAAACACTATGTCTACCTCTTCTCATATGTTGGACGATCTGGCTGACAAGGAATGGTATCATTTTTAAAGGAACACAGGCACGATGGCCACTCATAACAGCAAAGATCATTGCCACCTACCATGAAATCCCCGAGGAACCCCATCCTACTACAATACGATCTCATACCTCTGAGACAATAGACCGCTCCATTCCATGGGCATACTTCGATGGAGCAGCCCAAGCTCAAGGATGTGGTAGGGGTATCCTACTATACCTAACAGAACAACACCATTTCAAAATACAGCTGGGATTGGGGGAGGGAACAAACAACTTTGCAGAATTGATTACTCTCAGGCATCTACTACATTTTGCACTGGCACACTCTTGCATTAATCTACAGATTTTCGGAGACTCCAAAATCATCATAAATTGGTTCAACAATATAAATAACTGTCATGCTCATACACTTAGAAACATTTTGGATGAGATTATGGTTTTCAAGGCACAATTTAACTCTATCACCTATCAACACATTTAAAGGGAACATAACGAAGCTGCTGACAAATTATCCAAGGAGGCCTCGACACACCCCAGAGGCTTGTGGATGATTCAGGAACAGCTTGGAGCAGAACAATATCAGTATTACCATCGACCATACATAGACAGAGCATATCCTAGGGCGAACAGGGCCTAATTTTTGATGGTTTTTTCTACAGTATATATTTATGTTTTAAAATTTCTGCATGCTAGACACAATGAACACCGTGTGGGGTGAATATGTGCAACTCTTTCTTGGCATGGCTTCGGCCATAACTTATTATTTTTTGACAGATAGTGAACTGGCTTGGACTAGCATTTATGCATATGCCACTGGCATCTACTATATGTAATTTTTCAAATTAATATAAAATTACTATTTTTCTTAGAAAATAATAAAATAGATTAAAATAAAAATAATTACTAATACATCCCAACACAAATATAGTTCTCGACAACTAGCCCAACAAATATAATTCTCAACAACTAGCCTATGCACTTTGCTATCCCACATGCATCTAATTAAAGTTTGATTAGTCCTTCATTAATGAATTAACCAAGAATCCATGAGATCCACCATCAATAATCATCCATCAACGTAATACCCTAAAACGTATGAAGTTAAATCATATCCAACAAATCATAATAGGTTAAAGCATACCAACATCATAAAAAGCTAGCCTATGCACTTTGCTATCACATGCAAGTAGTCCTTCATTAATGAATTGACCAAGAATCCATGAGATCCACCATCAATAATCATCCATCACCGTAATACCCTAAAACAGATGAAGCTAAATCATATCCAACAAAGCATAATACGTTAAATCATACCATCAGCATAATAAGCTAAATCTTATCCAACTGTGCTTGAGGCATTCACTTACCCACACCATTTATCACTTCTCTCATAACAGCTGTCACTAACTATACATAACTATTCTTTGAAAACATGTTACAGATAAATGAAATAGAATGTCTGCAATCATCCTGATATAAAGTAGCAACTATAAGTGGCAGGGATGGCCATCAAATTTCAAAGGTTATCATCAATTCCGTCTGAAAAATTTCATTAAAAATGCCTAAGTATCTGAAATCCAAGATGTCAAAAACATTTGAGTTATCCCTTTATTACTTAAATGGATAAATAATAAAGTAAAACGGTATGCATAATATGCTGGCTCTCAAATAAAAAAGAATAACCACGGCAAAAGTCATCATACGGAAAAGAGGAAACCCTAGAAAACCCATACTCGTAATGTGACCTATGTAAATAATATGATGGATAACACCACAAAAGAAGAAAGTAACAAGGGATCGTTCCACGGTATCGTAAAGAAACCAGAAAGGACCCGCCATATATCTCAGTAAAATCATGGTGAAGAAGGGGATGAATAAGACCATAACGCCGAAGAATAAGCAGTGAAGGAAGGTCATTGAAACAACACCTGCTTCTCTTGTTGGACTGGGAGATGGTGCCGCCATCTCAGCTGCTTCTGTTCCCCCAATTATCATTACATTGAGCAAGAGAGCTGCTACTTCTGCTCCCACCATTATCGTTAGAGTGACCAAGAGAACTACAGATGCGTACATGACTGCACCTGCCATTCTTGCTCGCCCTAACACATATACCTGTAAACCCTAAAGTGAAATTCGAAGCGGCAATCTTTCTTCCCTAGTCTGGAGCTCTCGACTAGCTACAGGAGGAGATCTGAGTTATGATTAATATTCGTCCTCTGCTTCCAAATACCCGGGGAAAATTCACGTATCCCAAAACGTAAGTGAACGAAAATAACGGTACTTAATAGGGATGATGGCTGGAAGATCAGCAGTTGCTGGGTCCCCGCCTTGTCTTCCTAACCTTTTTCCCTTTTTTAGGTCGTAGGGTTTCTGTTTTTCCCCTCTTTTTTCTCTCCTTTGGCAGGTTTGTCCTGTTATTATGGGGTGTTTGGGTCCTTTTTTGCTTTGTTTTTCGGGCTTAGTATTATTAACCTTTCTTACTATTGGGCATATTTGTTTTTCCTTATTTCTTTATATGTTCCTTATTAATGGCATAGTTAACTGTAATAATTTTGAAATAATTATATATTGTATTTTGACCATTAAGTTTTAAGGATAGATTTTGATATATCAAGCCTAGATTTTGACATTCATCTTATAAGTAATAATATGCTTACCTATAGTCTTAGTTAACCTCAGTATTTTATTGGAATAACAAATATAGTTCTAATATTGATTATTTGACCATTAGGTTTAATTATTAGTTATGATATTAATAGTCCTAGAGTTAACGACCCTAGATTATGGATCTACATAATATAACTAATTTCTAGAAATATTAATTTAATAAACATAAATTGTTTATAATTATTTTTTATATAACTTATCATTTTAATGACCAATTAATTTAAACACTATATATGATTTATTCCAAAAAACATGATCTATCTTACCATTAGATAATTATGAATAAATTACCTAGGGTAAATAAAATTCTAATAATATTAATAATGGGTTATCTTTACTTATAATTTATATTGGAATAATAAATGATTATAGATTAATTATTATATAGTATGACCTTCATTATTATAATATTAATTTTTCTTAAAATTTGGGATAATATTAATATTATTATTAGATATTAATATTATATTAATATTATTATTATTATTAATATTAATAGTCCTAGCTTTAACGACCCTAGATTATGGATTTACCTAATATAACTAATTTCTAGAAATATTAATTATTAGTAGATATAGATGATTTAATAAACATATATTGTTTTTGATTATTGACCAAGGATTTTAAACATTATATATGATTTATTCTAAAAAACATGGTCTATCTTACCATGAGATAGTTATGAATAAATTACCTAGGATAAATAAATTCTAATTATTAGTAATGGGTTATCTTTACTTGTAGGTTATATTGGAATAATAAGGGATCATAGATTTATTATTATATAATATGACCATTATTATTAGAATAACAATTTTTCTTAATATTTGGGATTATATTAATATTATTCTTTTCCTTAAATTAACAATTGAATTTCCTTAATTTACCTTATTTTACTTTCTTCGAGAAATATTAACTAACTAATTTAATGGTTTGACCTGGTCAAAATTAGCCGTTAGGATTTAGCTGTTGGAATCTCTGCACACTCTATTTATTCTCGCTAAGCCAGATCAGTTCTTCATCTTGTCCTGACGATGAACCACACTGGTTGGTTCGAAATGCGTCGACAAAATATTGGTTATGTGATTTTGCTGAAGATATCTAAACAATGTTATGGATCACAAAAGTCTAAATTCCTTAAGAAAGTTGGTATTCAATGTGATCGGAGGTGTTTTTTTAAAATTGATATAAATGGAATAGGTTTAATGGTTAAGAATATATTTTTAATTGGTTTTGTAAGGATGAGGTTTTATATATTAGTTTGTTGTTTTGGTTTTATATATAATAAATTAAATTATATATATATATATATATATATATATATATATATATATATATATATATATATATATATATATATTAAGTAAAATTATTTTATTGAAAATAAGTAAAATAATAATACATCAAGGTTCTAGCTTTTGCGGTGCGTAACAGCATTATGTCATGATTGTCAAAAAAAAAAAACTCGACTACCTTTCAAGGGGAAACCAGTCCGAGTGAGATTACAACAAAAAACTGCACATGGGTCCTAGTTCAAAAACAATTAAAACATACCAAAAGGTTTGAAAAAACAGGAGTAAAAACCTCAAACAGCAAGCTTGTAAAACCTCCGTTGATCTGCAAGGTGACACCTGGCAACTAGACATATGGGTTGGGCGCTCTGACCATGCAAGGGACCCCCTCGATGTCGTATGGGTTGGGCTCTTCCACAATGCGACACACATACTCATCCTTTGTTGACGTGCCGCACGGGATGCCACTTGTTGTTTGAATACCTGCT
Source organism: Pinus tabuliformis (assembly GCA_031772625.1). Classification (NCBI taxonomy): domain Eukaryota; kingdom Viridiplantae; phylum Streptophyta; class Pinopsida; order Pinales; family Pinaceae; genus Pinus; species Pinus tabuliformis. The sequence goes on along the minus strand of CM062810.1, from coordinate 77,108,388 downwards.
GAGCTGCCCTTCGTTGCATGCATGCCTGATGTGTCGTCTGAGGTGCCACCAGCAACCTTCGTGCCACCCTCTCTGCCCTCAGCTGCATGCTCGCTTCCAGCCAGCTCCTTGCCATGCAGAATTTCAATTTTCCCAACCTTCTGTTGCTTTCCTGGTTCACTGTCATCCCTATTCCTCTTGGCAGCCTTCTGCTTTGCGCTGCTGTTCCTTTTTTCTGGTCTGCATTATGGGTCTCGGCATCTTGCTCAGCCTGCGAACTTGTATACTCACTAAAGGTTATGTTAACCTTGGCTACGATTTCTGGGCAACTTAGCGAACTCTCGAAGCGAAATTGGGTGGTATGGTGAGAGGGGTGGGCGGGGGTGAGGGAATTCTCTGTTTGGGTGGCAGCGTTTGCACTTTGGATGCCATGGGCCTGTGACTGCCCTCTACCACTGTGCGTATCTGGGTATCTTTCAGAGAAGGGACCATGGGAATGAGCAATGGATGTGGAGGAGAATGGAGCAACAAAATCAGGGTTGGGCAATGGATGTGGAGGAGAATGGAGCAACAGAATCAGGGTTGGGCGTTGCGGGGGGGCGTATGCTTCCGCCTCGACTACCCCCGCGTCTGCTCCGCATGCGATGTCGAGTTCTCACCATGACTGTGATGATCTCAGGATTTGCAGGTGGGGAGGTGGAGGATTCTCGAGGATTGAATTGGTTATGCCGAGGAAGAACAGAGGAATTCTGAGCGTGAGAGGGCTCAGGGGAATTAGCAGGCGGCTCAGAGAAGGGACTAGCTGCAGAGGCCGAGTGGAAGGCGAATTGGCAGACCAGGCTTTGAGTGAAGTGAGTTCCCGGGCCTAAATCAATGCAGCAGAGGAGATTGCAGCGCCTCCCCGTGGTAGTGCGAGAACTAGGTGCTGCAGCAGCCTGAGGGCAGAGACAATGCAGAGGCAGAGGATAATGGACAGGAGCGGTGGTATGATTATCATCAGAGGCCATCTTTGCGTGGAGCCGAGGTGGGTAGTTGCAGACTGGTTGAAGACGGTGCCCACATAAATGCCATTTATGGCTGGTGTTAATGCCATTTCTAGACTGATGTGCCGGGTTACGGAGGGCCATGTGGTATGGCCACATGCCGTCCCGTTCTGCTGCCACCTTACTGTCTTTGTTAAGCACCCGCATCCGGAAAAAAATATTATTAATATTATGTATTAAGGTATATTTTAATTTATAGACAAAATGATGTTTTTCATGATATTTTTTTGGTTAATTTTAATCAAAATTCGACATAAATTTTAAAAACCACGAGTTTAAATTGTTTAATCTGCATAATTCAAGAACCAAAAGAGTTTTTCTATTTTGAACAACAAAAATTTTTGAAATTGTATTCCTGGATTTTGGTGAATTTAGATGAAAAAGACTATTTGTAAGAGATTTGGATTTAACATGTATTTAAGATGGTTCAATTATTAATTATAATTATAATTATTTATTATTATTTTTATTTTTTAATTTAATTTGATAGAGTCAAAATGTTTTAATTAATAAACTAATAATTGGCCTAGATCCATCTTAACTCTGAATCTACCAAGTGTTGAGACGAATCCAATCTCTTTTCACTCTAAAAGGTGTTTGGATCTCAATAGATTTGATCTCTCTCACTTGATAGAGCTAGAGTTGAGATGAATCTATACTCGTTTTATTATTAATTATAATTGTAAATATATATTTCTAATTTTAATTTAATTTAATTTTTACTTTTACTTTTACGTAATTTGAACAAGTCAAAATGTTTTATTGATAATTATCATTATTGATTTTTTTTTTGGATATTACAAAGCCCATTTAATATTTTTATTTTTATTTTTTAATGGAGTGGGCTTTAGTGCAACTTTTTTGACTTTTCCATGCTGCAATCCAAAAAAATTTGAGGTGAAATCTTGATTTGTATAATTTGAGGTGAAATCCTGATTTGTATTATTTAAACTAGTTTTTTTACTGTATATATGGGTTCAAGAGCCTGAAAAACCCTAAACCCTTAGGGCACTTGGATTGTGTAGGGTTACCTATGAAGCTTATGATTTCAATAAATTCCTGCAAGGTTTTATAGACATTAAAAAGAAAAACCCATCGGAAAAGCTTCAAAAAAGTCTCACTGAAGACAACTTGTTTTTTATTTGAGTCCACACATAAATGTTTACAACTATTTACACTAGTAAAACACATCCCCCATAATTTTTTGGTTTTATATTTAATTTATAAAATAAAATTAAAATAAAATATTTTGATTTTGAAATGAGTTATGGTTAGGCAAGTGGCATGGCACTCGCCTATGATATTGTAACAAAGCCTATACACAACTTAATAATATCCATGGTTAAGGATTAAGTTTATTGTACTAAGTTTTTATTTTAAAATGTTATAAAATTAAATTAAAATAAAATCTTTTGATTTTGAAATGAGGTATGGTTTTTGGACATGTGATATTGATGAGCCATAATATTCGCCCATGATATTATAAAATTTAATAATATCCATGGTAAAATGGGTGAATATTCAAGGTTAAGAATCATGTTATATTGTAATTATTAATTTTTCATTTGCTAAATTTAAATATGTTTACATAATCATTATTTTAATTTATATGGTAAAATGGATCTTAATTTATAACTACTATTTATATGTTATATATTTTAATGTGATATGTATATTACGATTTTCTTTTATCTAAAAGATTCTTTGTAATCTCATTGATCGGGATTGAATCATTATATTGTTTTTCATCCATCTCAATGCATTCAGAGTGGAAAAAGTGGAGGAATCACCTCACGAGATCATTTTTACCGGTGGGACCTAGTTTGGGAAAAGGTGGTTTGAAACCTTTCGGGAGTGTTTTGAGGCATCAAAAGAATTTTTTTAGGGGTAAAAACTGTCACTATTCTATACACAAAGATCTTTCTAACTTAGTATACAAAAGTTATGCCACCCAGAAGTTGATCTTCTTGTTTTCACCACCATGGTTTGAGAGGATGTCAAGTCAGCCCCCATTATTCATGGAAAATGGGCTATCCACGTGATTGTAATGGGAAAAACTCTAGAAGGGTCTATATTGTAACTCTGGTTAAGAGTTGAGGAAGTCTAAATTAACCACTAGTATGCTATCAGGTTGTACTATAACCGGGTCATTAGGAGGAAGATGCATTCCATTCTTTCAAAAACATTTGTTCCATAGCTGAGCAAAACTAGCCAGAGGGATAGGAGGGAGTACACAAAGAGGATTTGTGCACTATAACATCCCATGAGCCATAGGCCATACTTCTTTCTATTTACAACCATATTTTGAGACAAAGAATGAGTGTGGAGCGACCTCCTCTTCCAGTTAGATTTTCTCCCGAAATGGTTTCCCAGAGCATATCTTGTGTCTTATGTGTGTGTGTGAGATTTTTATATTGTTTTTCTCTATTTTATGCATAATTTCCATTCGCACGCATGCACTAATTACAATAAAAATTTATAGATCTAGAAATTTAATAACACTGTAATAGTGAAGAATTTTAGATTTTTAATATATTATTAAATATGTTATGATGAACAATTCTGGAATATTCATAATAGTTTACAAATCATTATTAATAAAACAAAATTATAATATAAAAATTGAATTAAAAAAAATATTTACATCTACTGTATGAAATAATAATAATAATAATAATTATTATTATTCTTAGTAACCGGAGAACCCACAGTAAAAACCATCTTTCCGTCAACATTTCAAATCCCAACAGGGATCCATCATCAGGACTATTATTGAGTGTTGATAGTAGAAGAGCTCAATTGCAAGATATCTGCAGCTCTTCTTGCTATCTTCACCCTTGCTCTTCTTGCTATCTTCTTTAGTGTGAAGCAGACCTTATATCTCGCAATTGAGCTCTTCTACTATCGACATTCAATAATAGTCCTGATGATGGATCCCTGTTGGGATTCGAAACGTTGACAGAAAAATGGTTTTTGTTGTGGGTTCTCCAGTTACTAAGTTAGAAGATATTAACCACAGAAGTCTTAAATCCAAAATAGTTAGTATTTTTTGTGTAATTTTAATGAGTCAAGATATTTACACCAACCTATATCCATCTTAACCCCAGATCTATCAAGCATCAAGAGGGATCAAATCTTTCAAGGTACAAACCTTTCCTCAAGTTTTGCACTCAAAAAAGTGGGTTTCACCTCAAGAGATTTGATATCTATTGACGCTTGATAGATACGGGGTTAAGATGGATATAGGTTGGATTTTATATATATACATACCATATCTAGGATGGATCCATATCTTGCTCTCTCTCTTTTCCTCTCCCTCTCTTCCTTCCCATTATATTCTCTCCCTCACTCTCTCTCTATCTCTCCCTTGTCACCCTCTCTCTCTCTCTCTCTCCACATTTCTCTCTTTATGCATTTCTTCTTCCCTCGCTCTCTCTCCCCCCTCCAACTCCATCTCCCTATCCCTACCTCTCTCATTATCTCTCTCAAGTCCTCTCTCTCCATTTCTATCCCACCTCCCTCTATCTCTCCTCCCTCTATCTCTCCTCCCCCATCTCTCTCTCTCTTTGCCCTCTAACTTTGTCACTATCTCCCTCCCTATCTCCTTCTCTCTCCCCTCCTCTCTCCCCATCCATATCTATGTCCCCCCACCCTCTCTTTCCCTTCCCTCCCTCTCTCCTATCCTTCTCTCTCTCTTCCCTCTTCTCCTCTCTCACTCACTCTCTCTCCATCTCTCCTTGGTCACTCCCTCTCTTGTTGAATTGAGGCTTCTGTGATCCATAATAGTTGTAAGAAGAACTTCAGCGTAAATAACATGTAGAAAGACCTTTGTCTATATCTTTTTTCTTCCCTCTCTGTCTCTTCCCCGCCAACTCCATATCTCTCTCCCTCCCTCTCTCCTCTCTCTCTATTCTTCTCTCTCTTCCTTCCTCTCTCTCCATTCCTCTTCCACGTCCTTGATAAGCCATGGTATAGCCCTATGATATTGTGACAAAACCTATTTAAAATTTAGTAATATCCATAGTAAAGTGGGGCTGGATGTCCATGGTTAAGAAACTTGTTATATTGTGAGTTTATTATAAGTATTGAGTTTTTATGTGCTTATTAATTAAATTTAAATATGGCTATAGAATCATTATTAGTCCATGCCAAGGCAAAACTCTAACAATCGATTTATTTGACCAATGTAAATTATAATGTTTAATTTTGAAAAATAAATTTTTATTTTTCACTATTATTAAAAAAAATTCAAATATTGACCATAATCTAAAGGTATTATTGCAACTTTTGTACAATATAATGCCATGTGGATTGTTGAATTTCCATTTTCTTGGATCTAGGATAAAATCTTAAAATCTACGATGCTACCAAACCAATAATCTCAATGATAGTACTTTGTACAACGGAATATAAACAACATTAAATCATATATGCACAGAATATAGACAACTTTTTACAGTTTGAAACCCAAATTTGTTATATGAAACAACATATAATACAACATTCTAGGGCTCCCATACGAGGAATAATGGCCCTCATACATCCACTAGTACAAGATACAAAACTAGGGCTTGGTGTTAGTACATCAACAACCAATCTGCCCTCAACAAGATACTCTGACCATCTGGATGATGAAGTCGACTCTCTCAGCTCCCCTCTATCATACCCTATACCTACCCGATCTTGTGGCTCTCGATCTGCAGCTCTTGTTTCTATCAATGCTCCAAGTCCATCTGGCCACTAAACCTTAGCTATCCAATTTTCTCTCTAGTTGTGCCTTATTCTATCAAGGCCAGAATACATCGAGACTCCAGTTGAGTTGTTCACAGATCCACTTGTGAAAAACTCTCAACTGCGCAATTCTGCTCCTCAGCTACTCAGGGACTTCTGCCCACTATGGTCTTCCTGCACTACTCCAATGAAGACCAACATAGGGCATAGAGGGCTGCCACATATCACTGCAAGATGTCCATCTCCCAAAATGAACACAAGATAGGAGGAATAACCATCTTCTATTGTAGATGTCCTTCTCCATAGACAAGTCTCGGGCTCCAAAAACTGCTTTTGGTTGATCAGACCCTTGAGCCCAACAACTACTCCTCTAGAAACTACCTTTTTCCATCAAGGTGTTGCTCACTGGGCTTCAACTTGGACACTATCATGCTATCCTCCAACAAACCATAAGTTCCCAATCACATGCACACTTGGTCTTCTCTCATGTCATCCTTCAAAAATCCATGAGAGACCAAGTCCACAATGTAGCATATGCACCTAGTTAGGGCATCCCCACACCTAGGATACCCTTACACATGACTGCCCACATACTTCACCAATCTGCCCTTTGCTTCTGCAATAGATGGGCTATTGTACAAATCTGGGCACATTATTATGTCCTCACCTAGGACATCATCAAGCCATTATCCAAGGGAACATCTGCAACTCTCCTTGCTACTGTCCTCTTGCCTCTCATCTAATGTGCCTGCTATCACCTTGGCTGCTTGGTAGGCTTCCCAACAATCCACATGGACTCCTCCAAATATATCCTAAGGTCTCCTATAAATACCCATCAAACTGGTCCAAGCATGGGTCAAAGGAATGACCCAACACAAGGAAAACTCAGCTTCAGTTCTGATATATCTTCGTTGCTCTTGGTTAGGGCACTTGCACGATTCAAAAACCCTAAAAACATCACCCATACAACCTCAAATTTATTGTGACCTAACCTTGGGAGTATGCCCAACTATTGTGCTACTGTTCTGGGCATATACCACCCCAAAAAACCTTGTGTAGATTCTTTTCTGAGGTGGTATAGCCTGCGGCCTACCACAATTAACTTCCAGCGCCTACGACCTACTCAAAACAGGGTTTACTCACCTCTTTGCTGCTATATCAGTCATGCACCTTACCTCTCTTATATCGACCTTTCTGCAGGTGTAAGCAATTCTTCAAACAGTCACAAGAAGCCCCCAGAATAACCTCTCTCCTTTGTTGAAGTGCCCTCTTTCCTACGGTCCAAACATAGGTGTCAATCTTCCTAAGTCACGTTTTTTATGCTCTCCTTTCTGCCTTGCGTTGCACAAGATTGGATATACAAATGACTCCACAACACCTTCTATTAATACACTAAAATAATGGCTCCTCCAATTGCATTCTAGGGCTTGAAAAGCTGTCAGAAGCCTAAATAACATTAAGCCGACCTTGACACTTCTTGTGCAAACCCAGACTTTGACTTAAAAAAATTGTAACTCCTTAATGACAACTCAGAATTGGATTATTCTCAAAGAATTGGATTCTCCTTTCCGCCCTCTATTGTCTCATGCCATCACATGTAAAAAGTGCTTCCAGAAATTCCCCAAACATGATTGGGTGCAAAACTCCAGGCTTGGGTTCCAAGCCCACAAGCCTACTTGTGGAAATTTTTCCTCCAACCCTCGAACACTAGGTCTTGGAGTACCTCCCAAGCTACACAAATCAACACTCCCTCTTAGCGAGCGAGGTACTTCCAAGACTAGGAAGTAACCATCATCATCCAACGACAACACTAGCCCATTTGGCACCCATCACTACAACATACCCTGTAGAATGAATTCGACAATATCAGTAGTGCCTCTGCCTCGTCACGTCTAAACCTGAAGATACCAAACCTCCATAGGCCTACTCCCTTTGAAGCTAGACTCCCTCTGAGCCTACATGATCTCCACTGGCTTGGTCCTGCAAGCACTCATCCTCCTGGATCAAATACCAATTGTGCAAATCCCTCCAATCTTGGATATGCAACATCACGATCTAATGAAGACTCTAGCCTGCCAATATGTAGTCCATCACATGAAGAAATCTCGATCAACTTGATCTTGTCCAAGCCAAAGAAACCCTTGAGTTATCCCAACCATCCATGACAAATCAAAGGAAGTCCATGATCAACAATCTTCCCTACAACAAATTGTTGTTCACAAGGCTCACCACCAATCCACCAGAACTCCCATCCCATCTCGCCATGTAACCTGTCAAGACCACATCTCCATGTCCTCAACTGAACCTTATGCTGCATGATCTAGACACCGACAAAACCCTCTGAGTTGCTTTGTTGTGCACACTTTGATTCAACGTCCCTCAAAGTAGCTTTGAAACCCTATGATACCATATTGAATTTCCATGATCTTGGGTCTAGGATAGAATCTCAAAATCTTTGACGCTACCAAACCAAGAATCTCAACAATACTACTTTGCACAGCAGAATATAAACAATAATAAATGACATATGCATAGAATATAGACAACTTTTTACAATTTTCAACCCAACTTCGTTATATTAAAAAAATATATAATACAACCATACAGGGCTCCTATACTAGGGATAATGGCCCTCATACATCCATTAGTACAAGATACAAAACTAGCACTTGGTGTCAGTACATAGACAACCAATCTTCCCTCAACAATATACTTTGACCATCTAGCTGATGAAGTCGACTCTCTTAGCTTCCCTTGGTCATACCCTGTACCTGCCCATTCTTGTGGCTCCCAATCTGCAACTCCTGCCTCTATCAATGCTCCAAGTCCATCTAGCCACTGAACCTTGGCTATCCAATCTTCTCTCTAGCTGTGCCTTGGTCCATCAAGGCCACAACAAATCAAGACTCCTGTTGATTTGTTCATAATCCACTTGCGAACAACTCTCAACTGCCCACTGCTACTCCTCAGCTACTCAGGAACTTCTGCCCACTATGGTCTTCCTGCGTTCTCTAATGAAGACTAACATAGGGCATGAAGGGATGCCACCTATCACTACAAGATGTCCATCTCCCACAAAGAACATGGGCTAGGAAGACTACCCATATTTTTTTCGTGGATGTCTCTCTCGACACACAGGTCTCGGGCTCCTTTTTCCATCAAGGCGTTGCTAACCGGGCTCCGGGCTCCAACTTGGACACTATCACACTGTCTGTTATGAAACCAACTCACAAAAAGATAGAAAAGAGAGATCCACGCCTTAGAATTCAGCCTCTTCGAGGGGGCAACCTCCTTTACATTACATAAATGAACAATTCTTGGATGATTCAAATGACAAAACCTCCTTTCTATATATAGGAGTCTATGGAGTCACAATATAATCCAGCCGACCTAACAATAATAATATAAAGCCACAAAAATAACAATAGAGGGATTCTATGGGCACATTAATAACAATATGGGCGTAATGGGGCACAACAATATAAATAAGGGGTATAACTACAATAGTAATGGGGTAATCACTAGTATTATAGGGACCCAACATGCCCCTCTCCTTCAAAAAAGTGTTGTCCTCAACGCTTGAGTAGTTTAGGATACTTCTGCATAAAATTCTCATCCTCCCATGTGGAATCTTCAGCGGATAAGTTCTTCCACTTGATAAGATACTCTGAAATTGATCGATTTCGTAGCTGTCGAGTTCTTGTTTCTATAACTGCTTCCGGTTCCAATATAATTTTTCCTTCCTCGTCAAGTTCTGGCAATATTGTTTGAACTGGGAGCTTGTCGCCTATAACCTTCTTTAAGCATGAAACATGGAAAACTGGGTGCAATCGAGAAGCTGCAGGAAGCTCCAATTTGTATGCCATAGTACCAATCTTTTGCAACACCTTGTACGGACCATAATACTTTGGTGATAATTTATTATCCTTCTTAGCTTGCTTGAGGGACATTTGCTTATATGGTTGTAGCCGTAGGAATACCCAATCACCTACATCAAAACTTCTTTCACTGCGATGTTGATCTGCCTGTTGTTTCATTCTATTTTGTGCCAACACGAGGTTATCCTTTAAGAGTTGGAGGACTTGTTGTTGATGTTCGATGTGATGTTCCACTGCCTGAACCTTAGAATTTTCTCTTAAATATGATGTGATGGATGGTGGTTGATACCCATAAAGTGCCATAAATGGGGTCATTTTTGTTGCTGTATGGAAGGAAGTGTTATACCACCATTCAGCCAGAGGCAACCATTTGACCCATTGTGTCTGTTTATCAGATACAAAGCAACGAAGATATCCTTCCAAACATTTGTTTACTATCTCAGTTTGCCCATCAGATTGAGGATGATAAGATGAGCTATGAGCTAACTGAGTACCAAGACAAGAAAATAATTCTGTCCAAAAATTTCCAGTGAAAATGGGATCTCTGTCACTTACAATAATCTTTGGGTTTCCATGTAGCTTTTGAATTGTTTCCATAAATGCAGTAGAAACTGTACTGGCTTTAAATGGATGTGATAATGCACAAAAGTGTGCATACTTGGTAAGTCTGTCAACTACCACCATGATGACACTCTTTCCCTCAGACTTGGGTAAACCTGTGATAAAATCCATTGAAACCTCCTCCCAACGTTGGCTTGGAATGGATAAAGGTTGTAATAGACCTGGTGTCTTAATTGTTTCAACTTTATTTTGTTGGCAAACCAAACATTCTGCCACAAACTTTTGAATATCTGATTTAAGGCCATCCCAAAAAAATTCCTTCTTAACCCTGTGGTAAGTTTTTAAAAATCCTGAGTGCCCTCCTAAGGGAGAAGTGTGCAATTCCATAAGAATCTTTTGTTTTAGCTGGGAATTCTTACAGAGGTATAAGCGATCTTTGTACCATAACGAATCATTTTTCCAGCTAAATGTATCAGACGTACTGGAATCTTGTTGTAGCTTTCGAATAAGTGCCCACACTTCTTCGTCATTCTTCCATTCCTCCCTTGCTTCGTTTATCCAATCTGGTTGGATAATAGAAATGGCGCACAACAATGCTTCCACATCCTCATCCTTTCTTGAGAGTGCATCTGCCACCACATTTTGCTTCCCTTTTTTGTAGATGATTTCAAAGTCATAACCCAACATCTTTGTGACCCACTTTTGTTGCTCTTCAGAGGATAATCTTTGTTCTAAAAAGTATTTAAGGCTATCATGATCCGTTTTTACCTTGAAGTGTCTTCCCATTAGGTAGGGTCGCCATTTCTTAAGTGCATGGAGTATTGCCAACATTTCCTTCTCATAAATAGCTTTGCTTAAAAACTTTCCCTTGATTGGACGACTTTCAAAAGCAATGGGTCTTTCATCTTGCATTAGAACAGCACCAATTCCATTTCCTGAAGCATCACATTCCACAATAAAGGTTTTTGTGAAGTCCGGTGTAGCTAAGACCGGTGCTTGGCACATTGCCTCTTTAAGATGTTCAAAGGCCTTTGTTGCTTCCGGAGTCCATGAAAATGCATCTTTCTTCAATAATGTTGTTAGAGGTGCTGCTATTCTCCCATAATTCTTAACAAACTTGCGATAATACCCTGTCAACCCAAGAAATCCTCGCAGATGCTTTATGGATGTGGGGATTTTCCATTCCTTAATGGCTTTAATTTTGCTAGGGTCTACCTTAACTCCATGAGATACAATATGACCCAAATATTCCACCTCCTGGACTCCAAAGAAACATTTGGATCTTTTTGCATATAATTGTTTCTCCTCCAATAGTTGTAGCACCCTGTCAACATGTTCAACATGATCCTTCCAAGACTTGCTGTAGATTAGTATATCATCAAAAAATACTAACACAAATTTTCTAAGGAATGGTTTGAAAATTGAATTCATCAAACCTTGAAATGTTGAAGGTGCATTGGTAAGGCCAAAAGGCATGACCAAAAATTCATAATGACCCTCATGAGTTCTAAATGCCGTTTTCGGAATGTCTTCAATCTTCATTCTGATTTGATGATATCCTGAACGAAGATCCAACTTGGTGAAGTAAATTGATCCATGCAATTCATCCAGTAATTCATCAATGACAGGAATGGGGAACTTATCTTTAATAGTGAGCTTGTTGAGCTCCCTATAATCTGGACACATGCGCCATGATCCATCCTTCTTGTGCACCAATACTACTGGAGCAGAGAAAGAACTTTGACTCGGTTGAATTATACCAGCCTCTAGCATTTCTGCAACCATACGTTCAATTTCACTTTTTTGGACATAGGGATATCTGTACGGCCTGATGTTTGGAGGAACACTTCCTGGAATCAGATGAATAGCATGATCATGATCACGCATAGGTGGGAGACCTTTGGGAGTCTCAAATACCTTGGAATGATTGTCCAGGACTTTTTGGAGATCTGGAGAAATAGATGATTCCAATGTGGAAACATCTAGCGAACATAATTGTGCAATTACACCTCTTTGCTCCTTTTTTAGAAGCTTTGTCATACCATTAGAGCTGATTATCTTTCCTGGTTTCCCTGCAATACCCCTTAATTCAACTTCCTTTCCTTCCACAGAAAATTTGATGAAAAGTTCTTGAAAATTAAAAGCTATTGTACCCAAGGATTGTAGCCATTGGACTCCTAGTACAACATCAGCACCTCCCATTGGAATGGAAAGCATTGGGCTAGTCAATACATATTCTCCCATGGATAGCTTGATATTATGGCACTTTCCAGAGCAATTTATTGTTCCTCCATTTGCAATCATCACTTGACACTCTGGTGCTGGATATAGGAAGCAATTCAATTCTTTTGCTACCCTACAATGAATAAAATTGTGGGTGCTTCCTGAATCAATCAACACTATTACCTTTTTCTTCTTGATTTGTCCTTCTATCTTGATGGTTTGAGGAGTGGTAATTCCCGCCAATGCATTACAAGATATGGTCGGATTTATTTGTTCTTCATCTAGGCTTTGTTCCTGGAGTATATCCTCTTCTTTTGACCTTTCTTGCTCCTTTTCTTCTTCCTCTTCACAATCTATGTAGAATAATTTCTTCTCAGCACACTTATGACCTTTAGTGTATTTGCTATCACAACTGTAACAAAGCCCTTTTGCTCTTTTTTCTTCCAATTGTTGTGGTGTCAACCTTATAGGTTGTGGAAGACTAGGGGCAACAACACTTCCGTCTTTATAGTTGTGAGTGGTATGCTTCCTGGTTGCCATAATTTTGCTTTCCATTTTTCTTGCTAACCTGAATGCCTTCTCTAATGAATCAGGTTCCCAAAGGCGAACATCATGTTGGATATTATCCTTTAAAGACCCTATGAACACATCAATCCTATGCTCCTCTGGAATATCTTTTACCCTTATGTTCAATTTTTGGAACTCCTCAATGTGCTCCATTATTGAACCCTTTTGTTTGAGACTTATCAATTGGCTAAAAAAAGTGTTGCTTTTTGTATCCTCATAATGTGCTATCAATTCTTCCGTAAAAATTGCCCAAGTGATAAATTGTTTACGAGAGAAAGCCATTGATACCATACAAACTGATTTGGTTCCAAATATAAAGTTGCCATACGTACCTTTTGTGTGTTTTGCACATTATTGAGATCGAAGAACTGCTCCATCTGTAATATCCATGTGGCGGGATCCTTGCCATCAAACTTCCTCATATCGATTTTTGGAATATGGTGGGTCTTCGATCCAACATTAGAGTCTATGGAATCATGATTAACATTTCTTTTGTTCACATCATGAGTTTCCTTTACAACCTTTTCACCATTAGTAAGTATTTCTTGTAGAAAATTTGTCAAATCTGTCTTCAAATTTGTCCTCAAATCTGTCTTCAGATCATCCATCTTAGCTTCCATGCCCTTTATCTTAGATTCCACACCATTTATCTTAGCATCTGTTAGCTTTTGTGAGCGTGACATTTGTTGCACTTGTTCTTGTAATTTTGATATATCATGTAGCATTTCTTCCTCTTCTTCATGAGTCATGCTAGAGCTTTCAGGTTCCTTACTAGGTGTTTGCATTTTCTTTCCTCGGGGCATCAGTTACCGATAATAATGCTTTACTATGCCCTTTGAATTCCTTCAAACCAAGCTTATGCAAAAATAAAAAATAAAAATTACACACCTTTTTTACTTTGTAGAAGCCTGATATTGAATCTGATGTATCTCTGTAATTTCGAATCATCCAGTTCTGAAATTGTGACCTGTAGTAGCCTTCTATGTCCTCTTTCCAATGCCACTAGTCTGAACCAAATTGGATTCTCCAAGAAAGAGTTATGCACAATCTCCCACAGTGACCTGATTATAGACTAGTTCAGTAGAGCGAACTTGTATGAAGTGCCACGTGTCACTGTTTCAACCTTTGATTCTAAAAAATACATAAAAAAAACTACATTCTGTCCTCTTTCTGTAACTTCTTACGAAATTTCAATCCGATGCTCAGAAAGAAAGTTATGACGATTTTCCCCAGGTCACCTGTTTTGAGTGTAATTCAGGAGTCTGCAAAAAGACCAACTTCCTGAGATCATATCTCTGAAAATATCACGCGAAAAGCTCTGAAATTTGGACCCAAGGTTCAGCGCGATTTCTTCTCAAATGGGTTTTTTTTGCGACTTCTGAAACGTCACAGAAAAAAAGTTATAGCGAAAATTCCACGATGACCTGTTTGGAGCAGCGAAACCCTAGAATCCAAAGCTCTGATACCAAATGTTATGAAACCAGCTCACAAAAAGATAGAAAAGAGAGATCCACGCCTTAGAATTCAGCCTCTTCGAGGGGGAAACCTCCTTTACATTACATAAATGAACAATTCTTGGATGATTCAAATGACAAAACCTCCTTTCTATATATAGGAGTCTAAGGAGTCACAATATAATCCAGCCGACCTAACAATAATAATATAAAGCCACAAAAATAACAATAGAGGGATTCTATGGGCACATTAATAACAATATGGGGGTAATGGGGGCACAACAATATAAATAAGGGGTATAACTACAATAGTAATGGGGTAATCACTAGTATTATAGGGACCCAACACTGTCCTCCAACAAACCCTATGATCCAAACTTAAACTGGAATGCAAAAAATTACAGATATAATCATAAACACAGAGATGCAGAAGAAAAAAACTTCATTTCATTAATAGAAAAATATTGAACTATGCTTACAAACCAAATGGAAATAAGATAGCTCGAGTGATGGTAACTTATCTTTGAGAAGAGATGTGATGGCTACATGCCTCTAAACTATGTTACAATGAGGCTCCAAGGGCCTATTTATTATTGGAAAACATGAAAAAACCCTAAACAACCAAAACTCTAACCCGAGGAGATGTAACACCAAGAGTTTGTGGGCCTCGTTGGGGTTATTTGGGCAGCCAACTTCCTGGGGTCGTAACTTGGTCATATTATCTTTGTTTGGCGTGTACGATACCTTGTTGGAAATGTATTGCCGAGTACTATAGGTTTCACTATGGGCCCATGCCTATGGCTATGGTTTTGTTGCAGACCCCAAAAAAACATCGTTTAGGGGGTCAAAACGGCTCCAAAAGTTCAGGATCCAAAAAACTGCTAAAAATAGTAAATGTTGAAATGAACAAGGAAACAAATGAAACTGACTGGGGGGTCTAGGTGGAATAGGCAGGTGGCCACGAATACCCACCTAGATCATTCCTCCCCCCATAGGAAGCAATGGTTCCCATTGCATGCAGAGCCTCCATGTGGTGAGGAAATTTATGTTGAACCTGGTCCTAAGTGAACCACTTGCCCCGGTGAAGGAGTTGGCCTACTTTGACAACTCGATATAATTTTATCCTATGTTGGCAAATTTTCTTGATCTATGTGTCCATGATATGATTAGTTGTGGCTTGTTCCATGCAGTCCGGGTTGAGCTCTGTTGGTGTGAGTTGTTCTGCAATGTCAGATGTGTCTAACAATGGTGGAAAGTATGGCTGAAGGCGATCTACATTGAACACTAGGTGTAGACCAAGGAACGGTGGGATGCTAAGCTTGAAGGCATTGTCACCGATGGCCTTGGTGATGGTGTATGGCCCATATCGGAGTGGACAAAGCTTGTGGTGGGGTCCAATAAGGTGCTCCTTTTACAAATGTAACCAAATTTGTCGCCCACCTAGAACTTGTGCGACACTCGATGCTGATCATGGCGCTGCTTGTACTTAGCATTGGCTCTGTCCAATATAACATGGACCTATTGGTGGATGTTTTGAATGCACTCAATGAAGCTGTTAGCCCTTTCAGCTTCAGTTGAACATGAGCCGAATCTACCTGAGTGGCTACAAATGGTATGACCACATCAATGGGACATAATGGCTAAAATCCCAACCCTACCTAAAAGGGGTTGTGGCCTATTGAGCTATGGAGAGCTCTGTTGTAGCTGTGTTGGGAATAGGGGAGACTTTCATTCCATGGCTTTCGAGTTGTACATGCGCAAAATGTGTACGATCATCTTGTTGGCAACCTTTGTTTGGCCATCAGTTTGGGGATGGAAAGCCATGGACTTAGTAATTTTTGTATCCAGTATCAACCAGAGACTTGACCAAAATGCACTTAGGAGGTGCAGGATATAATGTACTTCCAAACAGCTTGACGAAGTTTCAAAATACTTCTGCCATACCACCACTATTTTCTCTACTCCGAAATGTCCAACAACCCAACTTTAGTGTGCCTCCCAAATCATCTTGGCACACTCACTTGAAGGAACAAAGATGTGTCCCGAGTGGCATAACAGTGCATCCTGAAGGTAAAAAATTGGAACTTGCTTCCCTTCCAGGAGTGTCTGGTATATGCTGCTGAATTCTGGATCGCTCTTCTAAATATGCGGCCATCCTGATGTCTCGTGCCTAAAGGAGTCGAGCACAATGATCAATGCTATGACCATTGGTTGGCTGAGGAAATCAACGATGTTATTGGTGTTGCACTTCTTATACTTAATGTTCAAATGGAACTATTGCAAATAGGTGGACTATTTCTGATGGCGATCGTTATGCAACTTCCCTTGTGTCTGTATGAATTGTAGAGGTCAGTGGTCTGTGTGGATGACTATTTCCTTCCCCAGAATGTAATGCTTCCATTGAGGACATACTTGCACATTGGAACAAATTTCTTTGTCATAAGTGGGGTAATTTTGGATTGTGTCTGAAAGTGTCTCACTGTGGTAAGCCAATGGATGCCCATGCTGAGTAAGAACCACACCAATAGCATAGTCGAATGCATCTGTCTCAATTTCAAATGGTTGTTGCAGGTCTAGTAATGTGAGCAGTGGTGCAGAAAAAAGACGATTCTTCAACTCAGAGAATGCTTTTTGTTGGGTTTAGAACCAAAAAAAAAATTCTTTCACTCCACCCTTGGTGACTTAACTTAAAGGCCAAGTGATATGAGAGAAACTCAACATGAACCTATAGTACAAATTGGCAAGACCCAAAAATTTGCAAATATTTGTTAGAGTGGTTGGGGCTGGCCAATCCCGAATGACCTGTATCTTGGATGGGTCCACACATACACCTTGCTCATCAATGATGTATCCCAGATATTGAACCTGGGTCAAACCAAAGGTGCATTTCTCCAAGTTAGCACACAACTTGTGTTGTCACAGGGTTTGAAGGACCTGTCGAATATGGTGGAGGTGCTCTTCCCAACTCTAGCTGAAGATCAACATTTCATTTAAATACACCACGTGAATGCATTGGTGAAGGGTTGCAAGATGCAATCCATCAGTCCCATGAAGGTTGCAAGGGAATTCGTCAATCCGAATGGCATGACCAACCATTTGAAAAGGCCCTCCTTGGATTTTAAGACAATCTTCCACACATCGGAGGGTTTGATAGGCACCTAATGATAACCTGACTTCAAGTCAATCTTGCTAAGATATTTGGCCCCTTTGAGTTGGTCCAGTAGGTCATCAATCCGTGGGATTGGGTACCTATTTCAGATAGTGATCTTGTTCAGTGCCTGATAGTCGATACAGAGCCTCCAAGTTCCATCCTTCTTCTGTACTAATAGAATTGAGCTCCCACAAGGTGATGATCTTGGCTTGATGTGCCCTTTTTACAACAGTTCTTGCATCTTCCTCTTGATCTCATCATTCTCCATAAAAGAGTGTCGATAGATCAGTCCATTGGGTAGCAGCACACCTAGGGTCAGATCGATGGAGTGCTTGACCGGATAGTGTAGAGGTACCCCTGTGGGTGAGGAAAAATATCCTTGTAGTTCTCCACAACCTTGTTAATATGTTATTGTTGTGCAGAGGAGCCCTAACTGGAAGCCATGGCCACAACCTTCTTCTTTCCCTGGGGGTGAATCATAAGGAAAGAAAATTTCCTGGTCTGGGAAATGATCTTACTGCATTGCTTTGCAGTGATCAAAGTTATGGGGGTAGGTGGGGCTACCTCCGATATCCTGTACAACCTATTAGCCAAAGTAATAATCATAAAGCAAGGTCTTGAATCATATACAACATGTCGATTCCACAAGTATGGTTGTCCTAATAATACATCACAAAATTCAAGAGGAGGGACATCGCACAATACCTCATCCATGAAGGGCTTGATGCTGTAGGGAAGGTGACATTGATGGTTGACGAGAAGATCTCGTCCTTAGTGAAGCCACTCGATAGTGTACAGTTGTGGATGTGCTCCAGTATTTAGGCTCAACTGCTTCATGGTCTCTCCTGAAATGAGGTTCTTTTGGCTCTCGTTGACAACAATGAACTGCAACGGAGAACCCTTCGCCCACATCTATGAGTGGAAGAGGCATTCCCCCTCCTTTGGATCTTTAGGCTCAATCTTCTAGATCTTGGTGGTGGCCATGGTGGCACTAGGCTTCACATCATGATTTTCTTCCTGTTATTAGTTCCCTTATCGGGTTTTGATTCAATGTTGAAACCTAAATCTGATTCAGAAGCCTTCAGCTCGACCACCAGTCATTGCTTGGCCCGACACTCGTATTGTGAGTGGATCTCTTATGGAACTCACACCATTTTCCCGTGTCCTTCTTCATCTTCGTGGTGTTGTTCTTTGCTTGCAGCTTCGGCAAGATGTCCTGGGTAGCCCTACCTTGGCTTGGTCCTTTGTTTTATGGTTTGGGGGCACCTTTTCCTTACTTTGGATTTGCAGATCCAAAGTCCCTCTTCTTCTATTTAAACTTCTGCTCAATCTTAACATCGTACTGATACGCCATGCATAGCGAGGAAATGTCCAGGAACTCCATCTCATCCTGGATGTACTTGTATAGATAGTCGTAGTACTTGAGCACGAAAGGCTGCTCAATATCCTTGATACCCAACTTTGTGTAAAGGGTATGGAAAATATTTGTGAACTCTGGTACCTCTTGGTCCCTTCCCTGTCGTAGCGTGGTCTGCTTTATGTAGTTGTCTTCATACCTACCCACTATGTAATATTTGTTCATAGTAGGTTTCCCACCAGTCCTTGACGTGTGGGGCGGCTTTGAGAAGTGCAAAAGTAATCTTTTCCTGATTGGAAAATTCATGAACTGGAAAATATCCTTCCAACATATTTAACCATTTATCTACGACCTTTACAACTACCAGGCCTTCGAATACGGGAATTGATGAGCCCCAATTTTTGGTAACAATTTGGGCTCATTTGGCCTACTGACCTTGCTCAACCCTCCATCTTTTATCACTTATGCATTCATTTCTTGGTATATTCGTGTTATTTGTAGGAAGAAGGGCAGGCATTATATCTATGTAGCTAATACATGATGATTTCAGGTTTTTTGGAATTAAAGGGAGCAAAGACCACGCAGAAGGAGATAAGGAGACAACAAAGGTGGCATTGCAGGTTTATAGGGAGGTTGTCTACAGCCTTAAATGACCTCCCTCGTGATCTCCACCCTAACTCCGAGCTCCAACAGCTTTCCCCACCGAGCTTAAAGGCAGCTAACGGATTCTACAGGAACAACAGTCTACAACAGTTTACTTTTAGTTGGACAGCCGAGCTCCATTAATTGAGGAAGCCAGCTTGATCCTCATCATGTATAAATATTAAGGCCGTGGACTTTGATAGGAGCTTTTTGAACTTTTGAACTACTGTTGCAATTTCTAAGCACAAGCTACAACTCGGTTTTTGCTCTTTGTAAGCCAGTTTTGGCATGTTGTTAGATTCATGATTATTCAATAAAGGCAGGTAGCTTTGGATTCAATTCTGAGTTTTTAAGGGAGCTATAGCTCTCAGGTTAGGGCCCAACCTGAGAGCAATAGACCTCCTCTTCCTTGTATTGTTACTTGTCTTTCTTTTCAGCACTTTATTCCTCTGTTTTGACATGCATTTAGAAATTACAGTCTGCTGATTTGATTTATTTTATGTGATTGAGTAGGATTAGTTTACGGTTCAAGTGCTTTTAGTTGCTTAGATTAGAGTAGGAGGATCAGCATTCATTAGAGCTCCAAGAAAAGGCTGACAGTGCACTCACTGCCATCTCTGTTTAGAGATTGGGGGTGTAGACCGTACCAGCCACCAAAAAACGCAGTCATACACTTTCATTCAAGCTGCAACACAGTCATTTCAATCGTAGATCCATCCATGCATTCTGATCTTGAGCAGTATTTCTTCATTCCAACTCCATGCACGATTTTTCTCTGAAGTTTACCTTGCTGTTCGTTGATTTAATAACACAGTTAGGATAGGTTGATGAATTCTTGGTTTTGTGCAGATTTGTTTCCTTTACACTGCGTTGCATCACTCTGTTATCTTCTTCTTCTTCTCAACCATGCCTAAAGTCACCTACCCAACCTCTGTTCAGCTCATTTGCCTTCCAACACTTCTACTGTTCACGTAGCTCCATCTTTTTGGACTTTTCATTGCTTCCACCCTTCTATCCACCAACCAACTGTACCCACTCTTTCCTCATCTCATATCTCTGTCCCTGAGCCATCATAAGCTCCCTTTCCATCCTACCTATCCACCCATACAACTCCTCCACTCCTCCATCACCCAAAACTCCAACCACAGAACATCCTGTAGAAGTTAGCAGACTTCCTGTAGAAATCCCAAGCTTCCTGTAGGATCCCCTGCAGACATCCTGTAGAAGCCTGCAAACTCGGTTGCCGAGCACCTGAACGTTGTAGACTTCTGTGGAACGACGTTAGGGATCCCCTGGAACCTCTCCTAGCCCTCCTGACCTTTCCCAAGCTTTCTTTCCCTTCGAACTACCCCTGCACAGTCAAACCCTAATAAGAAACAAAATCATAATAACTCCA
Source organism: Pinus tabuliformis (assembly GCA_031772625.1). NCBI lineage: Eukaryota > Viridiplantae > Streptophyta > Pinopsida > Pinales > Pinaceae > Pinus > Pinus tabuliformis. The sequence continues at coordinate 77,087,406 of CM062810.1, read as the reverse complement.
ACCACTTAAGAAAAAATACAAAAACAATGTTCTTTTCAGTAGAAGTAGCTTAAATCCATGCATCTCATATCACTAGAAGTAATGGCATCATTTCTAGAAGTTTGCACTCCCACCATTGCATCATAGAGATTAGACTAGTCAGATTAGGGTTTACTAGGGTTTCCCTGTTTTGTTGGCTTTCAGTTCATTATTGCAAAGTAGGTTAATTTCCTTTGAGATAACCTTCGTCCATCATTTAGAAAGCTTCTTCTGAGAGCATATAGAAGTTGGCTTGAGCCCTAGCGGACTTGTGCCAGTTGACCAAGTGACAGCTGCGACAAGAGCTAGTACTTGTGCATACAACACCGTCACTTCCAAGTTTGTCACGAACTACCGGGTTGATAAAATTAGAGATAGGAAGCTCCAGGAGTTGTAACATTATTGCTACAATACTGGATCCCACCATCTTTTTGGCGCCGTTGCCGGGGAATCGTCAGAGTATTAGTAATTGTTGCTTTTCTTCTATTTTCTTACTCTTGCCTTCTGCTCAGTAGTTTATTTCATTTCCATTCTACAAAAGTAGCATAGATTAGCATTTCCTGGTTTCATAGATTAGCATTTCAATTCTGCAATTTCATTTCTGCAAGCGTAGACTAGAATTTCCATTCTTGCAATTTCATTTGAGCAAAGTAGATTAGTTCTTTCATGCTTTCAATTTAATTCTGCATCTTTATTTCAGTAAGATAGTTAGTTGTAGATCAATCTGTTTCAGTTTTGCAGGTACCAAAGAAAGAAAACAAAAGCAATCAAAAAAAGTCTTTCCATTTCATGCCTCGTAGGAATCGAGATAAAACAGGCAAATTCTTACCCAACACCCCCACCACGTCACTGAGTCACCCTTCTCTCTTCTTCGGTGACAGTGATCCAGAAGAACCTATAGGTGAACCTCCTGAGATATATGAAGATCCTATAGCAGAAGAAGAATTAGAGACCATCCCATCTGAAGCTATGGCTGACAATAGAAGAGAAGATGAGAGAATAGAAGGTGCCTTCCCCATCCGAGAGACCAATGGAGAGATGAAAATGAAGAACATTAGCCCCTCCGCTTTACCTCACTTCCATGGACTGACTAATGAAGATCCTGATACCTTCCTGTTTGAGTTTGCTGTCCTTTGTAGAACCTATGACTATATTGAAGATGAGCAGAAGCTGAAACTCTTCCCTTCCACTCTTAAAGATGCAGCATTACGCTGGTTCATGGGCTTACCTGGGAATAGTATCACTACTTGGGCTCAGATGCAGCAAGCTTTCAATACCAAGTACCGAGACTACTGTAGGTCCAAGGAAACCAAGGGAGAAATCTTTCGGATGACCATGGGAAATGATGAGTCTTTAGAGGATTATGAGGAGAGGTTCCAACTTAGCTATAAGCGGGCCAGGTGCACACTTGACCCCGAATCCCTCAAGTTGGTCCTGCTCCGAGGAGTCCCTGAAGACCTCTTAGATACCCTTCACATGTTAGCTGGGGGGGACATTTACCAACTACCTTATGAGGACATCAAGACTGTGTTTAGAAACCACTCCAAGGCAGCTCGGAAACGAGGTAGAGGAAACCTCCTCTCAACTGGTGTCCCTTTCTCCAAACATGAGTTTGCGAATCAATTGGAATATCTTAAGAGTGAGGTGAGACAGACCATTGCCATGCAGCTGGACACATTCAGGATCCAACAGAAGAAGGAAGAAGCTGAGAGAGCCTTGGCTATCTTCTGCCCTAGATGTACCAGGAGACACCCTAAGAACGAATGTCCATTGCATTCGGTTGAAGTGTGTTTCGTTTGTGAGGAGGACCATCCCACAAACCAATGTCCAACCTTACCTGGATTTAAAGCCATGTACCAAGGGACAGAAGCTCCCACTGAACCTCTCTATTACCTCAACCAAAGGAGGCCACAAGGACCTAGACCTTACCAGCCGGGGATGCAAGGGGCACCTCAAGCTTATTACAGCCCCAACCAATCGACTCCTATGCCTTCCTGGGGTCCCCCTGCTCATCCTTCCTGGTCTATGCCTCCTCCATGGTCTTATCCACCTCAGTACCCTACTCAATCCACTACTCATTCTTATCACTCACATGCCCAGCCTTAGCCTAAGTGGAATGCACCTCAGTCGGGGTGGAGGCCCCAATACAACACTCCTCTTGCCATTTTGCCTCCACCACCAGTTCAACCTCAGCCATTACCTCCTGCTTCTCCAAGGCAACCTCAAATACCTGCTCAACCGAACCCGAACCCCAACAATAGACAGGCCCAGCAGGTATACACTGGGGAAACATCATGCCCTACTTATGCTGTGGAGATCCAGGAGATCAATCTTCGATCTGGCAAGACTCTTCCAGATCGCCAACCTCCTCCCCCAGAGGATGAGGAAGATAAACATGAAAGTGAACCAAAGGCTATTCCACCCTTTCCTGAGAGACTAACAGCCACCACACAACCCAACCCAGAGGAGGATGAGCTTCTGGGTGAGCTCAAGCAATTGTGTGTGAAAATACCACTTCTCCAAGCCATCAAGGATGTGCCAATATACAACAAACTGGTTAAGGAAAAGTGTTTCAAGCACCCAGGCAGGCGAAAGAGAGATGCTTCAACCATCAATGTCTTAGGAAAACTGTCTGACCTTATGTTAGGACAAGTCATCTGCCCAAAGTATCTAGATCCTGTGAGTCCTGTAGTAGATTTCCACATCAATGGCATCATCATACCTCACACTTTGATTGATTTGGGGGCTGCCATTAATGTGATGACCATGGATACCATGCTCAAACTCAATATTCAGGGTTCCTTGAGGAAGACCTCGACAGTTCTGCAACTAGCAGATCGTTCCACTGTGACTCCCGAAGGGATTGTGGAGGATGTCTTGGTCTTTGTCGACTCTTGGGAATACCCTGCAAATTTCTTGGTTCTGCAACCCAAGGAAAAGCTTACTGGATATCCTCTTATTTTGGGAAGGCCTTGGTTAGCCACTGTAGATTCTTACATAAGTTGTCGTGCAGGAAATATGACCATAAAAAATGGTCCTATGTCCAAGCAGCTAGTCCTATACCCTCCTGCCCAACCTTCCTTAGAGCATGACTTACCACTTTGGTTGGAGGAAGGAGAAGAGGATGAAGTATACTCAACACCTTTGTGCACCCTAGATACCACTAGAAGAGACCCCCCAACCGAGGATGACTTGATTGAGACCTTGATCCAGAATCCACCTTCCAGTGCAATATCCTTAGAAAAATTGGTGGAGGATGCCCAAGCCAGCACCTTAGTGGATCTTTGTACGACCAACCCTGTCACTCCCAGAGTCAAAAATGTGGATTTCGGCCCTGAGAGAACGTTAAAGATCAGCTCCTCCCTATCTCCTTCCCAGGAAAAGGAGTTGTGTAGCCTGTTGGCCAGTCACCTAGATGGTTTTTCTTGGAGCTATAAGGAGATGAAAGGAGTCCATCCCTCGGTCTGTACCCATCACATATACATCAAAGAGGGTTGTAAACCGGTTAGGCAACCTCAGAGGAGAATGAATCCAGCCCTTACGGACATTGTCAAGGAAGAATTGCAAAAACTGTTGGATGTCGGATTCATTTACCCCATCTCAGATAGTGAATGGGTGTCCCCTCTGGTGTTGGTTCCCAAGAAGAATGGGAAATGGAGAATCTGTGTGGACTACTGAGAACTGAATAAAGCTACCAAGAAAGACCATTTCCCTCTACCTTTCATAGATCAAGTGTTGGATGGACTGGCAGGAAATAAGTTCTTCTCTTTCCTGGATGGGTTTAGCGGGTACAACCAGATCCAAATCAGCCCGGAAGACCAAGATAAGACCACCTTCACTTGTCCTTGGGGTACCTTTGCCTACCGAGTTCTTCCCTTTGGGCTATGCAATGCTCCTGCTACCTTCCAGAGAGCTGTCTTGAGCATCTTCTCGGAGCTGGTCCATGATGCAGTGGAAATCTATATGGATGACTTCACTCCTTATGGGGCCCATTTCCAGGAAGCATTGTCCAATCTGGGAAAAGTCCTAACCAAATGCATTGAGATGAACCTGTCCCTTAGTCCTGAAAAATGTGAATTCCTGATGATTGAAGGGACCGTGTTAGGCCATACCATTTCTTGCCAAGGGTTACAGGTGGATCCTAACAAAATTGCTCTCATCAAGAAGGTTCCACCTCCTCAAAAGGTAAGGGATGTTCGAAGTTTCTTAGGATTAGCAGGCTATTACAGGAGATTCATTAAGGACTTCAGCAAGCTAGCCTCGCCATTGTTTGGCCTGTTGGCAAAAGATGTGGAGTTTAAGTGGACTGATGATTGTCAGAGGGCTTTGAATGAATTAAAGGACAAGTTGGTGTCAGCCCCAATCTTGAGAGGTCCAAACTGGGCTCTACCTTTCCACATCCACACTGATGCCTCGAACAAAGCCATAGGTGTAGCTTTAGGACAAGTTGAACAAAAACTTCCATATGCCATTTACTTTGTTAGTAAAAACTTGTCCAAAGCTGAACTGAATTGCACTGTGACTGAGAAAGAGTTTTTGGCTGTGGTCCATGCACTGAAAAAGTTCCGACATTATATCACTGGCTATCAAACATTTGTACATACTGACCATGCTGCAATTAGATATTTAATGAATAAACCAGATGTGAATGCTCATATTATTAGATGGTTACTTTTGTTGCAGCAGTTTGATTTGACCTTTTTTGACAAACCAGGTAAAGAAAATGTTGTTGCTGAATTTTTATCTATATTGGATGTGTCTGCAGATGAGGATGGAACAGTGGATGACCAGATGCCCGATGAACATCTGTTTTCTATCTCAACACTCTCTCCATGGTTTGCTAATATAACAAACTACCTTGTTTCAGCATAGTTCCCTCCGCACCTATCTTCAAGAGAGAAGAGCAGAATCATCAGAAAAAGTGCCTCATTTACTTGGATCGGGGGCAATCTATTCAAGCTTGGCCCCGATCAGATCTTAAGGCGTTGTGTAAGGGAGGAGGAAGTCTTTGATATCCTCCTCACCTGTCATGATGGGCCTTGTGGAGGACATTTTGCAGCAAAGAGAACTGCCTTCAAGATCCTGCAAGCAGGCTACTATTGGCCCACACTTCATCAAGATGTCAGAAGATATATTAGCCAATGTGACCAATGCCAAAGAATGGGGAAACTGACTCAAAGGGATGAGATGCCTCTCCAACCTCAAGTGACTCTTGAGCCATTTGAGAAGTGGGGCATGGACTTTGTGGGTCCAATCAACCCTCCTTCGAGGCAAAGGTCTTACATCATTGTGTGTACTGACTACCTGACAAAGTGGGCAGGGACTAAAGCAATCAAAGCAGCAACAGAAGAAAAGGTGGCCGAGTTCTTAAGAGAAAACATCTTCTACAAGTTTGGCTACCCAAGAGAGCTAGTCACCGATCAAGGGAGCCAGTTCACATCCAACTTAGTTGAAGACTTACTAGCTCACCACAAGATCAAGCATAGGACTTCCACCCCCTATCACCCTCAAGAAAATGGGCAGGTGGAAGTCACCAATAGAGCATTAGAAGGGATCTTGACTAAGGTGGTGAGCAACAGCAGAAAGGACTGGGCAGATCGCCTGGTTGAGGCCACATGGGCTTACAACACCACCTGGAAGACCACCACCGGCTTCACACCTTATGAGCTGGTCTATGGGAAGAAAGCTTTGTTGTCCATTGAGTTTGAATACAACACTTTGAGGATGGCAGCTCAGCTAGATCTAGATCTCAGCCATGCACAACAAGAAAGGTTATTGCAGCTGAATGGACTGGATGAGCACCGGATGCAGGCCCTCCTTCACTCAGAAGTGGTTCAACTTCAGAGAAAGGTGTGGCATGACCAACATCTCCATGACAAGCAATTTCAGCCGGGAGATTGGGCCTTGTTGTATGACTCCAGATACAAAGATTTCAAGGGGAAGCTGAGAACCAGATGGCTAGGACCATATGCAGTGGAAAAATGTCATGACAATGGATCTGTTCTTATTCGGACCATTGATGAGGAAGCCATCCCCATGCTTGTCAATGGGCATCGATTGAAGATCTACAGGAAGCCTCTCTCAAGACAAGAGTTCATCAAAACTATGGAGAAATCAGTGTTGGTCATAGAGAAGGGTTCTACCTCTCCTTTGGGCATACCCTGAAAGATCTAAAAAAAAAAAATAATAATAAAGATCCTTGGGTGAAAACCTTTCTGAGGCGCCCAAGGCAGGTGGTAGGGGTGAAAACCTCATTGAGGCGCCCCTATTGTCTTTCAAAAAAAAAAAAAGATTTGAAAAAAGATCCTTGAGTGAAAACCTCTCTGAGGTGCTTAAGGCAGATGGCAAGGGTGAAAACCTCATTGAGGCGCCCCTGTTATCTTTCAAAAAAAAAGAGAAAAAAAAAAAAAAGAAAAAAAAAAAGGAAAAAACAATAAGAAAAAAAACAAGGTCAGCAAATTCATAATGTAAAATTGCATGCAGGTTGCAGGTGTTCTATGGAGGAGAGGAAGCCTCTCAACTCAAAGCCAAGGATCCTTATCATTCTGTCAGGAGACCTCACCAGCACCTCCTCCAAGAATACTCATTTTCTCCAAGGTATGTGCAATTTTATCACGGCTTGAGTCTTCTACAGGAAGACGTAGATTTTCTACAGGAAGATGCAGACTTTCTACAGGAAGGTGCAGACTCTCTACAGAAAACGCAACCTTTCTACAGGAAGCTCTGTATTTCTACAGGAAACTTCCTGTAGAAGTTCAGGATGGCCCAAAATCCATTTTATGAGGAGATCTAACGACTAAGGATCGGTTTGGACGCATGCAAGCTATTTTTATCTCCCTTGCACATTGTTGTCACCTCATCCTGCCCTCCTTGTCGACATGCAACGAAGTTACCTGCACCAGCAAAGCAGATCGATGAGTTATCAAGAAAAAGCAATTTTCAAATGAAAAAAACACTGAGATCTCATACCATATCCATCCCAGTCATCCAGAAGCCCTGGGAGCGTGATCGGGCGGCCAGATCCTTCGTCGTGTAGCATGCACCCAAGGAGGAAGAACTGTTACAAGACATCCCACGGGAGTCCTGTAACAGTTAAGCCCGCTAGAGTGTATACTATTCACCACGCTGGCCATATGCAATGAACGCGGACGCATGCAGCTAAGCATCAACTCCATCATCGGCAGCCTGTAAACGTGAACCTCCGGGCCTGTGCAAATTCACCAGCAGCAGATAGATCCATTCATTATCGTCCAAAACCCGAAAAATCGTGTTGCAGCCGCGCAGGTAAGTGTCTCGACCCTTTCTTCCATCAGATGGCATGAATTTTACTTTGAATTGTTTGCAAGGTGTGAAGTGAATGGGTTGAGCGGCTGTATGGCCAGTTGACTGGCCACGTCGACCGGTTAATGGTCCAATCAGATGTTTGGGTGGCGGCCGTGACAAAAGGAATGGGTAGCACACACGTGAGAACAATCCCCGTCGGGAAAAATGGATTTAGCGGAAGAAACGACGGCGGATCTGCTGGAGGGATGATGCTGTAGTAAGTGAACTCGCAGACAAATGATGGAACGACGTCATCCAACGGTTCGGCGGGGATAGCTCACCCCCGCGCCACGGATTCCGCCGATTCAAATCTAATCGGCTAGATTGCCCGCATGCATTTATCATTCACCGTTTGAAGCTCGAGTGAACATTCGGATCCCTCTGCAGTTCGAAACTCTGAGCCTTTGGCTATCAGAACGTCTGTGAAGCAACACCGAGAGCGTAGACCAACTGCAGTCTTCCCCAGGAATCACGCGCTGCTCCTACAGGAAAGCTGTTTCTACAGGAAGGCGGGTTCCTCAAGTAAAAAGGTGGCAGATAAAAAGGTAACCCTGAACTCTCCATGCAATTGGTTTTTAAAGGTGGCAGAATCGTCGTCTACATTCTAGTCGTAGAAAGTTGTTGCAGGTGTTGTCTGCTGTGCATAGACTATCGTTCTACAGGATGACAATGTAATTAAACTGTGTTAAGGTCCTCAGGGATAAGTTTTGTGGATTATTTGCACAACAGAAGCGTAATTCTACGCTCTGTCTCAGTAGGCTGAATTTCTTCCGCATTCGCCACCTCTAGCAACAGTTTTTATCATGCCGGGTGGGTTTATTAGACGTGAACCCACTGATTCATCAGAGTTAAGAGAAAACCAGGAGGTGGTGGAGCTCTTCACACGAGCACAATGGATATCCTTTTGTGACAAGTTGCAGGGTTATGACGACGAAGTGGCAGAAGAATTTTTACAAGCTTTGAGGCCGAAATCCAAAACATTGGCCACCGTGAACTTCAGGGGCCTAAGCCTCAAGCTCACCCCGCAATATATCAGTTGAATTCCTAAACTTCCAATGGGTTTGCCAGGGGATAAGGAAGAAAGGAAGTTGAGCCAACAGGCAAAGAAAGAATTCTTTCCACCTGAGGAGGAATTCACGGAGGACAAAAATGGGGTGCGTAGAACCAGTTTGCTGCCACCATGGAATGAAGTTAGCCTACAGATCAGGAAGTATATAACCTGTACGGGTATCACTTTCGGTTGCTCACTGAATTGAGGCACCAGATTGATCTTCCTGTAGAAAATAAACTGAGCATCCCTTATTTCCTACTACAATCTCTAATTCAGTGTGCCACAAAGTTAAAAGAAGGCATACCAGATCAGGTAGCCCACCATGGATTGATCAAACTTCTTGTGGAGGATGCGATTCATTCATATAAGGTTCCCCTCTCATGGGAAGCATTCAGAAATTTGACAAGAGATGGAGACATAAGGATGTTGACTGAAGAAAATGGTTCCTCCAACAGTGAGGAAAAAGAAGCAGTGGCCACGGGAAAGAAAGAAACAGGCCAGAAGACCCCGACCACAGTGCAGAAGAAAGAACAAAGGAGGAAGCACGAGAAAAAGGATGACAAAGAAAAAGGTGACACACCCATCTTGTCAGCAAGAGAGAAAAGGTTGCAGAGCAGAACGGACAAAGCTAAGAAGGTCCACATCATCACAAGTACCTCATCAACACCCGCAACCAAACCAAAAAGCAAAACCCATGCAGCAAAGCAAGCCAAGGTGGTGACACCTGTGTCTACAGGAAAGCAGAAATAGGCTTCTACAGGAAGCCCGAAAACAGAAAAAGGGTCTTCTACAGGAAGCCCCGGAAAAGTGAAACCTAAGGAGAAGAAGGCGGACATTCTAGCAAGGGAGGCAGCAGCTGTACCAGCTGGCCTCGGCACGCCACCTAAGCCAAAAGAAAAGAGAAAGAGGGAGACCCCTCTATACTTTGAAGTTCGAAGAAGTTCGAGAATAAAGACGGGCAAGCCACAACCCCCATCCAGCAGCCAAATCACTACAGGGGATGCCCCTACTTCACCCAGTGAGAGGTCCCCCTCGAAGATATCGGTCACCTACGAGAGGGGGAGCCCAAAAACAACTACTTGGAAAAGAAGGATAGACCAATCGGCTTCAAAAGCCCGGCTCAAGGTCAAGGAAACAGAGAAGAGGGAAGGAGCGGCACCCTCATCGCCACCAAGGGCAGAACAAGCAGAGCCACCAAGAGTAGGAAAGAAAGAGCGTATTCCGGAGCCTAGTTCTCGGCCAAGGACAAGGAGCTGGGGCAAAATTTCTCAAGGATGAGAAAATATTTTAGCTGGGGGGTGATGATGAGCCCCAATTTTTGGTAACAATTTGGGCTCATTTGGCCTACTGACCTTGCTCAACCCTCCATCTTTTATCACTTATGCATTCATTTCTTGGTATATTCGTGTTATTTGTAGGAAGAAGGGCAGGCATTATATCTATGTGGCTAATACATGATGATTTCAGGTTTTTTGGCATTAAAGGGAGCAAAGACCACGCAGAAGGAGATAAGGAGACATCAAAGGTGGCATTGCAGGTTTATAGGGAGGTTGTCTACAGCCTTAAATGACCTCCCTCGTGATCTCCACCCTAACTCCGAGCTCCAACAGCTTTCCCCACCGAGCTTAAAGGCAGCCAACAGATTCTACAGGAACAACAGTTTACTTTTAGTTGGACAGCCGAGCTCCATTAATTGAGGAAGCCAGCTTGATCCTCATCATGTATAAATATTAAGGCCGTGGCCTTTGATAGGAGCTTTTTGAACTTTTGAACTACTGTTGCAATTTCGAAGCACGAGCTACAACTCGGTTTTTGCTCTTTGTAAGCCAGTTTTGGCATGTTGTTAGACTCATGATTATTCAATAAAGGCAGGCAGCTTTGGATTCAATTCTGAGTTTTTAAGGGAGCTATAGCTCTCAGGTTAGGGCCCAACCTGAGAGCAATAGACCTCCTCTTCCTTGTATTGTTACTTGTCTTTCTTTTCAGCACTTTATTCCTCTGTTTTGACATGCATTTAGAAATTACAGTCTACTGATTTGATTTCTTTTATGTGATTGAGTAGGATTAGTTTACGGTTCAAGTGCTTTTAGTTGCTTAGATTAGAGTAGGAGGATCAGCATTCATTAGAGCTCCAAGAAAAGGCTGACAGTGCACTCACTGCCATCTCTGTTTAGAGATTGGGGGTGTAGACCGTACCAGCCACCAAAAAACGCAGTCATACACTTTCATTCAAGATGAAACACAATCATTTCAATCGTAGATCCATCCATGCATTCTGATCTTGAGCAGTATTTCTTCATTCCAACCCCATGCACAATTTTTCTCTGAAGTTTACCTTGTTGTTCGTTGATTTAATAACACAGTTAGGATAGGTTGATGAATTCGTGGTTTTGTGCAGATTTGTTTCCTTTACACTGCGTTGCATCACTCTGTTATCTTCTTCTTCTTCTCAACCACGCCTAAAGTCACCTACCCAACCTCTGTTCAACTCATTTGCCTTCCAACACTTCTACTGTTCACGTATCTCCATCTTTTTGGACTTTTCATTGCTTCCACCCGTCTATCCACCAACCAACTGTACCCACTCTTTCCTCATCTCATATCTCTGTCCCTGAGCCATCATAATCTCCCTTTCATCCTACCTATCCACCCATACAACTCCTCCACTCCTCCATCACCCAAAACTCCAACCACAGAACATCCTGTAGAAGTTAGCAGACTTCCTGTAGAAATCCCGAGCTTCCTGTAGGATCCCCTGCAGACATCCTGTAGAAGCCTGCAAACTCGGTTGCCGAGCACCTGAACGTTGTAGACTTCTATGGAATGACGTTAGGGATCCCCTGGAACCTCTCCTAGCCCTCCTGACCTTTCCCAAGCTTTCTTTCCCTTCGAACTACCCCTGCACAGTCAAACCCTAATAAGAAACAAAATCATAATAACTCCAACCACTTAAGAAAAAATACAAAAACAATGTTCTTTTCAGTAGAAGTAGCTTAAATCCATGCATCTCATATCACTAGAAGTAATGGCATCATTTCTAGAAGTTTGCACTCCCACCATTGCATCATAGAGATTAGACTAGTCAGATTAGGGTTTACTAGGGTTTCCCTGTTTTGTTGGCTTTCAGTTCATTGTTGCAAAGTAGGTTAATTTCCTTTGAGATAGCCTTCGTCCATCATTTAGAAAGCTTCTTCTGAGAGCATATAGAAGTTGGCTTGAGCCCTAGCGGACTTGTGCCAGCTGACCAAGTGACAGCTGCGACAAGAGCTAGTACTTGTGCATACAGCACCGTCGCTTCCAAGTTTGTTACGAACTACCGGGTTGATAAAATTAGAGATAGGAAGCTCCAGGAGTTGTAGCATTATTGCTACAATACTAGAGCCCACCAGGAATATCAATGTTAACTTGTACCTTAAAATGAGTGGCACCTCCAGAGTGGCTGCTAGATGAAGATGCATCGCCTGTGGGTAGTTGTCGAAAGATTTGGGCTCTTGGGCTTCCTCAAGAAACATTTTGAAAGGATATCTTGCCCCCTCGTCTTTATTTTCTTTCGCCATGGGAGGTCGTCGGGTTTTGCGAGGTCGATCTTTCAATGGTTCAACCAGATCAAGCTCTAACTCCTTATACCTTGACCTTGTTGGGGACATGCAAATAAAAATAGAGAAAGAGCTGACCACTCTGATACCACTGATACAAACTTAAACAGGAATGCAACAACTTACAAATATATTCATAAACATAGAGATGCAACAGAAAAACAGTTCATTTCATTAATAGAAAAATACTGAACTATGCTTACAAACAAAATGGAAATAAGATAGCTCAGGCAATGGTATCTTATTTCTGAGAAGAGATGTGGTGGCTACATGCCTTTGAACTATGTTACAATGAGGTTCAAGGGCCTATGTATTATTGGAAAACATGATAAAACCCTAAACAACAAAAACCCTAACCCCAAGAGATGTAACACCAAGAGTTTGTGGGCCCTGTTGGATTTAGTTGGCCATCCAACTTCCCGGGGTCATAAATTGGTCATATTATCTTCATTTGGTGTGTATGATACCTTGTTGGAAAGGTCTCACCGAGTACTAAAAGTTTCACTTTAGTCCCATGCCTATGGAAATGGGCCTACTGCAAACCCCAAAAAAATGCAGTTTAGGGCATCAAAACAGCTTCAGAAGTTCAAGACCCAAAAAAATGTTAAAGCAAGTAAATGATGGAATGAACAAGGAAACAAATGAAGCTAACTAGCGGGTCTAGGTGGAATAGGCCGAAGTCCATAAATATCCACCTGGATCACCATAAGTGTCCAGTCACATCCACAATTATTCTTCTCTCACGCTGCCCTACAACAATCCACGAGAGACCAAGTCCATGTTAGAAAATTATATATTACAGAGCAATCGAACACATGGAATATTGCATAAATATATACACAGAAAACACATAAAATGAGAGAGACACAGATATACATGGTTCACCTAGTTTGGGCTATATCCACCCTGAACAGCCAGTCCTTCCTTTCTATTATCCAACAAAATGAAGAGACACAACCTACAACAGATTCGCTGTAATATCCTCTGCTTTCTCTCATAGTCTCACCTCTCTGTTTCTCGCTCAAAATACATGTCTATTACATAGCCTCAATAAAATTCCCTCATACAAAGAGAGGGGTTGCCTTCTAGGGCAAAAAATCCTAAACTAAACATAAGTTGTACCGTTAGATCATACACCTAATGAACGGCCCAGATTGACTAGAAATTATTATACTTTTACAAGGCAATTTTACATCTGTTTTTAGCTTTAGGGGTGTTGCCCTCGAAACCCCCGCCGAGGGACCACTGGCCCCCGGACCCCCTATCCGGGGGGATCACCCCCCCCGGACCCCCCCGTGTGGAGGGGTGTACAAACTTCGTGGGGTATACATCCGGCTGAAACAAAGACCTCTAAATAATCATGCTCCACACCCAACAATCTCCCACTTGGAGAATGATTGTAGCAACTCCATTGCTGCTTCATTTGTTGGACAATGGCTCCTCTTTGGACCTGACTGTTTCTCATCTTCATCATCATCCTTGAAGACCAATTGAAACTGATCATATTCTTAGTTTCTCCCTGGTTACAACTTTTGTTAGCATATCTGCAGGATTCTGGCTAGTGTGTATCTTTTCCAGCTTCAACTCTCCATCTTCCAACACTGATCGTATGAAATGGTACCTGAGCTGTATGTGTTTAGTCCTGGAATGAAATGTTGGTTTCTTTGAAAGATGAATGGCACTTTGGCTATCACTATATAATGTGCCCATATCATTCTCCTTACCCAATTCACCCATAAATCTTTGTAACCAAATCATTTCTTTACTAGCCTTTGTAGCAGCAACATACTCTGCTTCTGTTGTTGAAAGTGCAACAACACTTTGGATTTTTGAAACCCAACTGACAGCTGTTCCACCTATAGTAAATACATATCCTATAGTGCTCCTCCTGTTATCTCTGTCACCTGCCATATCTGCATCAACATATCCCTATAGATAAATGTTTGAACCACCAAAGCATAATGCTTGATTTGTGGTACCTTTCAAATATCTAAGAATCCATTTCACTACCATCCAATGTTCCTTTCTTGGATTGTTCATCTTCCTGCTTACAACTCCCACTGCATGTGCAATATCAGGCCTTGTGCAGACCATTGCATACATTAAGCTTCCAATTGCTTATGCATATGGAACTTTAGACATATAATCCATGTCTTCTTGGGTCTTTGGGCACATTTCCTTTCTAAGTTTGAAATGACTAGCAAAAGATGTACTAACTAGTTTTTGCATTGTGCACATTAAATCTTTTCAACACGTTTTGTATCTACTCATTCTGAGACAATGTTAATTTGTGATTTTTCCTGTCTCTATTTATTCTCACACCAAGGATTTGTTTTGTAGCTCCCAAATCCTCCATTGCAAATGAATTTTCCAATTTTCTTTTGAGAACATTTATTTCCTGCATGTTAGACTCTACAACAAGCATGTCATATACATACAATAACAATATAATATAGCTGCCATCGTTTTTCTTTTTCAGATAAGCACAATGATCAGAGTGACATCTAGTATAAACTTGTTCAGACATAAACTTGTCAAATTTTAGATACCACTGCCTTGGAGCCTCTTTTAAGCCATACAAGCTCTTCTTCAACTTGCACACTAGTTTCTCCTTCCCTTTCACCTCATATCCTTGTGGATACTACATATATATCTCTTCCTCCAAATCCCCATGGAGAAAGGTTGTCTTTACATCTAACTACTCAAGATGCAAATCTTCAACTGCTACTAGACTTAAAATAGTTCTGATTGAAGTCATTTTAACAACAAGAGAAAATATTTCATCAAAATCAATACCTTTCTTCTGTGCAAACCCCTTCACCACAAGTCTAGCTTTGTACCTTTGTTTTCCTCCATCTTCTTCCTTCAGCCTGTAAACCCATTTATTCTTCAATGTAGTTTTTCCTGCAGGCAACCTGACTAAGTCCCAAGTCTGGTTATGCATTAAGGAGTCCATCTCTTCTTCCATGGCTACCTCCCACTTCTTCTTACTTTCAACTTGCATTGCTTCTTCATAACATTTAGGTTCACCAGAATCAGTCAACAATAAATAATATAATGAAGGAGAGTGTCATTTAGGGGGTATACTTATCCTGGTAGATCTTCTAACACCACTTTCAGGTGTTTAGGGTGCTTGTTGCTGTTGTGGCAGTTGCTGTTGTTGTGGTTGTTGATTATTGTTATTTTCAGGCACCTTTACGTTTTCAGTGATTTCATCAAGAACTGTGTATTCCTTGTTTTCTTTTTCCTGTTACTTTTCCTACAATTGATTCTTATACAAGACCTTTTCATTGAATATTACATCTCTGCTCCTAATGATTTTGTGATTTTCGTAATCATATAAGCGATAACCAAAATCATTAACACCATATCCAATAAAGGTACATTTCTTTGATTTTGCCTTAAGCTTTGTTCTGTTTTCTTTATTAATATGGACAAAGGCCTCACAACCAAAAGGCTTTAAAAAAGAGTAGTTTACCTTTTTTCTTGTCCATGCTTCCACTGGAACACCACCATCTAAGGAACTTGAAGGCCCTCTGTTTATTAGATAAACAACAGTATCTACAGCATTTGCCCAAAATTGTAAAGGCAATACTGCATGCAATCTCATGCACCTTGCACGCTCCATGATTGTTATGTTCATCCTTTCTAACACACCATTTTCTTGTGGTGTTCTTGGAACTGTATTCTCTCTACGAATTCCATTCTCTGAACAATACCTATCAAGCTCTTTGTTGCAATATTCACCTCCATTGTCTGATCTAAGACACTTCAATTTCTTTCCTATCTCAATCTCAACCAAAGATTTCCATTTCTTGAAAGTATCAAATACATCAGATTTATTCTTAATACAATAAATCCAAGTTTTTCTAGTTGCATCATCAATAAAAGTAACATAATAACGAGAGCCACTGAGAGATGATACATGAGCAGGTCTCCATACATCTGTATGCACAAGCTCTAATTTTTCGCTCTTATTTTCTTTCCCAACTCCGAGAAATCTGACTCTCTTTTGTTTTCCATAAATGTAATTCTCACAGAAGTCCAAATCAACATTCTTCAAACCCGGCAACAAATTCCTTGAGTGAAGAATCTTAATCCCCTATTCACTCATGTGTCTGAGCCTATGATGCCATAATGTTGCATCTGTTCCTTTGGAAGTTAAAGCATTAACAGAGTTAGAAATACCATTGCATAAATACAATGTACCAACCTTTTCGCCTTTTGCTATTACCAGGGCTCCTTTGATGACCTTCCAAGCTTTATCTGTGAAAGTTGTCACACAACCTTCATTGTCTAACTGCCCTGTTGAAATCAGAATTTTCTTCAGATATGGAACACGCCTTACCTCCTTTAGTAGCCATTGGTTTCTGTTCTGTTGTTTTACAAGAACCTTACCCATTCCAACAATTTTACAGGGCTTATCATCACCCAAAAGGACTTGTCCAAAATCTCCTTGAACATAGTCATGAAAATATTTCTTATCAGGTGTGGCATGGAATGAGGCCCCTGAATCTACCACCCAGGAATCAGTAATATTTTCGAAAGAAAGAATCAAAGCATCTTGTAACACCTCACCTGTCACATTTGCTTCATGATTGTTTTCTTGTTGTGCATGTCCTTACTTTCCCTTCCGAGATCTACAATCTTTCTTTAGGTTTCCTTTCTTTCTGTATTTCTAGCATACTATCCCCGATCTGGACTTGGATCTGCCTTTCCTTGATTTACTGCGATACCCTGAGCTCTTTCCTCTTTCCATTTTTCTTCCCCTAGACTCTGCACTCAAAGCATTACCCGATGTCTCATTGGAGCTTTTTCGGCGCATTTCCTCGCTAAGGATAACACTGACAACATCATCAAACTTTAAAGTACTAGATCTAGAAACATAGTTACTAATGGCCATTACTAAACCATTCCAACTTTCTGGCAATGGGCACAAGAATAATAGAGCTCTAACTTCATCATCAAATTTTACCCCTACAGAACTTAACTGACTTGTAACAATATTAAAATCATTTAAATGGTCTGCAATAGATCCACCTTTTGACATCTTCATATTAAATAACCGTTTCATAAGAAATACCTTGTTTGAGGCCAAGGGTTTTTCATATAGTTTCGCCAATGCCTTAATCAAACCCTCTATCATTGTTTCCTTCAAAATACTGAAGGCGGATGACACTATGAGGCATAACCGTACTATTCTGAGTGACTTTCTATCGAGAAGGTTCCATTCTTCATTTGTCATACCCATTGGCATCTTTGTTTTTCCGCCCAATGGTAGGTATAGATCTTTATGATACAGATAATCTTCCATCTGCATCTTCCAGAGCAAGAAGTTTTGGCCATTAAATTTCTCGACCCTAAACTTACCATCATCCACCATTGCTCCCACTTGAACCAGGAACCCTTCTCTCATGCAAATTTGTCAGCCAAATAGACCTTCGGCTTTGATACCAGTTGTTAGAAAATTATATATTACAGAGCAATGGAACACATAGAGTATTGCATAAATATAAACACAAAAAATGCATAAAAGCAGAGAGACACATATATATGTGGTTCACCCAGTTTGGGCTACATCCACCCCAAATAGCTAGTCCTTCCTTTCTATTATCCAACAAAATGAAGAGACACAACCTACAGCAGATCCGCTATAATATCCTCTGTTTTCTCTCACAGTCCCACCTCTCCGTTTTTCTCTCAGAATGCATGTCTATTACATAGCCTCAATACAATGCCCTCATACAAAGAGAGGGGTTGCCTTCTAGGGAAAAAAACCCTAAACTAATAAGTTCTATCGTCAGATCATTTGCCTAATGAACGACCCAGATTGACTAGAAATTACTATACTTTTACAAGGCAATTTAACATGTATTTTTAGCTTCGGGGGCACTGCCCTCGAAACCCCCACCGGGGGACCGCTAGCCCCCAGACCCCCCATCCAGGGGGGATCGCACCCCCCCCCTCGAACCCCCGCAAGGGGGATAAGTCCCCCCTACACCCCCCCCCGCGTGGAGGGGTGTATAAACTTCCTAGGGTATACATCCAGCTGAAACAAAGACCTCTAAATAATCATGCTCCACACCCAACAGTCCACACTATAGAATTTACACCTAGTTAGGGCATCCCCACACCTAGGAGACCCTTACACACGATTGCCCACAAATTTCAACAATATTCCCTTTGCTTCTTCATTATAGGAGCTATTGCAAAAAATCTGGGCACATCAATATGTCCTCACCTAGGACATCATCAAGCCAACATCCAAGGGAACATATGTAACTCTCCTTGTTGCTATCCTCTTGCCTCTCATATGACGTGCCTGCTGTCACCTTGGCTGCTTGGTAGGATTCCCAACAGTCCACGTGGGCTCCTCAAAACAAATCCTAAGGTCTCCTACAACTACCCGTCACACTAATCCAAGAATTGGTCAAAGGAATGACCCAACACAAGGCAAACTCAGCTTCAGTTCTGATATATTATCTCTATTGTCCCTATATAAGGAACTTGCACGATTCAACATCCCTAAATACATCACCCAAACAACTTCCAATTTACTGCGGCCTAACCTTGGGAGTATGCCGACCTATTGTGTTGTTTTTCTAGGCATATACCACTCCAAACCACCTTGCGTAGATGCCTTTCTGTGGTAGTATGGCCTGCGGCCTACAACAATTAACTTCTAGCACCCACTCAAAACAGGGTATACTCACTTCTCTACTGCTATATCATTCCTGTCTCTTACCTTTCCTATCTCGGAATCCCTGCAGGTGTAACAAATCCTTCAAAAAGTCACAAGAAGCCCCCAAAACAACCTCTCTCCTTCGATGAAGTGCCCTCTTTCTTGCATCCCAAACAAAGGTGTCAATCTTCCTAAGTCGGTTTTCTTATGCTCTCCTTTCTGCCTTGCGTTGCATAAGATTGGATATACAAGTGACTCCACAATACCTTCTATTTATACACTAAAAGAAGGGCTCCTCCAACGTCATTCTAGGGCTTGACAAGTTGTCAGAAGCCTAAATAAAATTAAGTCGACCTTGACACTTCTTGCGCAAACCCACAATTTTGAATTAAAAAATTCATAACTCTTAAAAACTTGGAATTCGACAATTCTCAAAGCGTTGGATTCTCCTTTCTGCCCTCTATCGTCTCATGTCATCACATGTAAAAATGTGCTTCCAGAAATTCACCAAACACAGTTGGGTGAAAAACCCTAGGCTTGGGTTCCAAGCCCACAAGCCTATTTGTGGTGCTTTGTCCTCCAACACTTGAAAACTAGGGCTTGGAGTACCTCCCAAGCTACAAAATCAACATGGGTAAATCACTTACATATTTTATGCCATAATTTATGGATACAGTTACAATATAAAAGCATTATTTTTAGATATTTGTTTAGTGATTTTTTATTCTTAAGCTTTGCAAGAAAATCAGAAATAAAAATATTTGAAAATAACTTTTTTTTCCCCAGGGAAAAATCGTAATTTTCTATTATAGTGGAAAATTACATGTTGTAGATGCCATTGGCATATGTAGTACGAGTGACCAAAGTCATATAAAAGTAGTAAGTCTGTACAAAAAACCCAGGAAGGGTGTTCCATCATGTATCTATATGCATATACATATATGTTACATAATTTCAAAAATTAACCAAAAAACAGATCTGTGAGTCACTATTCAGATGTATCAAAAAAACTTGATGAATTAGGGCCTATCATCCTTTGCTGATCATGTTCTATATATGGCCTATGGTAGTACTGATAGGCCTATCCCTATCTATCCTCCTATATTAGCCATTCTCCTCTGGGATGGTGCGCTGCCTCTTTAGAAAACTGATCCTCAATTTTTTTATGCTACCTATAAATATGAGTACATGTAATCTGATCAAAATGTGTTTTTAAAATTAATGATTCATCCAAAGTGTTCCTGAGTGTGTGGAAATGACATGTAGTAATGCAATTGAACCAATTTATGACAATCTTAGAGTCCCCAAAGACTTGTAATTGTCAGCAGTTTTGGTATAATGCAAAGTATAATAGATGGCAAAGCGAAAGGAGCTCAACAAAGTTGTTTGTGCCAACACCCAATCCCATATGGATGTGGAAGATATGTGTCTCAGATAGGTGTAGTAGGATCCCCCCCCCACACCCCTGGTCTTGAGCAGAGCCGTCAAAGTAGGCCCAGGGATGAGCATGATCTATAACCTCTGGGATGATTGTTTGAATCATGGCAGGTTGTTCATCATCCAGAATTTCATTGTAGTTGTTGCAAATTTTCAGGACAATAAGAGGCCATCTAATGTGTTTTCTTTTAAAGATGATGTTGTTCTTGCAGAGCCATATGTTCCAACATAGAATTAATGGGAGATTTCAGGATTTCATGGTGGGGGCAGCAGTCCACTAGTTGTTCCAAGCATCCTTTATACTATCCCCTTCCCATCGTTGACTGATATTTAGCACGGGCAACACCTATTCCCAAAGCTGTTGTGTGATGGTGCAAGATAGGAATAAGTGAATGTTTGATTCCTCCTCTCGTCAACATAGAACACACCAGGATGGACCCTGGAAGGATCGTTTCATAAGATTAGTACTGGTAGGAGTCTTGTCCATGATGATGTTCCACATGAGGAGACGAGTGCATGGTGGGCCTTTGAGTTTCCATAACATATGCCACCAGCTTTCCAGTGAGATGGGTTTATGAGCTGCGTGGATGATGGGGTATCCATCTTTTGGAGTGTATGTCCCCTGCATAGTTGTTGCCCAAATCAGTTCATCCTCATCATCCCTGAGCCTCACATGAGATTCAATTAATGACTTTGTGTATTTCCTCCCCTCCATACTCCATTGATCGAGTATACCAAGACCATCAGTAGAACACCAAGCTTGTTGATAAATGGAAGTATTCAATCTGTCTCCTATATGGGCAATGGTGGCCACTCCTCTGTGGTTTAGGAATGCTATCAAATCCGAAGGTAGATTGTTCAAGTTGCCACATCCGATCCATGGATCAACCCCGATGCGGACAACCAAACCATTGCCAATTTGCCAAGTGAGGCTGCTCCTGATAATGGGAAGAGTATGAATGACAACTTTCCATATCACCGATATTCCTTGTTTGTTCCAAGTTGGTAGCCAGACCCATTCCATAATATTGCAAGGCCAGATGTATTTATAGGTAACAACTTCTATCCATAAGATTTTGTGCTTTAGGAGAAGCTAACCCAATTTTGCCGCTAGTTCCTGAGTGAATGCAGGGAGATCCTTGAGGCCCCATCCCCCCCATTTTTTTGGGACTACAATTCTACTCCATTTAATCCATGCAAAGGGTTTCCCTTCTTTGTTCCCCTTCCATAAGAAATTGCAACATATCCTTTGAATCCGGGATAAGATACCTTGAGCAATCTAGGCAAGAGACATCTAGTAGACTGGGGTGGCTTCTAGAACAGATTTTATGAGTACTAGACGTCCTACCCTAGACAATAGTTGATGACTCCAGTTGTTCAATCTTCTTTCGACCTTGGCCACTAACTAGGTCCAATCAGCTATTTTGTATCCATGAGATTTTATACGGAAGCCTAGGTATTTCAATCCATCCTCTATCTGTAATCTCTCGAAAGGAAATTTTTGGTATGCTTGACAGGATTCCTGAGGGGAGCAGGCAGAAAGGGTGATGGTGGATTTGGGTCTATTTATTTCCATCCTTGTTGCTATTCTAAATAACCACAACACCTCAGAGAGAGTGTTATAGTCTTATACGCCTCCATTGAGGAAGATCAGAATATCATCCACAAACAACAAGTGAGTGAGAGTGCACTGATCCATGATCTTGAGTCCCTTTAGCCTGCCCGATCTTCTTTCTGATGAGATTAGCCTGCTTAAGCCCTCCATAACAATTAGGAAGAGAAATGGAGAGAGTGGGCATCCCTATTTGAGTCCTCTTTCCGCATGAAAGAAATAGGAGGCCTATTGATTTATGAGAGTACTGAACGAGACAAATGTAATGCAGCACATGATCCATCTAATGAGAGGGATAGGGAAGCCCAGGTGAGTTAGAATCATCCTTATTAAAAGCCAACTAAATTGATCAAATTCCTTAGAGATATCTATTTTGAGTATGGCACCTTTCATATTCTTCTGCTTGATGTAATGAAGGGCTTCTTGGGTCGTGCATATGGCTTCATGGATCTGACGATTATGGAGAAAGGAAAATTGTTCAGAGGATATATTTTCTGATAGGATCGACTTGATTCGATTTACGATGATCTTTGAAATAATCTTGTAGAGGAAGTTGCATAGTGAGATGGGTCGGAAGTTGCTAAAAGATTGAAGGGAGTCTGTCTTGGGAATCAGGGCAATGAAAGAGATATTTATGGCTTCATACATTCTCCCAAATGTTATGCATTCTTCAATCACCTTGAGAAGGTCTGGGCCAATGATGTCGAAAAATGTTAGATAGAATTCCACTGACCATCTGTCCGACCCTAGAATTTTATCCTTCTTGAACCAATTTAATGTACTCTCCAGTTCCCCCATGGTAACTGGTTTGATAAGGTACTCATCTAAGTCCAACTCCACAAATCTAGGTCAGTGCCCTGCAATGTGAATAATTTCTACAAGTGTTGCACCTAGTGGGGCTTTGACAAACTACTTGAAGTGTGTATTTCCCACCTGTGCCAACTAATTATAGGTATTGGCCATCTGCCCATGTTGTGTGGCATCTTCCATATGGTATTATAGGCCCTCCTTCCATTGGAAAATTTATGAAAGAACTTAGTATTTCCATCCCTAGCTTGAATCCATTTCGCTCTACTTTTGAGTCTCCATATCTCTTCTCGATCCAGAAAAACCTTGGATCTCTGGGCTTCCAAGCCTATTAAATGAATTTTAGCTTCTACTGAGGTGTACCCTCTACCATGGTCATCCGTTAGCATATCCAACTGTATTTCAATATCACAGAGAGTCTGATCCTCCCTGGCCTTTTTCCCCTTTGCCCAGAATATAGAGAGTCTTTTAAGATTCACCAGATTACGACAAAAACCCTCAGCCACACATGGATCATTTGTTAGAGGATGGTCTCTCCAATACTCCAATACTAACTTGAGGTAATCAAGGTCCAACCAGCTCCAAATAGCTGGGGTAATGGTCCGAGATCCCTCTAGACCCACCTACTGCCGATAATTTGTGAATGTTGCTAACATGTCTTCATGAATGAAAAAACAATCCAATCTTCTGCCTAGTGCCGCATCTCCTGTCCTTCTATTGTGCCAAGTTGGCAACTTTTTGTTCATGGGGATATCAATAAGGCGGTGCTGCTCCAATAACATTTCCAGCTAGTCTGAGAGGGGATCCAACTGAGAGTGATGTCCCCAGGATTCTTCATGACCAATGGTAAAGTTTAGGTCTCTGCCTAATATAGTAGAGTTGTCTATCAGGGGTACCCTAATAACTTGTTCCAGAAGTCCAGTCTGCTATGATTAGGGGCATATATATTGATAATGCAGAGATTCCTATAATGTCCATACCTAGGAATCCATGTCCACCAGAAGCAAAGATAGTTCTGATGGTTCGAGGGTTTACCTCCAGAGCAATACCCCCCGAACGCCCTACGAAATCCAAGGCATGAAAGCTCCATCCAGGCATCATAGTTTGTAGGGTCTGGGTTATCTTCTCAGCCATACCAAGGGTCTCTTGTAGAAAAATGATATCACAGGGCTCACAGGCCAAAAGCCTCTTCAAAGCTAATTTTTTGGGAGGGCTAGCTAAACCCCTACAGTTAAAAGATACCCACTTCATGGGGGAACCCTTCCATGGGTATCCTTTTCTCTAAGTACCCTTTCAATAGTGTTATCTTTTCCTAGGGCCACATCAACCCCTGTAAGCTTGATGACTTTAGAAATATTAAAGGGCCTCCCCTAGGAGAGTTTGGGCTCTGCAATATTGGATGAGATACCTAATCAAAATGAATCAGAGAGTACCGGGATATGAGATCGGAGGTTGTATGAATGTGATCCCAATGCGGAGGAGGATATAAGGGGGTCGAAAAATTTAGGAGGGTGTAAAACTGGGGGCGTAGTGGAGAAGATGGCCAGAGGGGGGTCGAGAGAAAAATTGATAGGAGTGGTGTTCATGCAAGGAATAGATGTAGAAGTAGCCAGAGAGAAAATGAAATTACTGATATTCAAAGTAGAGGAACAGAGAGGAGGATCAATACCTGGGCAAAGCATGATGACTGAACAGTGTTCCCAGCTGCTGCCAGTGGACTATCCAGACGTGAGGGATACTCATCCACTATAGGGTCTCCACTTTGCAGATGCTTCTTACCCTTAGAAGCAGGAGGAGATGATGGGGAGATGACCGAGCATTCTTTGAATAGATGCCCAACCTTGTGGCATCTTCTGCACCGAAAGGGACCACCTTCATAGTCAAGGATTTGTCTGCGCGAATAATGCCTCTAGTGGAGGGTTATCTCCTCGTCCAATCCTTCCCGAGTATCTAGGTGAACCAATATACGAGCTATGGTCATATTGCCAGAGGATTCAAAGGGCTTGTCATGTTCCAGATAAGTTCCCAATGCATTACCAATGCGTTTGAAAACATCCTCAGACCAAAATTGCATAGGAAGCCCTAGTAAGCGAACCCATATCGGCCCGGTGCCTAACTGTTCCCTTTCAGGGTAAAAAAGGGGGTTCCATGTTTTAAGTAGAACAGGTGCAAGTTTGATGTGCAAAAATCTCTAGAGGATCCAATCAATATACTCCTCCCTATGAAACCTGAGAGTAAACAACCCCCATGTGAGGACTCAGATTGAGGGTAATTCTTTGAGGAGTGAACCCCATATTTACATGGTCCATAGTTGCAGTCGCTCCGCAGAGTAATTCTACCCTCGAACGAGTCCCACCAGGACCCTGTTGGTTGTGTCCACCACTTCGCCCATCGTAAGGTCTTCCCTGAAAGAGAGGTTAATGTCCTTGTCTGTCACCTTTAAGCACCTCCCTTTCTTGACCTTGTTGGACCTGCGAGTTGTCGGGTAGTCCCTGAAGGGACCCCTGATACCCTGGTAAACCACCTGCAGAGATGGAGGAGTACTCTTAGGGTTTGGGACAAGCGTGCTGAAACAACCTGAGGGAATAGGGAAACCGTGTGGAGGGAAGTTAGGGTTAGGAATAACACATCCAACCGGAGAGGAGAAGTGAGGGTTTGATGACCTAGGCTGTGAGATGCCTGAGGAGAAGGGAGTGCCGGATGGAGTTGTAGAATGAGGAAGGTCAAGAAGCGGTGAGTCAAATGAGGGTGATGGAGGAAGGAAAGGCCTGATGAGGTTGAGGGTTTCCAGGGAGAGCGAAGGACAGTCCAAACTGGATGTGGCATCCAGTTCAACAGTGGGAGGCAGGTGGGGCACAAATAGCCTAGGGAAGTTTAGGACAAGATTCTGAGTGGACAACGGGCGGAAAGACGAGCCAAAGGAGCTAGAGCCTGACACGGTGCGAGGGTGAGACCATATCTCCTTGTAGGGATTTGGGTCTGCTGAGTAGTCAACAACGTCTTGTTCCATGCCATTAGTCGAGAAGGAGGTCGATGGACAGTAATGGTCACACAAAAACGTAGGGGTTAGATCGCAAACTGTAACACCGAGGAACCCATAAGTGGGAGACTAGATGGTGCGATGACAATGGCGCCCGTGAATTTTACCCTAGGTCCCGAGGTGCAGCATCGCAAAATCGCAGAGCCTCCGTTGTCGCCTCCAAATCCCGCATCTATTCAAGTCCAATGAAATGAAGTCATTTGAAAATAACTTATACTCAATTAAATAACATATTTACCATCAATTGCTTCCCACCATAATTTAAGCAAGTGTTTGCATTTACCAATGTAACTTATAATTATTTATGCAATTTTTCTGAGTTGCCTGTAAAAAAAATACAATACAACAAAATGAATTTTATTATTTTATTATTTTTTTATTATTAATCGAGTCAAGAATTAAATTTTTACACTCATTTATAAACTCTACAACATCTCCCCCATAAAGGGGAGAGGGATCAAATCCCTTTTCACTCTAAAATACGTTTGCACCTCAAGAGATTTGATCTCCGCATTAAAATGGATTAGGATATATATATATATATATATATATATATATATATATATATATATATATATATATATATATATATATATATATCTGTGTGTGTGTGTGTGTGTGTGTGTGTGTGGATTGAACACTTGAAAAACTTCGGAGGCACTCAAATTCTTTAAATTAAACAACTTAAATTCAAGTTTTTAAAATTTCCACCTGATTTTGATTAAAATTAACCAAAAATTTAGATAAGTTAGAATACACCTAGATATATATCTATATATATATATAATTTGATGGAATAAAAATGTTTTAATTAATAATTATAGTTATTTTACTATTTTTATTTTATTTTATATTTTTAATTTAACGTTTACATCACACAACAAGACATGACAAGACATACTTAATGTTTAATTGGTGTGAGCCTAGACTAGGACCTATTTTATGGAAGAATGTTTTACCCATAGTGGGATGTTATCACCAAGCTTCTTGAGACTCACTCTACCTTCGATGCCCCTTCGGATAATTTAATTCCCCCAAAATGACTTTCATCCTCAACCCTCCCCATGAGGTTTGAACCTGCGGTTTCAACCACTTTTACTTAAATGGAATTATGGTGAGGATTAATAAAGTTGTGAATCAAAATATCATTATAGTTAATAGATATTAATAGATTTGTGAATTAAAATATCAATATAATTAATAATGAAATATGGTTGACCATATATGTGCATATAAATCATGGTTGAGCACATTCATGTTAGGTTATAGATTTTTATGATTTAGTATGGTTCACTATGTTTGGTTGTATTATTTATTTATGGATTATTATATCTATAGATAATAATGTTGATTGTGGTTAAATATAAACCAACCTAGATCCATCTTAACTCCAGATCTACCAACTGAGAGTGTTTAAATCTCTTTGTAATATAAAAGAGGTTTTCACCTCAAGTGATTTGATTATGATTAACCATTATTATCATGACCATTACCATAGTTAACTTTTGTTGTGTCATCTCCAGTAGAAGACTCCATGAGAAATGTCCAATTTATGATGGAATAAACTATGTGTTTTTTGGGATTGATTATTTATTTAGATTACAATTATTTCCGTATTTATGTTAGTTATTAATTAGTTTATGTTGTTTTAACTTCATTTTCTCGCCCTTTTCTTGTAGGGAGATGAATCTGTGAGAATAGGGAATTGTAATTTTCTTTCTATTCTTTGAAGTGTTTCTATTTAAGTATTCATAAATTTGCAAATTTGATTTACTTTCTCACAAGGTGTGGTGTGTTTCCTTTTTGCAATAAATTTTCATTTTGTAGGCTATTTTTTTTATCAAAGTTTCCAATAAATAGAGTTGTGATCTATAGAAAAGGGATTTTCCTAACTTATGCAAGAAGATTTCCGGGTGACAGCATGGTTCTCAATAGCACGATCAAGTGTTCACGTATATGTATCATTGACATGAGTGATTGGGCTTTAGATTTTCTTTCTACATAGAATCACATTAGATGAACTAATGCAAGTTAAGCATTTGTAGTGTATACATACA
The DNA here is from genome assembly GCA_031772625.1 of Pinus tabuliformis. Taxonomy (NCBI): domain Eukaryota; kingdom Viridiplantae; phylum Streptophyta; class Pinopsida; order Pinales; family Pinaceae; genus Pinus; species Pinus tabuliformis. The sequence continues at coordinate 77,059,783 of CM062810.1, read as the reverse complement.
ATGCATGACATTTCATAAGTACATTGAAAATCCTAGTTGATAGGATAAAATGCACAAGTGTTTTTGGCTCAATAGGAAACATATAGAAACATTTTCACCTTCTAAGACATATCTACAAAACAATGGTTGTGTCTATTAATGACTAGACAATATACAATTTAATGAAAAAATCCATATAAATTGGTAACACATAATGTTTGAAAGATGTTAAAAAATACATATTTTTTTAACATAAAGAAATGTATATCTTCTACTGCCATTTGTATGCAACTTGGCCATGTAATCTACAAGAAAGGCATTAAAGTTGAAACGTCCAAAATAAAAGTGGTCCTTGAAATAAAACCATTAGTTAACCAAAATCAAATCAAAATGTTTTTGGGTCATATATCTTATTACACAAAACTCATAAGGAAATACTCGGATATCACCTTCCCCATTGATAATTTGATGAGAAATGATGTCAAATTCATATGGAGCATAGAAAAGAAAACTTCTTGAAGTTCCTATCTTGAGATTACCCGACTGAAAATAAAAATAAAAATAAAAATAAATTCACGTGCATGCTAATGTATCTAATATAGTAGTTGAGGCATTTATCACTTAAAATAGTGATGAAACACTTGACCATCCAAATGATAATGTCATTCAGAAACTAAAATGGTAGAAAGGAATTATTCAACCATGGAAAGAGTAGGCCTTGAAATGATATTCACCATACAAAAATTTGACATTGTTTCCTATCTATTTATTCGTACTTTTTTACTTTCATCAAGCATTAAAGTATTTAGTTAACAAACCATTTCATGAGAGTCAAGTGTAGCTTCAAGTATTTCAACAATTTTAATTCAAGGTAGTGGTTCCACCAAGACAAGAAAATGTAGCACTTAATCACTTGCTAAGAGTCAAGGTATGGGAAGAAGTTGAGTTGAGTCAACCCAAGGGATTAACTTAAACTCTTTAGTTCCTTCAAGAAGGGAAGCCTTTGAAAGACCCCTCAGAAAAAAAAAGAAAAAGAAGGAGGAAGTATTAGTGATGATAGAAACTCCTTTCACTCATATGAATAGGTTTCTAAATAAATTAGCATTGGATGATGTAATGAGAAGGGATGCTTTGGAACATCAAAGGGGTGTCATAATTAATGAAACACATGTGGAATTGAGAGGACACTTCCATGCTAATATGATTGTAAGAAAATTATTACAAGAAAAATTTTGGTGGCTTAAATTACATAAATATTGCTAAATCAAAGTTAACAAGTGTGACAAATGTAAAAGAATGAGAGAGGTTTTTTGGAAATATGAAATGTCATTGAATTTAATGAATCCCACCTTACTTTTGGAAATATTGGCCATCAACTTTGTGGGGTCATTTGTTAGGTCCCTATACTACTAGTGTGACCCCTATTGTTATTAGTGCAACCCCCTTATTATATTGTTGTGCCCATGTAGTCCCCATATTTTTATTATTTTTCCCCATAGAAGCCCACTATTGCTATTGTTGTGCCCTTATATTATTATTGTTATGTCGGCTCTGATTATATTATGACCCCTTAGACTCCTATATATAGAAAGGATGCCTTTTCATTTTTATCATCCAAGAATTGTTAATTTGTGTAATGTAAAGGAGGTTTCCCCCTCGAAGATTCTTAATTCTAAGGCATTTGTATTTCTTTTCTATCTTTTTGTGAGATGGTTTCATAACATTCGGTATGAGAGCTTTGGATTCTAGGGTTTCGCTGCTCCAAACAGGTCATCGTGGAATTTCCGCTATAACATTTTCTCTATAAAGTTTCGGAAGCTAAACAAATAATTATTTGAGAAGAAATTGGTCTGAACCTCATGTCCAAATTTTTTGATCTTGTCTCACTATATTTTCGGAGATATGATCTGAGGAAGTTAGGGTTTTGGCAAGCTCCATAATTTCATCTCAAAAAGGTCATCGTGAAATTTTCACTATAATTTTTTTTCTACGAAGGGTCAGACTCTGAAATTAAAACCCATTTGAACTGAGGTCATGTTGAAGCTTGGATCTAAATTTCAGAGCTTGTGTCACTATATTTTCAGAGATATAATCTGAGGAAGTTAGGATTGTTGCAGAATCTTGAATTACATTCTAAACAGGTGACCTTGGGAAAATCAACATAACTTTCTCTTTGAGCATCAAATTGAAATTGCGTAAGAAGTTGCAAAAAGAGGATGAACTATAGTTTTCTGTTTATATTTTTTAGATCCAAAGGTCAAAAAAGTGACACGTGGAACGTCATACATGTTCGCTCTACTGAAACATTATATAATCAGGTTATCTTAGAAGATTGGGAATAACTCTTCCTTGGAGAGTCCAATTTTGATTAGACTGGTGGCATTGTAAAGAGGAATCAGAGGACTACCATATGAAGTAATTTCAGATCCTGGAGAGCCGTAATTATAGATATACAATAGATTCAATATCTTGCTCTTACAAAGTGAAAAAAGAGGAGAAATGCAACATGATATCAAAATTATGAGACCAAGTGCAACAAAATTCATTCTCACAAAAAGTAACAGAAGCTAAGATGGATGGTTTAAAGAAATATGTGGAAGATAAAATGGACGATTTAAAGAAAGACATGGAAGCTAAGATAAATGTTGTGGAAGCTAAGATGGATGGTTTGGAAGCTAAGATGGAAAGCAAAATGGATGAGTTGAAGACAAAATTGACAAAGTTGCTACATGAAATGTTTATAAATGAGAGAATGTATTAAAGGAAATTCATGATGAGAACAAAATAAATGTAAATCATGAGTTCATAGACTCTAACTTTGGATTGAAGACCCACCATGTTCCAAAGATCGATATGAGGAAGTTTGATGACAAGGATCTCAGAACATAGATACTACAGATGGAGCAATTTTTCGATCTCCATAATGTGAAAACCACACAAAAGGTATGTATTGCAACTTTATATTTGGAACCAAATCAATTTGTATGGTATCGATGTCCTTTCTCTCATAAACAAATTTTCACTTGGGTAATTTTTACAAAATAATTTATAGCACATTACGAGGATACAAAAAGCAACACCTTTTTTAGCCAATTGATAAATCTCAAACAAAAGTGTTCAATGATGGAGCACATTTAGGACTTCCAAAAATTGAACATAAGGGTAAAAGATATTCTGGAGGAGCATAGGATTGATGTGTTCATAGGACTTTAAAGGATAACATCCAACATGAGGTTTTCCTTTGGGAACCTAATTCATTGGAGAAGGCATTCAGGTTGGCAAGAAAAATGGAAAGCAAAATTATGGAAATAAGGAAGCCTACCACTCACCACTATGGAAGTGTTGTTTCCCCTAGCCATCCACAACCTACAAGGTTGACATCACAACAATTGGAAGAAAAAAGAGAAAAAGGGATTTGTTACAGTTGTGATAGGAAATAAACTAAATATCATAAGTGTGCTGAGAAGAAATTAATTTACATAGATTGTGAAGAGGAGGAAGAAAGGGAACAAGAAATGTCAAAAGAAGAGGATATACACCAGGAAAAAACCCTAGAGAAAGAAGAAATGAATCCTACCATATCTTGTAATGCATTGGCCAGAATTACCACTCCTCAAACTATCAATATAGAAGGACATATAAAGAAGAATAAGGTAATAGTGTTGATTGATTTGGGTAGTACCAATAATTGTATTCATTGTAAAATAACAAGGAATTGAATTGCTTCCTATATCTAGCACCAGAGTGTCAAGTGATGGTTGCAAGTGTAGGAACCATAAATTACTCTGGAAAGTGCCATAATACCAAGCTATCAATGGGAGAATATGTATTGAATAACCCAATTATTTCCATTACAATGGGTGGTGCTAATGTTGTACTAAGAGTCCAATGGCTACAATCCTTGGGTACAATAACTTTTAATTTTAAAGAACTTTTCATGAAATTTTCTTCTTAAGGAAAGGAAGTTGAATTAAGGGGTATCACAGGGAAACCGAGAAAGATAATCAACTCTAATGGAATGAAAAAGCTTCTAAAAAAAGAACAAAGAGGAGCAATTGCACAATTATGTTCGCTAGAGGTTCCCACATCGAAATCATCTATTTATCTAGATCTCCAAAAAGTCTTGGACAATCATTCCAAGGTATTTGAGACTCCCAAAGGCCTCCCACCTATTCGTGATCATGATCATGCTATTCATTTGATTCCAGGAAGTGTTCCTCCAAAAATCAGGCCTTAAAAATATATGATCCGGATTTAAACAGGAACGCAACAAAATACAGAGATAACCATATACACAAAGATGCAGTGGAAATAATACTTCATTTCGTTAATGGAAAATACTAAAATATGCTTACAACCAGAAATGGAAATAAACCAGCTAGGGCGATGGTAGCTTGTCTCTGAGAAGAGATGTGGTGGCTACATGCCTCTAAACTGTGTTACAATGAGGCTCGAAGGCCTATTTATTGTTGAGAAACAATGGAAAACCCTTCACATCCCAAAACCTAACCCTAGAAGATGAAACGCCAAATTGTGGGCCCCGTTTGGGTAAATTGGTACATCAATTTCCTGGGGTCGTAACTTTGGCATACAATCTCCGTTTGATGCGTACAATAGCTCGTTCGAAAGATCTATCCAAGCACTACCACTTTGGGAAGGGAAACATCGGTCCATGGACCCATGTTGCCCCCATATTTCCCAAAAAAACGTCGTTTAGGGCCTCAAACGGCTCCGGAAGTTCAGGACCTGAAAAACTGCTAAAAATAGTAAACTGTGCTACAATTTAAGAAACTGAAAAAGCTGAAAGAGATAGTTGTGGGGGTCCAAATGGGATAGGTGGGTGGCCACCAACATCCACCTAGATCATTCCTCCCCCCTTAGGAAGCAATGGTCCCCATTGCATTGAGTTCCTCCATCTGCTGAACTTGTCCTGCAATCTCTGATGCGTCTAGTAATGGTGGGAAGCATGGTCGACGACGGTCCACATTGAACACTTGGTGCAGGCGAAGGAATGGAGGAATGATGTGCTCCAAAGCATTGTTCCCCATAGCCTTGGTACTGCTGTAAGGACCTTGTCGGAGTGGTCTGAGCTTCTAATGTGTTCTGGTAAGGCGTTCTTTCTGTCGATGCAACCAGACTTTGTTGCCCACCTGAAACTTGTGTGGTACCCCTGTGGGTGAGGAGAAGTTGTTCCTGTGTTCTGTCATGACCATATCCCTTTGCTGCTGCTTCTGTGTGAAGGTGTTAACACCCAGGTTGTTCCCTATGACTCCCAAGGGAATACGGCCGGGGTAACCACTAACCAATCTTTGGATCACAGTTTCTAGCCAAACTGTAATCAGAGAGGGCTCTCTCTTTATGATTTGTCTCTGTTATGATGGTGTTTTAGGCTAGCTATTATGCTCAGGTTTTGGTTTATATTTTGGTTGAAGGATTTCTTTCAGGTCTTATGATATAGTGTTTAGATAGTGAAATACCATTGGGCAATGGAGTCTGGAGTTGTGAAATGACTTGATATGCAGGATTGGTGGTGTTCAAACTGCAGGGCCTATTGTGTATCTTAGACAAACAAAATTAGCTTAAATGGTGATGCATGTCAACCAATAGAAAGCAATTAAGAATTTTCTATTAAGTTGGTGAGGTGAAGGTGAACACACTGCACAGGAGCATAACTTGAATTCCTGTGACAAAGGCCACTGTGAAAGGTGTATTCTGAAAGTGCAGCAATTAAGAATTACACTTATCTAGATTACAACTGAAGAAAACATTCATAAACAACACAGATTGAACTCAGGGTACTCAGTGAATAAATCCTGAAAGTTATTCTTTTTCCTTGTTGCTTAGTATTGAAAATCAGATAACATATATGGATTTTAACAAAACAACTAATTAACAGAGAGAGTTACAGAGACTTATTGTATGGTGAAATACACAGGAATCCAACAGTTATCAATAGACACCAGAACGCATTCAACACTTCAGAAATCCGAGAAATTCCATCACTTTCTTTATTAGACTTCAGAAAAGATTACAGCATAAGAATTTCTTTAGGAGAAATCAACAACCCCCCTTGCAAGCTCATGCGAAGGGGACTTTATAGCAATGCTTATACAAAATATCTCAGGTATTGAGTCATCTGAGAGAGAAAATATCTTCATAAATGCGTACAGAAAGTAGGAAAAGAAGTTATTGCAACTTTGAATGCAGCATAAATGCTCTTTATGTCTGTCAGAGGGTAATTTGACCTTTGGAGGTCATTGAGTCGGTTGAGCCGTTTTGCTTTAACGCTAGATAATGCGTCTTTATTTCTTGCTGCGCTGTATTTTCTCGGCCCTGCCACCTGTAGTTTTCTATTTCTGCTTTGTTGGCCGATACATCTGCTGAGTTGGCTCAGCTTTAATCCATAATGCATGCTGATTTTGTTGAACTGTGCTCTGCATGACAACTGATATTCTTTAAGAAACAAAATTGTTAAGTGGCTCCCTGTTTACAAAATCTTCTGTATTGCATTTGTCCACCATTCTTGCGTAGGGAGTTGATGCCTGAGAATAGCATCCATTGTCTCCTCTGCCTCTGTGTATTTGAAGAAATTGGGAGCCACCCAAAACAGGTGATTGATCTCATTCAATATGAAAAATAGATTCTCGACTCTGTTGTAAAGACACTGTCCTGTGGCTGGCCCTGTTTCCTCTGAGGTGCTGGGCTTATCATTGATCTGGCTAGTGGCAAATGTATTGACCCTTTTAGCATACTGGTCATGTGTGAACAATCTCCCTGCGCTGTTCAGTAAGCCAGGGAGTCCTCTGCTTTCTAACACTTGAAACTTTTCTAAAAACTTGTTCACCTGAGTCTGCATATCCTGGGTTCTTCTCTCCAGTGTCTGCACTAAGTTTCTCAGTGTGACAACCCTTTTGACCATTTGGATAGTCTCAGTTCTATTTGTAATTCCCATGGTAGCTAACTGAGAACTTGTTCTGTGGTTAAGTACATTGATCATTCTAGTGGCCACTTCAGGCATATTGTTCAATTGAGCTCTTGATCTGTGAATCTCCCTCTGTGCCTTTGGGATGAGCTCTAGTTGCTCATGGATAGTTTCAATATATGGCCACTGCTCATTGATAGATTGACCAATGTTAGCCCATAGCACTATTTTCAGTTCGGCCACCACTTTATCTAACTTGAGCTCATTCTCTAGCTCTTTTATTTTGCTTTTGAGGGCTTTCACCTCCCTGTCCTTCTCTGCCACAGTTTGTTTGGACTTATCATATCTATCATTGATTTTAGCCAAAGATTCTTTGGCTGAATTGAGCTCCAACATTTGAGCTTCCAGGACTTGGATTTCATTCTTCAGCTTTTGCATATCTAGGCTTTGGGCCTGCTCTGTAGTTGTTGGCACTGCTGAAGTAGATGTTGCTGTTTGTTCGGTCTGTTGAGGAGGAGGGGCAGTGATAGGAGCAGTTTCCTCAAGATTGATGATCTGAGGAGGAGGCTGAGAAGTCTGCCCTTCTTCTCTTTGTTTCAAAGATGCCTGTAATGCTGCCTTTGGAGCCTCTGATTCTCCCAACTTCTCTTGTGCTTGAACCAGCTATTTATAAATGGAGATCAACAAATCTGTGGTGTCCTTCTCATGCCTTTGTTGGGCTACCTCATCTGTCTGAGGGTGAATGGTAGCTGGGATCTTGATTTTCTTTCTCATGGCAGCCATGTCAGCATCCCTCAACTTCAAGATTTCCTGTATCCCTGAAATATCTTTGGGATCATGCCCAATTTCAATGATTATGTCTTCCAGGGACCTTATTCTGTTGTCCTTTGCCTGGGATGATGCCTTCTCCAATTCCAGTTGAGAGGCTGTGGCATTGAGGCTGCTCTTTAGCTTATAATTTTCCAATGTTTCATCTGCTAAGGAGGCATACACCATCTCACCAGTCTGTTTATGCAGTTCAATTTTGTCCATTGGGTGTATGTCTTTGGCCATGACCTCCAGGTTGGTCCTGAGGTAATCTGAGGCAGATTGGGGCTGCAGTGCTGTGGGCATAAAATGACTCATGATCATCTTGCCTTCCCCTACATCAAAAGCAGACATAAGTCTCTGCTGATTGGTGGGAGCCATGTTTAGTAGATGATTGTACAGCTGTATTTTGATAGGCTCATTCTTCCTTTTGATGTCTATAAATTGCTGTTTAATGCTTACTTGTCCTTCTTTTTGCTGGCTGGAGGAGCTGACCTCCCCTCCCATAGCCCTGTCCTGTTCCTGCTGGAAGGAACTTGCTGAAGCTTCTCTGCTGGGTGGGCCCATGCCCAATGCTTGTCTGATAGCTATGTCATCCTCTGAAAAATCATTCAATCTTTGTCTTTTTTCTCCCTGGTTAATAGATGAAGTCAGGGGAGTTTCTCTATCCCTTTTTCTGCTTAAGTCCTCCTTTTGAGGAGTTTGGAGGACCGAGGGATCAGTGGTGACTTCTGGCCTAGGAGGCACTATGTTCTGAGCCTGTTGCTCAGTGGAAGTTGGAGTATCAATTACTCTCTCCTGCTTTAAAGGCTGATGTCTGTCATGTTGCCCTCTTTCTTGCTGCAAATCTTGTTGCTGTTGTTGCTCTGCCTGCTGCTGCCTTTCTTTATCTGTCTGCTCTTGAGTTACTGGAGGTGACTGCTCCTTCTCTTGATGTGTCTTCTCTATCTCCATTTCCTTTTCTTTGCCTCTGCTGGATATATTCTCAGTGGACTTGGTAGTTTGCTGCTTGGCAGTTGAGGAGGATTCAGCTGCTCCCGTTTGTGTGCTTGGAAGTGTGAATACCTGTGAACAAAGCTCAAGGTCAGCCATCTTCTTTAGATTCCTTAGTGCCCTCTTGTTCAGCTCTTCTTGTGACAAGGGCTCTTCTAAGGTCCCTCTCCTCCATTTGTCTTGGTTTGCATATTTTTCAATGTGAGGGATGCTATGGTGATCATAGGCAGATAACTTATATTTGAGCCTCCTTATAGATATGAAATGATTAGGGTCATAGGGTACCCATATGAAACTGGTTTGCAGGCCAAGGGCCTCAAGCATTCTTTCTGCTTCCCTCCATCCTTGCTCCCTCTCGTTATAGATAAAATGGCCAAGTTGGCTTTTGACCTTCAACTGTGCTTTTTTACCTTTTCCTGAAAAGTGAAGCACATCAACTCTGCCAAATTGCCTAAAGTACTCTAGGGCAAATAGCCTCATAGGCACATACTTAGGTAGTTTGAAAGGAGGTAGATCACACCCATATATCCTGATGACAGTGTGGTTTTGGTAGAAGTACCAATCCCCAATGCTGTAAGCTTTGGACAGCTGAAGAATCCTCTGCATGTCATCAGTGAGTCTTGGAGGAGGTGAGCTCATCAGCATTGCCATAGCTGGATGGATGAACAGATCCATGAATTCACAGTAAGTGTATGGAGACTCAGGTCTAATGTGGAAGACAGATGACCAGTAGACCACTGATCTGGGATTGCCTTGGGCATCCATTCTTTTGATTGAAAAATGAAACTTCTCATGTTGATGGTACAAGATCAAATGGTAGATGTAGGAAGTGTATCTGAACATCCTATCTCTCCTTAAATTCATCAATTGCTCATGAATCTTGTCTGATATGTAGGTGGCATAGTCATAGCAGATTGGTGACTTGCCAGGAGCAAACATAAGCATCATTACCAGCACAGTTGCATCAATATGCTCAATTGAACTATATCCCAAGATGGGAGAAATCATATCTGCAAGGTCTCTGCCCAGCTCATTGAGATATACATGAAGAATTGGAGGGCCCATCACAATGTTAGTTTTGATGTATAATTGATTAAATTTGACAATTTGAGCATCTGTGAGTTTATCCCCTTGTTTTATCAGGTTTACCAGTGATAAAGGAACCAACTTCTTCTGAGGGTTGAAGCAAAGCATGTCTCTGATAGCTTGAGGGGTAACATAGAAAAGTACTGAACCAGATGGGTCAACAACAGCTCTCTGAGAAACATCATATTGTTCAGCACAGAGGTGGATTAGTTCAGGGAACTGGTTGACCTGAGGGAGCTTGAAAATAGGGAGGAAAGAGTCCCATAAGCCCAATATATCTGTCCCATTTTCATGCTTGGCTTTCAACTCATTCAACAGATGAATGTGGAATTTGCTGCTCATAAGCTTCTCTTCTGTAATTTGGTAATCCATATCTGCCAAGGTTTGCCATTTCAAGTTCTTTTGAGGGGCATTCAGAGGTTGAACATTTAGTACTACAGGTGTCTCCATTGCACAGGAGGATTTTGAATTAAGTGCAAAGTGATTTTGATTGAGCAGGACAGTACAGAGGAATGCCTCTGTACCAGGGAGGTGAAATTATCAGGAACAGAGAGTGGTTCTAGTAAATAGCAATTGAAATACTATTTATAGTGCAACTAGGACCAATGTTTGGCCTCTCTTTGTCTCTCTCAGTAGTTAAATTTGGTTTGAATGAGTCTGCCGCGATTGCGCAGACAGAACTTAGTTTTTCAATGAAATGTAGGTAAAACAAGGCTCGGCTAGTAGTTTTCGAGGTGGTAGTTGAGAATTAGAGGCTCTGTAGAGGAATTTCACCGGTGAATTTATAAGTTTTACCGTCTTTTAAGCTTTTTGAGTGATTTACAGAGAATTTCAGGCGTACGGAGGATAAATGATGAAAAATACCTGGTAAAACAGCGAGCAGAGGTTGTATGAGCGGGCAGGATTGGTGCTCTGGAGGTCTCCTGGTTGATTTAGCAGGTTGGCGGTAAGTCAGACGTGAACATCATGCAGCAGAGAGAATAAAAAATGAGCGAAAAGAACGTAAAAACATGTTTTTCGGCCATAATATAGACTTTTTGACAATTTGGCGCCTTTTCTGTGATGACGTCAGCATGACGTCATTGGTGGGGTCAAGGTCGGATGACGTCAGCTGACGTCATAGGTGAGGTGGCGGGCTCTGATTGGTCCATGGGGGATGGTGAAGTGGCAGCCAGGTCGGCAGATGGTCGGGCGCAAGGGTTGACGTGACGGCATGGTGGCAGTGACGTGGGATGACGCGGAGGTGACGTAGCATAGGCGGAAAAGCCGAAACCGGAAACAGCCAGCGGTTTCATATCGCACCGCTTATGGTACGGGGGGGAATCTGTCAGACGTACCTCCGACGAGCTGTGGCGAGGACGCGTGGCTGCCGAGTGACGTAACCATTTTACGGATATCGGACGATATCCGTCGGACGTGAGACCCGCTCCGATATCGATGCTGACCGTCGGATCTGGAGGGCTCGATCCAACGGCTATCGGGGGAGTGACGTGACCGGTATATACGGCGGGTAAACGGCGGACGTCGGAGCCGCTCCGATGTGATAAGAGCCGTTGGATGCTCTAGATCAGATCGGACGGCTGTCGGGGCGATGACGTGATAGGTGGATAAGGCCGCGGGCGGAGGAATAAACATATAATTTTTTAATGTTTTTTCAATATATTCCAAAAATCGAACATATGCGCCAACTTTGGTTAAGCGGTCAAAAGTGGGTTTTCGGGATTTTTGGTAGTTTCAAAGGGTTTTCATGGGTAAAGGGGTTTTGTAAGGTTTTTCTTGGCAAATAACAGTTTAGTGAGTGGAATGACTTGAGGAAAAAGGGGGAATGAGGTGTAGGTTCATCCAAGTGGCCAGATGTCACTTTGATCCCTGACATAGGACTTATTGGCTATAATGCCAAGGGGAGGGGTATTTATACAAAATTTGGGGTTTATACACCATGGTGTTTAATACTAGTAGGGGAAAGGTGATATAGGGATTTACATAGTAAAGTTAAAGTTAATATGGATGGGGGGTGAACAAAGGGAGAAAACACTGAGTCTGTTTGTGAAACACTTGGTTTAAAGAGTAGATCAAAATGAAAAGATTTTTACACAAGAAATGTGGCTTTTGAATGAACAAGAACCACCATGAAACCATGATCTTCTTCCATGAATCTCAGCTGATGAGGGGATGTTAGTAATGAAATGGAAGGGGGAAAGAGGGAGGTTAGTCATGCTCCTTGCTGTAACTTGATGAAGGTGAACACCTTGTCAATTGATAGACTTTGCCTTGGTAAACACAGTTAACACATCTGCAATGGTAAAGATAACCTTTCTGCAACCCCAACTACTTACCCAACTATTTGCCTAACATTTTTTATTTCTTCTTGGAGGGTGCACTTGGACTTGCAGACCCTTACTTGCCTTTTCTTTTCTTTGGCTTTTTCTTTGTTATTTCTATCTACCTCTACCCTTATTTCTTCCAAGGTCCCAGATTAAGCTGTTGGGAGCCTTTTCTTCTCTACCTGAACTACTTGTCTGCCAAGATTAAACAGTTTGGACAGACTTTCTTCTCTATTCTACAACTGCAAATTTAAACCATGGAATGATCCAGATTAGACTGTTGGACCATCCATCAAAATCTTAAGTCCATACCTAGCTATATACATAGATTGGATTCTCTTGGAAATATGTGATCTTTGAGTCATCAAAGCAGAGCATATTTGGTCCTTTCATAGCCAATCATGAAATATGAAACCTATTGGTATAGGTAGCTAACAGTGGCTCCACATGGGGATGGTTTTTCATTTGAAATACCAAGAACAGCAGGTCAGAATGCCTTGGCCTTTTACTGCTTATCCATCTTGTAGTTTTGCTGCCTTGAGATGCCAAAATTGTGTACTTTCTTCTTGGTAAACCTCTGATTCTTTTCACCTTTTGCTGACAACTAATAACACTTGAGAAACTGCATTTTACAATTTTAAACAGAAAGTAATATATACATTTGGGTATGTACAATGGAAGCTCATGCTGCACTTAGGGGTGGTATTCAAAATAGTGCTTCAGCATCCTGCCATTCACAGGACCTTCATCCAAGTCAGTTTCACTAAGACTTTTGAGGAAGTAAGTATTGTTTCCTTGCACTGCTTGGACAGCAAATGGTCCTCTCCATAAGGAATCAAATTTTCCATGTTTTCCTTTGTCTTCTCTCCTTGCATCCCACTTGAGGACTCTATCACCAACATTAAAATCTTCTGCTTTGGTTCTTCTGTCAAAGGCCTTCTTTAGTTTTTCTTGTAATACCTGAACTCTGCTGAAAACTTGATCTCTGGTTTGCTGCAGACATATGATTTGATTTATCCTTCTTTGCATATCATTTGGTTCAGCTTGGCTTTCTTGAAGAAGCTTCATAACAGGCACTCCTAGTGAAGAGGGGAATTTGGCCTCTAATCCATAAACCAACTCATATGGGCTGGTCCCAATTGATCTCTTGGTTGTTAGTCTATCTGCCCATAAGGCATTGACTAGTTTCTTGTGCCAGTTCTTTTTGTTCTCTTCCAAGCACCTTCTTTATAATATTTACAAGGCTTTTGTTTGATGATTCAGCAAGGCCATTTCCTTGAGGATAGTATGCAGTAGAATGGCCCAAAGTAATATGAAATTTGTGACAGAAATTCACCATTTTCTTGGATCTGAAAGCAGCAGCATTGTCTGTATAATTTTATCAGGGCAGCCAAATCTAGCCAGTATGTTGTTCTCCAAGAACTGAATGATTACTGAATCATTTGCTTGTCTGCATGGGGCAGCTTCAATCCACTTAGTGAAGTAGTCTGTGGCTGTTAAGATCCATCTATGTTGGCCTGAAGATGAGGGATGAATTTCCCCAATGAAGTCCAATCCCCACTGTTGAAAAGGTCTCTCTGTTGCAATAGGTTTTAAAGGAAGTGGCAGCAGTTGTCTTTTTCCCTCAAACACTTGGCATTTGTGACATGATGTGATAAATTTCTTGACATCAGAGAACATGGTGGGCCAGTAGTATCCAGCCCTTAGTATTTTATCCACAGTGGACTTCCAGTACAAGTGTCCACCACAGTCTCCTGCATGAAACTCTTGCATGATATTGTTAATTTCATTTTCAATTAAACAGTGCAGCAATATACCTTCATGGTTTTTCCAAAGCAAATTGCCATCCATCACACAAAATCTTGATGTTTTCATTTTTAAGAACCTACACTTAGTTTTGGACAGTCCTGGGGGAGCACACAGGTTTTGTAACACATAACAGATATCAGAGTACCAGGGGGATTGTTCAAAGGCTACATTGATCTTTGGAGTCGCCAGCTCTGTTTCACTGTCCAGCTGATTGATGTCTAAGGCTTGAAAATTTGTTTCTGTCATTAATTTGGCCAAGCCTTGCCCTTTTATTAGTTTTGTAGGTTTTATCTCAATGTCAAATTCCAAGATGCTGGCAATCCATTTTCCTCTTCTGCCTTCTAAATTCTCTTGGGTGAGAATGTCTTTGACAATAGGACTTGGCACATATGCTTTGACATGGGAATAAAGGATATAAATCCTAAAGTCTTTGATTGCTTTGACTAAAGCATAAGCTTGTTTTTCCATGATTTGATACTTCAAAGGTGCATCTCTGAGAGCTTTGCTAAAGAAAGCAATTGGCTTCTCATTTCCTTGGTCATCCTTTTGTAATAAAACAGCAGCAATAGTATGTTGGGAAGCAAAAGAGAAAATGATAAATTCTCTGTCAAACTGAGGATTGGTCAAGACTGGGGTCTGGGTAAGGGCCAATTTTATACCTTCAAATGCTTGATTGGCTTCAACAGTCCACTTCACTTTTGAATCCTTTTTCAGCATGTTATTTAATAATCTGGTTAGCTCTGCTAGGTTTGGGATAAACCTTCTCAAGAAATTGATTTTTCCCAAGAATCCTTGTAATTCTTTGACATTCCTTGGGTGAGGCATTTGCAGGATAGCTTGTATCCTATCTGGGTCAATTCTAATGCCATCTTTTGAGATGATGTGTCCTAAGAGCTTGCCTTCTTCTAAACCAAAGAGGGATTTCTTAGGGTTCAAGGAGATTCCATATTTTCTGCATTTTAGGAAGATCTGTCTTAGATGTTTTATATGTTCTTGGTCTGATTTTGAAAAAGGTGTTAGGTCATCTAGATAAATGACTAAAAGTCATGAATCTCTTTGCAAAAGCAATGTCCATTGCTCTTTGAAATGTTGCCCCTGCATTTTTCAAGCCAAAAGGCATCTTTACATATTTGAAAGTTCCCCATGGGGTTGTAAATGTTGTTTTGTCCTGATCATCAGGGTGAACTAAGATCTGGTTGAAACCTGAAAATCCATCCAGTAATGAGATCCTTGAGGCCCCTACCACCCTTTGAAGAATGTGATCCATCTTGGGTAAGGGGTAGTTGTCTTTTAAGGATACTTGGTTTAGATTCCTTAAGTCCACACACAGCCTGATCTCACCTGTCTTCTTTCTTGTAGGGACTAAGTTTGAGATCCATTCAGAGAATCTGATTGGTGCTATGATGCCTGCTTTGAACATTTTATGTACCTCTTGTTCCATTGCTGGGAGAAGCATAGGATTGATTCTCCTCAGTTTTTGTTTAAAGGGCTTTTGATCAGGTTTGAGAGGGATAGTGTGTTGGATTACAGAGGTGTCATAGGACTTTAGGTCCTCATAGCTCCATGCAAAAACATCCTGGAACTCTTTGAAGAGGTCAATGTATTTTGGCTTTTGGTCAGGAGGTAAGGAAGCAGATAATTTAATTATCTTGGGTTTGTCAATTGTACCTATGTTGCACTCTTCAATGGCTGCATTTAGGGGCTGCATTTTTGGTTTTCTGGAAATATCATTTGAATCAAAGATGTCCTCTAGTGGGGTTAGGCCTGTTGGTAGAAAATTGTCCTTTAGCTCAATGATTTCAGTTTCAGCATTGGACACTCCCTCTTCCCAGTCAACTTGTTGAATTTGCTGGATGTTTTCTATATTGAAAATAGTTGGATTCAGCATTTGTTTTGCAGTTCTAGGTGATATTGGCTGAGCAGTCTGTTGAAACTGTATTTGTGATGGACTTGCTCCATCAAGTATTTGTGATTGACTTGCTGACTCAAGTATTTGTGATTGACTTGCTGACTCAAGTATTTGTGATTGACTTGCTGTCTCATTGTCAATATTTAATCCTGCAAATTCTTGCTGTAGAGTTAAAAAATGGTTTATTTGCTTGTCATCCTCAAATACTTGCCAATCATTGATGTTGTTTGGTATGGAGGGTCTGTGTTTTACCTCAGCTGTAAAACAATGGTGGGGCTCAAAGGGCAACTTGCAGGTACTTGCAAAGGTGGCTAAACTATGAGCATGTAGATTTTGGGTTCTGGGAATTTTAGTAATTTGGAATTCAGAGAAAAAGTTTAGTACCTCAGCAACAGCAGACCTATAAGTCCTTAGTCTTTTGTCATTGGTGACAAAGTTTCCTTTCACTTGTTGGATAACTAAATCTGAATCTCCCATGATTGAAACCCTGGCAGCTTGTAAGAATTTTGCCAACTTGAGTCCTAGTAAAAGAGCTTCATATTCTGCCATGTTATTAGTACATCTGAAATTCAATCTATAGGCTCTGCCTTCTGCATGACTATTTTCTTTATTGTGTACCCAAACTCCAGCTCCTGCCCCTAATTTGTTGACTGAGCCATCAAATTCAAGGAACCATAGAATATCTTGTTGGGGAGGAGGTTTTATGATCTGTTCATGGGCTGGTAATGTAAGTAGCAATTGTGGTTTTTTCTCTAGCTTGTCTTCTAGGACAGTCCCATCATTTAATTGGATGTTCTTGACAACTAAGGCAGCAACACTATCAAATGTTTGATTGACTGTTGTTTCATGAGTGATACTACTCTCATTTGCATCTTCCTCTTGTATGAATATCTTGGTTTCAACTTCACCTTTTGAGGGAGTAGTTGTATCATTGAAGAGAATGTATGAGTCTATGTCTGAATGGACAACATATATAGGAAAATTTTGAGGTTTTTCTTCACTGCTGACCATGTACTTCATTAGTGTTTCTCTGTACAGTCTTTTTGGTTGCCCAAACACAGAGATGGTAGCATATGACATGTCTAATTGTAGGGAACCTTGGAGTTTGGCTCCCCATGATCTTGATAACAACATTCCATACTTAGGTGGGATATCAGCAACTACCACATCCATTAGGATTGTCTTGTTTGGGTATTGAACTAGAGAGACACATAAGTCTTTTATGAGACCTAGACACTTGACTTGGCTGGAGTCAAAGGAAAACAGATCCTTGTATGGTCTTGTTATGTCTAAATTCAATCTCTCCATGACTGCTTTTGGCATAAGATTGTGAGAGGCACCTGAGTCAAACATTGCATTATGTAGTATTTTGTCATGAATATGTAAACTGACATAGAAAGGCAGTACCCCTGTGACTACTGTTTTTCCATCCACTTCTGGGCCAAAGAGGAGTTCTGGGGTGTCATCCAGTACATTGACATCATCTTTGTTGCTAGTGAGTTGAAGGGACCTTTTGATTTGCAATTTATAGCTGTCATGCTTGGCTAATTCCAAGAGAGGAATAGCTATTTTTATTTTGCCAATTTCTGTTTCAAGATCAAAAGGTTTTTCAGATTGGGTTTTGGGGTTATAGGTGACAGTTCTTTCCTTGTTCATTACATCTCCTTCTAGATTTTTATCTTGATTTTGAGATTTATCCTTTTTACTCATCTCTTGAGGAGTAACATTTAAATTAGGATGAGAAGAGGCAGTAGCCACAGACTGCTGTCTTGAGGACAGTGGTTCAGTGATCTCTTCAACAATCACTTCTTTGGTAGGTAAGTTTGGTTGGTCGTTAGGTTCTGTGACTATAACTCTTTCAGGCTGCTGATTATCCTTTTTCTTTTCAGGCTGGTTGACATTCACAGTTCTGCTCCTTAGCTTGTACTGTTTATGGACTTCATAAACAGCAGTGTCATAGCCTTGTTTAAAGTCAAAGGATTCACCTGATTTAGTTTGGAACAGTTTGATTTCCTCATCCTCATGATCTTCTTGTGTTAAGAAAACTTGACTTTCACCATCTAGCCCTATTAAATTAATCTCAGGATCTTCATTGGGCTCTGCTGATGTGGAAGTTTCTGCATAATTTTCTTGGAAAGGGGGTCTGATTTCTGGATCAGGGTTTGCCCTGCCAACGTTCAGGTTTGGATTTCTCCTAAAATTTGGATTCCTAGGAGGATTGTTTTGTGGTGCTTCCCATGATGCTTTTCTTTCAACTGATTCCACCCTGTCACCCAATCTTTTCATGCTGTTGAGTATGGCATCAAGCTTTTGATCAAAGGCTGTGGGTTCTTCTTTGTATATGCTTCTCTTTTCTAACCTTGCCCTGTTTCTTTTGGCAATCAGGTTTGCTTCTACTGTGACAGCAACCTTCTGGGCGTCTTCAAGGGTCTCAGGTTCTCTTTCCTTCAACTGATATGCCATGTCAGAATCAAATCCATCAGGGAATTTGTACAAGGCCAAGTCAGGAGGAGGTCTTAGGTTTTGTGGTATTGCATTGTACACATTGTTGAATCTAGCACAATACTCCAGAACAGTCTCTTGAGGACCTCTCTTGATTGTTTCATATTCACCAAGTATGTGCAGGGGATCTTTCTTCTTCTCCCATCTGGTAGTAAAGGCCTGATAAAGCTCATCAGGGGTCGTGATAGTATTTGCAGCAATCGACCTGAACCAGGTTCTAACATCACCTGTCAGGCTTTGGACAAAAATTCTCATCCTCACACTGTCATCATCTATTTCATAGTTTTCAAAGTGATCTTGCATCCCCTTAGCATGTTGAATAGCAGAGTAAGGGCCAATGGAGTCAAAATATGAGATTTTGGTTTGGTAATCCTGGGGTAGAGCTACAGGATTAGCAGGTAGCTGCAAGGGTGCATATCTATTTGCCATATTAGGAGGGTTGGGTGTATTAATAGGGGCTGCTGGGATAATAGAAACAGTGGGTACCATAGGGGTTACAGGTGAAGCTGAACCTAAAGTGTGCTTCAAGGGGATATGTGCAGTGGATGAAGATGGGGGAGGAGAACTTTGAGATGTAGATGGTGAACTAGGGGAACTTGGAACAGACCGAAAGAGGAATTTAAGTGGAGTAGCAAGGTTAGGAAAGTCTGTAACTGAGGTCAAAATAGCAGGCTGATCCTGCCTTTGTTGCTTCCTGATGTTTCTAGGGATGGTATTTGGATTATCAACAATGATGGGTGGATTTGGGTCAGGATTAGCCCTAGTATGCCGTGGATTTTTCTTAGGAGCTAGTTTCTAACTGTTTTTAGGATTTTGTGGGAAATTTTTATATCTGAAGGGACTGGATGAAGATTTTGGAATGGTAATATATTCTCAGAGCTAAGATGAAGATTCCCAAAACAAGCTCCTCCTTAAAACTGTTAATGTAATACAGAAACAGATTAAAGGTCTCTTGACTTATTTCAGGCTTGATAGCAGCTTAAGGAAGATATATAAAACAAAAATCTCAAGCACTCCCCAGTGGAGTCGCCAATTATGTTAACACCCAGGTTGTTCCCTATGACTCCCAAGGGAATACGGCTGGGGTAACCACTAACCAATCTTTGGATCACAGTTTCTAGCCAAACTGTAATCAGAGAGGGCTCTCTCTTTATGATTTGTCTCTGTTATGATGGTGTTTTAGGCTAGCTATTATGCTCAGGTTTTGGTTTATATTTTGGTTGAAGGATTTCTTTCAGGTCTTATGATATAGTGTTTAGATAGTGAAATACCATTGGGCAATGGAGTCTGGAGTTGTGAAATGACTTGATATGCAGGATTGGTGGTGTTCAAAATGCAGGGCCTATTGTGTATCTTAGACAAACAAAATTAGCTTAAATGGTGATGTATGTCAACCAATAGAAAGCAATTAAGAATTTTCTATTAAGTTGGTGAGGTGAAGGTGAACACACTGCACAGGAGCATAACTTGAATTCTTGTGACAAAGGCCACTGTGAAAGGTGTATTCTGAAAGTGCAGCAATTAAGAATTACACTTATCTAGATTACAACTGAAGAAAACATTCATAAACAACACAGATTGAACTCAGGGTACTCAGTGAATAAATCCTGAAAGTTATTCTTTTTCCTTGTTGCTTAGTATTGAAAATCAGATAACATATATGGATTTTAACAAAACAACTAATTAACAGAGAGAGTTACAGAGACTTATTGTATGGTGAAATACACAGGAATCCAGCAGTTATCAACAGACACCAGAACGCATTCAACACTTTAGAAATCCGAGAAATTCCATCACTTTCTTTATTAGACTTCAGAAAAGATTACAGCATAAGAATTTCTTTAGGAGAAATCAACAACCCCCCTTGCAAGCTCATGCGAAGGGGACTTTATAGTAATGCTTATACAAAATATCTCAGGTATTGAGTCATCTGAGAGAGAAAATATCTTCATAAATGCGTACAGAAAGTAGGAAAAGAAGTTATTGCAACTTTGAATGCAGCATAAATGCTCTTTATGTCTGTCAGAGGGTAATTTGACCTTTGGAGGTCATTGAGTCGGTTGAGCCGTTTCGCTTTAATGCTAGATAATGCGTCTTTATTTCTTGCTGCGCTGTATTTTCTCGACCCTGCCACCTGTAGTTTTCTATTTCTGCTTTGTTGGCCGATACATCTGCTGAGTTGGCTCAGCTTTAATCCATAATGCATGCTGATTTTGTTGAACTGTGCTCTGCATGACAACTGATATTCTTTAAGAAACAAAATTGTTAAGTGGCTCCCTGTTTACAAAATCTTTTGTATTGCATTTGTCCACCATTCTTGCGTGGGGAGTTGATGCCTAAGAATAGCATCCATTGTCTCCTTTGCCTCTGTGTATTTGAAGAAATTGGGAGCCACCCCAAACAGGTGATTGATCTCATTCATTATGAAAAACAGATTCTCGACTCTGTTGTAAAGAGACTGTCCTGTGGCTGGCCCTGTTTCCTCTGAGGTGCTGGGCTTATCATTGATCTGGCTAGTGGCAAATGTATTGACCCTTTTAGCAGACTGGTCATGTGTGAACAATCTCCCTGTGCTGTTCAGTAAGCCAAGGAGTCCTCTGCTTTCTAACACTTGAAACTTTTCTAAAAACTTGTTCACCTGAGTCTGCATATCCTGGGTTCTTCTCTCCAGTGTCTGCACTAAGTTTCTCAGTGTGAGAAGCCTTTTGACCATTTGGATAGTCTCAGTTCTATTTGTAATTCCCATGGTAGCTAACTGAGAACTTGTTCTGTGGTTAAGTACATTGATCATTCTAGTGGCCACTTCAGGCATATTGCTCAATTGAGCTCTTGATCTGTGAATCTCCCTCTGTGCCTTTGGGATGAGCTCTAGTTGCTCATGGATAGTTTCAATATATGGCCACTGCTCATTGATAGATTGACCAATGTTAGCCCATAGCACTATTTTCAGTTCGGCCACCACTTTATCTAACTTGAGCTCATTCTCTAGCTCTTTTATTTTGTTTTTGAGGGCTTTCACCTCCCTGTCCTTCTCTGCCACAGTTTGTTTGGACTTATCATATCTATCATTGATTTTAGCCAAAGATTCTTTGGCTGAATTGAGCTCCAACATTTGAGCTTCCAGGACTTGGATTTCGTTCTTCAGCTTTTGAATATCTAGGCTTTGGGCCTGCTCTGTAGTTGTTGGCGCTGCTGAAGTAGATGTTGCTGTTTGTTTGGTCTGTTGAGGAGGAGGGGCAGTGATAGGAGCAGTTTCCTCAAGATTGATGATCTGAGGAGGAGGCTGAGAAGTCTGCCCTTCTTCTCTTTGTTTCAGAGATGCCTGTAATGCTGCCTTTGCAGCCTCTGATTCTCCCAACTTCTCTTGTGCTTGAACCAGCTGTTTATAAATGGAGATCAACAAATCTATGGTGTCCTTCTCATGCCTTTGTTGGGCTACCTCATCTGTCTGAGGGTGAATGGTAGCTGGGATCTTGATTTTCTTTCTCATGGCAGCCATGTCAGCATCCCTCAACTTCGAGATTTCCTGTATCCCTGAAATATCTTTGGGATCATGCCCAATTTCAATGATTATGTCTTCCAGGGACCTTATACTGTTGTCCTTTGCCTGGGATGATGCCTTCTCCAATTCCAGTTGAGAGGCTGTGGCATTGAGGCTGCTCTTTAGCTTATAATTTTCCAATGTTTCATCTGCTAAGGAGGCATACACCATCTCACCAGTCTGTTTATGCAGTTCAATTTTGTCCATTGGGTGTATGTCTTTGGCCATGACCTCCAGGTTGGTCCTGAGGTAATCTGAGGTAGATTGGGGCTGTAGTGCCGTGGGCATAAAATGACTCATGATCATCTTGCCTTCCCCTACATAAAAAGCATACATAAGTCTCTGCTGATTGGTGGGAGCCATGTTTAGTAGATGATTGTACAGCTGTATTTTGATAGGCTCATTCTTCCTTTTGATGTCTATAAATTGTTGTTTAATGCTTACTTGTCCTTCTTTTTGCTGGCTGGAGGAGCTGACCTCCCCTCCCATAGCCCTGTCCTGTTCCTGCTGGAAGGAACTTGCTGAAGCTTCTCTGCTGGGTGTTTCCTTGCCCAATGCTTGTCTGATAGCTATGTCATCCTCTGAAAAATCATTCAACCTTTGTCTTTTTTCTCCCTGGTTAATAGATGAAGTCAGGGGAGTTTGTCTATCCCTTTTTCTACTTAAGTCCTCCTTTTGAGGAGTTTGGAGGACCGAGGGATCAGTGGTGACTTCTGGCCTAGGAGGCACTATGTTCTGAGCCTGTTGCTCAGTGGAAGTTGGAGTATCAATTACTCTCTCCTGCTGTAAAGGCTGATGTCTGTCATGTTGCCCTCTTTCTTGCTGCAAATCTTGTTGCTGTTGTTGCTCTGCCTGCTGCTGCTTTTCTTTATCTGTCTGCTCTTGAGTCACTGGAGGTGACTGCTCCTTCTCTTGATGTGTCTGCTCTGTCTCCATTTCCTTTTCTTTGCCTCTGCTGGATATATTCTCAGTGGCCTTGGTAGTTTGCTGCTTGGCAGTTGAGGAGGATTCAGCTGCTCCCGTTTGTGTGCTTGGAAGTGTGAATACCTGTGAACAAAGCTCAAGATCAGCCATCTTCTTTAGATTCCTTAGTGCCCTCTTGTTCAGCTCTTCTTGTGACAAGGGCTCTTCTAAGGTCCCTCTCCTCCATTTGTCTTGGTTTGCATATTTTTCAATGTGAGGGATGCTATGGTGATCATAGGCAGATAACTTATATTTGAGCCTCCTTATAGATATGAAATGATTAGGGTCACCGGGTACCCATATGAAACTGGTTTGCAGGCCAAGGGCCTCAAGCATTCTTTCTGCTTCCCTCCATCCTTGCTCCCTCTCGTTATAGATAAAATGGCCAAGTTGGCTTTTGACCTTCAACTGTGCTTTTTTACCTTTTCCTGAAAAGTGAAGCACATCAACTCTGCCAAGTTGCCTAAAGTACTCTAGGGCAAATAGCCTCATAGGCACATACTTAGGTAGTTTGAAAGGAGGTAGATCACACCCATATACCCTGATGACAGTGTGGTTTTGGTAGAAGTACCAATCCCCAATGCTCTAAGCTTTGGACAGCTGAAGAATCCTCTGCATGTCATCAGTGAGTCTTGGAGGAGGTGAGCTCATCAGCATTGCCATAGCTGGATGGATGAACAGATCCATGAATTCACAGTAAGTGTATGGAGACTCAGGTCTAATGTGGAAGACAGATGACCAGTAGACCACTGATCTGGGATTTCCTTGGGCATCCATTCTTTTGATTGAAAAATGAAACTTCTCATGTTGATGGTACAAGATCAAATGGTAGATGTAGCAAGTGTATCTGAACATCCTATCTCTCCTTAAATTCATCAATTGCTCATGAATCTTGTCTGATATGTAGGTGGCATAGTCATAGCAGATTGGTGACTTCCCAGGAGCAAACATAAGCATCATTACCAGTACAGTTGCATCAATATGCTCAATTGAACTATATCCCAAGATGGGAGAAATCATATCTGCAAGGTCTCTGCCCAGCTCATTGAGATATACATGAAGAATTGGAGGGCCCATCACAATGTTAGTTTTGATGTATAATTGATTAAATTTGACAATTTGAGCATCTGTGAGTTTATCCCCTTGTTTTATCAGGTTTACCAGTGATAAAGGAACCAACTTCTTCTGAGGGTTGAAGCAAAGCATGTCTCTGATAGCTTGAGGGGTAACATAGAAAAGTACTGAACCAGATGGGTCAACAACAGCTCTCTGAGAAACATCATATTGTTCAGCACAGAGGTGGATTAGTTCAGGGAACTGGTTGACCTGTGGGAGCTTGAAAATAGGGAGGAAAGAGTCCCATAAGCCCAATATATCTGTCCCATTTTCATGCTTGGCTTTCAACTCATTCAACAGATGAATGTGGAATTTGCTGGTCATAAGCTTCTCTTCTGTAATTTGGTAATCCATATCTGCCAAGGTTTGCCATTTCAAGTTCTTTTGAGGGGCATTCAGAGGTTGAACATTTAGTACTACAGGTGTCTCCATTGCACATGAGGATTTTGAATTAAGTGCAAAGTGATTTTGATTGAGTAGGACAGTACAGAGGAATGCCTCTGTACCAGGGAGGTGAAATTTATCAGGAACAGAGAGTGGTCCTACTAAATAGCAATTGAAATACTATTTATAGTGCAACTAGGATCAATGTTTGGCCTCTCTTTGTCTCTCTCAGTAGTTAAATTTGGTTTGAATGAGTCTGCCGCGATTGCGCAGACAGAACTTAGTTTTTCAATGAAATGTAGGTAAAACAAGGCTCGGCTAGTAGTTTTCGAGGTGGTAGTTGAGAATTAGAGGCTCTGTAGAGGAATTTCACCGGTGAATTTATAAGTTTTACCGTCTTTTAAGCTTTTTGAGTGATTTACAGAGAATTTCAGGCGTACGGAGGATAAATGATGAAAAATACCTGGTAAAACAACGAGCAGAGGTTGTATGAGCAGGCAGGATTGGTGCTCTGGAGGTCTCCTGGTTGATTTAGCAGGTTGGCGGTAAGTCGGACGTGAACATCATGCAGCAGAGAGAATAAAAAATGAGTGAAAAGAACGTAAAAACATGTTTTTCGGCCATAATATAGACTTTTTGACAATTTGGCGCCTTTTCTGTGATGACGTCAGCATAACGTCATTGGTGGGGTCAAGGTCGGATGACGTCAGCTGACGTCATCGGGTGACGTGGCGAGCTGTTATTGGTCCATGGGGGACGATGCGGTGGCAGCCACGTTGGCGGAGGGGCGGACAAAGGACAGAGGCAACGACAGGGTGGAGGTGACGTGGGATGACGCGGAGGTGACGTAGCACAGGTGGAAAAGCCGAAACCGGAAACGGCCAGCGGTTTCATATCGCACCGCTTATGGTACGGGGGGGAATCTATCAGACGTACCTCCGACGTGCTGTGGCGAGGACGCGTGGCTGCCGAGTGACGTAACCATTTTACGGATATCGGACGATATCCGTCGGACGTGAGACCCGCTCCGATATCGATGCTGACCGTCGGATCTGGAGGGCTCGATCCAACGGCTATCGGGGGAGTGACGTGACCGGTATATACGGCGGGTAAACGGCGGACGTCAGAGCCGCTCCGATGTGATAAGAGCCGTTGGATGCTCTAGATCAGATCGGACGGCTGTCGGGGTGATGACGCGATAGGTGGATAAGGCAGCGGGCGGAGGAATAAATACATATTTTTTTTTTTTTTTTAATGCTTTTTCAATATATTTCGAAAATCGAACATATGCGCCAACTTTGGTTAAGCGGTCAAAAGTGGGTTTTCGGGGTTTTTTGGTAGTTTCAAAGGGTTTTCATGGGTAAAGGGGTTTTTGTAAGGTTTTTCTTGGCAAATAACAGTTTAGTGAGTGGAATGACTTGAGGAAAAAGGGGGAATGAGGTGTAGGTTCATCCAAGTGGCCAGATGTCACTTTGATCCCTGACATAGGACTTATTGGCTATAATGCCAAGGGGAGGGATATTTATACAAAATTTGGGGTTTATACACCATGGTGTTTAATACTAGTAGGGGAAAGGTGATATAGGGATTTACATAGTAAAGTTAAAGTTAATATGGTTGGGGGGTGAACAAAGGGAGAAAACACTGAGTCTGTTTGTGAAACACTTGGTTTAAAGAGTAGATCAAAATGAAAAGATTTTTACACCAGAAATGTGGCTTTTGAATGAACAAGAACCATCATGAAACCATGATCTTCTTCCATGAATCTCAGTTGATGAGGGGATGTTAGTAATGAAATGGAAAGGGGGAAAGAGGGAGGTTAGTCATGCTCCTTGCTGTAACTTGATGAAGGTGAGCACCTTGTCAATTGATAGACTTTGCCTTGGTAAACACAGTTTAACACATCTGCAATGGTAAAGATAACCTTTCTGCAAACCCCAACTACTTACCCAACTATTTGCCTAACATTTTTTATTTCTTCTTGGAGGGTGCACTTGGACTTGCAGACCCTTACTTGCCTTTTCTTTTCTTTGGCTTTTTCTTTGTTATTTCTATCTACCTCTACCCTTATTTCTTCCAAGGTCCCAGATTAAGCTGTTGGGAGCCTTTTCTTCTCTACCTGAACTACTTGTCTGCCAAGATTAAACAGTTTTGACAGACTTTCTTCTCTATTCTACAACTGCAAATTTAAACCATGGAATGATCCAGATTAGACTGTTGGACCATCCATCAAAATCTTAAGTCCATACCTAGCTATATACATAGATTGGATTCTCTTGGAAATATGTGATTTTTGAGTCATCAAAGCAGAGCATATTTGGACCTTCATAGCCAATCATGAAATATGAAACCTATTGGTATAGGTAGCTAACAGAAGGAACCCTTTGTGGGGGTCATGGATGTAGCAACGATCTTACCCTTACTTTGGGAGTGAACCAGACAGATGAATTTCCTGGTTTGGGAGATGAGCTTACTGCCTTTCTTAGCAGTGATCAAAGACGTGGTGGTAGGTGGGGCTACCTCTGGTATCCTGTATAATGAATCACCCAAAGAAATAATGACAGCGCGAGGCCTTGACTCATACACAGCATGTCGCCTCCACAAGTATGGCTGGCCTAATATTACATCACAAACATCCAGAGGTGTAACATCACACGATACCTCATCTGTGAAGGGCTTGATGTTGTAGGGAAGGCGGCAATGCTGGCGAACTTTCAGATCTCGTCCTTCATAAAGCCACCTGATACTATATGGCTGCGGGTGTGGTGTAGTCTGTAGGTCCAATTGCTTCACGACCTCTATTGAATTGAGGTTCTTTTGGCTACCAGCGGCGAACCCTTCACCCACATCTATGAGTGGAAAAGACGTTCCCCCTCCTCTGGCTCTTCGGGCTCATTCTTCTAGATTTTGGTAGTGGCAACAGTGGCACTGGGATCTGCATTAATGATCTGCTTCCCTTTTCCATTCCCCTTGTTAGGTTCTGGCTTAGGGTCGGAACATGCATCTGATTCAAAAGCCTTCAACTTAGCCACCAACGACTGCTTGGTCTGACTCTCACTTGTGTTATGAGTGGGACTCTTGTGGAACTCACACCACTTTCCTGTGTTCTTCTTCAGCTTCATGGTGTTGTTCTTTTCTTGCAACTTCGAGGGGTTGTCTTGGGTCACCCCGCCTTGGCTTTGTCCTTTGGGCTTCGAATTTGCAGATCCAAAGTCTCGCTTCTTCTGTTTGAACTTTTGCTCGATTTTGACAGCGTATCGGTACGCCGTTCCGAGTGAGGAGATGTTCAATAACTCCATCTCTTCCTGAATGTATCTATGTAGGCAACTGCAGTATTTGAATACCAGATGCAGCTCAGAATATTTGATACCCAACTGTGTGCGAAGGGTATGAAAAGTGTTTGTGAACTCTGTCACATATTGGTCACGTCCCTGCCACAGTGTGGT
The DNA here is from genome assembly GCA_031772625.1 of Pinus tabuliformis. Classification (NCBI taxonomy): domain Eukaryota; kingdom Viridiplantae; phylum Streptophyta; class Pinopsida; order Pinales; family Pinaceae; genus Pinus; species Pinus tabuliformis. The sequence continues at coordinate 77,032,002 of CM062810.1, read as the reverse complement.
CCATTTGATGTATTTGTCCTCATAGCTTTTGGCAGGGTAGTACTGCTCCTTGATGGCATCCCGGAATGAATACCAAGTGGGTGCGGCTGAAAATAGTGAGCCTATGTTTTCATCTTTCTGCTCGCAGTAGGTTTCCCACCAGTCCTTGATGTGGGGGGCTGCTTTGAGAAGAGCAAAAACAATCTTTTCCTGACTTGAAAATTCATGAACAGAAAAATAACCCTCTAGCAGATTTAACCATTTATCTATGGCATCTGCATCTAGCTGACCCTCGAATATGGGGATTTCAAAATTAACTTGTACCTTAAAGGGCATGGCGTTTCCAGAGTAGCTGCTGGAAATCGATGCGTCGCTTTTGGGTAGCCGCTAAAGGATCTACGCAAAGCTATCCATCATTGCATTCCTTTGCTGCTCGAGGGCTTCTTCGAGCAATATTTTGATAGGATCTCCTGCCCCCTCGTCTTTCTTCTCATCCGCCATGGGAGGCCATCGGGATTTGTGAGGCTGGTTTTGCAAAGGTTTGACCAGTTCAAGCCCTAACTCCTTATATCCCGACCTCGTTGGGGACATGCAAAGAAAAACAGAGAAAAAGCAGACCACTCTGATACCACTGATCTGGATTTAAACAAGAACACAACAAAATATAGAGGTAACCATATACACAAAGATGCAGCGGAAATAATACTTCATTTCATTAATGGAAAATACTGAAATATGCTTACAACCAGAAATGGAAATAAACCAGCTAGGGCGATGGTAGCTTATCTTTGAGAAGAGATGTGGTGGCTACATGCCTCTAAACTGTGTTACAATGAGGCTCGAAGGCCTATTTATTTTTGAGAAACAATGGAAAACCCTTCACATCCCAAAACCTAACCCTAGAAGATAAAACGCCAAATTGTGGGCCTCGTTTGGGTAAATTTGTACATCAATTTCCTAGGGTCGTAACTTTGGCATATGATCTCCATTTGACGCGTACAATAGCTTGTTAGAAAGATCTATTCGAGCACTACCACTTTGGGAAGGGAAACATCGGTCCATGGACCCATGTTTTCCCCAGATTTCCCAAAAACCATCGTTTGGGCCTCAAAACGGCTTCAGAAGTTTAGGACCCGAAAAACTGCTAAAAATAGTAAACTGTGCTACAATTTAGGAAACTGAAAAAGCTGAAAAAGACAGTTGTGGGGGTCCAAATGGGGTAGGTGGGTGGCCACCAACATCCACCTGGATCAATATCCATAACCCCAAAGGAGTGAAATTGAATGTATGGTTGTTGACATGCTAGAGGTTGGTATAATTATCCAACCAAATTGAATAAATGAAGCAAGGGATGAATGGAAGAATGACAAAGCAAGGTGGGAACTCATTCAAAAGTTGTAGAAGATCCCAGTTCAAATAATATTTCCAGAACTTGACAAGGAAGGAAAAATCATATTGGAATCTAAAGCAGTCACAGAACCGAGTAATCAACAGCTACGAAATCGATCAATTTCAGAGTATATTATCAAGTGGAAGAACTTACCCGTTGGAGATTCCACATGGATGGATGATAACTTTATACAAAAGAATCCAGAACTACTCCAACGTTGAGGACAACACTTTTTGAAGGAGAGGGGCATGTTAAGTCCCTATACTACTAGTGTAACCCCTATTATTATTAGTGCAACCCCCTTATTATACTATTGTGCCCATGTAATCCCCATATTGTTATTATTGTGCCCCATAAAAGCCCACTATTTTTATTTTTGTGCCCTTATATTATTATGGTTATGTCAGCTCTGATTATATTATGACCCCTTAGACTCCTATATATAGAAAGGAGGTCTTGTCATTTGTATCATCCAAGAATTGTTCATTTGTGTAATGTAAAGGAGGTTGCCCCCTCGATGTTAGGGTCCCACCCTAACCCCCTTATTTATGTAATGGGATCACGTCATAGTCAAGAGTCAATAACGCCCATATTAATAATTGTAAGTGGTTAATCCGTAATTAATAATGGAACCACAGTTAGTTGCAAATGGGCCGTAGTATTAGATAGATGGTATTAATAAAACCCACGGTATTGGTCTGTGGTATTGCATGTATGAGTCATATATAAAGGATAGAGACTCCCTGCGAGGAGCATCGTGTCTTATTTTGTAATCGAGCTCTGCTCTATTGGAGGTTGCCCCCTCGAAGAGGCAAGTGAAAATTACTCTCTGAATAATAAAATCATTGCTATTCTGTGTTCTGGGTATCTTTTCTTCGCATATTCTATATTTGGGTATCATTTTGCAGGTTAAGAGCATAACAAGTGGTATCAGAGCACTTTCTAGGGCCGGTGGGATCTCCATTTCTAGGAATTTTTTTTTTTGGCTAGAGATGTGTTTCAGCGTCTTTAAACCACGGGATCTGTCGTTGAGCGCATAAACCTGCGGATTTGGGGAGGCATGCACGCAGGAAATACAAGACGTGGTCATGTCTGTTGCACTCCCTTGTAACCCCTGTGGGTACCCCTTCGAGTAGTAGCGCATTAGACAGAACCGCGCACGGACTGTCTTCCACGTACCCTCTAGGTATATCGGAAGCCCCCTAGGCTCCCTTGAAACCTCGCCATAGATAAACCCTCGGCAGTCTTGCGGCTACAGTACACCGAGAACAACACTCGGAGAGATTACTCCCCCGTACGATAGGGTAGTCAGGTTGTACGGCTAAGGGTACGGTCGATCCTCCTTAGTTAGAGCCTTGAAACATTGGGCCGAGTACTACTTCCAGACCCTTATGTATATTGTGATCTGTAGCACCTGACACTCCTAAAGACCATAGTTCCCTTTTCTATCGGGGGATCACACATCATCTCTTCCAGATCCGCTTGTGCAAAGGGGTGTAGCAGCAACAGACATCAGTCCCGCAGTCTTGAGTTCGCAGATCAGCCATTTCGATCTATTAGATCCATCAGATCCGCAGAAGCAATCTGTTCCGCCGCCCAGAGCTATCAGATCCGCCATTCAAATCTCTCAGATCCACCAGATTGGAGTCGTTGTGAAGGGTTCCTATACCGGGGTATAATTTTTGCAGGACTTTTGGCCGCATTGACATTTTGAGGATTTGGCGACTGCAGTATTGATAATGAAGGAGTAAAACTCCGTTAGGAGTTTTCAGAAAAAAAAAAAAAGGACGACGAGCTGAGCACGGTGGTACCATTCACTTCTTAGTGGAAATTTTTTTTTAGCGGTCCCAATTTTCAAAAAATCATGTTGGTGTATGGTAGAAACTAGAGCTCAAGCGATGGCAAATGAAAGGATGGAAAAACTTGAAGAATCAATGCAAACCCTCCACATTCAGCTTAGCAGACTATGTAGCATGGTCGAGAAAATAATCCCGAAGGGCAAGGAGCAAGCCCACGAGGAGTATAATGGCAATGGACACAATGAGGGTGAGTCTAGCCACTCTCCTCACGTCTGGCACACCCACCAACAACCCAGTCAGCGACCTCCCAAGTTGGATATGCATAAATTTGACGGTTCTCACCCGTCGGCATGGATAGCACAAATGGAGCAGTATTTGAAACTAAATCACATCTTATATGATGAGACTCAGCTTATGTTGGGGAGCATGTACTTGGACAATGAAAGGTGGCAATGGTGGGAATGGCATCAACATTGCATTGGACCTTTTAGGACTTGGACCAAATTCACCAAAGCTCTTCAAGACTGCTTTGACCAGGAATCATCTTTTTTGGGTCGTCTTACTAAGCTCCGACAGACTGGTACAGTGGATGAATATATTACAGCTTTTGAAGCCTTAGCCTTCCACACTTGGGGTCTCTCAGATGTGTTCTACACAGAATGTTTTATCAGCGGTCTTAAAGAAACCATCAAAGGTCAAGTCCTATTGCACCACCCTCCCACATGGACGGAGGCTTGCAAGGTAGCTCGTAACGTGGAACGTGCATTAGTAGCTCGATACAGTCGCCCAAATTTCTCCGCTAAAGGTCGCCCCCCACAGGCTCACAACACGACTCAAACACTTAAGGTCCAAAAGGTGTCCCCTGTGGAAATGGCCGACAGAAGAAAGCAAGGACTATGTTATTACTATGATGAAAAATACTCCCCAGGTCATAAATGCAAGGAGCCCAAATTTTTTCAAATTGATGCCACTGACTACAGCTCAACAGAGGAAGATCCACCACTTGAGGAACATGAGCCGCTAGAAGAAGACAACCAAACGGACAATGTCTTTGACGAACCAGTTATTTCGTTGCATGCTTTGGCAGGGATTTCTTCCCCTCAAACTCTCAAAATTAAAGGTTTTATTAAACATCGCCCAGTAGTAGTCTTGATTGATAGTGGAAGTACACATAATTTCATCCATCAAAAAGTCGCAGAAGCAGTGCATTGTTTTGTACGAGCAGTTTCTAACTTCCAAGTTCAAATTGCGGATGGAGGCACAATGAAATGTGAAGGCCGCTGTGAAAATGTCAAACTTCAAATGGGGGATTATCAGTTGAAAACCCACATGTTTGCCATACACATGGGGGGTTGCAACATTCTCCTCCGGCGCTGAATGGCTCCGCACTCTTGGGCCAATCATAATGGATTTCCAGGAGTTATATATGAGTTTTAAGCAGAACAACTACACACATACCCTCCGTGGACTCCAGGCGGGAGCCCCCTCTTTCATCAGCTCGCATAGGATGGAAAAATTGTTAAAAAAGTGCAATCATGGAGTTGTAGCTCAATTTAATGCCATCCAGGCAGTCGAAACCAAGCCTTTGCCAATTCATCCTGAGATGCAACAGATTTTAAATAACCATCTGCCGGTCTTTGACAAGCCTCATGAGCTTCCACCCTCACGAGGGGAACATGATCATAGCATCACCTTGGTTCCAGGGGCCCAACCCCCAAATGTTCGCCCATACAGATATTCGTTCACCAAAAAGAATGAAATAGAAAAAATCATCAAGGAACTTTTGGAAGCAGGTGTCATTTGTCCTAGCATTAGTCCTTATTCATCCCCAGTGGTCATGGTGCTCAAAAAAGATGGGGAGTGGCGGATGTGTCCCGACTTCAGGGCCCTCAATAAGTTGACAGTCAAAGATAAATTTCCCATACCGGTGGTTGATGATTTGTTGGATGAACTCAATGGGGCTCAATTCTTCACTAAGCTGGATCTTCGCTCAGGCTACCACCAAATTCGCATGAAGGAAGTCGACATTCCCAAGACTGCTTTTAGAAATCATGAAGGCCATTATGAATTCCTGGTCATGCCATTTGGTCTTTGTAATGCCCCCTCTACTTTTCAGAGCCTTATGAACCACATTCTCAAACCATATCTCAGGAAATTTTTCCTTGTCTTCTTCGATGACATCCTCATCTATAGTTGCACTTGGGCCGCACATCTTCAGCATGTAGATCTACTCTTGCAACTGCTCCGCAAGCATAAATTATTTGTCAAGATGTCCAAGTGTTCATCTGGCATGGCAGAAGTAGAGTATTTAGGCCACATTGTGGGGCGTGATGGTGTCAAGGTGGACCCCAAAAAGATCCAGGCAATGCAAGAATGGCCTCAACCTAAGACCTTGAAGAGCTTGAGAGGATTTTTGGGTCTCACAGGCTATTATCGTAAATTTGTCCGCAACTATGGTCGCATAGCGAAGCCCCTCACCCAACTCCTAAAGAAAAATTCATTCTTCTGGAATGAGGAAGCACAACAGGCCTTTACAGCTCTAAAAAATGCCATGTGTTCCACTCCAGTCTTAGCACTACCTGACTTCACCAAATCTTTTGTCATTGAATGTGATGCTTCGGGTATAGGTATTGGGGCGGTCTTAATGCAGGAAGGGCGACCGTTGGCCTTCACAAGCCAACAACTAAGTGGGAGGAATCTGGGCCAATCTACCTATGAGAAGGAAATGATGGCCATCTTACATGCAGTCGAGACCTGGCGACCTTACTTATTGGGGCGACGTTTCCAAATCCGCACAGATCATCACAGTCTTAAATGTTTTTTGGAGCAATGCCTATCCTCCCCACAACAAAATAAATGGCTCGCCAAAATGCTGGGATATGATTATGAGATCATTTACAAGAAAGGGAAAGATGATAGTGTAGCAGATGCATTATCTCGCCAATTTGAGGAGGAAAGTACTCTGCTAGAAATTTCCCTCCCCATTCCAGAATGGATTGAAGAGGCTCGCAGGGAATGGTTTTCACACCCTGGGTTCTCCCAACTCATTTCTCAATTGCAGGTAGATCCAAATTCCACCAAGGGCTACTCGTGGCAGGATGATATTCTTCGCTACAAGGACTGAGTCGTAATATCACCAACATCCACCCTCAAAAGTCGCATTTTGGTAGAATTGCACTCATCTCCCATTGCAGGACATTCGAGCTTTCAGAAGACGTATGCTCGCACCAGAAGATCATTTTTTTGGACAGGCATGAAAAAGGACATCCTTACTTTCGTAGCAGAATGCGATGTCTGTCAACGCCACAAAGGGGAAACCGTCAACACACCAGGCACATTACAACCATTGCCCATTCCGGCATCAATTTGGATGGAGGTTTCTATGGATTTCATTACAGGTCTTCCAAAGTCAGGGAACAAGTCAGTCATCATGGTGGTTGTGGACCGACTATCGAAGTATGCTCATTTCTGCACCCTACCCCACCTGTTTACACCAACTTTGGTTGCTCAATCTTTCATGGATCAGATCTTCAAATTGCATGGCATGCCCACTTCTATTGTGTCCGACCGCGACCCGATCTTCACCAGTAATTTTTGGCAGGAACTCTTGAGGATACAAGGCACTCAACTGAAACTCAGTACTTCCTATCATCCGCAAACAAATGGTCAAACTGAAGCTGTCAAAAAATGTCTAGAAACCTATCTTAGGTGTTTCACTTCAGAAAAGCAACACCTTTGGGTATAGTGGTTACCTCTGGCTGAATAGTGGTATAACACAAACTACCATGCCACCACAAAAATGACTCCCTATGAAGCAGTATATGGTCAAATCCCACCTTCACCTACTTCGTATCTCAAGTGGTGCTCAAAAGTAAAAGCAGTGGATCAACTCCTACAACACCGCGCAACCATGCTCGCCCATCTTCGAGAGAATCTTCATCAAGCTCAGAACCATATGAAGCAACAAGTAGACCAGCATCGCTCCGAGCGCCAATTTCAAGAAGGGGATCAGGTCTTTTTACGGCTACAACCATATAAGCAAATATCACTCAAAGACAAGGGGTGTCAGAAACTATCTCCCAAATTCTACAGACCATATCAAGTACTTAAGCGCATTGGAGAAGTGGCTTACAAGTTGGCCTTGCCACCTACTGCAAAAATCCATCCAGTTTTCCATGTCTCATGCCTCAAGAAAGTGATTGGGAACAATTGCAGAATTCAGACCAGTCTATCTGAATTGGATGAAGAAGGGTCCATCTGGCTTCAACCTGAACAGGTCCTAGACACACGAGACAAGCAACTGCGCGGTCGCATGATTAAGGAAGACCTCGCCAAATGGAAAGAAACCTCTCCAGAAGATGCAACTTGGGAACCAGCCACTATTCTTCAGTAGTTTCCGCAGCTTCAGCCTTGAGGACAAGTGATCCGGATTTAGACAGGAACGCAATAGATTACAGAGATAATCATAAATACAGAGATGCGATAACCAAAAATACAGAGATGCAGCGGAAATAATACTTCATTTCATTAATGGAAAATACTGAAATATTCTTACAAACAGAAATGGAAAGAAACCAGCTAGGGCGATGGTAGCTTATCTCTGAGAAGAGATGTGGCGGCTACATGCCTCTGAACTGTTCCGAACTGAGTTACAATGAGGCTCGAAGGTTTATTTATTGTTGAGAAACAATGGAAAACCCTTCACATTCCAAAACCTAACCCTAGAAGATGAAATGCCAAATTGTGGGCCCCGTTTGGGTAAATTTGTACATCAATTTCCCGGGGTCGTAACTTTGGCATACGATCTCCGTTTGACGCGCACGATAGCTCGTTAGAAAGATCTATCCGAGTACTACCACTTTGGGAGACAACATGGGTCCATGGACCCATGTTGCCCCAGAATCCCAAAAAACGTCGTTTAGGGCCTCAAAACGGCTCCGGAAGTTCAAGACCCGAAAAACTACTAAAAATAGTAAACTGTGCTACAATTTAGGAAACTAAAAAGACTGAAAGAGACAGTTGTGGGGGTCCAAGTGGGATAGGTGGGTGGCCACCAACATCCACCTGGATCATTCCTCCCCCCTTAGGAAGCAATGGTCCCCATTGCGTTGAGTTCCTCCATCTGCTGAACTTGTCCTGCAATCTCTGATGTGTCCAGTGATGGTGGGAAGCATGGTCGACGATGGTCCACATTGAACATTTGGTGCAGGCGAAGGAATGGAGGAATGATGTGCTCCAAAGCAGTGTTCCCCATAGCCCTGGTACTATTGTAAGGACCATGTCGGAGTGGTCTGAGCTTCTGATGGGTTCTGGTAAGGCGTTCTTTCTGTCGATGCAACCAGACTTTTTTGCCCACCTGAAACTTGTGTGGTACCCATGTGGGTGAGGAGAAGTTGTTCCTGTGTTTTGTCATGACCATATCCCTTTGCTGCTGCTGCTGCATGGAGAAACCCTTTGCAGGGGTCATGGATGTAGCAACGATCTTCCCCTTATTTTGGGAGTGAACTAGACAGATGAATTTCCTGGTCTGTGATATGAGCTTGCTGCCTTTCTTGGTAGTGATCAAAGATGTGGCGGTAGGTGGGGCTACCTCCGGTATCCTGTATAATGAATTATTCAAAGAAATAATGACAGCACGAGGCCTTGACTCATACACAGCATGTCGCCTCCACAAGTATGGTTGGCCTAATAATACATCACAAACATCCAGAGGTGTAACATCACACAATACCTCATCTGTGAAGGGCTTGATGCTGTAGGGAAGGCGGCACTGCTGGCGAACTTTGAGATCTCGTCCTTCATGAAGCCACCCGATACTGTACGGCTGTGGGTGTGGTGTAGTCGGTAGGCCCAACCGCTTCACGACCTCTGCTGAAATGAGGTTCTTTTGGCTGCCACTGTCGACAATGAATTGTAGCGGCGAACCCTTCACCCACATCTGTGAGTGGAAAAGACGCTCCCCTTCCTCTGGATTTTCGGGCTCATCTTTCTGGATCTTGGCGGTGGCAACAGTGGCGCTGGGATCCGCATCAATGATCTGCTTCCCTTTGCCATTCCCCTTGTCGGGTTCTGGCTCAGGGTCGAAACATGCATCTGATTCGGAAGCCTTCAACTTGGCCACCAACGACTGCTTGGTCCGACACTCACTTGTGTTATGAGTGGGACTCTTGTGGAACTCACACCACTTCCCTGTGTCCTTCTTCGGCTTCATGGTGTTGTTCTTTTCTTGCGGCTTCGACGGGTTGTCTTGGGTCACCCCGCCTTGGCTTTGTCCTTTTGGCTTCGAATTTGCTGATCCAAAGTCTTGCTTCTTCTGTTTGAACTTTTGCTCGATTTTGACAGCGTATCGGTATGCGGTGCCGAGTGAGGGGATGTTCAAAAACACCATCTCTTCCTGGATGTATCTGTGCAGGCAGCCATGGTATTTGAGTACCAAATGCAGCTCGGAATCTTTGATACCCAACTGTGTGCGAAGGGTATGAAAAATGTTTGTGAACTCCGACACATCTTGGTCTCGTCCCTGCCGCAGTGTGGTCCATTTGATGTATTTGTCCTCATAGCTTCCGATAGGGTAGTATTTCTCCTTGATGGCATCCCGGAAGTCATTCCAAGTGGGTGCGGCTAAAAATAGTGAGCCTGTACTTTCATCCTTCTGCTCGCAGTAGGTTTCCCACCAGTCCTTGACGTGGGGGGCTGCTTTGAGAAGAGCGAAAACAATCTTTTCCCGACTTGAAAATTCATGAACAGAAAAATATCCATCTAGCAGATTTAACCATTTATCTACGGCATCTGCGTCTATTTGACCCTCGAAGATGGGGATTTCAAAATTAACTTGTACCTTAAATGGCGTGGTGTTTCCAGAGTCGCTGTTGGAAGCCGATGCGTCGCCTCTGGGTAGCCGTTGAAGGATCTGCGCAAAGCTATCCATCATCGCGTTCCTTTGCCGCTCGAGCGCTTCTTCGAGCAAGATTTTGATAGGATCTCCTGCCCCCTCGTCTTTCTTCTCATCCGCCATGGGAAGTCGTCGGGATTTGCGAGGCTGGTCTTGCAAAGGTTCGACCAGTTCAAGCCCTAACTTCTTATATCCCGACCTCGTTGGGGACATGCAAAGAAAAACAGAGAAAAAGCAGACCGCTCTGATACCACTGATCCGGATTTAGACAGGAACGCAATAGATTACAGAGATAATCATAAATACAGAGATGCGATAACCAAAAATACAGAGATGCAGCGAAAATAATACTTCATTTCATTAATGGAAAATACTGAAATATTCTTACAAACAGAAATGGAAAGAAACCAGCTAGGGCGATGGTAGCTTATCTCTAAGAAGAGATGTGGCGGCTACATGCCTCTGAACTGTTCCGAACTGAGTTACAATGAGGCTCGAAGGCCTATTTATTGTTGAGAAACAATGGAAAACCCTTCACATTCCAAAACCTAACCCTAGAAGATGAAATGCCAAATTGTGGGCCTCGTTTGGGTAAATTGGTACATCAATTTCCTGGGGTCGTAACTTTGGCATACGATCTCCGTTTGATGCGCACGATAGCTCGTTAGAAAGATCTATCCGAGTACTACCACTTTGGGAGACAACATGGGTCCATGGACCCATGTTGCCCCAGAATCCCAAAAAAACATCGTTTAGGGCCTCAAAACGGCTCCGGAAGTTCAAGACCCGAAAAACTACTAAAAATAGTAAACTGTGCTACAATTTAGGAAACTAAAAAGACTGAAAGAGACAGTTGTGGGGGTCCAAGTGGGATAGGTGGGTGGCCACCAACATCCACCTGGATCATTCCTCCCCCCTTAGGAAGCAATGGTCCCCATTGCGTTGAGTTCCTCCATCTGCTGAACTTGTCCTGCAATCTCTGATGTGTCCAGTGATGGTGGGAAGCATGGTCGACGATGGTCCACATTGAACATTTGGTGCAGGCGAAGGAATGGAGGAATGATGTGCTCCAAAGCAGTGTTCCCCATAGCCTTGGTACTACTGTAAGGACCATGTCGGAGTGGTCTGAGCTTCTGATGGGTTCTGGTAAGGCGTTCTTTCTGTCGATGCAACCAGACTTTGTTGCCCACCTGAAACTTGTGTGGTACCCATGTGGGTGAGGAGAAGTTGTTCCTGTGTTTTGTCATGACCATATCCCTTTGCTGCTGCTGCTGCATGGAGAAACCCTTTGCAGGGGTCATGGATGTAGCAACGATCTTCCCCTTATTTTGGGAGTGAACTAGACAGATGAATTTCCTGGTCTGTGATATGAGCTTGCTGCCTTTCTTGGTAGTGATCAAAGATGTGGCGGTAGGTGGGGCTACCTCCAATATCCTGTATAATGAATTATTCAAAGAAATAATGACAGCACGAGGCCTTGACTCATACACATCATGTCGCCTCCACAAGTATGGTTGGCCTAATAATACATCGCAAACATCCAGAGGTGTAACATCACACAATACCTCATCTGTGAAGGGCTTGATGCTGTAGGGAAGGCGGCACTGCTGGCGTACTTTGAGATCTCGTCCTTCATGAAGCCACTCGATACTGTACGGCTGTGGGTGTGGTGTAGTAGGTAGGTCCAACCACTTCACGACCTCTGCTGAAATGAGGTTCTTTTGGCTGCCACTGTCGACAATGAATTGTAGCGGCGAACCCTTCACCCACATCTGTGAGTGGAAAAGACGCTCCCCTTCATGTGGATTTTCGGGCTCATCTTTCTGGATCTTGGCAGTGGCAACAGTGGCGCTGGGATCCGCATCAATGATCTGCTTCCCTTTGCCATTCCCCTTGTCGGGTTCTGGCTCAGGGTCGAAACATGCATCTGATTCGGAAGCCTTCAACTCGGCCACCAACGACTGTTTGGTCCGACACTCACTTGCATTATGAGTGGGACTCTTGTGGAACTCACACCACTTCCCTGTGTCCTTCTTCGGCTTCATGGTGTTGTTCTTTTCTTGCGGCTTCGACGGGTTGTCTTGGGTCACCCCGCCTTGGCTTTGTCCTTTTGGCTTCGGATTTGCTGATCCAAAGTCTCGCTTCTTCTGTTTGAACTTTTGCTCGATTTTGACAGCGTATCGGTATGCGGTGCCGAGTGAGGGGATGTTCAAAAACACCATCTCTTCCTGGATGTATCTGTGAAGGCAGCCACGGTATTTGAGTACCAAATGCAGCTCGGAATCTTTGATACCCAACTGTGTGCGAAGGGTATGAAAAATGTTTGTGAACTCCGGCACATCTTGGTCTCGTCCCTGCCGCAGTGTGGTCCATTTGATGTATTTGTCCTCATAGCTTCCGACAGGGTAGTATTTCTCCTTGATGGCATCCCGGAAGTCATTCCAAGTGGGTGCGGCTGAAAATAGTGAGCCTGTACTTTCATCCTTCTGCTCGCAGTAGGTTTCCCACCAGTCCTTGACGTGGGGGGCTGCTTTGAGAAGAGCGAAAACAATCTTTTCCCGACTTGAAAATTCATGAACAGAAAAATACCCATCTAGCAGATTTAACCATTTATCTACGGCATCTGCGTCTATTTGACCCTCGAAGATGGGGATTTCAAAATTAACTTGTACCTTAAATGGCGTGGTGTTTCCAGAGTCGCTGTTGGAAGCCGATGCGTCGCCTCTGGGTAGCCGTTGAAGGATCTGCGCAAAGCTATCCATCATCGCGTTCCTTTGCCGCTCGAGCGCTTCTTCGAGCAAGATTTTCGTAGGATCTCCTGGACCCTCGTCTTTCTTCTCATCCGCCATGGGAAGTCGTCGGGATTTGCGAGGCTGGTCTTGCAAAGGTTCGACCAGTTCAAGCCCTAACTTCTTATATCCCGACCTCGTTAGGGACATGCAAAGAAAAACAGAGAAAAAGCAGACCGCTCTGATACCACTGATCCGGATTTAGACAGGAACGCAATAGATTACAGAGATAATCATAAATACAGAGATGCGATAACCAAAAATACAGAGATGCAGCGGAAATAATACTTCATTTCATTAATGGAAAATACTGAAATATTCTTACAAACAGAAATGGAAAGAAACCAGCTAGGGCGATGGTAGCTTATCTCTGAGAAGAGATGTGGCGGCTACATGCCTCTGAACTGTTTCGAACTGAGTTACAATGAGGCTCGAAGGCCTATTTATTGTTGAGAAACAATGGAAAACCCTTCACATTCCAAAACCTAACCCTAGAAGATGAAATGCCAAATTGTGGGCCCCGTTTGGGTAAATTGGTACATCAATTTCCCGGGGTCGTAACTTTGGCATACGATCTCCGTTTGACGCGCACGATAGCTCGTTAGAAAGATCTATCCGAGTACTACCACTTTGGGAGGCAACATGGGTCCACGGACCCATGTTGCCCCAGAATCCCAAAAAAACGCCGTTTAGGGCCTTAAAACGGCTCCAGAAGTTCAGGACCCGAAAAACTACTAAAAATAGTAAACTGTGCTACAATTTCGGAAACTAAAAAGACTGAAAGAGACAGTTGTGGGGGTCCAAGTGGGATAGGTGGGTGGCCACCAACATCCACCTAGATCAACAAGGCTAGTGTTAAGGGGGAGGGCATGTTAGGGTCCCACCCTAACCCCCTTATTTATGTAATGGGATCACGTCATAGTCAAGAGTCAATAAAGCCCATATTAATAATTGTAAGTGGTTAGTTCACAATTAATAACAGAACCACAGTTAGTTGCAAATGGGCCGTAGTATTAGATAGATGGTATTAATAAAACCCACAGTATTGGTCTGTGGTATTGCATGTATGAGTCATATATAAAGGATAGAGACTCCCTGCGAGGAGCATCGTGTCTTATTTTGTAATCGAGCTATTCTGTGTTCTGGGTATCTTTTCTTCGCATATTTTGTATTTGGGTATCATTTTGTAGGTTAAGAGCATAACACTCGAAGAGGTTGAATTCTAAAGCATTCATATTTCTTTTCTATCTTTTTGTGAGCTGGTTTCATAACATCATTTTTGAAAGGAGAGAGAAAAAAAAAGTGTTGGATACATCATCACTATTGTCAAATACTTGACTAAATGGGTAGAAGCAAAAAAAAATTGAATCATGTACAAAATAGGTTGCAACAAGATTTATATATTAGAATATGACTACTTCTTTATTTTCATTCACTTTAATATCGATAAGTAATCAAATAACTCATTTTGTAAATGGTTCTATCAAAATATAATGGACTAGTTCTTAATTGACCATAGAAAGATATTACCTTAGTCAGGAGTAGAACTTGTAGTAATCCATGCATCTTTGCTTGTTTATTGGTCATATGCCCCAATCTCGATGAATACCTTGTTATTATTTTTCCATCGAGGTTATATAGAACTCCTCCCCATCCCGCCACCCCTATTTTAGAACATATTGTTGTTTTTCCATGACACTGGAGAATCTAGGTTATGATCTTAGAACCTATAACAAAACCAACTCAAATAGCACAGAAAACTACTTTGCATAGTGGAATAAATACAATAGCAAATCAACTAGTGCACAAATAAATAAATTTTTACAATTTTTAAACAACCCATCTTTGTTATATTACCAATCTATAATACAACTGTCGAGGGATCTCGTACCATGGATCATGGCCCTCATACAATCACTAATACAAGAATACAAACTAGGGTTTTGTGTCAACAAATATTACACCCAATCTACCCTAAACAAGATACCAATTGACCTACTAGCTGATGTAGAGCACCTCATAGCTCCACTTAGTCTTACCCTGAACACGGCTACTGGTCCTTTTTCTCCCAATCTACAACAACACATATTTTCCCCTATTAATGAATCCTTCTCCTTTAGGTCACTGAACACAACTCACCAATCTTTCCTCTAGCTGAGCACTAGTCCATGAATGGATCAACACATAGGGTCTTCTTGTGAGTTGTTCACAACTCTGTTTGTTCACAACTTCTTAGCTGACAACATGTTGCTCCTTCGTCCTTCAAGAACAAAATAGCTTGGAAATTCTTCCCACTATTTTCTTCTCGTGCTACTAAAATGAAGATAAACTTAAGGCATGGATGATGTGCACTCTTGACTGTTAAAATTTCTTCTCAAACAGTAAATTTAGGGCTAGTCAAACTTCTCCCTTGATTACCTTCTTTTGTCCTTTTGTCCTTCAAAGATTAGTCCCTAAGCACCAAACCACTGCAACTTCTAGCAGACCTAACGTTCCTTCAATTTCTACACAAGGCACACAAGGACACCTTCTTTCTCCCCTCCAAAAAATCCATAAGATGTCCTTCCAAAACTATCCACACAAGGACCTCGTCCACTAGCAACAAAATCAACTTGAAAACACCATAAAGCATACCTTTTCATACATTTTGGGTGTATACAAACTACTATAGATTCTCCATTTGGTTAGGGATTTTCATTGTACACGTCATAACTACCTTTCTACTCCAAAAACCCCTCAAGGTGTGTCTTCCTTTTCCTATATGTCACCATCCTACACTGGTTCCTAGGGCTGCTTCTAGCCAATTGTTAGGCCTTTCAGCCCCTTCCAATCCAAAGTTACAAGGCTCGACCCTCATGTCTAGACTACACTTAGTTGTGGCCTTATTTCAGAGAGATATACCACCCAAAATCTCACACAAAAACTACCTAGAACTTCCCTTATTGTTAGGGCCTACACTCCTAATCAACTCAGCTTTTTATTTGTCACAAAAATAACCCCAAAATATATGTATTTTCATTCTTTGTTGAGCTCCTTGATTTGCGACCTATTTTAGATGATATCTTCCCATGATTCGTTGCAATTTGGATGTGAGAAAGAGGCTTCTCCTCTTCTTCTTTTTTTATGAATCCCTTGTGGCAACATCTATCCCTTAATGGCACTTTCTAAGTCTAGGATGACTTGTATTTTGTGCCAAAAGTCCACACAAAAGCACATAAAAATTAATTTCTCCACAACGAAAAGGGCTATCTTAGTGCTTTAAGTAAACCTTTGCTCCTTTAAGGGTGCTCTATCATCTCCAAGTGCCAAGTCATAAAAAAAATGCATGGTATTACACCCACAAGATTGGGTGCAAACACCATCTCTTGGGTACATATCCAACAAGTGACTTTGTGGTGCCAAATTCCTCCACAACTTTGTGCCCTAGGGTTTAGAGTACCTCCCAAGATACGAATCTAAACACTCCCTTTTAGGAAGGGAGGTACTTCTGAGACTAGGAAGTAAATCATCATCACTATCATTGCTGGCGACACTAGCCAAACCTGACACTCATTACTCCAACAAACCCTATAGTATGAACTGTTGTTATGAAACCAGCTCACAAAAAATAGAAAAGATAGATCAACGCCTTAGAATTCAGCCTCTTCGAGGGGGAAACCTCCTTTACATTACACAAATGAATGATTCTTTGATGATTCCAATGACAAAACCTTCTTTCTATACATAGGAGTCTAAGGGGTCACAATATAACCCAGCTGACCTAAAAATAATAATATAAAGCCACAAAAATAACAATAGAGGGATTCTATGGGGCATAGTAATAACAATATGGGGGCAATAGGGCCACAACAATATTAATAAGGGATACAACTACAATAGTAATGGGGTAATCACTAGTATTATAAGGACCTAACATGCCCCTCTCCTTCAAAAAAGTGTTGTCCTCAATGCTTGAGTAGTTCTAGATGCTTTGGTATAAAATTCTCATCCTCCCATGTGGAATCTTCAGCAGATAAGTTCTTCCACTTGATGAGATACTCTGAAATTGATCGATTTCATAGCTGTCAAGTTCTTGTTTTTGTGACTGCTTCCGGTTCCAATATAATTTTTCCTTCCTCGTCAAGTTCTAGCAATATTGTTTGAATTGGGAGCTTGTTGCTTATAACCTTCTATAAACATGAAACATGGAAAACTAGGTGCACTTGAGAAGCTATAGGAAGCTCCAATTTGTATGCCATAGTACCAATCTTTTGCAACACCTTGTACAGACCATAATACTTTGGTGATAATTTATTATCCTTCTTAGCTTGCTTGAGGGACATTTATTTATATGGTTGTAGCCATAGGAATACCCAATCACCTACATCAAAACTTCTTTCACTGCGATGTTGATTTGCCTGTTGCTTCATTCTATTTTGTGCCAACATAAGGTTATCCTTTAAGAGTTAGAGCACTTGTTGTTGATGCTCAATGTGATGTTCCAATGCTTGAACCTTGGAATTTTCTCTTAAATATGATGTGATGGATGGTGGCTGATATCCATAAAGTCCCATAAATGGGGTCATTTTTGTTGCTGCATGGAAGGAAGTGTTATGCCACCATTCAGCCAGAGGCAACCATTTGACCCATTGTGTCTGTTTATCAGATACAAAGCAACAAAGGTATCCTTCCAAACATTTGTTCACTATCTCCGTTTGCCCATCAGATTGAGGATGATAAGATGAGCTATGAGCTAACTGAGTACCGAGACAAGAAAATAATTCGGTCAAAAAATTTCCAGTAAAGATGCGATCTCTGTCACTTACAATAATCTTTGGGTTTCCATGTAGCTTTTGAATTGTTTCCATAAATGCAGTAGAAACTGTATTGGCTTTAAATGGATGTGATAATGCACAAAAGTATGCATACTTGGTAAGTTTGTCAACTACCACCATGTTGACACTCTTTCCCTCATACTTGGGTAAACTTGTGATAAAATCCATTGAAACCTCCTCCCAACATTGGCTTGGAATGGATAAAGGTTGTAATAGACCCGAGGTCTTAATTGTTTCAACTTTATTTTGTTGGCAAACCAAACATTCTGCCACAAACTTTTGAATATCTAATTTAAGTCCATCCAAAAAAAATTCTTTCTTAACCCTGTGGTAAGTTTTTAAAAATCTTGAGTGCCCTCCTAAGGGAGAAGTGTGCAATTCCATAAGAATCTTTTGTTTGAGTTTGGAATTCTTACACTAGTATAAGCAATATTTATACCATAATGAATCATTTTTCCAGCTAAATGTATCAGATGTACTAGAATCTTGTTGTAACTTTCAAATAAGTGCCCACACTTCTTCATCATTCTTCCATTCCTCCCTTGCTTCGTTTATCCAATCTGGTTGGATAATAGAAATGACACACAACAGTGCTTCCACATCCTCATCCTTTCTTGAGAGTGCATCTACCATCACATTTTGCTTCCCTTTTTTGTAGATGATTTCAAAGTCATAACCCAACATCTTTGTGACCCACTTTTGTTAATCTTCAAAGGATAATCTTTGTTCTAAAAAGTATTTAAGGCTATCATGATCCATTTTTACCTTGAAGGGTCTTCCCATTAGGTAGGATCGCCATTTCTGAAGTGCATGTAGTATTGCCAACATTTCCTTCTCATAAATAGCTTTGTGTAAAAACTTTCCCTTGATTGCATGACTTTCAAAAGCAATGGGTCTTTCATCTTGCATTAAAACAGCACCAATTGCATTTCCTGAAGCATCAAATTCCACAATAAAGGTTTTTGTGAAGTCTGGTGTAGCTAAGACTGGTGCTTGGCACATTGCATCTTTAAGATGTTCGAAGGCCTTTGTTGCTTCTGGAGTCCATGAAAATGCAACTTTCTTCAATAATGTTGTTAGAGATGCTGCTATTCTCCCATAATTCTTAACAAACTTGTGATAATACCCTGTCAAACTGAGAAATCCTCGCAGATGCTTTATGGATGTGGGGATTTTCCATTCCTTAATGGCCTTAATTTTGCTAGGGTCTACCTTAACTCCTTCACGAGATACAATATGACCCAGATATTCCACCTCTTGCACTCCAAATAAACATTTGGATCTTTTTGCATATAATTGTTTCTCCTCCAATAGTTGCAGCACCCTATCAACATGTTCAACATCATCCTTCCAAGACTTGCTATAGATTAGTATATCGTCAAAAAATACTAACACAAATTTTCTAAGGAAGGGTTTGAAAATGGAATTCATCAAACCTTGAAATGTAGAAGGTGCATTGGTAAGGCCAAAAGGCATGACCAAAAATTCTTAATGACCCTAATGAGTTCTAAATGATGTTTTCAGAATGTCTTCAGTCTTCATTCTGATTTGATGATATCCTGAACGAAGATCCAACTTGGTGAAGTAAATTGATCCATGAAATTCATCCAGTAATTCATCAATGACAGGAATGGGAAACTTATCTTTAATAGTGAGCTTGTTGAGCTCCATATAATCCGGACACATGCACCATGATCCATCCTTCTTCTGCACCAATACTACTGGAGTAGAGAAGGAACTTTGACTAGGTTGAATTATACCAGCCTCTAGCATTTCTGCAACCATACGTTCAATTTCACTCTTCTGGGCATAGGGATATCTGTACAGCTTGATGTTTGGAGGAACACTTCCTGGAATCAGATGAATAAGATTATCATGATCATGAATAGGTGGAAGACCTTTGGGAGTCTCAAATACCTTGGAATGACTGTCCAAGACTTTTTGGAGATCTGGAGAAATAGATGATTTCGATGTGGAAACATCTAGCCGACATAATTGTGAAATTACACCTCTTTGTTCCTTTTTTAGAAGCTTTGTCATACCGTTAGAGCTGATTATCTTTCCTGGTTCCCCTGCAATACCCCTTAATTCAACCTCCTTTCCTTCCGCAAAAAATTTAATGAAAAGTTCTTGAAAATTAAAAGCTATTGTAACTAAGGATTGTAGCCATTGGACTCCTAGTACAACATCAACGCTTCCCATTGGAATGGAAAGCATTGGGCTAGTCAATACATATTATCCCATGGATAGCTTGATATTATGGCACTTTCCAGAGCAATTTATTATTCCTCCATTTGAAACCATCACTTGACACTCTGGTGCTGGATATAGGAAGCAATTCAATTCTTTTGCTACCTTACAATGAATAAAATTGTGGGTACTTCCTGAATAAATCAACACTATTACCTTTTTCTTCTTGATTTGTCCTTCTATCTTGATGGTTTGAGGAGTGGTAATTCCAACCAATGCATTATAAGATATGGTCGGATTCATTTCTTCTTTATCTAGGCTTTGTTCCTAGAGTATATTCTCTTCTTTTAACCTTTCTTTCTCCTTTTCTTCTTCCTCTTCACAATATATGTAGAATAATTTCTTCTCAGCACACTTATGACCTTTAGTGTATTTGCTATCACAACTGTAACAAATCCCTTTTGCTCTTTTTTCTTCCAATTGTTGTGGTGTCAACCTTATAGGTTGTGGAAGACTAGGGGCAACAACACTTCCATCTTTTTAGTTGTGAGTGGTATGCTTCCTGGTTGCCATAGTTTTGCTTCCCATTTTTATTGCTAACCTGAATGCCTTCTCTAATGAATCAGGTTCCCAAAGGTGAACATCATGCTGTATATTATCCTTTAAAGTCCCTATGAACACATCAATCCTATGCTCCTCTGGAATATTTTTTACCCTTATGTTCAATTTTTGGAACTCCTCAATGTGCTCCATTATTGAACCCTTTTGTTTGAGACTTATCAATTGGATAAAAAAAGTGTTGCTTTTGTATCCTCATAATGTTTTGTCAATTCTTCTGGAAAAAATGCCCAAGTGATAATTTGTTTACGAGAGCAAAGCCATTGATACCATACAAACTAATTTGGTTCCAAATATAAAGTTGCAATATGTACCTTTTGTGTGTTTTGCACATTATTGAGATTGAAAAGTTGCTCCATCTGTAATATCCATGTTGCAGGATCCTTGCCATCAAACTTCCTCATATCGATTTTTGGAATATGATGGGTCTTCGATTCACATTAGAGTCTAGGAAATCATGATTAACATTTCTTTTGTTCACATCATGAGTTTCCTTTACTACCCTTTCACCATTAGTAAGTATTTCTTGTAGAAAATTTGTCAAATCTGCCTTCAAATCTATCTTCAAATCGTCAATCTTAGCTTCCATGCCCTTTATCTTAGATTCCACACCATTTATCTGAGCTTCTGTTAGCTTTTGTGAGAGTGAAATTTGTTGCACTTGGTCTTCTAATTTTGATATATCATGTAGCATTTCTTCCTCTTCTTCATGAGTCATGCTAGAGCTTTCAGGTTGCTTACTAGGTGTTTGCATCTTCTTTCCTCGGGGAAAAAGTTACCGATAATAATTCTCTACTATTCCCTTTGAATTCCTTGAAAATAATTTTTCAAACCAAGCTTAAACAAAAATTTAAAAAAATCTACACATCTTTTTTCACTTTGTAGGAGCTCGATATTGCCTCTGATATATCTCTGTAATTTCGTATCATCCAGCCTTGAAATTGCAAACTGCAGTAGCCCTCTATGTCCTCTTTCCAATGCCACCAGTCTGATCCCAATTGGATTCTCCAAGGAAGAGTTATGCCAAATCTCCCACAGTGACCTGATTATAGACTAGTTCAGTAGACTGAACTTGTATGACGTGCCACGTGTCCCTAGTTCATACTTTGGCTCTGAACAATATATATAAGAAACTACAGTCTGTCCTCTTTCTGTACCTTCTTACGAAATTTCAATCCGATGCTCAAAGAGAAAGTTATGACAATTTTCCCTAGGTCACCTGTTTGGAACGTAATTCAGGAGTCTGCAAAAAGACCAACTTCCTCAGATCATATCTCCGCAAATATATCGCGAAAAGCTCTGCAATTTGGACCCAAAGTTTAGTGTGATTTCGTCTCAATTGGGTTTTTTTCGCTTCTAAAACATCGCAGGAAAAAATTTATAGTGAAAATTCTATGATGACCTATTTGGAGCAGCGAAACCCTAGAATCCAAGGCTCTGATACCAAATGTTATGAAACTAGCTCACAAAAAGATAGAAAAGATAGATCAACGCCTTAGAATTCAGCCTCTTCAAGGGGGAAACCTCCTTTACATTACACAAATGAATGATTCTTTGATGATTCAAATGAAAAAACCTCCTTTCTATATATAGGAGTCTAAGGAGTCACAATATAACCCAGCCGACCTAACAATAATAATAAAAAGCCACAAAAATAACAATAGAGGGATTCTATGGGGCATAGTAACAACAATATGGGGGAAATAGGGCCACAACAATATTAATAAGGGATACAACTACAATAGTAATGGGGTAATCACTAGTATTATAAGGACCTAACAACTACACCCTTCTTGGAAGTGTCACTACCACTGGAAGCCTCTTGATTCCTGTTCTCCTAAAATGATGATCTAGACTTATGTAGGAATGTAAAAAAAATATAGAAATACTCATATACACAGACATGCAACAAAAATAAAGCTTCATTTCATTAACATCAAAGAATTGAAATATGCTTACATACAAAAATAAAAATAAACTGGCTCGGACAATGGTGGCTTATCTCCGAGAAGCGATGTGGTGGCTACATGGCTCTAAACTATGTTACAATAAAGATCAAGGGCCTATTTATTATTGAACAACAAGGGAAAACCCTAAACAAACAAAACCCTAACCCTAAGAGATGGAACGCCAAGAGTTGGTCGGCCCCATTGGGGTTAGTTGGGAAGGTGTTGTGCTGTACAACAACCCCCCATTTCAATAAATTTTTTACTTAAAACTCATAATATGAAATGGGTCCCTATTAAACTTAGATGTGTGAATAAATTGGTATTAACTCATCATTAGAAAAACCTCATCAAAAGGTCCAATAGAAATGATATATTTTAAAATAAACCTTTTGAATAGAAATAAAGTAGGTCTTGTAAATAATTATAAAAATTCTTTGTTATTGCAATAAAGCGATCGCAAGATCGCATATTGCAATGATAAGAAAAACATATATAAAAGACCCATTGACTCACTCCGATCTGAAAAGGAAATCGCTATCAAATATCGGGAAAAGGTAAAACACATAGCTTAAAGAAACGCCTCCCTCATTTCCCCGATGTGATAAAGTGTATCGCCATCGGCAGTCATCCGTAACAACCCAATACATAAATTATGACACATTCAAATCCTCCGATGTGATAAGCACATCATCATCGACGATCGACGATGTTGCAATGGCATAAGTAATATGACCTGAACCCATCCCCGATTGTGATGCATTAAATCAAGGCGCGTGTTTTGAAACATATTTAAAAAGCTTGCATGTAGTGTATCACCTTTTGGTGATCGAAAGATATTTTGGACTATTACTAAAGCCTTTTTCACGTTACCAATCACCAATTGTGATTTATCTCTGATTATCCATCAAAGAATCTAAGCCACGCTTGAATGGATCATTCATCATATAAACGATATAATGGGTATTTATAAACTCCTTTACCATGATTGACAGGTTAAACGGCCAATTAATGAAGCAGTTATGGCGAGATTTTCCTTTAGATTCTATCTGCGGCAGTTTCACTATAATCCTTTATTATACGCCAATTGACATAATTATTTCATATTGGTTTATACTAGCTATTCTCTGTATCACGTTGGTTTCATTCCTTGTGCAGAACTCCGTCGAAATAACGAATTTGAAACAAATGGGAAAGAAATCTAAGAAATCCGTAGCAGCAGCGGCTCCTACAGCAACAGTGCAGTCAACCAATGATCTAGGACCAAGTAAAAAAGGTTTAATCTCAGACACTACATGTCTCGGCTTTGGAAATACAAGTTGCCAAAGCATCTATAATTTAATTGAAGCAAAGGAGCCTGAGGAAGTATTTGAAGAAGCTACTGCAGATTCAACTAATAAATCGGAAGATTCTATTAAAGATTTAGCTGATTCATATTTGCACAGGATAGCAGCACGTGAGAAAATTCTTCCATACATTGATGTAGTGAGATGGGCGGTAGAAGAAATTCTGGTTTCAAACAAAACATTTGCACAGTTGACAGAAGGATTTTTGGCTCATTTCAGCCTGATGACTTAAGGAAGATGTATCACTTGCCCGAACCTGAAAAGAAATACAACAAAACATTTTGTAAAAAGTTCGCAGAGGAGAACGAGACTGAATTGGCTCCAATTAAGCAGTGGAGACAGAATCCCGCAAAGCACAAACATGAATCATCGGGTAAGTACTCTGTGGAATCATTGTCATCTCCTTACTGTTATGCTGGGGCAAAAATGTGTAGAATGTGGGGAATGCATGACTCTGCAAAGTTCTCTATTGAAATGGTTCCTTTAATGGAAGTGGGGGTTAATAGTTCTTTGATGGATTGGGCAAACATATTGTCTGATAAATTAGCCACTACGATTCTTGAATTTAGATCAAATACACGCATAACCACCAGGACTATTCCCCCTTTTTATTACAGTGCTTATATTATGGATATTCTTTGCTTTAATTCTGAATATCCTGTACTCGGGTGGAGATGGACTTCACAAGACCCTAAGCCAATCCACATTTATCATCAAATTTTATGGAAGGTGCACTATAAAGACCACTTGTACCAAATCTGTAATGGTTTCATGTTACCTATCTATTATGCCATTTTTGATAAGCCTGCCCCAAGGATTACCAAGGAAGCAGAGATTGACTTGACTGTTGTAGGGAATTGGTTTGGGGAAGACAATTTTACATATATAAGGGTTTATGGTAGTCTTGAAAGACCACATGTCCTTCCTCTGTATGTACCTGATAAGCTGTTAGCTCGAGAATTGGCCTACCAAATAACAACAGCAGGAACATCCAAAACTCTTAGGAATTCTAAAAAGCAGGCTTGGCCTACATTTCCTTTGAGATGTAGTGTTTACAATCTACATGATTACAAGCATGTGGAAAAGGAGGCAGAAAAAATAAACATGCTCAATCTTGCAACCATTCCTAACAGGCAATTCGATCCAAGCAAAGTTGCCTATACTGTTCTTGAACAAGCCAAACCTACAAAGTTTGAACATGAAAAAGATGAATTTGATGACCTGTTTTCTTCAACAGAATCATTATTCCAAGTAAAAACATTGGCCAAAATGAGATATAAATATGAAGGATCGGTAGAATTTAATAGGCTCATAGAACAGAGGTTGCAAACTCTACCTCTGGACTTAGCTACTACCCCAACAACCCAGTCAAGCGAGCCTGAACAGAAAATTATTGAGAAACCTCCTTCTATAGAGAAGATTCCCGAAAAAGGAAAAGAACCAGAGCAGGAGAAAGAGCAAGAAAAAGAACAGGACAAGGGTAGTGAACACATCAATATAGATACTCATATTGATCCCAAGCTCCTCAAAGAATGGGAACAATTTGATTCCATTATAAACAATCCTGAAGGTTCACAAGCTTTTAGCACACCTAAAGTAACAGTTGGTCATGAGACAGCAACAAGTACAGTTCCAATTGAAGGAACCAGCGACCTACCCACCAGCGAAGATGTAGAAATAATCCCTAAGGATCCATCCAATCAATTTTTTTTGCAGATAGCAGATATACCACCATTAGATGTCTTTTACAGTCCCAAACATAGGGCTGTAGTAAAAAGACAAAGGAAAAGGAGAAGACTTGATCAATCTTCCCTTTTACCTGTACAAACAGAGATGGCTAATGTGGTATGGACAGAAGAATTCAATCATTCCGAAGACCTCACAAAACTTTCTTAGTATGTCGGAGCTTACTCGACAGCTACTATGGATAAAGCATTGGAAGTAGGAAATTTACTCAAGGAAAAGGACCAAACAATTGTTTCCTTACAGTCACAGGTATCCGAGAGACAGCAAAGAATAGAACAGTTAGTACAGCAGCTAGCAGAACAACAGCAGATAAACAATCAATTAAATGAACAATTGATCAAAGAGAAGCAGAGGATAGATCAGAGCGCAGCGCAGAAACAAAAAGAATTATCCGCAGCATTAGCCAAGCTGAAGACAATGAATGAACAAATGAGTAAGACAAAAGATGAGAAAATCGCTCAACTATCACAACAGGTAGAAAAATTCAAGGGTCTTCCTCAACTAGTATATTTCAGGTCCGAAGCTCTCTAGATCAATAAAGCACTGATTAAACAGCTAAAATTGTTATGTCATAATATTTCCCTTATTGAACCCCTATGTGAAATTTCTATATCAATGATTGACAAATCAGTCGACGCCAGACAAAATTTGGAACAGGCCGATGAAACTTTAACCAATTTTCTTTGTTGACAAGAAACTAGCGAAGGACAAGCCGCAAATCTACCTAAAATTCTAGAGTCACACAAAGAGATTCTTTTCCTAGAATGCGAGACACAATTCATGAAAGCAGAAAGGGAAACTTCAAGATGCAGATCAGCAACCAGTAATTTAATCGAGTTAATCAATGACACTCTTTACCTAGCTGACTTGATTTCACAGTGCACCCCAGGAAAATTACCGTCAGCTAAAGTATTGGAACAAACATGCAATCAAGAATTAGAGAAGAATGAAGGATTAATCGCCGGCATCCAAAGTTTAACTTGGGATACCTTTTGGTTTTTCCTAGTTAAGCCATATAGTCAAAGGGAAGCGCTCAAATGTTTAACTGATGCAATCAATTACATGATTCCCGAAATTCATGATGCCACATATTCATCCTAGCTACATTCTCGTCTAAGTCACCCTCCAGAATTGCAACCAATGCTTGCTATCTGCCAGCTCAAGCCAAAGGATGATCGGCCGAAACAGTGAACTATGCTACCGACTGCAAACAACCCTTTTTTGAGGAGATTTTCATGATTTAGTTATACCACCTAGTAGCATTTTTATTTCATAATTAGTTAGCTTAGATAGTATTTATAGACCCTTTCATGCATTTGGAAAGGGTCCTCAGTTTTTGTATAAACTCAAATCAGTAAGTTACACGATTGTACTTCTGATATATTTTTTATGAAGACTGGGCCAGTATTCTGAATTTTAACGAAGAAAGCTTTGATGATATGTGCACTATTGCTTTATTATGGAAGTGTTTCTAAGTTAGAATAAGGAATTTGAATGTGATTGATATCAAGAGCGATTCAAATAACATATGGTACTATTATCTATGCTCTTGCTTCATTATTTAATGTGAATTGGCATTTATTTAATCTTGCTATCATTGGATATATATATGTGTGTGTGTGTGTGTGTGTGTGTGTGTGTGTGTGTGTGTGTGTGTGTGTTTTAACAACAGTCCTTATGCTTATCACTATTGAATGTTTAAGGAGTGTTATTCCTTCAATCATATTTATGTCAATGATATATGAAGAATAGTGTAATAATGTTTTAATGATTACTTTGTTCAACTACTTGACCAAAGTAATTATCATATGAATAAATGTCTTTATTTACTAATAGAGTCATCTATATGCTTGTTTGTGGATAAAGATCATCAAAAGTTACTTAAAGCAGAAATTCCCCGGGATAGATTAGTTGTTTATAATTTTACTTTTTAGAGTAAATCATCATCCATTATCATTATATATTAGAAATCCACCACTTATCCATCCCATATTTAAATTATTAGGAAACTGGTCCCATTATTTCCAGTCGGAGCCACCACACCAAACGGAAAAGGAGCTGGCTTTAAGGTTTGGACCGGGTGGTTTTCCCCGATGTTGTTGCAGCGATTTTCGAGGCTTCAACATTTTTGGCACTGGAAGGATGGCATGAACTGTGAATGGTGAGAAAACCCGAACCTATAGCCCATTTTGAGAGCAAATCTCCCTCCACCTCACCTCGGACCTCCTGTTTGCATGCTGGAACACCAGTATTCAAACGAGAAGAAGAAGAGTCAACCACAACTGCTCAAACCCAAAATACCACAGAACAATTAAGTCTTGAGTCTCCTGAAGTTCAATCTCTCATCCATAAACTTCAAGGTTTTTTGATATCACCACAGAAATCTAAGGTATCTCAAGGCAGTGAGACTTCGCAATTCAATCCACCTCACCCTCTCACCAGACTTCAAAGCGGGAAGCTCGGTATTTAACCTACTAAGTTTCCTTTACCCAAAAGGAAAAGGGCAAAGAAGACCACTGAAGGATCTGACATTGAGACTTTCTCATCATCATCCTCCATCTCATCTTCTCCAATGCGATGTCAGCCATCCACTCCTCCATTACACATTGTTGTTCAACAGGGATCAAGAACATCAACATCCCAACCTCAAACCTTAATATCGACTCCTTCTCAAACATCTGGAATTCCATCAGTAATATCATCTATTATTAATTTGACAATGGCTGAGAATCCATGGAGTAATCCTGGTGCGGTCACTATGCCTACACCATTACATCCATTGCCATATCATCCTGAAAAATGGTTGCCGAAATTTAACCCAGATGCAGGAACACAAGCCGATGAGCATATTAACAATTTTATGTTGTCGGTTAATTTAAAAGGAGTGACAGAGGAAGATGTTGTTGTTAGGCTTTTCCCTTATACTTTACAAGGATCAGCTAGGTCTTGGTATTTTTCCCTGCCCTCTGGATCCATTACGAGTTGGAACATTTTTCAAGAACAGTTTCTGACTAAGTATGGCGATGACAGATCTTTAGTAACATTAATCAACGATCTCTTGAATCTTAGGATAGAATCCAAAGAACCTATAAAGGAGTTCAACTCACGATTCAATAAACTCTTGAATAAGATTCCAACCGCCTCTAAACCAAGTGAGCAAATCAGAAGCGAATGGTATATAACAACCCTACCTTCAAATATAGCTATTTTTGTAGATAGAGCTGCAAAACCAACTTTAGCTGAAAACATGAAAGAGGCGCTTGCTGTAGAGAAACACATTATTGCTTTAGAAAAGAAAGTTGCTCTTGAAGATAGAAAATCCAAAAAAGTTTCTTTCAAAGATGAGTCAAAGAAGAAAACCCCTAAAGATCCATATGATATGGAGGGTCTCCAAAAAGTTCTCAAGACTATGTCAAATGAGATGGTAGAAATCAAAAAGCAAGTAGCTGAGACTTCAACAAAAAGGCCATTTAGAAATTTTAAGAAACCTGAATCAAAACCACCAAATGCTATATCCAATGCAGATTCAGATCCTGAAGAGGAAGAAGAGGATGAAACAATCTTATCATCCACGGAACCTGAAGAAGAGGAGACTGTAGAATGTCATGGGATGTGGGACTTTATTTTACCTAATTCCGATACAGAAAATGAACAGGAAGCTTTCCCTGTGTCTACCAGGAGTAAGGGTACTCCTGAACCTATTCAGACAACTTCGAAGAAAATGAATGCAGGTACCACTACTACCAAAGAAAAGTTTCCCACAAAGAAAGTTGTGGTGATTCCATCCCAAAATCAGCCATCATCTTCAAGTTCACCTTCAACATCTAAGACATTAGTAGTTACAGATTATATGGAATACAATATTATCGAAGACATGAAGAAGACAAAGGCAAATATTACTATGTTTGAACTTAGCAAACTCAAACATCAACATAAATTACTTCTTAAGGAGCTAAATGTTGTACCTTCTTCATCTCTTCCTAACGTTGTATTATCCAAAACTGCTAATGATTCAGGCCAACCACCTCCTGGTAGAGTGGAAGCTACTGATGTCGTTTTAATTGGAGATAGATCAAATTCACATACTCCTCTTTTCCTCTTAACCTATGAGATCTATAATAGAAATCTACACAACTGTTTGTTGACTCAGGGGCTTCCTCCAATATAATTCCAGCTTCAGTTTGTTCCAAACTGAACATTGAACCCCAAAAGTTTGCAATTCACATTATACAGTTGGATAGAACTAAGGTCTAGGTTTTAGGAGAAATCAACTCAATAACTATCAGGTTATTAGTTGATCCAAGAGTGGTTCAGAGGATTGATATTTTAATCACTGATATACCTGAATTCTATGGGTTGATCTTGAGTAGAGACTGGTCTGAGAAACTCCATGGTTATATTTCCACATATTGGTCCCATATGTGGCTACCTTATAAAGGAAAGCCAAATCAGATCAAGATTGATCGGGAGAAACACATGACTCACAATGTTACTGAATTCGAGCAGGGAAATCAACCAATAGCATTCAGTAACAATATTTTGGGGAATTACTCCTCCGAATCATTCTTTGGCAATTTCGCTGCCCAACCATCTCCTTTCTCAGTTAATAATTTCACATCTCAAATTGAAAAATTTTCACAAACCGATAGATCAAGATGTGTCAATTTCACTGAGGAGACTGGAAATAAAATTGTTGATAATTCTTTATTTTGGTCACTATACTTTGATGGGTCTAAATCTAGTGAAGGTGCAGGGGCAGGGTGTATTTTAGTCAGCCCCGAGGGAGACAAAACCATGTTATCATGCAGATTGGAATTTGAATGCACAAACAATACAACCGAATATGAGGCCTCAGTTCAAGGACTCTACAAAGCAATTGGTCTTAAAGTTCAATATTTGAAAGTGTTCAGAGATTCAGAAATCGTTATAAAAGAAGTTAGAAATAAAATTCATTGCCTTTCTAGTCATCTCAAACACTATCAGTCTTTGGTGCAGGAACTCATATCTCAATTTTTAGCATTCAATATTTCTCCCATCCCTAGGTCCCAGAACGCAGCAGCCGACCTACTAGCTAATGTTGCCTCCAAGCTCCTTCCATCTGAAGATTACAGCCCAGACAGATTTTCAGTAGAGTTAATGTTTAGACCATCAATCCTCGATAATGTCACCAATTGGCGAGTGTTCAATCACGATGAAGACATTTTAAATTTCTTGACTTTTGACAAGTCCTATGATAATCAAGTCATTAATGAAAGTGATCATGACCTTCAAATTAAGGAAAAGCAAGAAGAAAACTCAATACCTAAACCAATGGTCAATCTTGAAGATCTTTTTGATATTAAAGAAAGGTTTAAACAGGTGACCAATTCAAAGCTCCAGAGTTCGACTTTAAGATTTGAATTGGTAAACCTAGGTACTGAGGAAAATCCTCAAAACATCAATTTAGGATTAGGACTTTCTTCAGAAGAAAGAATTGCATTCATTAGATTATTGCGTAAGAATAAATATGTCTTCGCTTGGAAATATGATGATTTGAAAACATACGATACATCGATCATTCAACATACTATTCCAATGCTTTCTGAACAAAAACAAGTCCAACAGAAGCTAAGGAAGATTCATCCTAACCTAGAGAGTCAAATAAAGACTAAACTAAATAAACTCTTAAAGGCTAAGATAATTTTTCTTGTTAGACATTCAAACTCGGTGTCCAATATGGTGCCAGTTAGAAAGAAAAATGGCAACATCAGGATTTGCATCGATTTCAGAAATCTTTATAAGGCAAGCCAAAATGATAACTTCACTTTACCTACCATGGAACAGACACTCCATTCAGTAGCTAGTTCTGAGTTAATTTCCTTTTTAGATGGTTTTTCAGGATATAACCAAATTTTGGTCCATCCTGATGATAGGCTCAAAACTACCTTCAAAACCAAGTGGGGAACTTATGCTTACCAAAAAATTCCTTTTGGACTTATCAATGCTGGAGCTACATTCCA
Organism: Pinus tabuliformis; assembly: GCA_031772625.1. Lineage (NCBI taxonomy): Eukaryota > Viridiplantae > Streptophyta > Pinopsida > Pinales > Pinaceae > Pinus > Pinus tabuliformis. The sequence continues at coordinate 77,000,494 of CM062810.1, read as the reverse complement.
AAGAGCAATGGACATAGCATTCAAAGGTTTGATTAATAAATCAGTAGTTGTCTATTTAGATGATATTACTGTATTTTCTAAAAAGATGTCGAATCATTTACATGATTTAAAACAAATCTTTGAACGCTGCAAACGGTATGGTATCTCACTCAATCCAAAGAAGTCCTTTTTTGCTCTTAATCAAGGAAAGCTTTTGGGCTTCATTGTTTCGAAGGATGGCATTTACATTGATCCAAATAGAATTAAAGAGATTTTTGATATTCCATTCCCTCATAATAAAAAGTCTATGCAGTAATTTTTAGGTCAAATTAACTTTGTAAAAATATTTGTCCCAGATTTGTTCCAGATTATTTTACCATTACAAACCATGATCAATAAAAGTTTAGTGTTTAAATGGGGGCTTGTAGAAAAATAGGCATTTGATTCCATCAAACAATCAAATCATAAATGCCCCTACTTTAAGCACTCCTAATTTTTCAAAACATTTCATGCTATATACCTTTGCATCTGCTTCATCTTATGCAGCGGTGCTGACTCAGATTAACGATCAAAACTTGGAAGCACCAATCTCATTTTACAGCTCAAATCTTTAAGGTGCTGAACTCAATTATTCGGAAGTTGAAAAACAAGCCTTTGTTGTGTACAAAGCCATAAAACACTACAAACCCTTTCTCTTAAAAGCCCACACAAAAGTTATAGTTCCTTTTTCAGCAGTAAGACAATTATTAGTTCAAAGGGAATTAGGAGAAAAGAGAGCAAATTGGGTCACAGCATTACAAGAATATGACTTAGAAATCAAACCAACAAAGATTGTCAAAGGCCAAGGTTTTTGCAGGTTGTTAACAGGAGCATCCAATATTCAGGAACCTGAAGGTACGAAAGGCACTAAAGAAATCAATCAGATAAGTATCACAGATCCTGAATCGCAATATGCAGATCTGATTTTCTATTTGAAAAATGGATACGCTCCTTCTAATCTTTCCTATAAAAACAAATGTGCCATTAGATTGAAAGTGAAAAACTTCATAATTGTAGATGATGTATTGTTTAGGCGAAATTATGATTCAATTTTATTAAGATGCTTAGAAAAACCTGAAGTGCAAAAGATTTTGCAGGAACTACATGACGGACTAGCAGGAGGACATTTTGGAGTTGATACAACAGCTCACAAAATCATTCACGCTGGATATTATTGGCTAACCCTATTCAGAGATACTCATGAATATGTAAGGAAATGCCAAAGTTGTCAAACCTCTAGTGGAAGACAAAAGAAGCCAACTTTCCCTTTGCAACCAATTAACATTGAACAACCTTTTGAACAATGGGGATTGGATATCATTGGGGAAATCACTCCACATTCATCCAAATAGCATAGATATATCCTTACAGCCACTGATTACTTCACTAAGTGGGTTGAAGCAATTCCTTTAAAGACAACAAACTCTGAGGCAATCATGGAATTCATAGATCAATTCATTATTACCAGGTTTGGTGTCCCAAACGCTCTTGTTTTTTATAATGCATCTTATTTCTCTGGAAATTCTATATTTGAGTTTTCTATCAAAAGGGGATTTAAATTGAAGTATTCTGCAAATTACTACCCCCAGGGTAATGGTTTAGCAAAATCCACCAATAAAAATCTTATCAAAATTATTAAGAGAACTATTGAGCAGAATCATAAAAACTGGCATAAATATTTGATATTTGCACTATGGGCTGACAGAATAACACAGAAGGCCTCCATAGGCACTTCTCCATTTAATCTAGTATATGGAAAGGAAGCTGTCATACCAACAAATTTAGTACTCCCATCACTAGCTTTAGTGCAATTTATTGAAGAAAGTCCCTCATCTTCTATTCAACTAAGACATGATCAAATTTTGAAACTAGAAGAAGAAAGGGAAAAGGCCAGAATTATACATGCAAAACATCAGCAAATTATCAAGTCATCTTTTGATACAACTTCAACCAGTTCAAAGCAATTACAAGTTGGTGATCTATTTTTGAAATGGGACAAAGCCCACGAGGATAAAGGAAAACACACTAAGTTATAGAAAATGTGGCTTAGACCATTTCAAATCAACGAGAAGATAGGCCCTTCTACTTTCATATTGCAAGATCTATCAGGAAAGAGAGATTCTCTTCCTGTTAATGGCCTTATCTTGAAAAAATTCTTCAGTTGAGGAGGTAACCCCTTCTCCCTTTGTAAATATTCAATTTTCAACAAAATTTGTGTGCATAACTTATTTTTAGGATTTTGGGAAAATAAAGTTGTAAGAAGCCTCCCATTGGTTTTTGCTATATTGAAAAAGTTACTCAAAAGAAATAGTTCTGATATTTACTTTTGAAAAATGGAAGCCTTAAACGAAAGGAAAATTTCTAGGAAATTAGGTATATTTAGATTTTGAAACCCCATTTTATTTTTGTGAAATATTATCAAGACTTAGAAGAATTGTAAATAATTTTGATGTTTTCAACTAGCCTAAAAACGGTTATCAATACAAAACATAAATTAATTTAATCTTAGCATCTTCAACTCTGACCTTGTCATCCATGTCCTCTTAAGGAGAAGATTGTTCATCCCATTCATCAAAGTTTATAATTACTCAGAGTGTAATTCTAAAATATATTTGATATAAAAGATAAGAGGTCTTATTACAAGCCTACTTACCATGATCATAGGGGAATAGTTCAGCTGACATTACCAATATTGCGTACCAAAACAGGGTAATGGCTTATAATTATAAGACAAGGGGTCTCATCACGAGCCAGCTTGTTTAGTTAAATTACAACCAGTGAATGGCATTGTTGAACAGCTGGCCACCAAACCAGGACAATGGCTTCTAATCTTACAAAATAGGAAAAAAGAAAAAGTGATATAAAAATATGGAGACATATTTTTAGATTCATTCTTTTTAATTATACTCTAGAATGGACGGGATAATGAATGATCAAATGGTTAAAAGGTATCCCTGTCGAGACTATAAATGTTTGCTGGCAGCAGAGGCTCTACCTATGACAAAGGATTCATTATAAAGCTAAGTTGGAAAAGTTTCTTGTTTTATCATTATCAACCAATTAAGGCTAATTTAAAACTTAGAATGTATTTAATTTTAATATGAGAAGAAAATAGCAGAAATAGTTATCATTATATTCAGATTTTATGATTGCCTAGTTATATTAGAATTTTTCTATCAGATAAGATTTCTAGATTAAAAATGTTTAAGTATTTTAATTAATTTCTCAGAGATAACTGTTTCTCCCGGTGAATCGCCAATTGTTGTGATGTACAACAACCCCCCATTTCAATAAATTTTTTACTTAAAACTCATAATATGAAATGGGTCCCTTTTAAACTTAGATGTGTGAATAAATTGGTATTAACTCATCATTAGAAAAACCTCATCAAAAGGTCCAATGGAAATGATATATTTTAAAATAAACCTTTTGAATAGAAATAAAGTAGGTCTTGTAAATAATTATAAAAGTTCTTTGTTATTGCGATAAAGCGATCACAAGATCACATATCACAATGATAAGAAAAACATATATAAAAGACTCATTGACTCACTCCGATCCGAAAAGGAAATCACTATCGGATATCGGGAAAAGGTAAAACACATAGCATAAAGAAATGCTTCCCTCATTTCTCCAATGCGATAAAGTGTATCGCCATCGGCAGTCAGCCATAACAACCGACTACATAAATTATAACACATTCAAATCCTCCGATGCGATAAGGCGTATCGCCATCGGCGATCGACGATGTTGCAATGGCATAAGTAATATGACCCGAACCCATCCCCGATTGCGATGCATTAAATCAAGGCGCGTGTTTCGAAACATATTTAAAAGGCTTGCATGCATTGTATCACCTTTTGGTGATCGGAAGATATTTTGGACTATTATTAAAGCCTTTCCGTTCACGTTACCAATCACTGATTGCGATTTATCTCTGATTATCCATCAAAGAATCTAAACCACACTTGAATGGATCATTCATCATATAAACAATATAATGGGTATTTATAAACTCCTTTACCATGATTGACAGGTTAAACGGCCAATTAATGAAGCAGTTATGGCGAGATTTTCCTTTAGATTCTATCTGCGGCAGTTTCACTATAATCCTTTATTATACGCCAATTGACATAATTCTTTCATATTGGTTTATACTAGCTATTCTCTGTATCACGTTGGTTTCATTCCTTGTGCAGAACTCTACCGAAATAATGAATTTGAACCAAATGGGAAAGAAATCTAAGAAATCTGTAGCAGCAGTGGCTCCTACAACAACAGTGCAGTTAACCAATGATCCAGGACCAAGTAAAAAAGGTTTAATCTCAGACACTACATGTCTAAGCCTTGGAAATACAAGTTGGCAAAGCATCTACAATTTCATTAAAGTAGAGGAGCCTGAGGAAGTATTGGAAGAAGCTATTGCAGATTCAACTAATAAATCGGAATCTTCTCATAAAGATTTAGCTGATTCATATTTGCACAGGATAGCAGCACGTGAGAAAACTCTTCCATACACTAATGTAGTAAGATGGGCAGTGGAAGAAATTCCGGTTTTAAATAGAACATTTTGCACAGTTGACGGAAGGATTTTTGGCTCATTTCAGCCTCATGACTTAAGGAAGATGTATCACTTGCTCGAATCTGAAAAGAAATACAACAAAGCCTTTCTTAAAAAGTTCGCAGAGGAGAACGAGACTGAATTGGCCCCAATTAAGCAGCGGAGACAGAATCTCGCAAAGCACAAACATGAATCATCGGGTAAGTACTCTATGGAATCATTGTCATCTCCTTACTGTTATGCTGGGGCAATGATGTGTAGAATGTGGGGAATGCATGACTCTACAAAGTTCTCTATTGAAATGGTTCCTTTAATGGAAGCAACGATTAATAGTTCTGTGATGGATTGGGCAAACATATTGTCCGATAAATTAGCCATTGCGATTCTTGAATTTTGATCAAATACACGCATAACCACCAGGACTATTCCCCCTTTTTATTACAATGCTTATATTATGGATATTCTTTTCTTTAATTCTGAATATCCTGTAGTCGGGTAGAGATGGACTTCACAAGACCCTAAGCCAATCCACATTTATCATCAAATGTTATGGAAGGCACACTGTAAAGACCACTTGTACCAAATCTGTATTGGTTTCATGTTACTTATCTATTATGCCATTTTTGATAAGCCTGCCCCAAGGATTTCCAAGGAAGTAGAGATTGACTTGACTGCTATAGGGAATTGGTTCGGGGAAGAGAAGTTCACATATATAAGGGTTTATGGTAGTCTTGCAAGACCCCATGTCCTTCCTCTGTATGTACCTGATAAGCTGTTAGCTCAAGAATTGGCCTACCAAATAACAATAGCAGGAACATCCAAAACTCTTAGGAATTCTAAAAAGCAGGCTTGGCCTACATTTCCTTTGAGATGCGGTGTTTACACTCTACATGATTATAAGCATGCGGAAAAGGAGGCAGAAAAAATAAACATGCTCAATCTTGCAACCATTCCTAACAGGCAATTCGATCCAAGGAAAGTTGCCTATACTATTCTTGAACAAGCCAAACTTACAAAGTTTGAACATGAAAAAGATGAATTTGATGACCTGTTTTCTTCAGCAGAATCATTATTCCAGGTAAAAACATTAGCCAAAATGAGATATAAAGATGAAGGACTGGTAGAATTTAATAGGCTCAGAGAACAGAGGTTGCAAACTCTACCTCTGGACTTATTAGTTACTACCCCGAAAACCTAGTCAAGAGAGCCTAAACATAAAATTATTGACAAACCCCCTGCTATAAAGAAGATTCCCGAAAAAGGAAAAGAACCAGAGCAGGAGAAAGAGCAGGAAAAAGAACAGGACAAGGGCAGTGAACACATCAATATAGATACTCAGATTGATCCCAAGCTCCTTAAAGAATGGCAACAATTCGATTCCATTATAAGCAATCCTGAAGGTTCACAAGGTTTCAGCACACCTAAAGTAACAGTTGGTCATGAGACAACAACAAGTATGGTTCCAATTGAAGGAACCAGCGGCCTACCCACCAACGAAGATGTAGAAATAATTCCTAAGGATCCATCCGATCAAATTGTTTTGCAGATAGAAGATATACCACCATTAGATGTCTTTTACAGTCCCAAACATAGGGCTGTAGTAAAAAGACAAAGGAAAAGGAGAAGACTTGATCAATCTTCCCTTTTACCTGTACAAATAGAGATGGCTAATGTGGTATGGAAAGAAGAATTCAATCCTTCCGAAGACCTCATAAAACTTTCTTAGTATGTCGGAGCTTACTCGGCAGCTACTATGGATAAAGCATTGGAAGTAAGCAATTTACTCAAGGAAAAAGACCAAACAATTGTTTCCTTACAGTCACAGGTATCCGAGAGATAGCAAAGAATAGCACAGTTAGTACAATAGCTAGCAGAACAGCAGCATATAAACAATCAATTAAATTGAATAATTTATCAAAGAGAAGGAGAGGATAGATCAGAGCGCATCGTAGAAACAAAAAGAATTATCCCCAGCATTGGCCAAGCTGAAGACAATGAATGAACAAATGAGTAAGACAAAAGATGAGAAAATCGCTCAACTATCACAACAGGTAGAAAAATTCAAGGGTCTTCCTCAACCAGCAGATTTCAGGTCTGAAGCTCTCCAGATCAATAAAGCACTGATTAAACAGCTAAAATTGTTATGTCATAATATTTCCCTTGTTGAGCCCCTATGTGAGATTGCTTCATCAATGATTGACAAATCAGTCGACGCCAGGCAAGATTTGGAACAGGCCGATGAAACTTTAACCAATTTTCTTGCTTGGCAAGAAACCAGCGAAGGACAAGCCGCAAATCTGCCTAAAATTCTAGAGTCACACAAAGAGATTCTTTTCCTAGAATGGCAGACACAATTGATGAAAGCAGAAAGGGAAACTTCAAGATGCAGATCAGCAACCAGTAATTTAATCGAGTTAATCAATGACACTCTTTACCTATCTAACTTGATTTCACAGTGCACCCCAGGCAAATTACCGTCAGCTAAAGTATTGGAAAAAACATGCAATTTAGAATTAGATAAGAATGAAGGATTAATCGTCGGCATCCAAAGTTTAACTTGGGATACCTTTTGGTTTTTTCTAGTTAAACCATACAGTCAAAGGGCAGAACTCAAATGTTTAACCGATGCAATTGGTTACATGATTCCTGAAATTCACGATGCCACGTATTCAGCCCAGCTACATTCTCATCTAAGTCACCCTCTAGAATTGCAACCAATGCTTGCTATCTGCCAACTCAAGCCAAAGGATGATCATCCAAAACAGTGAACTATGCTACCGACTGCAAATAGTTTTTTTTTTAGGATATTTTCATGATTTAGTTATACCACCAGTAGCATTTTTATTTCATAATTAGTTAGCTTAAATAGTATTTATAGACCTTTTCATGCATTTGGAAAGGGTCCTCAGTTTTTGTATAAACTCAAATCAGTAAGTTACACTATTGTACTTCTGATATATTTTTTATGAAGACTGGGCCAATATTCTAAATTTTAACGAAGAAAGCTTTGGTGATATGTGCACTATTGCTTTATTGTGGAAGTGTTTCTAAGTTAGAAGAAGGAATTTGAATGTGATTGATATCGGGAGTGATCCAAATAACATATGGTACTATTATCTATGCTCTTGCTTCATTCTTTAATGTGAATCGGCATTTATTTAATCTTGCTATCATTGGATATATATATATATATATATATATATATATATATATATATATATATATATATATATATATACATATATATGTGTGTGTGTGTGTGTGTGTTTTAACAGCAGTCCTTATGCTTATCACTATTGAATGTTTAAGGAGTGTTATTCTTTCAATCATATTTATGTCAATGATATATGAAGAATAGTGTAATAATGTTTTAATGATTACTTTGTTCAACTACTTGACCAAAGTAATTATCATATGAATAAATGTCTTTATTTACTAATATAGTCATCTATATGTCTGTTTGTGGATAAAGATCATCAAAAGTTACACTAAAGCAGAAATTCCTCGGGATAGATTAGTTGTTTATAATTTTACTTTTTAGAGTAAATCATCATCCATTATCATTAGATATTAGAAATCCACCACTTATCTATCCCATATTTAAATTATTGGGAAACTAGTCCCATTATTTCCAGTCGGAGCCACCACACCAAACGAAAAAGGAGCTGCCTTTAAGGTCTGGACCGGGTGGTTTTCCCCGATGTTGTTGCAACGATTTTCGAGGCTTCAATAGAAGGTAAATTCCCAGGGTCGTAACTTGGTCATATTATCTACGTTTGGTGCATATGATACCTTGTTGGAAATATATCTCCCATTACTACATGATTTTCGGTAGGTACATAACCAGAAAAATATTATTTAGGGGGTGAAAACTGCTATGGAAGTTCAGGACCTAAAAAACTGCTAAAAATAGTAAATGTTGCAATAAACAAGGAAACATATGAAACCAATTGGAGGTCTAGGTAGAATAGGTGGGTGGCCACCAATATCCACTTGGATCAGTCCTCCCTCCTTAGGAAGCAATGGTATCCATTACATGCAGAGCCTCCATGAGGAGAGGAAATTTCTGTTGAAATTGGTCCCTAGTGAACCACTTGCCTTAGTGAAGGAGTTGGCCTACTTTGACAACTTGATATAGCTGGATCCTCTATTGGAGAGTGTTATTTATTCACATGTCTATGATCTAGGAAGTTGTGGACTATCCCATGTAGTCTAGGTTTAACTCTGTTGGTGTGAGTTATTCTACAATGTCGAATGTGTCCAACAATGGTGGAAAGCATGGTCGAAGGTGGTCTACATTGAAAACTCGGTGCAGACCAAGGAACAATGGGATGCTAAGCTCAAAATAATTGTCCTCGACAACCTTGGTGATGGTGTATGACCCATATCGGAGCGGGCGAATCTTGCGGTGTGGTCTAGTGAGGTGCTCCTTCTACAAATGTAGCCAAACTTTGTCGCCCACCTAAAACTTGTGCGACACTTGATGCTAATCATGGTACTGTTTTTACTTAGCATTGGATCTATCCAATATATCATGGACTTGGTGGAGGATGTGTTGAATGTGCTCAATGAAGTTGTTAGCCTTTTCGGCTTCAGATTGGATGTGAGCCAAATCTACCTGAGTAGCTGCAAATGGTATGGCCACATCAATGGGACATTGTGGCTGAAATCCTAGCCCTACCTTAAAGGGGTTGTGGCCTGTTGAGCTTTGGAGAGCTCTATTGTAGCTATGTTGGACATAGGGGAGACTTTTATCCCATGTGCATGGATTCTTTGAGTTGTGCATGTGCATAATGTATATGATCATCCTATTGACAACCTATGTTTGGCCATCAGTTTGGGGGTGGAAAGTCGTGGACTTAGTAATTTTGTATCCAACATCGACCAGAGACTTGACCAAAATGCACTTAGGAATTTGCTATCCTGACCTAAGATAATGGATTGTGGGATCCTAAAGTGTACCCACACTTACTTAAAGAAGAGCTTAACAATGGCCTTTGGTGTGATACTCTTCTTGTAGGTTGCCATAATGGTCATCTTAGAGAATTTGTTGACGACCACAAAAACAAAGTCGTTTTCATGCTTAGTAGAAGGAAGGCCTGACATGTAATCCATGGAGATGGATTCCCAAGGTTGACTAGGAGTAGGCAGAGGAGTATATAGGCCTTTATTCTTGGTGGTTGGTTTGGAAATAACGCAGGCAATGCAAGATCTAACGTACTTCCCAACATCTTGACGAAGGTTCGGACAATAAACATACTTTTGCAGTACCGCCACTATTTTCTCTACTCCAAAATGTCTAGTGACCCGACTGTAGTGCACCTCCCAAATCATCTTGGCATGAACTTGAAGGAACACATATGTGTCCTAGGTGGCATAACAGTGCATCGTGGAGGTGAAAATTTGGAACTTGCTTACCTTCCAGGAGTTTTTGGTATGTGCTGCCGAATTATGGATCGCTCTTGTAAATATGCATCCACCCTGAAGTCTCGTGCCCATAGGATTCGAGCACATTGACTAGCCACATGACTGGTGGTCAACTGAGGTATTCTGTAAGATTATTGGTTCTATCCTTCTTATACTTAATGTTCAAATGGAAATCTTGTAGGTATGTGGACCTTCTTTTATGGAAATCATTTTGCAACTTCCCTTATGTCTGTATGAACTTCAAGGGTCGATGATCTGTGTGGATTACCGTTTCCTTCCCCATAATATAATTCTTCCATTGATGGTAGGCCTACATAATAGAATATATTTCTTTTTCATAAGTGGGATACTTTCAGACTGTGTCTGAAAGTTTCTTCAACTCAAAAAATTCCTTATGTTGGGTCTCAGACCAAAAAAAATTGCTTTCTCTCTGCCCTTGGTGACTTGACTTAAAGGCCAAGTGATATGAGATAACCCAAACACGAACCTGTGATAGAAATTGGCAAGACCCAGAAAGTTGTGGAGCTTTGTTAGAGTGGTTGGGGCTAGCCGGTATCGAATAAATTGTATCTTGGTTAGGTCTCCATTCACACCTTTCTCATCAATGATGTACCCTAGATATTGAACCTTGGTCATGCCAAAAGTACATTTCTCCAAATTGGAACCCAACTTGTGTTGTCATATGGTTTGAAGGACCTGTTGAATATGGTGGGGGTGCTCTTCCCAACTTTGGCTGAAGATCAAGATGTCATCTAAATACACCACCACGAATGAATCGGTGAAGGGTCACAATATTTCTTCCATTAATCTCATGAAGGTTTTTGGGTCATTCATCAACCCGAAAGGCATGACCAACCATTCGAAAAGGCCCTCAGAATTGAACACAATCTTCCACACATCAAAGGGTTTGATATGCACGTGGTGATAACTGGAATTCAATTCAATGTTGCCGAAATATTTGGCCCCCTTGAGCTGGTCCAAAAGGTCATTAATTTGTGGGATTTAGTACCTATTCTAGGTAGTGATCTTGTTCAGCACCTGATAGTCAATACATAGTCTCCAGGTCGCGTCCTTATTCTGTACTAATACAATCGGTCTCCCACAGGGTGATGATCTTGGCTTGATGTGCCCTTTCTAAAACAACTCCTTAATCTGCCTTTTGATCTCACCGTTCTCCAAAACAGATCGTCGATAGATTGGTCCATTAGGTAGAGGAACGGTCGAGGTCAGATCAATGGAATGCTTGTACTGACAGTGCAGAGGTACCCCTGTAGGCGAGGCAAAAATTTCCCTGTACTCCTCCATGACCTTGTCCATATGCTACTGCTGTGTAGAGAGGCCTTGCCTGGAAGTTGTGGCCACAACCTTCTTCTTGCCTTAAGGGAGAATCATAAGGAAAATAAATTTCTTAGTTTGGGAAATAATCTAACTGCATTGCTTTATAGCAATCAAAGGGATGAAAGTAGGCAGGTGCTACCTATGGTATCCTATACAACTTATTTCCCAAAGTAATAATTAAAGAGCGAGGTCTAGATTCATATAAAACATGTTTCTTCCATAAGTATGGTTTTCCTAATAATACATCAAAAACTTCAAGAGGAGCAATATCACATAGTACCTCATCTGTGAAGGGCTTGATACTGTAGGGAAGGTGACACTGCTAATTAATGTAGAGATCTCGTTCTTGGTGAAGCCACCCGATGGTGTACAATTGAAAATGTGTTGTAGTCGGTAGGCCCAACCACTTCACGACCTCTACTGCAATGAGGTTCTTTTGGCTCCCATTATCAACGATGAACTCCAGTGGAGAACCCTTCACCCACATTTGTGAGTGGAAGAGGCATTCTCCATCCTTTATATCTTCAGGCTCATTCTTCTAGATCTTAGTGGTGGCCATGGTGGCACTGGGCTCCGCGAAAATGATCTACTTCCATTTTCTATTCCCCTTGTTAGGTTTTGACTCAGAGTCGGAACATGCGTCTAATTCAAAATCCTTCAGTGTTGGCATTATGATTCTGGTTTGGGTCTCTGGTACAAGTGTTGTACTTGATGGCAACTCACTCAAGTGGAAAAACTCTGTTTCAGGCTCTCAAAAGGATGAAAAATAAGAGGTTTGCAGGTGCATCGTTCAAAAGGTGCGGACCCGCAGGTTCGCCGTCCAGGAAGTGCGGATATACCCGCAGGTTATCCGTTCATAAGGTGCGGTCCCCAGTTCACTCACTCCAATGCAGAGAACCGCGCTCATGTGAGGTTTCTTATGTTTGGTTCTCGGTATTTAGCCCGTCGTTCTTGATCCTATGGTTTTGGCCCGTGGTATAGGATCTAAATTATTTGAACCCCTGTTTGGATCCCTTTTATTGGTTTTCGATGGTTTTGTCCCATGGTTTGAATAAGGGCTTGCCTATAAAAAGGAAAGGAGATCACTTGGCTTGACACTTGTGAAATTTGAATATCTTAAGATCTGAAATTTTGCGTGATTGGTTTTAAAAGCTAGATCTAAATCAAGGAGAAAACTTAAGGTGAATCTATTGATAAGTCGTGATCTATAGGGCGCATGATCAGATCTGTAGATCTGATTATCTGTGGCACATTGGAATACTGTTAATTTGGCCCTAATCAGAGGTTTGCAGGCGATCCACAACATGAGTGTGAGGGTACGTAGCGCAGGAGAAGGCGCAGTGCGAGGGTACGCAGCGCAGCAGAAGGCGCAGTGCGAGGTACGCAGTGCAGAAGAAGGCACAGTGCGGAGGTACGCAGGGAAACAGAAGAACAAGTTGCGGAGGTACGCTGTCAGACGGACAGTGCAGGTGCAGATCTGAGCAGAGGTACGCAGGGTAGCATAACGAGTGGTGCGGAGATAAGCAGAGCAGTAGACCGACCAGGTGCAGATATGCGCAGTTTAGACACATAAGAGCTGCGGGTATTCGCAGGCCACTATTGGTGAAGTTGCGGACATATCTTGAAACATTTGTTGGCTGTATTTTATCTATTGCTGCAGTGTTATGGGTTTATATTTCTGGTAGTACTTTTCTGTTTACAGCATTCTGAGAAGTTGGGTGATTCATTGGTTGATTGTATAAGGAGATTGGGTGATTTGCATGTACTTGATGATTATTTGATCTTCTTGGATCTAGTTTGAAAATTAATGAAACGTGGTCCTTAAAGAAGTAAAAGAGCAAAGGGGGTTGTAGCTCCCTTCCAGGAGAGACTGGAAAACGAGAGAGAGTTGTAGCTCTCTCTGCAGGTTGCAGCCTGCGTACTGGTAAAGGACTGCACCAGTACAAAATCCTTGTAAAAGAAGTTTCTAATTGACAGAAGATAGAGACATATTGCAGCAGGTGGTTTTCACCCACATTGGGTTTCCAACTTATATCTGGTGTTCCTATCTATTTTCTTGTTCTTGTTCATTATTATATGGCACTAACATACAAATTAATGATCAATATCTGAAGAATAAATTAAAGTATAAATCTGGAAGGTATATTGAAAAGAATTTGATAATACTGATTCACCCCCCCCCTCAGTATTATTTCCAACAATTGGTATCAGAGCAGGGTCTTCAGAAGAAGCTTGATCGCTTGAAGAAAGATCTTTCATCATGAGCAACTACGAGAGGGAAGCATCAATCAGGCCACCGATTTTTGATGGGACAAACTTCGTTTATTGGAAGGTAAGAGTTACTGCCTATCTTCAATCTCTTGGTACAGAAGTCAGGGATATCATAGATACAGGGTATACTTTTCCATCAGCAACTCCTACAGATCCGGCTGAGAAGAAGAAATATGAAACAAATGCAAAGACGGTCAATACTCTACTAGGATGCCTATCTCAATCAGAATTTGTCAAGGTAATGCAATTTAAATCCGCAAAAGAGATATGGGACAAGATTTTTCTGAGCTATGAAGGAGATGATCAGGTAAAACGAGCAAAACTTCAAACCCTCAGGATTCAGTATGAAAATATTAGGATGTATAATGATGAAAGTGTGGCTAACTATTTTCTTCGTGTAGATGAGATTGTTAATTGTATGAAAAATTTGGGTGAAGAAATAAAAGAGGCTGTTGTGGTTGAGAAAGTTCTAAGATCTTTGTCCCCTAGGTTTGAATCTAAAGTTTCTGCAATAGAAGAAAAACAGAATCTACAAAGCCTTAAAATGTCACAGCTGCACGGAATTCTAATTGCTTATGAAATGAGGAAAGGAGGTCCATCAGACAGGAGAGAAGATGCCTTCAAGGCTTCAGGCAAAGGCGAGTACTATGAGTCAGGACACGTGTCCAAAGAAGATGAAGAATCAAATTTTGTCAGAAATCTTCAACGGGGCACTGGTCGTTTCCAAGGTAAGTTACATTTCAGATGCTTTGCTTGTGGAAGAGTTGGTCACTATGCTGCCAAATGTCCTCACAAAGATAAGATTGGCAAAGGGAAGGAACCTGTTAGATGGAACAAGAAACAGAATGCAACTAAGAAAAGTTACTACACTCATGAAGACAGTGATGGCCTATCAAATAGTGACGAAGATGAATGAGGTAATGATTATAAACTTTTAATGGCCTTCGAAGATGATGATTACATGGACGCTATAGATGTAGATGGTTTTTATGAAGAGATTTCTCGACTCAAAATATGTTTAGAAGAAAAAGATATGATCATTGATACTATGCAATTCCAACTTGATGAAAAGGAAAAATCTCTTGAGAAGTTAGAACGTGAAATTGTTGGCCTTAGAAAAGAAATTGAGAAAACAAAGGCTCTTAATCATAAATTTGTTAAAGGATCTGAAACTCTGGATGAGATTATCAATGTACAACGTTCTCCACTAATCAAGGTAGGTCTGGGTTATAATGGAGAAACATCTCAAGCATCCACCTCAAAGAGTTATCTTGATGCAGCAAGGAGGAATGAGCAAAAGCCTAATGGAGATCACCAGGTAAGGCAGGGATGAATTACATCAAGAACAAATAAAGACTACCAGGTAAACCAGGGGCAATCCATCTTAAGGGTGAACAAAAGCTACAACCAGCCACAGGTAAAAACTTCTCAAATTGCTTCAAGAATGGATGACAATATAAATTACAATCATTTGGCTGGTACATTTGATAATCACAGAAGTTTCTTCAATAGCCAATGTTTCTCTTGCCATAAATTTGGTCAGAAAGCAGCTCAATGTGTTGCTTATAAGACAATCATGACTAAAGAAGCTCAAAAACAAAGAAGTATGACTGGGATTACGAAAAGGACCTATAACAACTTTTCTGCCCTTGAAAATGAAATTGAATGTTCTATTTGTAATAACTTTGGTCATGAAGATTCTGAATGTAGGAGAAGGTTTCGGCAGAAAAAGGAACAAGCCTCAAGCACCAGAACATGGAGAATAAAGGAACCACAAGCAGAAAGATGTGGGATAGCATTTTATGTAGAAGGACAAGAAAATCTATGGTATATCGACAACGGATGTTCGTAGCATATGACAGGTGATAAAGAAAAACTTGAATCATATACTACTTTAGAAAAGGGAAAGAAAGTTTCTTTTGGAAATGATACCCCTGCAACCATAAAAGGAAAAGGCACTGCTCAGTTGAAAGAAAAGGTCAAAGCTGGAAATGTTTTGTATGTTGATGGCTTGAAGCATAATCTACTAAGTGTCAGTCAGATGTGCGATCAAGGAACAGAGGTAATATTTCGATCAAATGGATGTAGTGTTCGTGATCTTGATACAGGAAAAACAGTGATCAAAGGCAGAAGAACTCCAAATAATCTATACATATTTGAAGAAGGACAACAACAATGCTATTTGAGCAAAGATGATGAACATTGGTTATGGCACCGGAGGTTGGGGCATCTAAGCTTTTCACAAATAAGGAAAGCATGCAAATACCAGGCAGTTCGTGGTCTTCCAGATATCAAAATTCCAGACAACACCATATGCAAATCATGTCAGTTTGGTAAGCAAACCAGAACAAACTTCCCTAAGAAGGAAGGATCAGCCAGCAGGCCTCTTGAACTAGTCCATACAGATGTATGTGGTCCATTTAGTGCAAGGTCACCTCGAGGAGAAGAATACTTTATATTATTCATTGACGACTTCTCCAGGATGGTTTGGTTGGGACTTATGAAACACAAGGACGAAGCATTCGAAAAATTCAAATCTTTCAAAGCCTTGGCTGAAAACAAATCAGATCACAAAATTAAGTGCCTCAGGTCTGACAGAGGTGGGGAGTTTACCTCAAACAAATTTTTCGATTTCTGTGAAGAACATGGAATAATAAGGGAATTCTCTACAGCTAGGACTCCTCAGCAAAATGGAGTGGTGGAAAGGATGAACAGAACGGTCCAACAAATGGCTCATGCTATGCTTGATGAGTCTGGGACTCCCGCAACCTTCTGGGGTGAAGCTGCTTTTGCTGCGGTTGTTATTCTCAACAAAAAATATGTCCGAGTGAACAACACTCAAACTCCTCATGAGCTCTGGTATGATGAGACGCCTTCGGTAAAGCATTTCAAAATTTTTGGAAGCAAATGCTATATTAAGAATAATGATGAACAGCTTGGCAAACTTGAATCTAAAGCAGATGAAGGCATTCTCCTTGGTTATTCTCCCCACAACAAAGCATATAAGTGCTACAATAGAAGACTTGGAAGAATTGTTGACAGCATTGATGTAGTAGTTGATGAAAAAGGATACATTCCTAGGCAAGTAAATTATGAAAATATCGAAGAGGATGAAGGCTACTCTCCAAATCAGATTGATGATGAAGAAGAAACTCAAGAGGCACCAGAGGAATAGATAAGGATAGAAGAGAAGACTCCATCCAGGTACGTTCAGAAGAATTATCCAGAATCTTAGATTTTGGGGCAGGAAGAGGCAGGTTTATAAACAAGAAGAACAATTTCAGAAGCCTCAAGCTATTTGGAATTACTCTCCTCCACTGAACCACAAAATGTAAGAGAGGCATGCAAAGATGAATGCTGGGTCAAGGCAATGGATGAAGAACTTGAGCAGATTGAAAAGAACAACACTTGGGAGTTGGTTCCTAGACCAAAAGACAAGAATGTCATAGGGACAAAATGGATCTTCAAAAATAAGTTGAATGAAAATGGAGAAGTAATTAGAAACAAGGCCAGACTTGTTTGTAAAGGGTATGCTCAACAAGAAGGAATAGACTTTGAAGAAACTTTTTCTCCCGTTGCTAGACTTGAGGCCATCCGAATGTTCCTTGCTCTCTCAAGCTTTCAAAAGTTCAAAGTATTTCAAATGGACGTAAAATCAGCCTTTCTGAATGGAGACTTAGAAGAAGAAGTGTACATTGAGCAACCAGATGGGTTCATCCTTGGGAATGATCCAAATCTTGTATGCAGACTAAAAAAGGCTCTCTATGGTCTTAAACAGGCTCCAAGGGCTTGGTACTACCGTTTGGACAAATATCTTCATCAACAAGGTTTTTCAAATGGAACAGCAGATAGCAATATTTATATAAAAATTGAAAATGACAAATTGCTAATACTTGTTGTGTATGTAGATGATATTATCTTTGGCAGCAATGAAGAAGCTATGAGTCAAAGCTTTGCCTTGGTGATGCAGAAAGAATTCGAAATGTCTTTGCTTGGAGAACTGACATATTTTCTTGGATTGCAAATCCAACAAAATGAAGGCGGGATCTTCTTGTCTCAAACCAAGTATCTCAAGCATATTTTGAAGAAATATGGCATGGAAGATGCAAAACCAGTATGTACCCCCATGGTCACAGGATGTAGTCTCAGTGAAAATGATGAATCAGCAGTAGTGCATCAACCAACCTACAGATCTATGATTGGAAGTCTAGTTTATTTGATAGATACCCGACCAGACATCATGCATGCAGTGGGAATAGTTGGAAGATTTTAGGAAAATCCAAAGGAAACTCATCTTCAGGCAACGAAGAGAATTTTCAAGTACCTTCAAGGAACTCAAAAAGATGGCTTATGGTATCCTAGAGATATATATCTCACACTTCATGCTTATACAAATGCAGATTGGGCCGGAAGCGTGGATGACAGGAAGAGCACAAGTGGTGGTGCATTCTTTATGGGTTCCAGATTAGTATCTTGGTTCAACAAGAAACAGAGTTCGATTGCTTTATCTACAGCTGAAGCGGAATATGTGGCTACTGCATCTTGCTGCACTCAACTCCTTTGGATGATGCAGACCTTGCAGGATTTTCAGATCACTTGTAGTCCACCTATCTCCATCTTATGTGATAATACAAGTGCAATCAACATGTCAAAGAACCCAGTCATGCATTCAAAGACCAAGCACATACTAATCAAGTATCACTTTCTCCGGGAACAAGTGCTTGAACAAAAGGTCAAGTTGGAGTATGTTCCTTCTAAGGAACAAGTTGCTGATATACTCACCAAACCATTGCCCAGGGAGACCTTTGAATACCTCAAGAAAAAGCTGGGGGTTGTTGATGCATCATCCTATTGTTGAATCTCATCTGTTTCAGAGATTGTTGGTTGTACGCAAGTTTCATATGGGGTATACACGTACATTTGCTGGGTTGCGAATTGGTCGAAAATCGAATGGCACAGGTTCAGGGGGAGCATATATTCTTCTAATAATGCATTGTTGGCATTATGGTAGAAGATCTTGGAGGAAGTATAGAAGGAGAACATGGATGCTAATCTGAATAATGCTGCAATATGTCTCTATCTCTTTCACGGTCATCTATGGTGTATGGTGGATTATGGTTCTTCTTGAAGAATTTTTTCTTTTGCAGATCTGAACTTTAGTCAGGGGGAGCATGATCAGCAAAGCAAAGGCCTAAGCATGTTCTCAGGGGGAGCATAACCCTTTGCCCTTGATGTCAAAGGGGGAGAATGACATTGAGGATCTTGAGGTTGCCATCAAGTCCAAAGGGGGAGATTGTTGGCATTATGATTCTGGTTTGGCTCTCTGGTACAGGTGTTGTACTTGATGGAAACTCACTCAAGTGGAAAAAATTTGTTTCAGGCTCTAAAACTGATGAAAAATAAAAGGTTCGCAGGTGCATCATTCAAAAGGTGTGGACCCGCAGGTTCGCCATCCAGGAAGTGCGGATATACCCGTAGGTTATCCGTTCATAAGGTGCGGTCCCCCAGTTCACTCACTCCAATGCAGAGAAGCGCGCTCACGTGGGGTTTCTTATGTTTGTTTCTTGGTATTTAGCCCGTCGTTCTTGATCCTATGGTTTTGGCCCGTGGTATATGATCTAAATTATTTGAACCCCTTTTTGGATCCCTTGTATTGGTTTTCGATGGTTTTGTCCCATGGTTTGAAGAAGGGCTTGCCTATAAAAAGGAAAGGAGATCACTTGGCTAGACACTTGTGAAATTTGAATATCTTAAGATCTGAAATTTTGCGTGATTTGTTTTAAAAGCTAGATCTAAATCAAGGAGAAAACTTAAGGTGAATCTATTGATAATTTGTGATCTCTCGGGTGCATGATCAGATCTGTGGATCGGATTGTCTGTGGCACATTAGAAGACTGTTAATTTGGCCCTAATCAGAGGTTCGCAGGCGATCCACGGCATGAGTGCGGGGGTATGCAGCGCAGGAGAAGGCGCAGTGCGGGGGTACGCAGCGCAGCAGAAGGCGCAGTGCGAGGTACTTAGTGTAGAAGAAGGCACGGTGCAGAGGGACGCAGGGAAATAGAAGAACAAGTTGTGGAGGTACGCTGTCAGACGGACAGTGCAGGTGCGGATCTAAGCAAAGGTACACAGGGCAGCAGAAAAAGTGGTGTGGAGATAAGCAGAGCAGTAGACCAACCAGGCGCGGATCTGCGCAGTTTAGACACAAAAGCGCTGCGGGTATTCGCAGGCCACTATTGGTGAAGTTGTGGACCTATATTGAAACATTTGTTGGTTGTATTTTATCTATTGCTGCAGTGTTCTGGGTTTAGATTTCTGGTAGTACTTTTATGTTTACAGCATTCTGAGAAGTTGGGTGATTCATTGGTTGATTGTATAAGGAGATTGGGTGATTTGCATGTACTTGATGATTATTTGATCTTCTTGGATCCAGTTTGAAAATTAATGAAACGTGGTCCTTAAAGAAGTAAAAGAGCAAAGGGGGTTGTAGCTCCCTTCCAGGAGAGACTGGAAAACGAGAGATAGTTGTAGCTCTCTCTGCAGGTTGCAGCCTGCGTACTGGTAAAGGACTGCACCAGTACAAAATCCTTGTAAAAGAAGTTTCTAATTGAAAGAAGATAGAGACATATTGCAGCAGGTGGTTTTCACCCACATTGGGTTTCCACCTTATATCTGGTGTTCCTTGGTGTGCCTATCTATTTTCTTGTTCTTGTTCATTATTATATGGAACTAACATACAAATTAATGATCAATATCTGAAGAATAAATTAAAGTATAAATCTGGAAGGTATATTGAAAAGAATTTGATAATACGGATTCACCCCCCCCTCTCAGTATTACTTCCAACATTCAGTTCGACCACCAATGACTCCTTGGCCCAACACTCACTTGTGTTGTGAGTGGAGCTCTTATGGAACTCACACCATTTTCCCATGTCCTTCTTTGTCTTAGTGGTGTTGTTATTTTCTTGCGGCTTCAGCAGGTTGTTCTAGGCCACCCTGCCTTAGCTTTTTCCTTTGCTCTGTGGTTTGGGGGTGCCTTTTCCTTGCTTTAGATTCGAAGATCCAAAGTATCACTTCTTCTGTTTAAACTTCTCCTCAATCTTGACAACGTATCGGTACATTGTGCTGAATGAGGAAATGTCTAGGAACTCTATCTCATCTTGGATGTACTTGTGTAGATATTTGCAATACTTTAGTACCAAATTCCACTCAAAATCATTGATACCCAGTTTCATGCGAAGGGTATGGAAAATATTTGTCAACTTCGGCACATCTTGGTCCCTTCCTTGTTGTAGCATGGTCCACTTTATGTATTTACCTTCATAGCTCCTGACATGGTAATATTGTTCCTCGATGGTGTCTCAGAAAGAATTCCAAATGGGTGTGGCTGAAAGAAGTGAGGATTCCCTCTTGTCCTTTTATTCACAGTAGGTTTCCCACATTCCTTGACATGTGGGGTAGCTTTGAGAAGTGCAAATGTAATATTTTCTTGATTGGAAAAGTCATGAATTGAAAAATATACTTCCAACATATTTATCCATTTGTCTACGGTGTCTACATCTATTTTTCCCTCAAATATGAGAATATCAAAGTTAACTTGTACTTTTCAAGGAGTGGTGCCTCCATAGTAGCCGCTGGATGAAGATGTGTAGCATGTGGGTAGCTGTCGAAGGATCTTCGCAAAGATAGCCACTATCGCGTTCCTCTGTCGCTTGAGGGTTTCCTCGAGAAATATTTTGAAAGGATCTCCTACACCCTCGTCTTTATTTTCTTCCTCCATGGGAGGTTGTTGGGTTTTGCAAGGCTAGTCTTGCAAAGGTTCTACCAGTTCGAGCCCTAACTCCTTATACCCTAACCTCGTTGGGGACATGCAAAGAAAAATAGAGAAAGAGAAGACTGCTCTAATACCACTGATCTAGACTTATGCAAGAATGCAAAAAATACAAAAATACCCATATACATAGAGATGCCACAAAAATAAAACTTCATTTCATTAATATCAAAGAACTGAAATATGCTTATGTACAAAAATAAAAATAAACTAGCTTGGACAATGGTGGATTATCTTTGAGAAGAGATGTGGCTGATACATGCCTCTAAAATATGTCACAATGAGGCTCAAGGACCTATTTATTATTGAACAACAAGGGAAAACCCTAAACAACAAAAACCATAACCCAAGGAGATTGAACAATAAGAGTTTGTGGGCCTCATTGGGGTTATTTGGGTAGCCAATTTCCCGGGGTCGTAATTTGGTCATATTATCTCCATTTTGCGCTGACGATACCTTGTTGGAAATATCTCTCCACATACTACATGACTTGTGGCGGGCCCATAACTATAGGTGGCCAACTGTGGACCTCAAAAAAACACCATTTAGGGGGTCAAAACTGATCCAGAAGTCGAGTACCTGAAAAACTGCTAAAAATAGTAAATGCTGCAATAAACAAGGAAACCAATGAAACCAACTAGAGGTCTACGTGGAATAGGTGGGTAGCCACCAGTATCCACCTAGATAAAATTGTTTTAGGCCATTACATGTTTTCTTCTTTCCAACTATAGAAGCAACCTTACTCCCTCCTGACCACACATTCTTCTTGGGCGACACGTTCTCTCTTTGAACCTACAAACCTCTACTAAAACTCAGATCCCTTTGAACCACTAGAACCTTGACATTCTATTGCTTTTGCGGCTAGGTCCTTTAGCCTCCCTGTCTCCATAAGTGAATGTTTGTCTCTACTTGTGTGTCTAGGCCTCTCCTTTGGCCTATTATTTATACTTTTTGTGTGAGTGACTTGGGGTTTTTCCTTGTACATAAAAAAACCATCATTTAATAACTTAAAAACAAATTAGAATAAACAATTAATTATCTTAGGTCCATACCCACAACTTTAGGTCACTTTCCCAACCAACTCCCTTTTGGTTCGTTTTCTCCACTGGGAAATAGGTATTTCCTTCACACCTTGAAATCCCCAGCTCCATGAATTTCCTTGCATACTTAAGGCTGTCTCTACATAAGCCATGACTTTCCCTTGCATGTCCATGACTATCCTCGTAAGTGCCACACCTTCTTTTGTACTTGGCCAAGATTTGTCTTACATGGTGCATGGTTATCCTTGCATGTAACAAGACTTTTCCTTGCACCACAATGAGTGTTCTCACATATTTTATGACTGTCCTTGCATGGGTTGAAAACTTAGTTATCTCACTCGAAACTGAAGATTTGACTTCCTCTCGGTGGCTGACATTCCTTCGTAGTATACCCAGTCTCCTAGTCTCTGTGTTCAGTGACCTAAAGGAGAAGGATTCATTGATAGGGGAAGATTAGTGTTTTTATAGATTGGGAGCAGGAGGACCAGTAGACGTGTTCAAGGTATGACCAAGTAGAGTTGTGGGGTGCACTACATCATCTAGTAGGTCATTTGGTATCTTTTTCAGGGTAGATTGATTTCCATAGTTATTGACACCAAACCTAGTTTGTATTCTTGTATCTATTATTGTATGAGGGGCATGATCCTTAATACGAAAGTCCTAAACTATTGTATTATAGATTGATAATATAACGAAGTTCGGTTCTCGAAAAAATTGTAAAAAGTTATCAATTTGTGCACTAGTTCATTTATTTTTGTATTTATTTTGCTGTGAAAAGTAATTTGTGTCAAATATTCTAAGACCCTAACCTAGATTCTCGAGTTTTGTGGAAAAACAACATGGTATCATAGCCACAAGATTGGGTGAAAAGCCAATCTCTTGGGTACTTAGCCCGCAAGTGACTTTGTGGTGCTAAATTACTCCACAACCCTATACCCTAGGGTTTGGAGTACCTCCCAAGCTACCAACTTTAACACATATAATTAATAAACATATAAAATTTAATAAATTTCGATAACAAACTTATAATTAATTTTAATAGAGAAATGTGATATCTATATATATATATCTATATATATATATATATATATGTTCCAAGGAAAATCCATTTAACTATATAAATTATTATATTGATTTATATTCATAAGTATCATCTTTCAAATTTTTATATTTAGATTGAACTAATAAGTATACAAAAAATAAATATTTATAATCAATTTATTTTTTCTACTAGTTTATATATCTATTTATCTATCAATATATATCATTAATGTTGTGCATATCACATTAAAAATTAAATTAAAAATTTTATAAAGCATGTAATGACATGTATTCTCAAGGTTTTAATAAAATTTAAAATAAATATATTTCTATATATAGAGATGTGAAATTAATATAAATATAAACAATATTAGTAAGAACTAACATCAATTCATCTTAATACTAGATCTACCAAGCGTCGCGAGGAATAAAATATCTAAAGGTGTAAAGATTTCCTCAAGTTTCGCACTCAAAAAGGGATTTGCATGTTGAGGAATTTTATTCTTCTCGATTCTTGGTAGATTTGGAGTTAAGATGGATCTATGTTGGTTCTTGTTCTAGTGTAATTGGTAGCATGATCTATCTTATGGCCCATACTAGACAAGACATTTCCTAAGCAATGGGAGCCTTAAGTTATTTCATCGCTAATCCTATAAGTTAACACCATGATACATTAAAGAATGTATTTACGTATTTGTGGAACACCTATGAATATTCCATTTTTTATCATATTGATGTTTTAAGGGATCCACACTTAGTGGAAATACAAGGTTATGTAGACTCTAATTAGTTATGGGATGGAGATAGAAGGAGACGTATGAGTGGTTATGTTTGGTGGTGTTGTCACTCACTACTTCATCAGTCTTCAATTCCTTAAAAATTCAAATAGCAGTGATGTTTGATGCTAATTTTTGGGCCACAGAAGATATTAGAGCTTAATTGGCCCCTCTCCATTGTCTAGTGGTCAGAAAGAGCTTTCTGTTGAAAATAGCAACAAGAAATGCTAAAAATAGCATTTCTAAAGATAACATTTCAGGATATATTCCAATTTTAATTTGTCCTTGAGTTAAAATTGAGAATTAAAATTCGAATTTAGTCTCACCAGCTGCTTGAAAAATAATCAATTAATTCATCTTGAGTTAATTAGTTGGAGAAATTCAAGCTAGAAGTCTTTGTGAAGTCATGCAACAATTATCCCTTAAATTAAGGAGATTATCCCTTAGTTAAGGAGATAAGGATGAGTTGTATTTGAGTTGTAATTAGTCAGCTCAGTTAACTGAGTTAAGTCCAGTTAAATTAGTTCCAAATAGTTTGAGGAACTAATTGTGAGTTCAGTCAGTTAATGCATGCATACATGAAACTAGTGTACTCTAGATAACTGAATATTCTCTCATAAATAACTCATGCATGTCAGTTCAGACAAAGACCCAGTTGAGATTAAAGGTAGGGATAGTGTACTATCAGTTGCAAGAATTTTCCTATAAGAAAATCTCTTGCATGCAGAAGGAATTCATTCCTTGAGTTTTGCGCAATTTTATAGTGTGTTGGAGCAATGTGTGAGATCAGTGTCACACATGGTTACAACTGGAGCACCCAGGGAAAACAATGCAAGTAAATAGGAGGCTTGGAGGGCAGAGGGAAAGGCAAATGAGTTGTCTAGTCTGCCTATGAGCAGTGAGAGGGATTGTACTAAGATCTGGATAGCTATGAGAGCTAAAGCTTTGTGTAGTGCTGAGATATTTCCACTTGTATGATAATACAAATAGCGGGGTTTTTAGCTGAGGCTTTCCATGGAGTATTCTTTTGTGTTGCATGTGTATTGATTCTTCTTCTCTGTTCTATATGTTCTATTTGATCCTGCTCAAATTGATTAAGCTTCCACAAG
Organism: Pinus tabuliformis; assembly: GCA_031772625.1. Lineage (NCBI taxonomy): Eukaryota > Viridiplantae > Streptophyta > Pinopsida > Pinales > Pinaceae > Pinus > Pinus tabuliformis. The sequence goes on along the minus strand of CM062810.1, from coordinate 76,975,083 downwards.
TTTGATTGTAGAAGTAGATTAAGTATTTTGCTTTAGTCTATTGCATAATTAGGTTAATTTACAGTGAGAATTTATGCACTTTCCAATGGTATATGGAAGTCCAAAAATGGACTCCTAGAGCAGAAGTTAAAGCATTTTTAAGATTACCTTGGAAAGGTCAGAAAATAAAAAATGGCTAAGTATGAGGGAAAAATCGCAATCGGGACTCGTGAGGCTCGTGCATATCGCACATCAACGTTCAGGCGAGTAAGGAGCATTGACGGGGTGAGGAACAATGACCTACCGATCGGTGATATCGCATATCGGTAGTAGGCAGGTCCAGGTGGAGTATATCGTAATCGTCCATCAGCGAAGTCTCATGGCTCACACTTAAGGATTATCGGGCTTCTCGATGCCGAAGGGCAATATCATAGTCTCGCAGTCCCACGATATCAACGATCGATGTATTGGCGTGATTTTAAGGTAAACATTTGTAAGACTACCGACCATGTTATAAAGTAGTGCATTGTCGGGGGACAAGAAAAACAAATACAAAGGAAAGCGAAGAAAAACAAGAGCGGGCTGCCCCCCTTCTCTCTCCTCCATGTGGCAATATGACAGTATTAGGGTTCGACGATCAATGAATTGGTGGTGTTTTGAACTCCAAAGTTCATGTGAGGGGCTAATTTGTGATAAAGTGTTGTATCATCGAGGATGGCCGAAATTCATTAACAAAGGAATGGCTTGCAAAAGAGGGTCGGGCATGCCTTTTTCTCTCTTCTCCAGGGGGGCATGTGATGGAATGTGATTAGTCTTTAGAGCTGACAGGGTAGCTGACATCAACAGTGATGTGGCAGTACAGTTAATGACGTGATAGAGGACACGTGTCACCTAGTTTCAATGTTTTTTCGAGTGACATGCGGCAGTAATGATGTCACCTCGCAGATCGATGATCACAACAGTTAAGGCTTAAGACAATGGTGCAGTGTGACTGCGATACGTGGGACTCCTCCCCCGGATGCGATAAATGACTAGGGCAGGGTCTATAAGAACCTCGCGTCTAGACTGTCAGCCCACACTAAGGAAAAAACATAAAACAGGGAAAAATAGAGTTAAAGCGCTGATATGTGGGAGAATTTGATAACAAAGGAAAAGGCCCCAGATGCGATATTTTAGAAGATCCATTTAATAAATTTATCACGTTCGAGAAATCAGTCGATGAGGGACTTGTGTGTTATAAAGAAAAATGCCCCCGCATAGCAAGTCAAGGCCTTAAGCGCTTTTGAGATGAGCCCCAGTATTCGCTTGTGGCCCTATGAGGAAATTCATAAAAAGGGTTGTAATAAAGGGGGCCTAAGAATTAATTAAATTCCCACCTGTTTGACTATTTTAAATGAATTGAAATCCTGCGGCCATGAGGCTCCAATAGTGTTCTGCAACGATTTAAATGGGCGGATGGGCTGACAACTGCGATAGTTAATGGAGCATGGTGCAAATTTAGAGCAATATGGGGGGTACTTAGGAAGACTTAATAGCACATCATGGTGCTCCACTCCCTCTACATAGAAAATGATCGCTTGGGTATACAACTCTCCCACTTCACTTCCTACTCCATCAAACATGTCACTCAGTCAGTTAAGGCAGAATTGACAGAAACCGAATGAGCAGCAGTGAATTGCCTCAGCAGTAGAGAGAAGCATGATGAAAATAGGGACATGGCTCAATCCAAGTCCAACACTGAAAAATCAAGGGGACACCTCCTCTTTCCTCTCTCTATTTTCTTTCTCTATGCATTTATTTATGCATTTTTTCCAAGAAAGGGATTCGATCCCTGTTGTAATCTTTTTGCGGCAACATAGCCTAACACTGACCAAGCCAGCTAGTCTAGCATGACAGCTGGGGCTCAAGCTTAGATATTTTGTAGACTGTAATTCCAGCTCCCCCTCCTCTTATAAATAGGAGGAAGCAACATTATACAAAGGTTCAAAATTTCTCACCTGTGAGGGCTGGACTCTGTGATACCATTTTTGGCTCATTAATTTGTAAGTGCATGACTTGTATTCTAGACCATGTTACTTCACATAGGAAGATCTTTCAAACATAGAAAAGAAATGGTGGTGATTACCCCTTCTAATTATTACAATATGTTATCCTCCTGTTAATTCCATTATGTTCATATTCTTCTATGCATTCATGATAAATTACCACTATTACAAATATTTCAAGAACTCCTCACAGATTCACTGGTATCAATATGTTATGCATGTACCTATAAGTTCCTCACATATTCATTTGCATCGACGTTGTTAATGGTAGTGCCTATATGGATTATTGAAATTATATCTTTAACATTTGCGCTTCATGAACCATAACACACAACCTCTCTTCCTCTCATTATATCTCTTTCTGACTCAGATAAGTATAGGAATTCTTAAAGCTGCAAGCTCTATGTGTTATGAATGGAATTCTTGATGCCATAAGCTCATATGATGAGTTACTCCTCCTCCTCATCCTCTATCATTTACTCAACAAATCCTATTAAGATGTAATCCCCTTTGAAGTAATTGACCTCTGCTGTCCTATGTGATACTTCTGGGAACTGTGTGTGTGAGGGAATATCTGAACTACACAGCTCATACCTTTGGAGGAATGTGTAGAATTTTCTCTACAAATCAGCTAGCCCACTGATATCATGTAGAAATTTCACCTGCAGATCAAACTGATATATGCAATGTACTAAAGCATAATACTATATCTACATCTACCATAAACTTTGCGGAAGCTATTCAACCATGAGAAACATCAAGCATCAACACATATGACTGATCAGAAGGAATCAATCACACATAACACAGAATAATTTATCCAGGAAAAGCACCAGCCTAAAACCCCATCTCTGTATTATCAATTAAGTGGAAATCCTCAACAACATACAAAAAGAATCAGCTCAAAAGCTATCCTACTCTCTCTGTACATTGATGATGTAGCTCATAGACTACTTAGGCCTAAATATATAGGCCAGAAGTCCTCCAAGCCCCTATTTCTTTGTGCATTTTTTTATTGGGGTCCAATTACATAACATGTGTGAATTAGCCCCAGTCATACCTGCTGTCTCAGGTCGAACTACACAATCCTTGAGGACTAAAATTCCTCCTGCATGTAAGGAATATTCACTAGAAATATCCTAGCATCTGATAGTACACCGTCCCTCATCTGATCTCAACTAGTTCTTTGTTTGAATTGCTATGCATGAGTTATTCATGAGAGAATCTTCAGTTATTTGAAGTGCAATAGTTATATGCAAGCATGCATTAACTAACTAAACTTAATTTAAACAAAATGTTTAAATCAATTATAACTGGACTTGACTCAGATAACTGAGCCAACTAATTACTACTCAAATTAGAACTCATCCTTATCTCTTTAACTGATGGATAAATTCCTCAATTAATAGATAAATTGTTGCATGTCCTCACATAGACTTCATGTTTGTTTTTTCACAAATAATTAACTCATGGAGAATTAATTAATTTATTTTCAAACAACTGTTAAGTTCAAATTCGAATTTTACTTCCTATTTTAGACTAGGGACTGTCTAAAAATAGGAATCCAACTTGAACACTGATGCCCAAACTACTATTTTTAGCATTTCTTGTTGCCATTTTCAACACTGCCTCTCAACAAGAAAGGCATTCAACTTGAACCCAATCTTGTACCTCTAGAATGTTCCGCATGCAATACTTCTACCAAGTGTGGTTGCTCCAACAACTCTTGGAACAAAAAAAACTCCCCACTGACCCCTCTGTTGGGCTAGAAACATACTCTGATGTTGAAGCTCTACCTGGTGTTGACAAGTGCTACCTCTCTGAACTCTGAGATTCTACAACACTCCATGCATCTCGCATCGTTGCACACCTCTCTGTGCCATCCTGAACTGGTGCAACACTCCTGTGCCTCGTGCATTGTTGCAGCCTACTAGCTCTACACAGTCTTGAGACTCTTGCACTGTAGCTCTCTCTGCCGCTCCATCCGCATCTATCTCTACCCAATCAGTCAGTCCTGCTACTCCTCATCGAGGCTCCTGTAGCTAATTCAAATCAAAGAGGTTAGGTACCTCAAAGATCCTGCCCCTATTCCAGCCTTTTTGGGACGATCACTCCACGTCACCCCATCTCCTACCTGGAGGTATGGATGCATGTGGTCCCTCTACCCACCTGGCTCGAAGTTTCACCCTACTGGAGGTCTCTGCATAAGTGGATGCCTCCACTCTGTCTCCTCTCGGCTTTCCCAATTGTGGCTGCTCCACAACCTCCTGAAGCTGCTTCACCAATTGTGGCTCCTCCACAATTGTCTGAGACTTCTTCTGGCGCTGCATGTTGAGAGGTAATTTACTCTCCCTCTCAACCACCAAGTATCTAACCTTTGCCTTGCTCCTCAAGGCTTTGCATGCATTTTGTACCTCAAGTGCATATAGGTTCTTGGCTAGCACACCAATTTGTTTCCACTTTCCCACCGTCACGAAATTTTCTAGAAAAAGAGCTGATTTTAAATCAGCGATATCTCCCTCATCCAAACTCTGATTCAGCCGATTTTGTTTTTTGAATTTGGGTATTTTTCTGCAAGGAATCCAAATATGCTATTTGTTTATGAAAATTTTGTACAGAAATTTTCATATCTTCTCTGCAAACTCTCGACTAAAAACTCAAAACTTTGAAATCTCCTCTCAGTATATTGTTCTCTCCTTTGATCACCTTTGCTCTGATACCATGTAGAATTTTCTCTACAAATCATATAGCTCACTGATATCATGTAGAAATTTCATCTGTAGATCAAATTGATATATGCAATGTACTAAAGCATAATACTAGATCTACATCTACCATAAACTTTGCGGAAGCTAATCAACCATGAGCAACATCAAGCATGGACACATATAACTGATCAGAAGGAATCCATCACATATAACATAGAAGAATTTATCCGAGAAAAGCACCAACGTAAAACCCCATCTCTGTATTATCAATCAAGTGGAAATCCTCAACATCATACAAAAAGAATCAGCTCAAAAGCTATCCTGCTCTCTCTGTACTCTGATAATGTAGCTCATAGACTACCTAGGCCTCAATATATAGGCCACAAGTCCTCCAAGCCCCTATTTCTTTGCGCAATTTCGATTGGGGTCCAATTACATAACATGTGTGAATTGGCCCCAGTCATACCTGCTGTCAACCTCAAGTCCAACTACGCAATCCTTGAGGACTAAAGTTCCTCCTGCATGCAAGGAATATTCACTAGAAATATCCTAGCATCTAATAGTACATTGTCCCTCATCTAATCTTAACTGGGTCTCTGTCTGAACTGCCATGCATGAGTTATTCATGAGAGAATATTCAGTTATATGAAGTGCATCAGTTATATGCAAGCATGCATTAACTAATTGAAGTTACTTAATTTAAACAAACTGCTTAAATCAATTATAACTGGACTTGACTTAGTTAATTGAGCCAACTAATTACTACTCAAATTAGAACTCATCCTTATCTCTTTAACTAATGGATAAATTCCTCAATTAATAGATAAACTATTGCATGTCCTCACATAGACTTCATGTTTGATCTTTCACAAATAATTAACTCATGGAGAATTAATTAATTTATTTTCAAACAGTTGTTAAGTTCAAATTCGAATTTTACTTCTTATTTTAGACCAGGGACTGTCTAAAAATAGGAATCCAACTTGAATTGCTAAAAATAGAACTTCTATTTTTAACACTTCCATTTTTCATTCCCTGTTGCCCAATCCAACACTGATGCCCAAACTGCGATTTTTAGCAGTGCTATTTTTAGCATTTCTTGTTGCCATTTTCAATAGAATGAACCAAGCCCTCCTATTTCCTTTTATTTTCTCTTTTTTTTTTGTGACAATTGAAGTGCTGCAACCCCCTCACATATAACCTTACAAGCACTCCTCTATTTAATATATGCTAAGAACTAGTCTACAATCAACCCAGAGACTGTCTCTAGGGGGATTTTCTTGTCTCCTACTGCACTTGTGTTGCAGGTGCAAGATTTAGCGACAACAGGTGGTTTGGTGGAGCAGTGAGTTAGATGAGCAAACAAAAATTTATTCACTTTATTCGCCACATAGGGAGATTATATGGAAGGTACTCATTACTTTAAGGAGGTCATCTAGCTTATGTAATTATGTTTAGAAGTAGGTTTAAGTGGTGATTAAGTGAAAATGGTATCACAATTCAATATGATGCTAATAATTCCATTTTCCTAACTAGGAATCCAACCATTCATGCAAAGACAAAGTATATATGTATATGATACCATTTAAATAGGAACATGGTAAAGGATGAAAAGGTTATTTTAAATATAGTTGAGTCCTTGCAGAATGTTGCAAATGCATTGATGAAATTAATGAGCAAAGGTAAATTCAAGTGGCGCTATGAGTCCATAGGCCGGTGGTCTTGTTGTTCCTCAGATTGTTTCTAAAGGCATTCAATGAGGACCAATAATCCTCCCTCTTGAGGTTAAAGGATCGACTTTCCTCAACCACAAAGGGTATCCCTGTAATTATGTGAATGGTTTTCTACGACATCCTTTAAAAAATAGCTAGATTATAGATAAAGAATTTTGCAAAATAATTGATGGTAAGACTTAGAATAAGTGAAACTCGTATATAAATGAATCATCAATAACATAAACTTTAAATTTAAAATATGCAATTGATACCAATAAGTGCTACACATAACTTACAAGGAAAGTACATAATAGAATTATCATAATATAAAATTAAAGTACAAACATAGAAAGATAAACAAGAAAGCAAAAACAATACTAGTATGTATTTGTATTTAAATGAAACGTATAATGAAATTATATGACTTCATGTATCCATATAATTCTAGTCCGCAACAAATCAATCAGAATTATTATTGAAATTTTCCAAATAATATATATTTGAAAAGTAATAAATCAATTAATATGTATGAAATGAATTATCAATTCGATCATGTCAAACTATTAATTATTCACCTATACCAATATATACAAACATAAAATTAGCAAAACATAGAATACTGAAAATAAGCACCATTAATCATAATTTCCTATAACAAAATCATACTGTCATCATGGAGTAAGAAAACATAGTGTGTGCGCTATGTCAATGCAAAATAAAGTCTCGCATCCAAAAGTCGGCTCCTGCTTTGATAGCTTACAATATTTTTGTTTTCATTAAGAGTTGGTTCCCATTTATGTTTTAATAACATATCCTTTAATAATAATCTTATGATTAATGCTAATTTATATTATTGGGCCTATTGTTGAATAAATTATTTCTTTACTATAATTCATTCAAACCAATTCTTTAGGCTCAAAAAATTAGTATATTTCCAATTAATTTTCCTACATCACATAAAAATAATAAAAGTTTTTAAAAAGTACATAATAATTCAGAAACAAATGCAATAAATCTATTTTCTTACTTGATTACATTAATATTTTCTTAAAATAATTTTAAATAAAATTGTTACACGTAAAAATATATTTCCAGTGTCTCATACTATGCATAATATAATTGGATTATTTCTTGATTTGCTATTCACATTAAATATCAGTAAAGTTTTATCCCAATTAACTTGTAAATGAAAAAATCTAAAATCTAAAATGTATATAGTAAAAATAGTTTGCAACCAAAAATCTTCAATGTTACGCAATAATCCCATCATCAAAGTAAATAAAGATGGGGGAGGGAAATGGGCAACTAGATTCCAAAATCCAGAAGAAAGGTGCTTGAGATTTAAAAGTAACGTGTGAGTCTAATGCATCTGAGGGTCATAAATGTTTATGATCGATGGGTCTTAATCATATTGGATATCAGATATCAAAGGTGCTAGTTAATTAATGCCTCCTAGGTTGTTCATGTGTAATATTTAATAATTTTTTTTTTTTTTTTTTAATATTATATGGTGAATCGGTAATTGTTTAGCCTAATCTAGGAGAGACCCAGGATCAAACTTGAACGCTGCCACTATAACACCAAAAGCATAACCAATCACCTGCGAATCAGTTATACTAAGTTCCTATGATTTTGGCAAGAGCAGACTCAACGAGAAAGGAGAATCCGCCCCTCTAACCGCCACCACAGCAAGCTGCTAAATGTACATTTTTTAAAACTTTTGAAATACACCCCTTTTTAATAAACAAAAATCATGCCCATCAAAATGTGGGGAGAGGAATATTAATTTCAAAGGTGCAATGTGATAAAATCCAAAGGCGGAGGATCGACGAAATCTAAGGTGGAAATTTATAATGGGTATTAAAAAATTCGTTACATAACCTTTAAATTTTACCCGATTATCATTATATTTCTCACCTGCCTTATGTCAAACCTTCAATATTTACCCGATATCATTATATTGCTCACGCACCTTATGTCAAGATAGGCATAAACATAAGTTTATTTAATAAAGTTTAAATATTTTTCACTTTTACAAAATTGTTCTTTGTTATAAAAAACATATATATTATGTTATTTTAGGGAAAGTGAATTCTCAACCATGCACCATTATATTTATAAAAAGTCTTTTATTTTGTTATATCTATCATCATATAATTACCCTTATTAATAAATTATAAAATTTATAATTTTTAAATGATTTCATAAGATTTATGGTTTTCTTTAATGGAAAATAATTTTATGGATTATAAAAGATATGAAACCAATGTTAGAATTTCAAATTTAATAAGAAGATTTTTAATTTGACTCAAAACTATAGTGTATGCATTTATTATGAATAGAATAATAATAATATTATAGAATTTGATGCTTTAGATAAATTTGAAAGAGACTTTGAGAGTGTTATATAAAAAGTTTTAGAATTAAATTTTAATAGGCCTTATGATATATACGAGTATAAGACAAGGTGGATAAGTTATAAAACTAATGAGGTTGAGTATTATAAGCTGAAAAGAAGCAAATTCATATATGATTTAAAAAAAAAACCTATTTCATAATGTTGATACAATAAAAGGATAAAGTATGGATTTGAGGGGTGAGACTTAAAAAAATTTAGAACAAAATTACAGACAAAACGAGAAATCTAGCTCAAAACCTCCCAAAAAACATGAAAAAACAACTTAAAAACGAAAACTATGTATGTTAGAATGATGTTTTTTTGGGGTAAGTTTTCAACATTTTTTTTAAAATGATAGTAATTTTTTTGTAAAAAAGATGAAAAAACACCTTGAAAGCAAAAAGTGTTGATGTTAGAACAACATTTTTATTTATTTAATTGTTTATTTATTTCGGGTTATAATTTCAACACTTTTTAGCAATGATATTAAATATAAAATATCAGGGCTTTGAAAAAACTTAAAATTCCAACAATTTTCGGGTATGGCATTAAAGATAAAATATTATTCCTCTAAAAAGCCTTAAAATTCCAACAATTGCCATCCATGTCGTTAAAGATAAAATATCATGACTCTAAAAAATCCCTAAAATTGTAATTGTTTTCAACCATAGCATTAAAGATAAAATATCATAACTGAGAAAAACCTTAAAACTTTGACAAATTTTCAACTATCGATTTAAAAACTTTAAGTTTTCAACATATTTCAACCATGATCTTATTGACAAGTTATATGACTATTTATTATTATTATTATTATTATTATTTTTAATTTTTTATATACTATTTACTATTTATTTGTTTTTTATTTTAGAAATGAACATCTAAATGAAAGAGTCATTATTCCAAGAGTAATTTTTATTTTAAAGGCTAAAAGTATAGCTCTTTTCAAATCTTAGCCTAAGACAACTTATCCCATTGCAATGAAAATCTAAAAATCAACCATCCAAATGACGTATCCCCTTTTAATGAAGCATTAAAATTGGAACATTTTGTAAAGCTATCTTATACCAAATGATAACAATAAATAATATCATGACAATATCACTATATAATTTAAAAATTCAACATTAATTTCTAATATTATTTTACTTTTAATTAAAATATCAACATTGGCAGATTGAATATAACATAAATTATTTTTGTAAGTCATTTTTGCATTGTGGATATTCTAAACAAATGAATTCTTCATAATTAAAACATTTAATCCAACAAACATATAAATGACTCAGACTTTCATGTAAGATCATATGGAAGTTAAAATATTTATTTCAAGTTACCATGCAAACACCATTTACATAAAATGTCTTAGACAATTATTAAAAATCACTCATAGGTTGTGGGACACCATCATAATATACAACATCTTTAGATGAATGACTGGATGTAGATGAATATGACCCATATTCTTCTCTTTCATCAGCTTCTGTCCCATCTGATTCAACGTGCATAACCACCATTTCAGGTTTCAAAAGTCTTCTAGATCTATGAGTGAGTTCAACATATTCCCATCTTAATATTATTTCTTATGGTAACAACCTCTTCAAAATCTTTATGGTCCTAAAGCAAAGAGTTCCTCTGTTAAATTGAAGTCATAAACAAGTATGTAAACATCCTTCAATTTTAAGAGTAATTGCAACAACGATTTATATTTGTATATGTTCTTTTTCTCTTTCTGCCAATTTTTTTATCAACTACTTGTACACACCATTGAATGAGTGGGTATTTGTAGCATACCAAAGTACGCCAACAACTGTAACATCTTCATTTTCTTTAATGACCTTTATAACCTTAGAAACCTAGAATGGATAGCTATGTGGATCTCCATCTGCTAACACTATGATCATGTAACCCTCCTTAACATCCTGCACATAACCCTTGTAAAGGTTATCCATGGCTTCACGTTGTGAACATGATCTTCTAGAACCAACATACGTTTCTCTTTCTTCTACCTACGAAGAATTAATAATAGCTTGATATTGTTGTTGTTCAACAATGTTTCTTTCCTCATGTTCATTTGGCATTTTATTGTGGCCATATAAGTGGAGCCTTCAAAAGCATATCTTCATTTCTTGATCTTGAAATGATATCACTTTGATTATTGAAAAAAGACTCCCACCAAACTGAATCAACAACATCAAAGTACTCATATGTATCTCTAATATATATTTTAATTTCTTCCATGCATTCAAAATAATTTATATCTCTCTTATGCTTTCGTGCATTATGGAGTTTAGAATCTAATTGTAATAACAATATATTTGATACAAATATTAGATGATCTGGAATGAACTTCAAAAATGTTAAACCTGACGATGACTCCCATTTTTGCATAGTTTGAATACTTCTTGCTCTATATATGTGTTTTCCCATCATTTTTTTTGATACAAAATTGATGTTGGAAGCTAATGTCATTAAGTTGTTCAATGCATTTCTCCTCACCATGTGATCTTAGAATAAACCTTCGCATGTCAATAGTTTCTTCCAACACATGGAAAATAAGCTATGAAATGTGGTTTGTTAGTACATTCAATTAATGATGGCAGGATTCTAACATCCTTCCTCAATGTTATCGAAAAATGAATATACAATTTATTAATATGGTCATGAATGTGTCCGCATGTCAATAGTTTCTTCCAACACATGAAAAATAAGCTATGAAATATGGTTTGTTAATACATTCAACTAATGATGGCAGGATTCTAACATCCTTCCTTAATGTTACTGAAAAATGAATAAGCAATTTATCAATATGGTCATGAATGTGTCCAACAAGGAGGAAACCAACCTTTACCTTTTGAAAAAATCTCAACTCAACAAGCATGTTTAGATATCCAAAAACAATTTAATTTTTGTTTTCATGACTAGTGTTGTCTAATTGCAAATAGAAAATTTCAGTAGTATTACCATACCAATGAGAAACCACATCATGAATTATGGTTATGGTTAGATTTGTATCATTATGAATATTTGGACTTGTGAAGTAAACCTTTGGAAACATTTTTCCATTAAAGACCATACAACAAACCAAGTGAAATTGAATAAATTTTTTCTCCTATAAATTTTTTGGTGTGCAGACAAAATATGGTAGAATCATTTTCTTCTGGTCCATACCATCAATTATCAAGCCCAAATATTTATTTCGATTATCATAACACTTCTTTCGATGCTTATACAATTTTTTCTTTCACTTCTTTGCTGATTATGGTGCTCTTGAAGTGCTTTGACAATGGAATATGCACATAACATAACAAAACCTATTACTAAATATATTTTCATAGTTGATAACTATCCAATTTTAAAAAATAATGTTTTGAATGCATACCTCTTTCAACCCTTGACATGTATCCCATTTTTATTTAAGAGAAGCACATGTACTGCAAACCCCCATCCTTGTCTTCTTAGGAATACAAACATTGTTGAATTCGTTCTTCCATATCCTCGTAAAATATAAATATGTAATAAAATTACCATCTCCTTCAACACCTTATGCATATTATTTGTGTAGATTTATTATCTTGAGAAATTAACAGGAATTATTGAATATGGTTGGATAATAGAATGGCGCAAAGAAATGCTTCCACATCCTTATCCTTTCTTGATAGTGCATCTGCAACAACATTTTGCTTCCCTTTTTTGTATATGATTTCAAAGTCATAACCCAACATGATCCGGATTTAATCAGGAACACAACAAATTATAAATATAACCATAAATACAGAGATGCAGTAGAAATGACACTTCCTTTCATTAATATCAAATAATGAAATATGCTTACAAACATTATCGAAATGAGACTGAGACTAGCTCGGGTGATGGTAGCTTATCTTTGAGAAGAGATGTGGTGGCTACATGCCTCTGAATTGTGTTACAATGAGGTTCGAAGGCCTATTTATTGTTGAGAAACAATGGAAAACCCTAAACATCCAAAAATCTAACCCTAGGAGATGAAACACCCTATGGGCCCCATTTGGGTAAATTGGTACATCAACTTCCCGAGGTCGTAACTTTGGCATATGATCTTCGTTTGATGCGCACAATATCTCGTTAGAAAGATCTAACAGAGGACTAAAAATTTACAATGACCAACGTCTTCCATGAGTAATGTTGTCCCTAGTTAAAAAACGTCGTTTAGGGCCTCAAAATGGCTCCAGAAGTTCAGGACTTGAAAAACTGCCAAAAATAGTAAATTGTGCTACAATTAAGGAAACTGAAAAACTAAAAGAGACAGTTGTGGGGGTCCAAGTGGGATAGGTGGGTGGTCAACAAAATCCACCTAGATCATTCCTCCCCCCTTAGGAAGCAATGGTCCCCATTGCGTTGAGAGGCTCCATGAGATGGGGAAGCTTCTGCTAAACTTGGTCCTTGGTGACCTCTTCTGCAATCTTTGATGTGTCTAGTAATGGTGGGAAGCATGGTCGAGGGAGGTCCACATTGAACACTCGATGCAAGCCAAGGAATGGGGGAATATTGTGCTCCAAAGCATTGTTTCCCACAACCTTGGCAATGGTGTAAGGACCATATCGCAGTGGTCTAAGCTTTCGATGGGATCTTGTAAGGTGTTCTTTCTGCAGATGCAACCAGACTTTGTCACCCACTTGAAACTTGTGTGGCACCCGATGTTGATCATGTGACTGCTTGTACTTGGAATTTTCTAGAATGAAGCGAAGATATATCATCCTTTTAGGTAGAGGTGCCTCGGGAGTCATATCGAATGAATGCTTGACCTGATAGTGCAACAGTACCCCTGTGGGTGAGGAGAAGATGTTCCTGTATTTTTTCATGACCATATCCACCTGCTTCTGCTACGTGGAGGAACCCTTCTCGGGGGCCATGGATGTGGCTACGATCTTCCCCTTACTTTGAGAGTGAACCAGAAATAAAATGAATTTCCTAGCCCGGGAGATGATCTTACTGCATTTCTTAGTAGAGATCAAAGAGGTGGCGGTAGGTGGGCCTACCTCCAGTATCTTGTATAATGAATTACCCAAAGAAATAATAAAAACGTGAAGCCTTGACTCATACACAACATGTCACTTCCACAAGTATGGTTGGCCTAATAATACATCACAAACATCAAGAGGTGCAACATCACACAATACCTCATATGTGAAGGGCTTGATGTTGTAGGGAAGGTGGAACTACTAGCAGACTCAGAGATCTTATCCTTGGTGAAGCCACTCGATGTTGTATGGTTTCGGGTGTGGTATGGTCAGTAGGCCCATCCAGTTCACGACCTCTGTTAAAATGAAGTTCTTTTGGTTGCCACTGTCGAGAATGAATTGCAGCGACGAACCCTTCACCCACATTTGTGAGTGGAAAAGATGCTCCCCCTCCTCTGGATCTTCAGGTTCATTCTTCTAGATCTTGGTAATGGCGACAGTGGTACTAGGTTCTGCATCAATGATCTACTTCCATTTTTCATTCCTCTTGTCAGATTCTGACTCAGGGTCGGAACATGCATTTGATTATGAAGCCTTTAACTCAGCCACCAACGACTGCTTGGCTCGACACTCACTTGTGTTATGATTGCGGCTCTTATGAAACTCACACCACTTTCCTATGTCCTTCTTTAACTTCGCGGTGTTGTTCTTTTCTCGCGGCTTCGACGAGTTGTCTTGGGTCACACTGTCTTGGATTTGTCCTTGGTTCTGCGGTTTGGGGAAGCCTTTTCCTTGCTTTGGATTCACAAATCCAAAGTCTCGCTTCTTCTATTTAAACTTCTGCTCGATCTTGACAGCATATCGGTACACCGTGACAAGCGATGAGATGTCCAGGAACTCCATCTCATTCTGGATGTACCTGTATAGTTAGCCGCGATATTTGAGTATCAAATGCCACTCAAAATCCTTGATACCCAACTTTGTGCGAAGGGTATGAAAAATGTTGGTAAACTCTAGCATGTCTTGGTCACTTCCCTGCCGCAGCGTGGTCCACTTTATGTATTTATACTCATAGCTTCCGATAGGGTAGTACTACTCCTTGATGGCATCCTATAATGAATTCCAAGTGGGTGCTATTGAAAATAGTGAGGATGTACTTTCATCCTTCTGCTTGTGGTAGGTTTCCCACAAATCCTTGCCATGGGGGGTGGCTTTGAGAAGAGCAAAAGTAATCTTTTCCCGACTAGAAAATTTATGAACATAAAAATACCCTTCTAACAGATCTAACCATTTATCTACGACATCTGCATCTATCTGACCCTCGAATATGGGGATTTCAAAGTTAACTTGTACCTTAAAGGGTGTGGCATTTCGAGAGTAGCTGATGGAAGTAGATGTGTCTCCCATGGGTAGCCCCTGAAGGATTTGGGCAAAGTTGTCCATTATCGTGTTCCTTTGTTGCTCGAGGGATTCTTCAAGAAATATTTTGATAGGATCTCCTGCCCCCTCATCTTTCTTTTATTCTGCCATGGGAGGCCATCAGGATTTGCGAGGCTAGCCTTGCAAAGGTTCGACCAGTTGAAGCCCTAACTCCTTATATCCCAACCTTGTTGGGGACATGCAAAGAAAAACTGAGAAAGAGAAGACCCCTCTGATACCACTGATCCAGATTTAAAAAGGAACATGAAAAATTACAGATATAACCATAAATATAGAGATGCAACAGAAATAACACCGTTGGGCCTCCAATATGCCCATTTTTCCATCATACAAAACTGCCATTTATAACCTAAATTCTGACACCAGCATACTCATTTCACGTCATAATTCCATCATTTATCACCAAATCACATCCTATGTGTCGTGGTTGATTATCATTAGTTTTATTAGATTTTCTATGATTAAAGATGATTATGCCATGATTTACTAATGATGGTTTTGCTAAGATCATTTTCATAGGGTT
This sequence comes from Pinus tabuliformis, assembly GCA_031772625.1. Classification (NCBI taxonomy): domain Eukaryota; kingdom Viridiplantae; phylum Streptophyta; class Pinopsida; order Pinales; family Pinaceae; genus Pinus; species Pinus tabuliformis. Next base: position 76,959,335 of record CM062810.1, on the reverse strand, counting down.
CCATCACTTAGTTTCTTCACAAGCCAATAGAGTACGGAAATAACCAATTTGGGGCTTTGACGCCTTCAGAATGCTTATAGAGAAACCAAAAGAGGTTATTGTCAAAAATAATGTTGTAATAAATTTCCATAACCTGGATTGCACCCAAGTCACTCATGTGGGTCTCTAGAAGGAAATTCACAAATTTGCCCAAATCTGCAATAATGTTCAAACTACCCATTTCCGCCTCGATTTACGTGCAGGTGAAGGCGAATGAAAAAAATCTTGAACATGGGTTTCGGTCCCAGTATATCCAATTTACTAACTTTGAAATTGTTTTCTAAAATTCCTTACAGTTTGGAAGATATGCGAAGTTCTTTGAGGCTGATTTATATAAAATAGCCAAGTTTGTACTTAACAGTCAAATTCGGATCTACCTATTTTTATGCCACAGTTATGGTTTGATAAGTTCTTGTCCTATGTTGGGATTAGTTGAGTATTTGCAATGCTAAATAGAACAAGTCTTTCCAACAATCTAATCTGGAAGATTGATTTAGCCGCGCTATTAAAATTTGCTATGTATAGTTCAGGTTGTTTTTAACTAAATCAATGCTTATAAAGGCTACTCTGTAATAACTAGGAAGGTAGCGAACAAAAGGATATATTGCCATTTGTATCTTTTATCTCCAGAAATATATTTTTAATGCTATTATGATGGCGATGTATTGAGTTCAGATTAATTTGTTGGATGGTTCACTGTGAATTCATGAATTAGCTGTGATTGAAGCTTTTCGTTCCCTGTAGGTAAGTAAGCTCCCCAAGTATGGCTGGGCCCACCACTATCTAGGATCAAATTTGTATCATTTCTTAGGAATGTAGTTGTGTGATAGTTATAATTGCTTCTTGGTTATCTTCGGTTTATCAATTATTTATATGCTGCGTGGAGGTTTCTATTGAATTTGAAACAATTTTAGTATGATGACTATGTGATGCATTTTCAAGTCCTTTACTCCAACAATTTGAATGTATGGTTCTTGTGTGATTGGCACTCCTACTTCTAAGGCAGAGTCATACTCTGTTCTCTTAAGCACCAACCGTATTGCCCTGACTGTGCTCTCGAGGTTATATAAAACTTGTTTTAATCATATTATAAACTGAATGCTTGTGGTAAGTTGGTCCATCCGATGAAAACGCAGAGAAACCCTTGAACAGAAGTCAAGATAATTCATAAAGTAATCAAGATTGATCTCGTGTGAATTTAATTATGCATGAAGAGGATTTTAGTTGATTCAAATAAATCACATCTGCTTGTTTCTTTCAGTGATCAAATTGGTTAGTTTCATTCCGAATTATTGTCAAAAATGCATGTGCCATAGGGGTATTCATTCTAGATTAATTGATCAGAATAACTTGACTCATCATAAGTTTGATTTAATCCAAATCAATTGGTTTTCTGCTAAATTATTTTCATGACTGGGTGCCATAGAAATATTGCATTCCAGATTGATTGATTAAGTTAGCTTAACATCGTTTAATCTTATCTTGTTTCTCAAATAGGTTCTCAATTTCTTAATAAATTTGCAGATTGATTTTGGAGTTCAAGAGAACGATTTAGTTTTAGTTTCCAGTGCAATTTTCCTTGCTTCGTTTCAAATACTTGAGTGCAGTACCATAGCTTAGAGTTTGAGATTGTTTACGAAAAATGTAGTTTCGAGCCTAAGGTAATTTCCATCACATGCGTGCTTGATTTGATTTCGAAATAGGTTGTAGTCAGCTGTGTGACTTACCTTTCAAAATAGAGTATAGGTTTAAGTTTATCAATTTGCAGACAAACTTTCATTGGTTTGACAAGAAGAGTTGGTATTTCATTGAGTTGAGTTTTCCTTTCATGATGATTGAATGCCAGAAGATTGTATTTTGTTAAGGGTTTGATAGCAGATTTGAAGTTATTGTGTCTTTTTAATTTCAAGTACATGATTTAGATTTGTACTTAGTTAAACAAGCAAGAGGATTGAATAGGTTTCTAGTTAGAGATTCTTCTGAGTTGTGTCCAAGAGTGAAGCTTATCACATATTTGAAGTTACCTTTGGAAATTTTAGTTTCAATTTTACTTGTCTTCCAAACATGTTTGAAGTAGATTAGAATTTGCAACTTTTTCAAGAGTAGCATAGGTAATAGATTTAGGGTTGCTTAGGGTTTTCATGAGATATGATTTATTTGATAAAGTGTTTTAATTGGAAGCTTTGTCTTAGCATATATCTTGTGATCTAGATTGGGATTTCATTTAAGTATAGGTTCATTAAGAGTTTCAAGTTAGAATTTGATTATTGATTCTGCTAGCTAGGGTTTGATGAATTTTGTGCTAGATTCAACTAACTCATTTCATAAAGGAAACCATTAAATCTTTGAAATACAAACTGAATAAAGAAGTGTAGTGCAGCTCATGTTTACGAGCCTAGATTGACATATAAATATTGGAGGATTAATTCATCAATTAAAACTCTCAACATTTTGGCGTCGTTGCCGGGGAATTGTAATTTTTTATTTAGGTAACTATTATCAGAGTTTCAGGATCTTGTAGGGCTGTCAGAGGGCAAAGAGTGTACAGTAAGATGTAAGTGAAGAGCCATGCATCAACGTTTGTGGGGTTTCTCCAAAGTATGACTGATTACTGCTTGTTCTTGAGTTTTTATTTCCTTTTATTTTATGCGTAGAAGTAAAGGTAGACCTAGGAATAGTAAAGGTAGATTCATTTCCAGTGCTAGTTTTCTTGCAATTAGAAGTTTTTAATTCAAGCTTTGAATGAAAACATTTTTGGGGTGATGTAAGAACCCCCCTATTTTGTACTAATCTGTGTTGCGAGGCAGGGATCATCAACCATCAGGAGAAATTCAAGAATGAATGATATCTTGAAGAATGTCCCTCGAAGCACTTTCTCAAATCCTAGCAGTAGCTGGGGTATCTTCCTCTGAGGAAGAGTTCATCCTGACCGCATTCAGGAAGTTATCCATTTCTCCACAGCCAGAAAAGGATTTGGAAGCCTCCCTTGATTCCTCTTGCCTATCTACCAAGGAGATTGATGAATCATATACCAAATCTAATGGGAAGCATCCAGTTGAACCTGAGATTGGAGAACTTTCACCATGTCCAACAACAAGCCTTGTATACACTCCAAAGACCAATTATTTAAGTTTGCCTGGCACAACCGAGGAGGATGTTCAGAGTGGTCCAAATGAAGAAATGAACCAGTCCCACCAGGATTATATCGAGCATTGGTTCCAGGTTACGATTCAATCAAAATACCACTCTCATCTTCAAATACTCTTTGCATCATATCTTTCAAAGCTGTTGATTGTTCATGCTGATGTACCATCTAGAGTTTATATGTTAAATCTAGGCATGATTATATCTTTGTACCTGATGTTGAGTCCCAAACTTGCATCTTCCCTATACACCTTTTTAGCCTTTTTTTCCAGTTACCTGAACCTCCAAGTTGTCAAATCATTGCATATTAGTTTAAAAAAAGCATATAAAATGGTTTCCTTACTATGTCTTGTGATTGCTGTTTGATCTAGATTGTTGCTCAGTCAGCTGCGGAATCTTGTCACTTTCCACAACCAGCTCAACTTTCCGCAGCCTTTTTGTTGAAGTCTATGTTACAGGTGTCTACTAGAGAATCCAGCCACATGGGCGAGTTGCAAATGATGTGGACACGGAACGTGTCCCCTTGGTTCAGCCGAATCCCTCACAAAAGACCATGGTCAAGGACAGTCAAAGCGGTGGTCAACCTAAGAGTTTTACGCTGGCAGAACTCTGTTTTTCACCACGTGAAGACTTGCGTGGCAAATTCCTCAATCCCAGGAGGCGTGCTAACACCTGTGGACTGCTCCATGAACCAAATCTAACAGCCACCCTCCTTGGATTTAATTGTCACGGCTACCATCATGCTAGATTTCCGGACGTGGTTATTCATGTGTCTGTTTATCAGCGCAGATTTTAGGAAGTAGTTGTATCATCCTCAGTTATAAATAACGCATTATCATATGCATATTAGCTAGCTTTTTGTATGTAATTTTGATTGTTTTACGAGCCCACTGTGCCGTGACTTAATCCTTATGTTATGACTACATTTTAATACATGAGAAGACAATGTTCTTAAGTTCAATTTGTGGTTGATTGCTGATTGGCCGAGGTTGCAGAGGGCCCCTGTACACCAAGGTTCTGTAATTACTATATAGTTTCATGCTTTCTTCCTTTACGTTCCTGATGCCATAATCGTTTGCTTGTATATATTACACTGCTTATGGTATTCATGTTGATTGTTGTCCATAGTTTATTTTATGCTTGCTAATGACTGTTAACTGATCAGTGTTTTTCTTTCAGGTTATAATAAATAGCCTGGGCAATTTCACATAGCTTTTTAATGACTAATGACATGAAATTATCTTGTCCTTCTGCTGATTTATTTTCTTAGTTCTAATTCCAGCACTGTTTATTTCTTTTAGTTTTGTTTTGTTCATTAACTTTTCTGCAAGATAGATATTAGACTACTCATGTCATTTTTAGTTACCTCCTATAGCCAGAGCGAGTTGAATGGTGAGGGATTGAAGTATGAATGCGTAGTTTGATATTAGTTTATTTTTTTTCAAGTTAGTGATTAGATTACTCATGTCATTTTCAGTTACCTCATTTTCAGTTACCTCATTTTCAGTTAGTGAGGGATTGAAGTATGAATGCGTAGTTTGATCTTAGTTTCATTTTATGCAATTTAGATATCAAATTACTCAATTTGTTTATGATTACCTCCTATAGCGAGAGCGAGTCGAATGGTGAGGGGTCAGAATATGAGTTGATGTAATATGACTTAGTTTACTTTGCTTACAGTTTTTGAATTGCTTTGAGTTCAGTTTTCTTTTTATACAGTAGCAAGGATACTGGGTTTCATAGTCACTAGCTCATTGTTTGGTTTAATTAGAATTTAGGTACATTTTTATTTTCTCTTAGGAATTGATTTCATCATTGCAAGTTTTAAAACCTTTTTGAGAACTTTGAAGTTTGGAAATCATTGTAGAGGTCACCATTGCCTTGAACACTTATATCCATACTTGAATTTTAATTTTGCCATCTCACATTAGTGAATCAACAAAAGATAAACCCAAAAACAAACCAAAAATAAAAAACGACAAAGAAGTAAGAAATTGGTTATCTTGCATATATAGTGCACTTGAATTCAGCAGTTTACGACTCCCGGATTGACAATTTATATAGCAATTTAGGACACACTAAATTGACCAAACACCTGATCCACACATGGCTTCACTGGAAGTTCTCTTTCACTTGAATGAAGACATATTTTCTCTAGTATAGTAATGAAATTAGTATTGTAAGTAAATAAATGAAATAGTAAACAAAAAAATAAGTCCTTTTGTGAAAACTAGCTTGTCTGGCACAACTGGGTAGGGACTTTGCTTGAAAACTAGGTAACTGGCAAACAAAGTTCCCAATAATGTTAGTAAATTTGTATGAGTTCTTCAAATCATGTATCTTTCAAGTCATTATGTTTGTACTCGAGTTGGTTGATGTGGGATTCCTTAAGGTCCACCTGCCAATGAGCGTTGTCCCATCGACATCAACGCATCATCTGGGACCAAGGTTAGGGTTAGATAAGATACATGGGAGCCTGCATGCCTTAATGGCCGGTATCCTTGTCCTCTACTAAGGAAATACATCAATGTTTCTTGGTGGATGAGTTATGTTGTCCATTCGACTTCGTCAAATTCATTCATGGCTAGTAGAATGTACCTGGTGCCTTGATTCCCATTAACATCAAAGGTGGGACATCTCACATTGGTTAACAATCTCCTCAGTAGTCGGTAATCCAATGATTCTTACTTATGTTCGACATTGACACTATTTATTCACATAAGCAGGATTCCACACGGTGTGTAGCGGTTGAAGACTATATGGTTTTGTGATCTCAGAATAGATTTGCAGCAATGTGGACATTTGTAGCAACATTTCGTTGTCCTGTAGTAGTCATCTTGTTTCAATAAAGGTTGCCATATAGTAGCTTTATCATCATTTGTAGCAGTCATCTTCCTTCTTTGTTTGGGGACATACAACTCCTTAGGCATGGGGGAGAAGGGGACCTTCATTTTTCAGCCTTCTTTACTATTTCTAGTTCATCCTTCTTTAGCAGATCAGATTAGCAATCACATTAGCTCCAGTCGTTCCATCCTCCACTTCATCTTGCAACACCGAGCACATAAATGATAAAGTTAAAACTTGAGGTAAATTCATCTTATGATTCTCTAATTCATTAGAAGGTTAAAGAAACTTAATGATTTACCACTTCTCATTCCATGCATTTCATCTTTCATAAACCATCATCCTTTTATTATCCTTCCATCCACTCCGCATATACTCTGATTACAAGAATATGTTAAAAGAAAAAACCTTATGGTGAATTAATAAAGAAGCCTCTATGATGTCTTCTCCTTCCATGATGAAAAACATTAGGATGAAGTCATTATTGCCATGAAATTATAAAGGAAACCACCTATAGAGATTGGTCTTACGAAGACAGAGTATCAATCGCCCATTCACCATCTCCATCACTCATCTCTCTTTCACTCATCCCTTTCTTATCCTCAATTTTCAATGCTCAGTAAATTAGTGTGACCTATTAAGTACGAAGAGTGTTGCACCACAAGAACCAACACCTTCAAACATTCAAGGAAGTGCTACTCCATAAGAACCAACACCTTCAAATATCCAAGTAATGTTGTCCCACAAGAACCTATCAAAGAGCAAGAGATTGTTTGCATGAGGACATGCAAACCCTCAGGCATGGGGGGATGTTGGGCCTCGAATATGCCCATTTTTCCATCATACAAAACCGCCATTTATAACCTAAATTCTGACACCAGCATACTCATTTCACGTCATAATTCCATCATTTATCGCCAAATCACATCCTATGCCTCGTGGTTGATTATCATTAGTTTTATTAGATTTTCTATGATTAAAGATGATTATGCCATGATTTATTAATGACGATTTCACTAATCTCATTTTCACAAGGTTCCACCGTTGAGTTTCTTCACAAGCCAGTAGAGTACGGAAATGACCAATTTGGGGATTTGACACTTTCGACATGCTTCTGGAGAAACCGAGAGAGGTTATTGTCAAAAATAATGTTGTAATAACTTTCCATAACCTGGATTGCACCCAGGTCACTCATGTGGGTCTCTAGAAGGAAATTCACAAATTTTCCCAAATCTGCAATAATTTTCAAACTACCCACTTCTGCCTCGATTTTTGTGCAGGTGAAGGCAAATGAAGAAAATATTGAACATGGGTTTCGGTCCCAGTATATCCAATTTACTAACCTTGAAACTATTTTCTAAAATTCCTTACGGTTTGGAAGATATGCGGAGTTCTCTGAGGCCGATTTATATAAAATACCCAGATTTGTACTTAACAGTCAAATTTGGATTTGCCTATTTTTATGCCACAGTTACGGTTTGATAAGTTCTTGTCCTATGTTGGGATTAGTTGAGGATTTTTTATGCTAAATAGAACAAGTCGTTCCAACAATCTAATCTGGAAGATCGATTTAGCCGCGTTGTTAAAATTTGCTATGTATGGTTCAAGTTGTTTTTAACCAAGTCGATGACTATAAAGGCTGCTCTGTAATAAGTAGGAAGGTAGCGAACAAAAGGATATACTGTCATTTGTATCTTTTATCTCTAGACATATATTTTTTAATTCTGTTATGATGGCAATGTATTAATTTCAGATTAATTTGTTGGATGGTTCACTGTGAATTCATGAATTAGCTGTGATTGAAGCTTTTCGTTTCCTGTAGGTTAGTAAGCTCCCTAGGTGTGGCCGGGCCCACCACTATCTGGGATCAAATTTGTATAATTTCTTAGGAGCTTAGCTGTGTGATAGTTATAGCTTCTTCTTGGTTGTCTTTGGGTTATCAATTGTTTATATGTTGCGTGGAGGTTTCTATTGAATTTGAAATGATTTTAGTATGCTGACTATGTGATGCATTTCCAGATCCTTTACTCAAGCAATTTGAATGTATGGTTCTCATGTGATTGGCGCTCCTACTTCTAAGGTAGAGTCATACTCTGTTCTCTTAAGCCACCAACTGTATTGCCCTGACTGTGCTGTCGAGGTTATATAAAACTTGTTTTAATGATATTATACTTTGAATGCTTGTGGTAAGCTGGTCCATCCGATGAAAATGTAGAGCAACCCTTGAACAAAAGTCGAGATAATTCATTAAGATCTAGTGTGAATTTAATTATGCATGAAGAGAATTTTAGTTGATTCAAATAAATTGCATTTGCTTGTTTCTTCCAGTGATCAAATTGGTTAGTTTCCTACTGAATTATTGTCATAAATGCGTGTGCCATAGGGGTATTTGTTCCAGATTAATTGATCAGAATAGCTTGACTCATCATAAGTTTGATTTAGTCCAAATCAATTGGTTTTCTGCTAAATTATTTTCATGAGTGGGTGTGCCATAGAAAATTGCTTTCCAGATTGATTGATTAAGTTAGCTTAACATCATTTAATCTTGCCTTGTTTCTCAAACAGGTTCTCAATTTCGTAATAAACTTGCATATTGATTTTTGACTTCAAGAGAACGATTTAGTTTTAGTTTTCAGTGCAATTTTCCTTGCTTCATTTCGAATACTTGAGAGTAGTACCATAGCCTAGAGTCTGAGACTGCTGATGGAAAACGCAGTTTCCAACCTAAGGTAATTTCCATCACATGCGTGCTTGATTTGATTTCGAAATAGGTTGAAGTCAGCTGTGTGACTTACCTTTCAAAATAGAGTATAAGTTTAAGTTTATCAGTTTGCTGACAAGCTTTCATTGGTTTGAGAAGGAGAGTTGGTATTTCATTGAGTTGAGTTTTCCTTTCATGATGATTGAATGCCAAAAGATTGTATTTTGTTAAGTAAGGGTTTGATAGCAGATTTGAAATTATTGTGTCTTTTTAATTTCAAGTACAGGATTTAGATTTGTACTTAGTTAAACAAGCAAGAGGATTGAATAGGTTTTTAGTCATAGATTCTTCTGAGTTGTGTCCAAGAGTGAAGCTTATCAAAGATTTGAAGTTACCTTTGGAAATTTTAGTTTCAAGTTTACTTTTCTTCCGAACATGTTTGAAGTAGATTAGAATTTGCAACTTTTTCAAGAGTAGCATAGGTAACAGAATTAGGGTTTCTTAGGGTTTTCATGAGATCTGAGGTATTCGATAAAGTGTTTTAATTGGAATTTTTTGCTTAGAATATATCATGTGATCCAGATTGGGATTTCATTTAAGTATAGATTCATTATGAGTTTCAAGTTAGAATTTGATTATTTATTCTGCTAGCTAGGGTTTGATGAATTGTGTGCTAGATTCAGCTAACTCATTTCATAAAGGAAACCATTAAAGCTCTAACCTACAAACTAAATCAATAAGTGCAGTGCAGCTCGTGTTTACGAGCTCAGATTGACATATAAATATTGGAGGATTAATTCATCAATTAAAACTCCCAACAAACACTTCCTTTTATTAATATCAAATAATGAAATATGCTTACAAACAGAATGTAAATGAGACTAGCTCTGGTGATGGTAGCTTATCTCTGAGAAGAGATGTGGCGGCTACATGCCTTTGAATTGTGTTACAATGAGGCTCGAAGGTCTATTTATTGTTAAGAAACAATGGAAAACCCTAAACATCCAAAAACCTAACCCTAGGAGATGAAGCGCCAAACTATGGGCCTTGTATGGGTGAATTCGTACATCAACTTCCCAGGGTCGTAACTTTGGCATACGATATCTATTTGACATGAAAAATATCTCGTTAGAAATATCTATCTGAGGAATACAACTTTCCAATGGCCACCATTGTAAAATTTGGCCCCCATTTTCCCAAAAAAAATGTCGTTTAGGGCCTCAAAATGGCTCCGGAAGTTCACAACCCGAAAAAATGCCAAAAAGAGTAAATTGTGCTACAACTAAGGAAAATGAAAAAAAGAAAGAGATAGTTGTGGGGGTCCAAGAGGGATAGGCGGGTGGCCACCAACATCCACCTGGATCACAACATATTTGTGACCCATTTTGCTACTCTTCGAAAGATAATCTTTGTTCTAAAAAGTATTTAAGACTATCATGATCCATTGTTACCTTGAAGTGTCTTCCCATTAGGTAAGGTCACCATTTCTTAAGTGCATGTAGTATTGCCAACATTTCCTTCTCATAAATATCTTTGTGTAAATACTTTCCTTTGATTGGATGACTTTTGAAAGCAATGGTTCTTTCTTCTTGCATTAAAACAACACCAATTCCATTTCCCGAGGCATCACATTCCACAATAAAGGTTTTTGTGAAGTCTGGTGTAGCTAAGACTGATGCTTGGCGCATTTCCTCTTTAAGATGTTAAAAGGCCTTCGATTCTTCTGGAATCCATGAAAATGCATCTTTCTTCAATAATGTTGTTAGAGGTGTTGCTATTCTCCCATAATTCTTAACAAACTTGTGATAATACCTTGTCAACCCAAGAAATCCTTGCAGATGCTTTATGGATGTGGTGATTTTCCATTCCTTAATGGATTTAATTTTGCTAAGGTCTACCTTAACACCTTCATGAGATAAAACATGACCTAGATATTCCACCTCTTGTACTCCAAAGAAACATTTGGAGGTTTTTGCATATAATTTTTTCTCCTCCAATAGTTTGAGAACCCTGTCAACATGTTGAACATGATCCTTCTAAGACTTGTTGTAGTAACAAAAATTTTCTAAGGAATGGTTTGAAAATGTAATTCATCAAAACTTGAAATGTAGAAGGTGCATCAGTAAGTCCAAAAGGCATGACCAAAAATTCATAGTGACCCTCATGAGTTCTAATTTATTGTTTTTGGAATGCCTTCAATCATCATTCTAACTTTATGATATCTTGAATGAAGATCCAACTTGGTGAAGTAAATTGATCCATGCAATTCATCAAATAATTCATCAATGAAAGGAATGGGAAATTTATCTCTAATAGTGAGCTTGTTGAGCTCCCTATAATCCAGACACATGTGCCATGATCCATCCTTCTTGTGCACCAATACTACTGGAGCAGAGAAAGAAATTTGGCTAGGTTGAATTATACCAGCCTCTAGCATTTCTACAACCATACATTCAATTTCATTATTTTGGGCAAAGGGATATCTGTAAGGCCTGATGTTTAGAGGAACACTTCCTGGAATCAAATGAATAGCATGATCATGATCACGAATAGGTGGGAGGCCTTTGGGAGTCTCAAATACCTTGGAATGATTGTCCAAGACTTTCTGGAGATCTGGAGAAATAGATGATTTCGATGTTGGAAACTCTAGAGAACATAATTGTGCAATTAAGCCTCGCTGTTCTTTCTTTAGAAGATTTTTCATGTCGTTAGAGTTGATTATCCTTCCCGGTGTCCCTATGATACCCCTTAATTCAACTTCCTTTCCTTCCGAAAAAAAATTCAAGAAAAGTTCTTGAAAATTAAAAGCTATTGTACCCAAATATTGTAGCCATTGGACTCCTAGTACAACATCAACACCACCCTTTGGAATGGAAAGCATTGGACTATTCAATACATATTCTCCCATGGATAGCTTGATATTATGGCACTTTCCAGAGCAGTTTATGGTTCCTCCATTTGCAACCATCACTTGACACTCTGGTGTTGGATATAGGAAGTAATTCAATTCCTTGGCTATCTTATAATGAATAAAATTATGGGTACTACCCGAATCAGTCAACACTATTGCCTTTTTCTTCTTGATATGTCCTTATATATTGAGAGTTTGAGGGGTGGTAATTCTAGCCAATGCATTACAACATATGGTCAGATTAATTTGTTCTTTCTCTAGGTTTTGTTCCTAGTGTATATCCTCTTCTTTTGACATTTCTTGTTCCTTTTTTCCTCCTTTAAACAATCTATGTAAAATAATTTCTTATCAACACACTTATGACCTTTAGTGTATTTGCTATGAAAACTATAATAAAGCCCTTTTGCTCTTTTTTCTTCCAATTGTTGTGGTGTCAACCTTGTAGGTTGTGGAAGGCTAGGGGCAACAATGCTTCCATCTTTATAGTTGTGAGTGGTAGGCTTCGTTGTTTCCATAATTTTTCTTTCAATTTTTCTTGCCAACTTGAATGCTTTCTCCATTGAATCAGGTTGCCAAAGTCGAATCTCATGGTGGATGTTATCCTTTAAAGTCCCTATGAACACATCAATCCTATGCTCCTTTGGAATATCTTTTACCCTTATATTCAATTTTTGGAAGTCCTCAATGTGCTCCATCATTGAACCCTTTTGTTTGAGATTTATAAATTGGCTAAAAAAGGTGTCTTTTTTTGTATCCTCAATGTGCTATCATTTCTTCAACAAAAATCCCAAGTGAAATTTTTTTTACGATAGAAAATCCATCGAGACCATACAAACTGATTGGGTTCCAAATATAAAGTTGCAATGTGTACCTTTTGTGTGTTTTTCACATTATGCACATTATGGAGATCCTTTTCATCAAATTTCCTCATATCGATCTTTGGAATATGGTGGATCTTCAATCCAACGTTAGAGTCTACGAAATTATGGTTAATATTCATTTTTTTTCTCATCACGAGTTTCCTTTACTACCCTTTCGCCATTAGTAAGCATTTCTTGTAGAAACTTTTTCAAAACTATCTTCAAATATTCCATGTTGCCTTCAAGTGTTACTTCTATACCATCCATATTAGATTTCATGCCATCCATATTATCTTCCACTCCATTCATATTAGATTCCATACCTTTCTTTAAACCATCCATCTTAGCTTCTGTTACTTTTTGTGAGAGTGAAAATTGTTGCACTTGGTCTCGTAATTATGATATATCATGTTGCATTTCTTCCTCTTCTTCATGAGTCATGGTAGACCTTTTAGGTTGATTAATAGGTGTTTCCATTTTCTTACTTTGGGGCATTAATTAATGATAATTATGCTTCACTATGCCCTTTGAATCACTTCAAAATAATTTTTCAAACTAAACTTATGCAAAATTTAAAAAAAAACTACACACATTTTTTTGCTTTGTAGGAGCTCGATATTGAATCTGTTGTATCTTTGTAATTTTGTATTTCCAAGGTCTAAAACTACATCATGTGTTAGAGCAATGAGTTCGATTTCTAACCCCACTAGCCTTATCAATATTGGATTCTTTAAGAAAGAGTTATGCCAAATCTCCCAATCTAACCTGATTATAGACTGGTTCAATAGAGCGGATGTGTATGACTTGCAACGTATCCCTGTTTTAAGATTCAAACCTGAAAATAATATTAATAAAAACTACAATCTGTCATATTTCTATAACTTCTTACAAAATTTCAATCTGATGCTCAGAGAGAAAGTTATGGTGATTTTCCCGAAGTCACCGTTTTGGGATGTAATTTGGGAGCCTGCAAAACCCCTAACTTCCTTGGATCATATCTCCAAAAATGTATTGAGAAAACATCTAAAATTCAAACGCTAGGTCCATCAAGATTTCGCATCAAATGGGTTTTAATTGCAGATTCTGAAACATTGTAGAAACAAATGTATAGTGAAAATTCCATGATGACCTGTTTGGAGCAGCGAAACCCTAGAATCCAAAGCTCTGATACCAAATGTTATGCAACCAGCTCACAAAATAGAAGAAAAGATAGATCAACGACTTCAAAATCAGCCTCTTTGAGGGAGAAACCTCCTTTACATTACACAAATGAATAATTCTTGAATGATACAAATGAAAATACCTCCTTTCTATATATAGGCATCTAAGGGTTCACAATATAATCAGAGCTGACATAACAATAATAATGTAAGGGCACAACAATAACAATAGTGGGCTTCTATGGGGAAAAATAATAACAATATGGGGACGACATGGGCACAACAATAACAATAAAAGGCTACAATGACAATACTAATAAGGGAATACACTAGTATTATAGGGGCCTAACAGTCAGTCAGTCATGCAAAGGGATAAACTATACACTTGTACAGTGTGCTCAGGCTTGAGCAAACATATGTATCTCATCTCTATTCTCTAATTTATGCAATATAATTAGGAAGGAGTTTTGAGTATTTGATTTCCCCTAGATAAATCTGTGCATGTGTGATGTTCCCTTTTTGCATGTCTATGATTTGTGTTCAAGATGGTGAATTAATTATATTCTATGACTAATGCAATATAGATAGGAAGGAGTTTTGAGCAGTTTCTTCCCCCCAGATAAATTAGTGCATGTGTGATGTTTCCTTTTGCATGTCTATTATTTGTGTTCTAGATGATGAATTAACTTCCATAGATTGGTAGAGTAGCTTCAAGTCTTATGTTTTAGTAAATTTTATGAGAAATTTAGAATCTAAATATTAATTTCTACAATAAAAATTCAAAAATTAAATTAAATAAATAAAATTAATGTAATGTAAACATTTTAAATTGGTTAAAATAAAATAAAAAAATAAAAAATGTATAACAAAATAAAAATAAAATTAAAAATGACCCATGGTATTCATGTGGAATATAGCCTATTTACATGGGAAATTAAACTAGCCTAGATGCATCTTAACTTCGGATCTATAGGTGTCGATAGGGATCAATATCTTGACATGAGAGCCTCTTTTAGAGTAAAAAGAGATAGATCTAGGAAGTTAATATAATAATACTAATATTTTTTTAAAGTAATAATTATTTTTATAATATCATCACTATATTTTTATTTTTATTAATATGACTATTTATATTAATATTAAAGCCATACTATTTACCACTATCTTGTATATCAACCACATTTATTAATGTGGTTGTGCATGTGATTAGTATACACCCTATTTATTAATATGATTGTAGTGTATATCAACCATATTTATTAATATGGTTGTGCATGTGATTAGTATACACCTTATTTATTAATATGATTGTGCATGTGATTGATATACTCCTATTCGCTTATATCAACACAATTATTAATATAATTATGCTAATTTAATATTTATTAAACTAGCATTTGCACTAGATGTTGCAAAGGAAACGTCGTAAGGTATAAATTGAGGAACAATCACGACATGGGAATGGGAAAATCTAAATAAGATGCAGAGATGTAGCAGAAATGAAATTCTGAAGTTGTATAAACTAAAGTTGACTTAGGGTTCCTAAGACTATATTTTTTATTAATTATTGAATTACTATTGCATATAAATATCATTAAATTCAATGAACTTATATTTTAGGGCTCTGATCTCTAAGTTTGACTTTGGTTCATTAACATGGTGATGCCCCGCCTCAACCACTAAACCACAAGCCAACAAATGAAAGACTCCAAAATGTTATGATCATTACTATAGTAAACCAAATGATGCTACACGCAAGAATTTATTCTTCACTCGAAGAGCATATTGCTTACCCATATCCACAAAAAGAATGCAAGGTGGAAAAAATTATGCAGAACATAATCTATGTTATTATAAACTGTAATTTGTAGCATTGTTCCAACCAACAAAACTATCTACACATTTTGGAAGATCAAATGGAAACAAGTTTTGAAGAATTCAATCAGAAAACATCTAAGATCATTGGCTCACATGATTAATGGTACCTTGTCCTATGAATCTAATATTTTTATGCACTTACAATTAAGGGAGCAAAAAAGATCCAAAGAATGTATACCGCAAGGACCAATAAACAGTTTATTTGATAATCCTTACTAGGCTCAACAAAAACAAAAGTGCTGCTCCTTAAATCCTTCACAGTCAATACAAATGTTGTACAATGCAAGGTTCATGTTGTTGTCAATCAAGCAATAGTTATGATCGAGAATGCCACCAGATTCCTTCAATCTCATACAGTGATTAATGCACCAAACATAGGTGTACCAACTACAATGAATTATATCATTTTACTGATGTTGTCATGTCAAAATCAATGTGATACAATTAAGTCACCTTTAAGCAGAATCTCATTGCAATTTCTATACAAGGTTGTCTGTCCTATCATTACTCATTCTGACTAAAATAACTTTAGTGCTCACTGTTAACACTTGGACCACAATCTGTAAGTATGATGTAGTTTTGTAGAACAAAACTTCCACAGTAGCCTCAAGAAAGGATGTAGATTGGTGTTGTATTGTTTATCTTGGTTATCAGGCGCTCAATATTTAGCTCAAAAATCAAAGTTCTTGTAATGGCTCGAAACCTAAATGATCGTGCCTGTCTCAACAAAATGATCCTAACACAAATCGTTTCACTGAAAACCGGGTTTGTATGAGGAAGTTATTGAGTTCTGTCCGCTTTGCCAAACAGGAGAAATTTAAAAAAAATGCACAGTCACTGCACAGTCAGTAGTCCGTACTGCTGACGTGGCAGGTGACTGTGCAAGGTCAAAGTTTGTTCAACATCCAATCAGAGCTTGCCAAGTGTCAAGATTTGGTTGGTTGTCAGAGGTGGTGACGTGGCATTTTTTAGTGGTTGAAGGAGGACCAATGAGGAGGGGACAAGTGGCAAGCCCCAAGGCCGCCATGTGTCCCTCCCCAAAGGTCAGGTTATGGCAGTGTAAAATTTTTATGGAGGCGTCAGGGTTCGACCTTGCAACCTCCTTTGCACAGAGCCCATGACATACCACTATACCACACATCAGTTCTTAACCAATGTAGTCTACTGCATATATTTAAAGTTCAATGTGGTTAGGGTTGGCAGTTAGGAGGGCCAACCTGCAGGCCAACCCTCCATGTGAATTCTCTGGTGGAACGTTACGGTTAACACAAACTGGTGGAAAACACATATCATAACCATTAAATTTTAATGCAATACATGTGAGCGCACTAAACTCTAGTGGTTACGGCTAAGGTTGTGGTCAGTTGAACCGACGACTAGTGCGACATTTAATGCCACCATGTGACACCTCCACCTAAACCACCAGTGAAAATGGAAATAGTTAGCATTAAACTGTATGATTAGCACAAATTAACTGGTATTGACGCCCAATTAATTACTCTTAACTGGAGTTCCTCCAGCTTTGGAGGAGTTTTTCTAGGAAAAGGCAATTTGGGTCATAACTGGAGCAAATTTCGACCAAATTGAGCTCAGGAAAAGGTCTTCCTAACTAATTTCGAAATTTTGAACACATTGGAATAGGTCTCAAGAGAAATAGAGCTTTGGAAACCACATTTTTTTCCATATTGAGCTAATAGATAGGCCCAAGCCATGGAAGTTGGACCAAGGAGATGTAGCCCAAGAGAGGTGAACTCCTTCATCAAAACACTATGTTAAATTGTTCAATTCATGGTTTGTTGTACTTTTTATTGATCTTGATCAACACTTTTCTTTTATGTTATTTTTCTTATGAATGTCACATTAAACTTGATAAATTTTACCTGTTTACATTCACAAAAAACCTAAGGAAACCTATGCACAAGAAGAAATGGACAAGCATTTGTTTATAAATTTGTAATTGACATTAGCACAGAAAAATTAATAGTCAATAATAGATCAAGTTGGTATCAGAGAAAAGGTTTATTTTCTTGATTTTTTGAGTTTTGTGCAAGTAGGGTTTTAATGGTTGCAAAATTGTGATGCTTGCAAGGTTAAAGTTGCAGAGAGGAGAAGGAAAATTGTTGGTTTCAACTCTTGAGGTAATGCCCAGAAGAAGGAGATCCATAAGGCCATAATCTCCACCCAAAGTTCCAATTCCAACTGCACTTGAAACACCTCAAGTTTTGCCTTCAATTGAGATTGAAGAGGTACAATTAGTACCAAAAGCTGAGCTTGAATCCAAAGCCATCATGTCTGGAGCAAGAGAGACTAAAGGTCTTCTAGAAGAGGAAGAATTCAATAAATCTTTCTATGACTTGATTGACATGGTTAGAGTCCTTTATGAAGAGATGAACACTAGAATGGTTGGAGGGAATTCTAAGCCTCCACATGGGGAAGGAAGCTTAGGAGATAAAAAAGATGATAAGAAGGACTCAAAGGGTAATGGAGGAAAGCCTCCTCCATCTCCACTATCTTCATCATCTTCCTCATCATCTTCATCATCCTCAACATCTCAAACAACAAAATCTTCCACTTCTACTACCAAAACTGTCCATACTTATTCCCAAACCCCAAAAGGAAAAACTCCCTTACTGAAATTGGACTTTAAGTTTGAACATCCCATGTACAATGGTGAAGTGAATGCAGAAAAGTTAGACAATTGGATTCGACAATTGGAGGTATACTACAGAATTCAGAACCTTCAAGAAGATGATATAAAGATCCAGTTGGCTTCATTGAGGCTAGAAAGAGCATCATTAGTCTGGTGGGAAGCAAAGACTCAAGAGGAAATGTGAATTCATGGTAAGATATCCATTTCTTGGGTTGAGTTTGTTTCTGCAATTAAAAGATAGTTTTATCCTTTAGCATATATGCAAAAAGCCATTATGAGCTGGAAAAAATTTAGGCAGCTCAAAAGCCAAACAGTCCAAGACTATACCCAGGAGTTTAGAAAGATGGCTTTGTTGTTAGGAGTAAATTTGAATTCCCAAGATACACTACTGAAATATATTGGGGGTTTACATTCCTATTTGAAACATACTATCCTTATGTTCAATCCAAGCAATTTGGATGAGGTATGTGTGCAAGCCACACACCTTGAAGCAAGCGGAAAGAACATTAAGGAAGAGGGTAGTAAGAAGAATCCTTTCAAAGGTAAGGAGAAAGAGAAGGGAGGAAAATGGAAGGGAGAGAAGCATGCAAGTGTGAAGAAAGAAGGGGAGAAAACCATATGCCAACATTGTCCCAAAGATGGGCATGATGAAGCCCATTGTTGGAAATTACATCGCGAACTAAGGCCTAAGAAACAAAACAATAAGGGAAAACAAAAGACGACTGCTACCACACAACATGATCTTGGATCAGATTTTGGTGATGAGACCAAGATTTCAGCCATGGCTATAGAAGGAAAAGAAACTATTGCAAGCACTAGTTCCTCACATAGTCAAAACAACATTCCAAATAAAGAATTAAGAATAGAGTTGTTTCATGTAAGGGTAATTTCAAAAAGATTAACCTTGAAACCATACCTCATCATAAGCCATATCCATTGGGTTGGATAGTCAACAATTCAAACTTACGGGTTACAAGGAAATGTTTATTTAAGTTCGCCATTACTAAAAAGTTTATTGATGAAGTTGAGTTAGATGTAGTTCCACTTGACATATCAGGAATCATTTTGGGTAGTCCATATTTGTATGATAGAAAGAAATATTTTATTTCCATGAGAACAAATACTTATTTCTCAACAATGGGGTGGAGTACATTGTGAGAGCCCATCGAAAAAAGTTGAACATTTCTTTGGTTAATGCAGGGCAGATGAAGAGACTAGTAAATGCAAGTAAAATATTGTGCTTCTCATGATCAAGAAAAAGAATTATATTGAATATGAATCTTCTGAAGGTTGTGATGACAAATTTAAATCTAATTAGTTTGATGTGGTAAGAAAGCATGGTGAGATGTTTCATGAACCAAAGGGGTTATCTCCCAAGAGGAGAATTCAGCATGAGATACAACTAAAACAGGATGTTCCACTTCTAAATATTGGCATGTATCGCATGTTGATTATGGAGAGCATGGAAATCAAGAAGCAAATTCAAGAATTGTTGAACAAAGGTATCACACACCCATCTACTTCGCCATGTGGTTTGCCCATTGTCTTGGTGCTAAATAAGGATGGGACTTGGCACATGTGTGTGGATTTTCGTGCACTGAACAAAATCATGGTAAAGAATTGTTATCCATTCCCAAGAATTGATTATTTGCTTGATAAGTTGAGGAATGCAAAGTATTTCACTAAGTTAGACTTACGAAGTGGTTATCATCAAGTTAGAATAGCTGAAGAGGACATTTGGGAAACCTCATTTAAAAGTAAACAAGGATTATTTGAGTGGTTTGTTATGCCTTTCGGTCTTACAAATGCTCCAGCTACTTTCATGAGAGTTATGAATGATGTATTGAGACCATTTCTAGATGATTTTTTCATTGTCTACTGAGATGATATTCTAATATTCAACAAATCCAGAGATGAACATGTCATGCATGTAAACAAAGTACTTGATGTCTTGAGAAAAGAACAGTTGTTTTTAAAGATGTCGAAGTGTGAGTTTGAGAAGACTTCTTTAGTGTAGTTGGGACACATTGTTGGAGGAAGTGAGTTGAAGATAGACCCCTCTAAATTTGAGGTCATTCTGAATTAGGGAAAATTTTAAGGATGGAAATTTATTTTAAAGTTTAGAAACGTTGGTGAATCTCACTGGTACATAATATGCAATTTGTAAAATGTTTGGAAATGTTTTTGTAAAAGTATTCAAATTCTAATAATTTTATATAGTCTCTATATAAAATTTTGGCAAATTTTAAGGTAAAAAAATGTATACTATAAAATTTGGGTGAATAATTTTTAGAAAAAATGGAAATTAATGAATCTTTTTTTTGGAAAAAGCATGGAAAATTAGCCCACTTGCGAATATTAGCCCCTAAAATTTTCCCTGTTCTGAATTGGTCCAAGCCCAATACAGTTACAAAGGTAAGAAGCTTTTTAGGGGCAACACAATATTGGAGGAAATTTTTTGCTAATTTTTCTTCCATTGCAGCGCCATTACATGCATTGACTAGTGTCAAGAAGGTCTTCCTTTGGGGAGATGTAAAACATGAAGAATTTGATGCTTTGAAGCAAAAGATTAGTTCAGCACTGGTATTGGATTTTTTGGATTTTAGACAACCATTTGAGATTCAAACAGATGCTAGTGATTACGCCATGGGAGAAGTTCTTATGCAGCATGGTAAGCCCATTTCATTTCATTATGAAATTTTTAATGGAGTTGTGACTAAATATCCCACTTATGACAAATAACTTTACAAATTGGTACAAAGTGTCAAAAAATGGAAACACTACTTGATGGGAAAGGAGACCATTATCCATACCGACTATCAACCATTGCAGTACTTACAATCACAGTCAAAGTTGGAGTGGTCATGACATTTCAGATGGATGGGTTTTCTAAAACAGTTTCATTTAGTTATCAAGTGCAAAAAGGGAATCTACAATAAGGTAGTTGATATGCTTAGTAGGCCTATTGTAAATTAATCTATTATACTCAAGCATAATTCTATTTTGCATGAAAGTTACATTGAGAAATATGCATATGATAATGACTTTCGAGATGTGTATGCAAGCTTGAGTCAAGGAAACCAAATTGAAGAGTTGGATTATCATGTACATAATAGTTTGTTGTATCACTTGGGAAAGTTGTGTATTCCACAGGGAGAAAGAAACAATATCATAAGGGAGGTGCACACTTCATTCATTTCTAGACACTTTGATGTAGGCAAGACAATAACGAATCTCCAAAGGTATTATTATTGGCCACGTATGTTTGATAATGTATCTCATTTCATTATAGGATGTTCTTTGTGTGCAACAAGTAAGCCTAGAAATAGGAAACTTGGATTATACACTCCACTTTTGGTACCTTCATGTCCATGGGAGAGTATCTCAATGGATTTTGCAGGGGGTCTTCCATTGTCAAGGAAAGGTCATGATTACTTGTATGTAGTTGTAGTCAGGTTCAACAAAATGTGTATACTAACACCATGTAAAAAGAAAACTACAGATGAACAAACAACTCATATTTTCTTCCAAAACATTTGGGTTCATTTTGGTCTTCCTACTTCCATTGTAAGTGATCAAGATTCTTGATTTATTAGGAATTTTTGGTCAAACTTGTGGGACATGATGGACACAAAGTTGAAGAAGAGTACAACCTTTCATCCACAAACAGATGGAAAAACCGAGGTGGTCAACAGAACAATCATTCATCTTCTTATATTGCAACAAACATCCCAAGTTGTGGGATGAACTGTTGTATTACATACATCATGCATACAATAGGGAAAAGCATTCTTCCACAATACTGAGTCGCCATTTGAGGCATGTTTTGGGTACTTGCCAAGATCTCCATTGGAC
The DNA here is from genome assembly GCA_031772625.1 of Pinus tabuliformis. Classification (NCBI taxonomy): domain Eukaryota; kingdom Viridiplantae; phylum Streptophyta; class Pinopsida; order Pinales; family Pinaceae; genus Pinus; species Pinus tabuliformis. The sequence goes on along the minus strand of CM062810.1, from coordinate 76,937,293 downwards.
TTCATATTTGAGAAAGATGTCACCATCGATGGTCACAATGACATCAATAAGGCAAGGAAGTTCATAGAGAAAATTCAGTTGATACATCACATAATGCAGGAACAACTGGAAAAGAGTCAAAGCAGCTACAAGGCAAGGCATGAAAACACCGTATTGATCACAAATTTCAAGTTGGAGACGAAGTTTGGTTATATATTAGCAAAGAGAGACTTCAAGGGGAAGGTAAAAATATTAAGCCAATCCATTATGGTCCTTTTAAAATTCTGGAAAATATTGGTAACAATGCATTTAAGCTTGATTTGCCTCCTTATATGCAAATATACTCTGTTGTTAATGTTGAGAATTTGAGATTGTTTGAGCCTCCTTTGATTGATGATCAAGGAGAGCATGTTTAGCTGCCATGAATAGATGATTTCTCCCCAGAATATTTTGATGAAATTCAGCATGATCTCATACTTGACAGAAGAACCAAGACTTCAAAGAGAGGAAATGTTGAATACCTTAGAGTGGGACTCAAGGGATAAAATCCTTCTAAAGCCAAATGGTTGTAGATCGAGAAGGTGAGGGAGTTGTACCCTCACCTTTTGAACAAATGATAGTATCTTTTGGGGTCCAAAAGGCTTCTAGTGGGGAGGAATGATCAGGCACTCAGTATTTAGCTCAAAAATCAAAGTTCTCATAATGGCTCGAAACTTGAATAATCGTGCCCGTCTCGGCAAAACAATTCTAACGCAACTTGTTTTATTGAAAATCAAGTTCCTATGAGGAAGTTATTGATTTATGTTCGCTATGCCAAATAGGAGAAATTAAAAAAAAAATGCACATTCACTGCACGGTCAGCAGTCCATACTGTTGATGTGGCACGTGACTGTGCAAGGTCAAAGTTTAGTCAACATCCAATCGGAGCTCACCAAGTGCCAGGATTTGGTTGGTTGTCAGAGGTGGTGACATGGTAGGTTTTTAGTGGTTGAAGGAGGACCAATGAGGAGGGGACAAGTGGAAAGCCTAGAGGCCACCACGTGTCCCTCCCCAAAGGTCAAGTTATGACAGTGTAAAATTTTTATGGAGGCGCCAAGATTTGACCCCGCGACCTCCTCTGCACAAAGCCCATGACATACCGCTATACCACGCATCAGTTATTAAACAATGTAGTCTACCAAGTATATTTAAAGTTCAATGTGGTTAGTGTTGGCAGTTAGGAGGGCCAGCTCGCAAGCTGGCCCTCCATGTGAACGATTTGGCGAAACGTTACAGTTAACAAAAACTAGAGGACAACACATATCATAACCGTTAATGTTTAATGCAGTACATGTGAGCACACTAAACTCTGGTGGTTGCGGGTAAGGTTGTGGTCAGATGAATCGGTAGCCAGTGCAATATTTAATGCCACCATGTGACACCTACACCTAAACCGCCAGTGCAAACAGAAATAGTTAGCATTAAACCGTGTGATTAAGACTATTTAACTCGGATTAACGCCCAATTATTTGCGCTTAACTTTAATTAAACTTCATTTTAATTATGTGGTACCACTAATTTCGGCCTTAACTCCAAAAATAGAGGGCTTAACTGGAGTTCCTCCAGTTTTGGATGAGGTTTTCTAGGGAAAGGCAATTCGGGTCATAACTCGAGCAAATTTCGACGAAATTGAGCTAAGAAAAAGGTGTTCCTAGCTAATTTCGACATTCTGAACACATTGGAACATGTCTCAGGAGAAGTAGAGCTTTGTAAACAACATGTTTTTCCATATTTAGCTAATACAGACACCCCATCCATTGAAACTGGACCAAGGAGATGTGGCCCAAGAGGGGTGAACTCCTTCATCAAAACACCGTGTTAAAGTGTTCAATTGATGGTTTGCTGTGCTTTTTATTGCTGTTGTTCAACACTTGTATTTCATTCTATTTTTCTCATGAATCTCACATTAAACTTGATAAAATTTACCTATTTACATTCACAAATAACCTAAGGAAACCTATGCACATGAAGCAATGGAAAATCATTTGTTTATAAATCTGTAATTGAAATTAGCACAACAAAACTAACATTAAATAACAAATCACTTGGATAAGCTTAAACTGTGCACACATAATTCACTCATACTAAGGGATAGTTGAAAGCTTAGACATTTCCAACTCACAAAAGTTGCCTCAGATTTGTAAATCTAGATCTTTGTATTTGTTTGCCACAACTCTCTGGACTTATTGTTAGAATTATTTCAAGACTTTAACCTTAAAAATGTGCCAAGAATTCTCACAAATCTACCTTCCAAATGTCCTTAAGAGGATTCAAAATAAACCCATCATTTGTGCCCTTGTGGGTGTCTTGTTAGGGCATCACTGTTCAACCTTAAATTCTTGGATTAGCTTAACGAATTAGGCTCCAAATTCTTGATTCATCCATAGACCAATCATTTACCTTTTACCAATATTTTGTTTGAGCATTGGAGCTTAATGTGCACAAATTTATTCCTTGATTAACTGAGATGTTCTCCATCAAAGTTTGGGCTACTCAATTTCTTACCTAGAACATATAAATTGTTGTCAAATCTAGTTCACAAGTTGATTTTCAGGGATTTATGTCTGCTGAGGTTTGAACCTGGATTTGATCATGACAATGACCCATCTTAATCACTAGACTATAGCCCAAAACATATTGTGTGGTTTGTTTATATAATTTTAGAATATTTTCAGTCCAGATAGTAAGGTTTCATGTACTACACTCAACAAACCAAGAGTTAATAAGTGGGACGACTTGGGACATGTAGCACGAGATTTGAACAACTTATTTGATAGTTTGTTTAGTGCTAGTGAGTTTGGCACTTGGTCCTTTGGAGTCTGGAGTCGTTGCCCAACTTGCTACCTAACCACATTCTCACCTCGAATTTTCAGTTTTTGTCGTAAAGAAGGTGCCAATACGTCTCTTTGCATTCTGATGATAAGTCATTTACCGATGCTATCTTCAAGTTCAGCTTAAGTTTTATATGCAATTTAATTCTTCTCTTTAGAACAATTTTCACTGATTAGATTCGCCTCACCAGAGGCTTCACATGTTGAAGAAATGCTGAGGAAATATATTCAAAAAACCATATAGAAGCATATGCCTTGACTAAATGAAATGCTACCTTCTAAGTTTGTGTCATTAAATGAAATTCTTGAATCTCAGTTTTGTATTATCAAATGAAATGATTCCATCTAAATCTCGTACTATCGGATGAAATGCTTCCATCTAGGCTTTGATTTGCAATATTTATGTACAATATTTGGGAGTGCCTGGTTTGAGATCTAGGTCACTCTTTAGCTATATCTCCATTCATTGTTATAAAACATAAACATAAATCATGACAAATCTACAAGAATTAAAATTTATATGGTTTATTTAATATGAATTGTATATTTGATAAATATGACGTAAAAACTAAGATTTAAATTTTAAATTTATTAAGTCAAAAGAAAATATGAATTTCAGACTATATAGTTTATTCTATTATTCTCAAACACAATCTGGCACAAGGTGGTACTATCCTTGGTGTATGTTTCTGATCTAAGAATTATATCCTAGTGGTAAGTGTCCAAGAGATGTCAGCCTTGGTTAATAGTTTAACTACATATTGCTTGTGTAAAGCCACGATCTTATATCAAAAGGACTTTTCATAAACAAATATAAAATTAAATCGATCACACTCAATTGTGAGTACAATAAGTTGCTAAATGATACAAAATATAAGGTAAGGAAAATCCAACAAGCACTCAGTTTCCCAAAATAATATCATAAGTCTACATGCTCAAATACATGATTACTATCATAACCATCATAAACTGGAAGAGCATATTGCTTACCCATCTCCACAAAAATAATGCAAGGTGGAAGATCAAATGGAAATAAGTTTTGAAGAATTCAATCATAAAAGATCCAAGATCATTGGCTCACATGATTAATGGTACATTTTCCTATGAATCCAATATTATTATGCACTTACAATTAAGGGAGTAAACAAGATCCAAAGAATGTATACCACAGGGACCAATAAATAGTCTATTTGATAATCCTTACTAGGCTTAGTGAAAACAACATTACTTCTCCTTAAATCCTTCACAGTCAATACAAATGTTGTACAACACAAGGTTGATCCTGTTGTCAATCAAGCAATATTTCTTATCGAGAATGCCACCAAATTCCTTCAATCTCATATAGTGATTGATGCACCAAACATAGGTGTACCAACTGCAACGAATTATATCATTTTACTGATGCTGTCGTGTCAAAATAAATTTGATACAATTAAGTCACCTTTAAGCAGAATCTCATTGCAATTTCTTCACAAGGTTGTCTTTCCTATCATTAATCATTCTGACTAAAATAACTTTAATGCTCACTATTAACACCTGGACCACAATCTATAAGTATGATGTAGTTTTGTAGAACATATCTTCCACAGTAGCCTCAAGAGAAGATGCATATTGGTGTTGGATTGTTTGTCTTGGATAAGCTTAAACTGTACATATAGAATTCACTCATACTAAGGGATAGTTGAAAGCTTAGAAATTTCCAACTCATAGAATTTACCTCATATTTGTAAGTTCAGATCTTTTTCTTTGTTTGCAACAACTCTCCGGACTTACCCTCAGAATTATGCCAAGACTTTAACCTTAAAAATGTGCCAATAATTCTCACAAATCTACCTTCTAAATGTCCTTAAGAGGATTCAAAATAAACCCATTGTTTGTGCCCTAGTGGGTGTCTAGTTAGGGCATCATTGTTTAGCCTTAAATTCTTGGATTAGCTTAAGGAATTAGGCTCCAAATGATTTCTTCATCCACAGACCAGTCAATTACCTTTTACCAATATTTTCTTTGATAATTGGAGCTCAATGTGCATAGATTTTCTCTATCAAAGTTGGGGATACTCAGTTTCTTACCTAGAACATATGAATGGCTGTCAAATCATGTTAACAAGTTGATTTTGAGGGATTTATGTCTGCTGAGCTTTGAAGATGGATCTGATCATGACAATGCACCATCTTAATCACTAGACTACATCCCAAAACACATTGTCTGGTTTGTTTATCTAATTTTAGAATATTTTCAGGCGAGATAACATGGCTTCATATATGTCACTTAACAAGCTAGGAATTAATAAGTGGGGCGACTTGGGACATATAGCATGGGATTTTAAATGTTTATTTGACAATTTGTTTAGTGCTAGTGAGTATGGAACTTGGTACTTTGGAGTCTAGAGTCCTTTCCCAATTTGCTACCTGACCACATTCTCATCCCCAATGTTCAGTTTTTGTTGTAAAGAAGGTGCCAATACCTCTCTCTACATTCTAATGATAAGTCATTTACTGATGTTATCTTCAAGTTAGGCCTAACCATTATATGCAATTTAATTCTTCTCTTCTAAATTTTTTTCACTAATTAGATTCACCTCACTAGAGGCTTCACATGTTGAAGAAACGCTGATAAAATATATTCAATAAAACATATAGAAGCATGTGCCTTGACTAAATGAAATGCTACCTTCTAAGTTTGTGTTGTTAAATGAAATGATGCCATCTCATTTTTGTATTATCAAATGAAATTCTTGCATCTAAGTTTTGTACTATCATCTGAAGTGCTTCCATCTAAGATTTGATTTGCAATAATTCTGTAGAAGATTTGGGAGCGTTTGGTTTGAAATCTAGGTCACTCTTTAGCTATATATCCATTAATTGTTATAAAACATGAACATAAAGCATGAGAAATTTACAAGAATTTAAATTTATATGGTTTATTTAATATGAATTGTAGAGCTCATCAATATGACGTAAAAAATAAGATTTAAAGTTTAAATTTATTAAGTCAAAAAAATATGAATTTCAGACTATATAGTTTATTCTGTTATTCTCAAACACAATCTGGAACAAGGTGGTACTATCCTTGGTGTATGTTTCTAAACTAAGAATGATATCCTAGTGGTAAGTGTTCAAGAGATGTCAGCCTTGGTCAATAGTTTAACTACATCCTGCTTGGGTAAAGCCATAATCTTCTGTCAAAAGGACTTGTCATAAGAAAATATAAAGTTAAATCGATCACACTAAGCTGTGAGTATAGTAAGTTGATAAATGATACAAAATATAAGGTAAGGAAAATCCAACAAGCACTCAGTTTCCCAACATAATATCATAAATCTACATGCTCAAATACATGATTAATATCCTAACCATCATAAACTAGAAGAGCATATTGCTTACCCATCTCCAAAAAAAGAATGCAAGGTGGAAGATCAAATGGCAATAGGTTTTGAAGAATTCAATCAGAAAAATTCCAAGATCATTGGCTCACATGATTAATGGTACACTGTCCTATGAATCTAATATTTTTATGCACTTACAATTAAGGGAGAAAACAAGATCCAAATAATGTATACCACAGGGACCAATAAACAGTCTATTTGATAATCCTTTCTAGGTTCAACAAAAACAACATTACTGCTCCTTAAATCTTTTATAGTCAATACAAATGTTGTACAACACAAGGTTCATGTTGTTGTCAATCAAGCAATAGTTTTGATCAAGAATGCCACCAGATTCCTTCAATCTCATATAGTGATTGATGCACCAAACATAGTTGTACCAACTGCAAATGATTATATCATTTTATTGATGTTGTCATGTCAAAATCAATGTGATACAATTATGTCACCTTTAAGCAGAATATCATTGCAATTTCTATACAAGGTTGTTTGTCATATCATTACTCATTCTAACTAAAATAACTTTAGTGCTCAGTCTTAACACCTAGACCACAATCTGTAAGTATGATGTATTTTTGTAGAACAAATCTTCCACAATAGCCTCAAGAAAGGATGTAGATCGACGTTGGACTATTTGCCTAGGATAAGCTTAAACTGTACATACATAATTCACTCATACCAAGGTATAGTTGAAAGCTTAGACATTTCCAACTCACAGAAGTTGCCTCAGATTTGCAAGTTCATATCTTAGTATTTGTTTACAACAAATCTCCAGACTTACCCTCAGAATTATGCCAAGCATTTAACCTGAAAAAAGTATCAAGCATTCTCACAAATCTACCTTCCAAATGTCCTTAAGAGGATTTAAAATAAACCCATCGTTTTTGCCCTGGTGGGTGTCTGGTTAGGGCATCAATGTTTAGCCTTAAATTCTTGGATTAGATTTAGGGATTAGGATCCAAATGCTTGCTTCATCCAAAGACCAGTAAATTACCTTTTACAAATATTTTGTTTGAGCATTGGAGCTCAATGTGCACAGATTTATGCCTTCGGTCACTAAGATGTTCTCCAACAAAGTTGGGGCTACTGATTTTATTACCTGGAACATATGAATGGCTGTCAAATCCAGTTAACAAGTTAATTTTAAGGGATTTCATTTCAATTTCTTTGCTTATATTTGTGATGCTATTGTGATTTGACATCTACGCATTAGTTTTAAGTGTGCAATTCTTCAAACAGATACACAAGTGCCTTGTCAATGCAAAAAATGAATTCACCATGAAATAACGGTAATGATTGCATAGATATCCCATTGAACATTTTAGTACAATCCAAGTTGAAGGCCAAACCACTTCCAACCTTGAGCATATAACATGATAAAATTATCAAGGAAAAGGTTAGTTTTCATTACATTCTTCATAAGGAGAAAAAACAAGAGAGGAATTGTGACCTCCAAATCTAAAAGAATTGGATAAAGCAACTTTCATGTCTAATCTCTTCTTTTTTGGTCCAACAATGAATTTCATATCTTGACAACAATTTTTCAAAATTAGTTAGGTTGTACAAATGTATCCATGCTATGAAGGAAGAAATAGAAACTAAAGAGAACTTTGAATTAATTTATACATAAGTATTTTCTATATGTTAAAATTCCACATATAACAAAACAAAGAAAATTCGAAGTCTACTTACCACATCTGTTTCAGGATTTTCTAGGTCGATACTAGGATGAACCCATCCTATGCGAATGGCCTGCGAAATCTAGTTTGGTAGAATAATTATCATACACAGTGGCAGTTTGTAAGGGATTTGGAAGAGAGTGGTCTCTCAACTCTGTTTCTCCAGGGCTTTCCCTTTCTTTTGTGTGTTCCATCTAGACTACTTGTTGCAAGGCATTTCTTGAGGATTTCATGTTGAAGGGTCTCTTGTCTTGGTTTCTATGCTATGTTGAGGATGCACAAGGTGTCTGTAGCATTCTCCTTATTTCTCTTGAACTGTGGCTCTCATTTTGGAAATGTATTTTTCAGCATGGTTTGGTTGGAACATGCGGGTTGCGGAATATGAGGTGGTTTACCTTGTTCCCCAGAAGACCGATGTTAAAACCCTCACTAGAAGAATCTTGAAAATACCCAACAGCTAAATGGAACTCTGGCACCTGGGTATGCAGCGTAAGATATATGTCCGGGTCACTTGACTATATTTATATTTCACTGTATGTAGTGCCCCACCTAAATGCAAACAGAAAAGGGATTTCCATTTAACTATATGTTGTGCTCCACCTGCTTGTGAACATAAAAGGGCTTAATAACAAGTATTTCGAGAAGCCTCATAAAACTCTTGGGTTTGAGAAAAGGCTGGCTGCGGAATGTGAGGTGGTTTATCTTGGTCCCTAGAAGACCAATGTTAAAACATACACCAACAAATTCTTCAAAGACCCAGTAGCTAAATGGAAATTTGGCACCTGGGTATGCAGGGTAGGATATATGTCTGAGTCGCTTGACCATCTTTCCATTTAACTGTATGTCATGCTCCACTTGCATAACCGTTGTCTGGGTCGAAGCAGCAGTAGTTTCTACTGCACAAGGGCGATGATTTGCGTTGTAGGAAATGTATCCAGTCGATGCTCTGTTGTTTTGAAAGTTGATTGTCTTGCTGTATCCTGTGTTACTACATCCCACAAATGCATTGTGACTAGCGGTGGGGGATCCAAACGAGGTGTCGAAGGAGTCTCCACATTCCAGAACGGAGCTGAGGGTCATCTACCTGTCCTCCACCATGCCCGCGACATCTGACTTTGAGCCTTCAATGCAGTGAGTGAATGCAAAGTAGCACAGATGATCAATTCCACTTCACTTGCATACCATGGTTAAGAGAAGCACCTGGAAGTAGTGTCACGCAAGGGCGAGGTTGACCTGATGTGTCACGAGTCTTATAATTTATAACTAATTTAATATTGGTCGAATCAATTGGACGGCTCAAATTATTTTAAACGTCTAGCACCTAAATCAAGGGCCCATGAATGTACACACAACCTGATAGGGGAGTTGATTTCAAAGGGGAACGCCTTACGACATAATTATATGAATTTCACAACAATATAATATTTACCATAGTATGAGAAAAACAAAATTACCCCTAATAAATTTCCATTGAAAAAAATAAAATCCAAACGTGGAGTACAAACACCCTTGTAATAGTGGAGATGCTTGCCAAAAACTTATATTAAACTTTGAAATGTGTAAACTTACATATTTTCAGTATGTAAATGTTTGAATGATGTGCACATATTAAATCATAACTTAATTATTTTGTTGATGTTTACTTAGCTTACCTTATTTACTTTATGTTTTTATGTTTTTTTTTACGGGACATACAAATGTTAAAAGTTAATCATTTACATTTACACATTTAGCCTAACGGTGATATTGACATTAGATGAATTTTGTTAAATTTCTAAACATTTACACTTAACATCTACCCCTACTAAATTGTAAAGTACCTCTAAACACAATAACAATATAAAACACATTTATAATTATTCTAATTCTCTTATCACTCTATTTATTTACTCGCCAAAATTCCATTTAAATTAAAATACATTAACATTAATAATTTTTTTATTAAAATTAAATTTATAAATTAGAAAAATTTAAATAACCAATTAACATTATTATGTACCTGCCACATAGTAAATTTTATATTATGATGATGATGATGATGGTTAACATCCACTGAGACCAAACTTTGGTCTATCAGACCTAAAGAAACAAATTATTTAGTTTGATTTAAGATTTTATTCCTATGCTCAAAAAGCTTGGAGAGAAGCCTCCCGAGCTCACTATAATTTTGACATCCTAAAAGGCTAGGAAGGTCAGTATTGTGACAAAGATTATGAAACTGAGATCTAATGTGGTTGTACGCAGGGCACTCTAGGAGGAAGTGGTTTTCATCCTCGATGTTCCTATTCTCACAGAGATGGCAGATCCTTTCCATCCATGGTGTTTTAGGAACTACCCAACGACCTGTTTCACTATGGAGCTCATGAGAGTTTGTTCTAATCTTCGCTATATTAATTTTCTTCTTTGAGCTAGTTAAAACAAAGAGATACTTTTGATCTTCTAGGGTTGATGACCTTCTTATAATAACTTAATTCTCTTTTAGTTGCTAAATCTTTCTCACACCACATTTTTTCTTTGAACTTAGAAGTAACAATACTTTTAATGTTATTAATGTTTTGCAAAGGATCATTCTCGTTGATCTCGCAAAGGTTTAACTAGGCCTTCATGTCTTTATACTGTAGGAATTTACAGGGTAAGTTCCTCAGACAGAACACCAAAGGACACCGCTCACAAATAGATCGCAGATCAATACACCAGTACTTTTGATGTGGTTAAAACCCTCAAATAGGGAAACAGTCCACGGCCTAAGCCAATGCGGCCACTTCAGGCAATTTATTAATAAAAGAATGAAAATTTACATAAGCTTCTCTCATGAACGGTTGACCTACAAATGACCCTCCATGCTCTTTAAATAGAGATCATGGACCAATCGGGTGTTAAGCCACGGATCAAGTGTCGGTAATACCAAGGAGAGAATGAACCGTCGGATCACTACATATCGTGACTGTCGGATTGTAAGTTACAAAATGTACATAGTAAAGAACACACTTTACCTAACTCTATACCTAACTCTACACTAGACCAAGTTGTACTTAACTATTTCCTATGTTTCGGAATATCCTAACATCCCCCCTTAAGAACAACTTGGGATAGGACTGAAGGATTTACAAATATGACACAATAGGAGAAGGAAGGAGGCACTAGAGCCTATCCCCCCTTAGTGACAACTTCCTGAACTCCAACCATAAATTGAATTTTAGTGAACTTCGCCTCTGTGAGAGCCTTTGTAAAGATGTCTGCAACTTGATCATCCGTTGAACAATATTACACTTCAAGAACATGGTCATGAATGAGCTTTCCGATGAAGTACATGTGCAGTTCAATGTGTTTGTTGCGCTGATGTTGGACTGGATCTTCGCATAGTTGAATGGCACTTTGATTATCACACCAAAGTGTAGTCGGATGCTGCTGCTGAAAGCCAAACTCTGACAGGATCTGACGAAGCCACAAGGCTTCCTTACTAGCTTCTACGGCACAACGATACTCTCCTACTGCTGAAGAAAGAGAAATGGCACCTTGTTTCTTGCAAGCCCATGTAATAGGTCCTGAACCAAGAGTGAACACATAACCTGCAGTAGACTTCCGATCATCAGGGTCACCAGCCCAATCGGAATCAGTGAAACCAACCAATAGAGGAGATGCTTCGACACTATAATGAATCCCAAACTGAACTGTACCTCGAACATAACGAAGTATTCTTTTAGCTGCTTTCCAATGACTTTCACGTGGGTTTTACATAAACCAAGCAACAAGGCCAACAACAAAGGAAAGGTCAGGACGAGTATGGGTTAGATACAAAAGCTTTCCTACAAGTTGACGGTATAAGGTAGCATCAACTTCAGGAGAAGTACAAGTGACTGAAAGTTTGAATCCAGACTGAAAGGGAGAAGGGGCTGGCTTACAGTCTTCCTTGTGAAAATGGTGTAGAATATCACAGGCATACTTGGATTGGGAAAGGGAAATACCTTCCTTGGATTGCAAGACTTGAAGACCAAGAAAATAATGTAAGTGTCCTAAGTCTGTCATTTCAAACTTCCTTTTAAGGCTAGACTTCACATGGTTTATAAGGTTGGGATCACTACCAGTCAGGATAAGATCATCAAAATAAAGAAAAAGAATGATAAGAGACTTGCCCACTTTCTTGGTGTAGACAGTATTGTCAGAATGACACCTAGAAAAGCCATTTTCTAAAAGAAAGTTATCCAATTTGGCATACCAAGCTCGAGGAGCTTGCTTGAGACCATAAAGGGATTTCTTAAGCCGACATACAAGGCTGGAGTCTATTTGTATAAATCCAATAGGTTGTTCCATATAGATTTCTTCATGCAAGTCCCCATGCAAGAAGGTGGATTTAACATCCATCTGATGGACTTCCCATTTGAAAGAGGCAGCAAGGGAAAGAACAAGGTGGATAGAGTTCATTTTGGCAACAGGGGAGAAGGTTTCAGTATAGTCAATGCCTTCAACTTGTGAAAAAACCTTAGCAACAAGACGAGCTTTATGTTTATCTACTTTCCCATCTGGTCCATACTTGGTTCTGTAAACCCACTTGCATCTAACAAGTTCTCGTCCCTTTGGTAGAGGAATAATATCCCATGTATCATTTGCCAATAATGAATGATATTCTTCATCCATAGCTGCTTCCAATCTGGATGGCCTGAAGCTTCTGCAAAGTGTCAGGATCATAATTCATTGAATCTTGAGCCAGTAAAGAAGAGGCTCTCTCGAACTGAGAACGTGTACGTCGCTGATCTGTAGGATCACCGGCAAGATCACCTGCCGCATCCCGAGTAGCACAGACCGATTTTGGAAGCTGAGGAGCTGAAGGAGGATCCTGAGAAGGTGGGGAAGGATTTTCATCCTCGCTTTCATCATCTGAAGAAGAAATATTTTCATAAGTAGAAGAGATAGGGAGAGGTGGCACATCCGCCAAACTAGGCTCGTAGGCCGATACATTTTCAGCAAACTTTACATCTCTTCTAATGATAACATTTTTGGACTTAAGTGGAATAAGTCTATATCCTTTGACATCTTTAGAATATCCAACAAAAATACATTTTTCACTCTTAGGTTCTAAAGCTTTATGTTTCTCTTCTGGAATATGGGCCCATGCTTCACTTCCAAAAACACGAAAGTGACTTACATCTGGTTTGATTGAGCTCCATGCTTCTTCTAGAGTGATATTGTTTAAAACCTTAGTAGGAGTGCGATTTATTATGTAATTTGCACAGTTAATTGCTTCTGCCCAATAATTAAGACTAAGTCCTTTAGATTGGAGCATACAATTAGCCATTTCCTTTAAGGTGCGATTCTTCCTTTCAGCTACACCATTTTGTTGTGGAGTATATGGAACAGTATGTTGCATTTGAATTCCATTCTCAGTGAAAAAGTTGATGAATGTGTTTTTAACATATTCTTCACCATTATCAGATCTTAGCTTAAGAATTTGATGTCCAGATTGTTTTTCAACAAAGGCCTTAAAGGCAAAGAACATGTTAAATACTTCACTCTTGAGTTTTAAGAAGTATACCCAAGTGCGTTTGGAGAAATCATCAATGAAAGTTAAGAAATACTTGTAGCCAGAGAATGAAGCAACTGGAAGTGGACCACATAAATCACTATGCACGAGCTGTAAAGGGGTTGAGGCGTGCCAAGAAGCACATTTTTCAAAACTGTCCCGATGATGTTTTCCGAGTACACATCCGGAACAAACACCATCTCTGCAAGATACCATTGGAAGACCTGTCACCATATTTTCTTTACATAGATTCTGAAGAGAGCGATAGTTTAAGTGACCAAATCACTCATGCCAAAGTTTGCTCACTTCATCATTATGAGCAACAAATACCGAGGGAAGATTTGATGATCCAAAGTTGTGAAACTTATACAACCTTGTAGAATCATCAGCAATGCCAGTAGCTAAAATCTGTCTAGGATCTCTTAGGTCCTTAATTACAACATCGTGAGGTGAAAATTCAACGATTTTACCTTCACCTGAATGAGTTATCTGATATACAGATAGAAGGTTTGCAGGATAAGGTTGGAACACATAATACATCATTAAACTGACCGTTGTCTAGGTGAACAATTCCAGTCGCTACAACACTAAGAGATCTATCATCACCAACATATATATTTTTGGTGTTACAATCATTTAAAGAAGAAAACATGGCTTTGTTTTTGGCCATGTGATAAGAAGCTCTAGAATCAATGAGCCAGTCATGAGAATGAGAAGAAGAAGATACATTTAGTGCATAGCCAGACCGAGATGCTTGACAACCACATGCAGAAAGTGCCATTCCTGGACATGAAGTTGAAGTTGAAGAGTGCTCCAAATGGATGTTATGCTTCTTCATTGCTGCTTCCAAGGCTTCCATCTTCTTAAAGCATTTGGATTCTAAGTGGCCATCTCGATTACAAAAGTTGCAATGTCTATCAGTCTTCTTCCCTTTGCTTTTATTTGTCTTATCATTTTGTTGAAATGATTTTTCATTTTGAGGCTGAAATTGCTTAGGACCCTCGTTTGGTTTAGGACCATTCTTTTTAGGATACAACTTCTGAGGATTCTTTGGATTTGGTTGTTGTTGGGCAGCTAACACTTTCTTAGAAGAGTTTCCAAGATGAAGAAGACCAAGGTGTAAGAGTTTTTCTTGTTCTCTTAATAAAGAATCACAAAAGGAATCAAAGGAAGGGGACTTGTAGGTTTGTCCTTGAGAAATGAAGGCTTCTCTTGTAGAATGGAAGGTGGAAACAAACACAGAATAGGCTGGTCCCAACTTAGTAAGAATGGAGTAGATAAGGCTACTATCTTCTTTCTTAACCTTAACACCTTCCAAGAGAAGTCTAAGGGTCCTGAACTTGGACAAAAAATCTTCAATGCAAGAAAAATTATTGGGGTCCAATGTAAGCAATTCATTTTCAAGTTGATGGGCTTTAAGTTCATTTTTAATTCCAAAGACTTTAGTAGTATGTTTCATTGCTTCATCAGGAGTATCAACTTCTGCAATATGGAATCTAAGATCTGGAGAAATAGACATCCCTATCAACCCACGTCCTTGGTCTTGCCTATTTTCCCATTTAGCTACCTTGTCTTCATCTTTCGGTTTGGTCTCTTGGCCTGTGGCTATTATGTAAAGACCTTTACTTCTAAGTAAATCCACAATGTAGGACCACCATTTGCTTTGAGAAAGCTCTTTTTCCCTACAAAACAAAAAACACAAAACCCAACACGGACATACAAAAAAAACGAACCTTGCGGCTCAAAGTTAGCTTTAGCTGGAAACTAGATATTTTCAAAAACGAACCTTGCGGCTTGAAGTTAGCTTTAGCCGGAAACTAAATATTTTCCTCAATGTTTTTGATTTTCCGAGATCACACTAAGGCGCAACGGAAAAGAGCATACGCATGAGAAAAAATCCTTCCTTTCTGTTTCTGATTTGCCCAGATTGCACAAAGTCGTAGGGCAAAGAGCATATGCAGAAATGAAAGGTATAGATCTGGTAATTAAAAAAGCTAAATAAACCGAAAACCGAAATAAACAGAGAGAAAATAACTGTAAACTGCAAATAAACATTGTATACCTCCAGATCTTAAAAATGACGCAGCTAGGGCTACCGGAAACCTTTTCGCGTGAAACGAAAGGGGTTCCTCACTGGAACAGATGCTCCCAACAAAACAGAGCAGTCCTCTTGGCCTGAAAGCAGTTAGAAACGGTAGTCGGATGCAGTTCTACTGGCTTCAGATTTGGATCACCAACGGACGCGACCCTCAAATAGCTCTGATACCATGTAGGAATTTACAGGGTAAGTTCCTCAGACAGAACACCAAAGGACACCACTCAAAAATAGATCGCAAATCAATACACCAGTACTTTTGACGTGGTTAAAAACCCTCAAATAGGGAAACAGTCCACGGCCTGAGCCAACGCGGCCACTTCAAGCAATTTATTAATAAAAGAATGAAAATTTACATAAGCTTCTCTCATGAACGGTTGACCTACAAATGACCCTCCATGCTCTTTAAATAGAGATCATGGACCAATTGGGTGTTAAGCCACGGATCAAGTGTCGGTAATACTGAGGAGAGAATGAACCGTCGGATCACTACATATCGTGACCGTCGGATTGTAAGTTACAAAATGTACATAGTAAAGAAACACACTTTACCTAACTCTATACCTAACTCTACACTAGACCAAGTTGTACTTAACTATTTCCTATGTGTCGGAATATCCTAACATATACCACCCCTGCTTGAGCCTTAGTTGGTTTTGACTAGAATTTAAAGCTAGCTTAGGAAGTCTATGATCTCATATGTTATTGAGTTTGTGCTTGTACAATAGAAGCCTAGTCATAGCTAGGCTCTCGATAGGGGAAAGACCTACTTCTATAAGGAGAATAGGATAGGATGTATTGATTTTAATTTTCAGGTTATACGTTATAAAACGCTTATGGATTTGCTCAATCATTCTCCAGGATTCTCTGGAAGTGTTGCAACCCCAGAGCTCACACCCATATAAGATAACAAGAGTGACTAATGTTTCAAAGAGGAACTTCTTTTTATCCCACATTACAAGGTTTGTCATTCTACAATTATTTTCAAGACCAAAATAAGCTTTCCACCCCGCATTAATCCTTTTCTCAATGCTACAGTTCTAGTTGAGCTTGTGATGAATATCAATTCCTAGGTACTTGTAAGAATACACTTCCTCGAAGCTATTATTGTCATACATAAAATTAGCGTAAGTGTCCTCTTGGATTTGATAATCATAACTTTTGTTTTGTTAGTGTCAACAGTCATACCCATGGTAGAGCAGAAATCCTTAAGAAGCCTAAGTTTCTTATCAAGATCTGAGGGGCACCTTGCGAGAAGAACAATATCGTCGACATAGAGAAGAAGGATGATGACTATCAAAGCTAAGATCGTGCCAGTGCAACCTGCTTCCTCTAAATAACCTTCAAGCTTGTCGATGTAAATGCCAAATAGGGTAGAGGAGAGGGGGCAACATTGTTTAACTCCAATATTACATTTAATATCTTTTGACCACCCCTCATTGCTTTTTAGCTTTGGCAATTACATTCTCATATAATCTTATAGCGACAGCTCTCAACTTGAAAGGAACCTTTAGCTATTCTAATCTATTCCAAAGGTTGTTTCTAGGAACTATATCAAAAGCCTTTCTAAAGTCTCTAGGTGTATAACCCCCAAAAAAATTAAATCCGTCTAAAGAACAATATTTATCATTTATTACTTCATGGTAAAAATTCCACTGCCATCTGGTCATTGCCGATTTTTGCCCATCAGTCCGATCAAACTTGTATGTGAATTTAATCCGTATACTAACCCATGGCACATGTTTTTCAAATAAATCTTAGAAGGCCAATTTTTGACCTTGGTATTTTAGAGATGTATTTTATAACTCAATAATAGATATGTAATTTTTTCTATAATTTTGAATTAAAACATGTTTTTTTTTAAATAAAAAAAAAGAAAACAATGTAATTTATAATAAAAAACAAAACATATATTTAATCAATTTTAACTAAATATATTATAAAATATTAATAATTTTATTTTTATTGTGTTTATCTTGTGATTTGTTCATATTACAATTTAATATATTCATTCAGTTAGTTATTGATATTACAACTCAATATTACACTTCCACTCCAACCATCAATAAAATATTTCAATGTATATATAAAATAACATAATTTTAAAAATTCTTACTTTTTTAAAAATGTTTCATTACAAAATTTAAATAAATTATTTAAATATTCATGTTAACCAATTTATTTCAATACCAATTTTAAATATTTAATTTTTTTCCTCAAGGAAAAAATGTAATTTTCATTAATAAGTTGAAAATTACATATTGTAGATGCTTTGAGAAGCATATGCAGTAAAGTGGTAGTGCACGTGTGGCAGATGTTCTTATATAAAAAACCACATAGGGAAATCTGGTAATAATTACATAATTACAAGTCCGATATAGATATGTACATAAAAAAGGTTGTACTAGAAGAAAAAGTCTCTAGGTGTATCAAAAAACCATGAAATCAGAGTTGTCTACCCCTGAATCCTCTGATCAATGTATGGGCGATGGAAGTACTGGTCAAAATCCAGTCCCCTCTGTTTGCATCAGCCATAGACCCATAGGCGACATCGAGGTCTCCTTGGATAAGCCATTGAAAATTGATTGTGTTCCCTTTTATATATTTAATTGCTTCCTGATAAAAAATAATAAGAGGGAAATAATAACACTAATGAAAAGAGATGTGTAATTTATTTAATTTTTAATATAAAATTAATATGTGACATTTAAAAAATATTAATAACAATAAAATTTATTGCAGGACAGAAATTAAATATTTTAATACGCAAGCTTAACTAATATTCATGTCTATTTAAAAATATATTAATAAAACAAACACCATGGTTGTTTCCACAGTGTCGGTTTGGGTTTGGCTACACAACCTCCCTCTCTATTTATGGGACGATCGTGTTCTTGCAGGTATTGGGAACATCATTTGGAAATATATAAAGATATATACCCAAAGATTGCAGGGAAGGGTCTACACATACACTCGTATATGTGATTGGAGGCAAGGATCTACACATATGCGGAAAGGATCTACACGTATGCTAGTATATGTGTGGAAGTAGATATAAGCAAAGGCTTACCAGACCGCATTCAACTCATCCACAATCAGCGGAATTAGACAACTTTTAGATTATGAGAACACAACTTTTAGATGTAGAATATGCATGCAAACAGGGCATCTTCAAAACATATGCCCTGAAGCCAAGAAAGACACTATAGAAGGAAGAAGAAGAGCGGGAAACAGACCAAAGGCTGGTAATTCCCCCCACCAGAGCCTGAAGAGGAGGACAATGAAGTAGGGGAAGAAGCCACTCACATGGAGAACAACCAGAAAACACAGAAACACAGTGGGTATCCATACAAGACCATACACATGAACCAGAATCTCAGAATGAATATATACGAGCAGCAAACATTCTAGATGCATGCCAGTGGATACAAGCGTACACATTCATCAGACAATTCAGATTCAAACAAAGACAATACAAGACTTGAAGTTAGAAATCAACTTGTGCTTGTCTCTTCGGCGCCGTCCCTTGGAGAATGGCAGAAGGTAGAGAAAAAGAAACCTAACTTTTCTCCCCAATTGTATATTAGTTTGATTACTTCCCAATTATCGTCATTCATGGACTAGATGATGTTATGTCTACTCCGCAAATGTAACGTTTAATTTTGTTTTCACTAATAAAATTATGCCTTTTTCCTTGGAAAAAAAATAATATTAATAACCAATATGTACAATGTTGTCCATAAATAAAATATTTCATTGGTCATGTTAATTAACCTATGTTTATATATATATATATATATATATATATATATATATATATATATATATATATATATATATATATATATATATATATATATATATTAAAAAAATATATTCTTGAGATTAAGTTATTGCAATTAGTTTCATTATTCTCTGTTTTGGACCATATTTTAAAGTATATTTTCCAATCAATTTTGTAAAGATGTGTTTCAATTGAATGTAAGCTATGTAATTTAAATAATCCAATTTTCCAAGTAAATTTTCAAGAGTTGAATTCAATTATATATTCAAAAATGCAATTTAAATAATTTAACATTACATAGATACCATTAATATATCAAATATCAATGGAAATCCAATTTTTGGAATTGCAAATGTACAAATATAAAAATTTAATCTCAAAATTTTCTATATCCACAATTAATATTGATCTATAATACAATGAAAAACCTATCATTATTTGAAAAAAATCAATGGCAAAAAATTGGAAAAATCCACACATGGATTCAAGCTAGATAGTAATAAACCATTACTTTTAATGCATCATATAGATAACAGAAAAAAATGTAAGTAACTTGCCACAAATGCAAACTACTACCATTACCGTATAGCACATTCTGTCCCAAAAAAATAGATCATAAATAGCCCCACAGTATGGAAATATGAAAGATTGAGAAAATTATTTTTATTATTCCAAAGAATTTATAATAGGCACAATGGAAAGACCCCTGAAAAAACCTAATGGGAGAAGATCTCAATACATTTCACTAAAATCGAGAGGCGAAGAGTGCAATGAGTGAGGCGATTAGGGCAGAAAATAAGGAGGGAGTGAATGTAATTGACACATCACCTGCTTCCATCGGACTGGCAGATGGTGCAGCCATCTCTACTACTTCTGCTCCAACTATTATTGGAGGAAATTTATTGCTAATTTTTCTTCCATTGCAACTCCATTACATGCATTGACTAGTGTCAAGAAAGTCTTCCATTGGGGAGATGTAAAACATAAAAAATTTGAAGCTTTGAAGAAAAAGATCAGTTCAACACCGGTATTGGCTCTTTCGGATCTTAGACAACCATTTGAGATTCAAACAGATGCTAGTGATTACGCCATGAGAGTAGTTCTTATGCAGCATGGTAAGCCCATTTCATTTCATTCTGGAATTTTTAATGGAGCTGTGACTAAATATCCCACTTACGACAAATAACTTTATGGATTGGTACAAAGTGTCAAAATATGGAAACACTACTTGATGGGAAAGGAGACCATTATCTATACCAACTATCAACCATTGCAGTACTTAGAATCACATTCAGATTTGTGGCAGTCATGTCATTACAGATGGATGGGTTTCCTAAAACAGTTTCATTTGGTTATCAAGTACAAAAATGGAATCTACAATAAGGTAGTTGATATGCTTAGTAGGCCTATTGTAAATTCATCTAGTATACTCAAGCATAATTCTGTTTTGCATGAAAGTTACATTGAGAAATATGCATATGATAATGAATTTTGAGATGCGTATGCAAGCTTGAGTCAAGGAAACCAAATTGAAGAGTTGGATTATCATGTACATAATAGTTTGTTGTATCACTTGTGAAAGTTGTGTATTCCACAGGGAGAAAGAAACAATATCATAAGGGAGGTGCACACTGTTGGCATTATGACACAGGATTGGCAGGTTTGGCTCGATGTCATCAGTGTTGTACTTGATGGCAACCCAAAGTCACTCAAAGTATTTTCTCCCCCTTTGACATCAAGGGCAAAGGGTTATGCTCCCCCTGAGTACATGCTAAAATCTCTGCTCTGCTGTGCTATCCAAGCTCCCCCTGACATATAGGCAAGATCTACAAGAATATATTCTACAAAAGAAATTTGACATTATATACCAAGTGGGAATATCCATTGACTCATCCACCCAACCAAATGGGATACATGATAAGCTCATTACATTATCCATCCCAGGCATAGTGGGGCAACCAGGATAGACCGTTACATGACCTTGACAAAAGAAATATAAGACATAGAGACAAAACATCAGCATCATAATAATGCCAACAATGCATTATTAGAAGAATATATGCTCCCCTTGAACCTGTGCTAGCTGGTCTCTGACAGATCCATAAACCAACGAATGTACACGTATACCCCATATGAAACTCACGTACAACCAACAATCATGGATTATGGTATCCTAGAGGTACAGATCTCACACTTCATGCATACACAAATGCGGATTGGGTAGGAAGCGTGGATGACAGGAAAAGCACTAGTGGTGGTGCATTCTTCATGGGTCCTAGATTAGTATCTTGGTTCAGCAAGAAACAAAGCTCTATTGCATTATCTACAACTGAAGCAGAATATGTAGCTACTGCATCTTGCTGCACGCAACTCCTTTGGATGATGCAAACATTGCAAGACATGCAAATCACTTGTACTCCATCTATCTCCATCTTCTGTGAGAATACAAGTGTAATCAGTATTTCAAAGAATCCTGTCATGCATTCAAAGACTAAGCACATACCAATCAAGTATCATTTTCTCCAGGAACAAGTGCTTGAACAAAAGGTCAAATTGGAGCATGTTCCCTCTAAGGAACAAGTTGCTGATATTCTCACCAAACCACTGCCCAGGGAGACCTTTGAATAGCTCAGACAAAAGCTGGGGGTAGTTGATGCATCATCTTGCTATTAAATCTTATCTGTTTCGGAGATTGTTGGTTGTACATGAGTTTCATATGGGGTATATGCGTACATTCGCTGGTTTATGGATCTGTCAGAGACCAGTTGGCACAGGTTCAGTGGGAGCATATATTATTCTAATAATGCATTGTTGGCATTATTATGCTGCTGATGTTTTGTCTCTCTGTCTTATATTTCTTTTGTCAAGGTCATGTAACGGCCTATTTTGGTTGCCCCACTATGCCTGGGATGGATAATGTAATGAGCTTATCATGTATCCCCGTTTGGTTGGGTGGATGAGTCAATGGATATTCCCACTTGGTGTATAATGTCAGATTTCTTTTGTAGAATATCTTCTTGTAGATCTTGCCTATATGTCAGGGGGAGCTTGGATAGCACAACAGAGCAGATATTTCAGCATGTACTCAGGGGAAGCATAACCCTTTGCCTTTGATGTCAAAGGGGGAGAAAAGTCTTTGAGTGACTTTGGGTTGCCATCAAGTCCAAAGGGGGAGATTGTTGGCATTATGACACAGGATTGGTAGGTTTGGCTCGATGTCATCAGTGTTTTCCTTGATGGAAACTCACTCAAATAGCAGATCACAAGTTCAGAATCTCAAAATAGTAGAAAATAAGATACCCGCAGGCTCCTGTTCACAAAGCCACGGACATACGCAAGTGCACCAAACAAAAGCTGCGGTCATGTACGCAGGTGCTCCAAACAAAAAGTGCGGACGTAAAGTACACGCACTTTCATGTAGAGAAAAGCACGCACGTGGGAAATCTTATGGTTGGTCCATGGTATTTAGTCCGACATTTTTGATCCTATGGTTTTGGTCCGTGGTTTTGCATCTAAAGTATTGAACCCAGGTATTGGGTCCCTAGTATTAGATCTCTATGGTTTTGGACCATGGTTTGAGTAAGGCCTAGACTATAAAAAGGAAAGGAGATCATTTGGCTGGGCAACTAATGTGTTGAATATCTTGAGATGAGCAAGATCTGAAATATTGGTGATCGGTTGGTGAGTTGGATCTGAATCAAGGAGAAACTTGAGCATTACAAGAAGAATCTACTGAGGGGTCGAGATCTCTTTGGCGCGTGATCAGAATTGTAAATCTGATAATCTGGGTATAATTGAAGTCTGATAAATTTCTATACCCGTAGACCCAACTCAGCGCAGGCGCGGATACCCACAGGTCTGACAAAACATAGGTGCAGATACCCGCAGCTTTGGCAGAGCACAGGTGCGGATACTGCAAGTTCGAAACAGAGAAGGTGTGGATACCCATAGCACCGGTAGAGCGCAGGTGCGGATACCGCAAGGTCAACACAGAGGAGGTGCAGATACCCGCAGGGTAAAGAAGGGAATACTGTGGATGTATGCAGGTTTCTATTGGTGAAGTTGCGAACTTTTTCCTTGAAATATGTTTTAGCTACTTTTGTCTATTTCTGCAGTGTTCAGGGTTCTGACTTGGTGTCTGGTTACTGGTACTGTGTTCTGAGAAGTTATTGTTTCAGTATTTATACAAGGAAGTTGGTTGATTGCAGATCTATTTGATGTTTGATTGATATTCATGGATCCAGTTTGAAAATTTATGAAACTTGATCCCGAGAAGAAAAGAGAATTTTTCTGTAGGTCAGCACCTACGTACTAGTACCTTAGTTAGTACAAGAGCTAAGGGGGTTGTAGCTCCCTTCAAGAAGAGTCTAGAGAATGAGAGAAGGTTGTAGCCTTCTGCAGGTTGAAGCCTGCGTGCTGGTATAAGACTGCACCAGTATAGAATCATTATAAAAGGAAGTTTCTAATTGAAAGAAGATAGAGACATATTGCAGCAGGTGGTTTTCACCCACATTGGGTTTCCACCTTATATCTTGTGTTCCTTTGTGTGATTGTCTGCTCTACTTTTCTGTTCCTGCTTACTGTTATATGGTTCTGATACATAGATTAATGATCAATATCTAAAGAATAAATTAAATTATAAGTCACGAAGGTATACACAAGTTTCATTAGTCAGATCTTCTAATCTTTATATAAGTTGAAAAAGAATTTGAAAATACTGATTCACCCCCGCCTCTCAGTATTATTTTCAACGCACACTTCATTCATTGCTAGACAATTTGATGTAGGCAAGACAATAGTGAATCTCCAAAGGTATTATTATTGGCCACGCATGTTTGATAATGTATCTCATTTCATTAGAGGATGTTCTTTGTGTGCAACAAGTAAGCCTAGAAATAGGAAACTTGGATTATACACTCCACTTTTGGAACCTTCACTTCCATGGGAGAGTATCTCAATGGATTTTGTAGGGGGTCTTCCATTGTCAAGGAAAGGTCATGATTACTTGTATGTAGTTGTAGTCAGGTTCAACAAAATGTGTATACTAACACCATGTAAAAATAAAATTACAGATGAACAAACAACTCATATTTCTTCCTAAACATTTGGGTTCATTTTGGTCTTCCTACTTCCATTGTAAGTTATTGAGATTCTTGATTTATTAGGAATTTTTGGTCAAACTTGTGGGACATGATGGACACAGAGTTGAAGAAGAGTACAAACTTTCATCTGCAAACAGATGGACAAACTGAGGTGGTCAACATAACAATAATTCATATTATTAGAGTATATTGTAGTAAACATCCCAAGTTGTGGGATGAATAGTTGCATACGACAGGGAAAAGAATTCTTCCACAAATACCGAGTCACCATTTGAGGCATGTTTTGGGTACTTGCCAAGATCTCCAGTGGAATTCATCTTTGAGAAAGATGTCACCATAGATGGTCACACTGACATCAATAAGGCAAGGAAGTTCATAGAGAAAATTCAGTTGATACATCACACAATGCAGGAACAACTGGAAAAGAGTCAAAGTAGCTACAAGGCAAGGCATGAAAAACACCGTATTGATAAAAAATTTCAAGTTGGAGACGAAGTTTGGTTCTATATGAGAAAAGAGAGAATTCAAGGGGAAGGTAAAAAGATTAAGCCACGCCATTATGGTCCTTTTAAAATTCTGTAAAATATTGGTAACAATGCATTTAAGCTTAATTTGCCTCCTTATATGCAAATATACTCTGTTGTTAATGTTGAGAATTTGAGATTGTTTGAGCCTCCTTTGATTGATCATCAAGGAGAGCATGTTTAGCTGCCATCAATAGATGATTTCTCCCCAGAATATCTTGATGACCTTCAGTAGGATCCCATACTTGACAGAAGAACCAGGACTTCAAAGAGAGGAAATGTCGAATATCTTAGAGTGGGACTCAAGGGACAAAATCCTTCTAAAGCCAAATGGTTGTAGATCAAGAAGGTGAGGGAGTTGTACCCTCACCTTCTAAACGAATAATAGTATCTTTTGGGTTGAAAAGGCTTTTAGTGGGGAGGAATGATCAGGTGCTTAGTATTTAGCTCAAAAATCAAAGTTCTCATAATGGCTCGAAACTTGAATGATTGCGGCCATCTCGGAAAAAACGATTCTAACACAACTTGTTTTACTGAAAACCGAGTTCGTATGAGGAAGTTATTGAGTTCTGTTCGCTTTCCCAAATAGGATAAATTAAAAAAAAAAATGCACATTCATTGCATAGTCAACAGTCCATACTACTGACATGGTAAGTGACTGTGCAAGGTCAAAGTTTGGTCAACATCCAATCGGAGCTCACCAAGTGTCATAATTTGGTTGGTTGTCAGAGGTGGTGACATGGTAGGTTTTTAGTGGTTGAAGGAGGACCAATGAGGAGGGGACAAGTGGAAAGCCCGGAAGCCACCACGTGCCCCTCCCCAAAGGTCAAGTTATGGAAGTTATTGAAGCATCGAAAATCGAGTCTATAACAAGGGGGATACCCACCCAGTCTAGACCTTGGTTAGCAGCTCCTTTTCCGTTTGGTATAGTGGGTGCGATTGGGGATATGGGACCAGTTTCCCAATTTGTGTATGTGTGTGTGACGAACTGATATTTCTCTTTCTAACAGTTTCTAAATGGAATACTTTTACTCTAACTCTAATCTAATAATATAGAAATTGTATTCTAATAAGTAGAAATATCTAAGTCTACACTAACCCGGGGTGTAATCTTTCTTTTATGTGATCTAAAATGATTTCAAATAACAACTGGTAATAAAGATCATTCAACTGTTATGAGAAAAGAATTCAATAAAGATGAACCACTTCGTATAAAAAAGTTAGACGAAACAGTTGTGAAAAACATATCGCATAATAAGCTACTTATACATCAAGCATAAATAAATAGCTATCACCGTACAAAAGTGCCAAATTATAACTCAGGCATTCATGCAACAATATATAAATAACTGAACATGAATAGCACTTTAACATAAAGGCAGAAATAGTTAAGAGATAGAAGTACCATTTATAACTAGTCCTGCTCATGAGCTTCAAGCGATAATGATTTATCTCTTCTTGATCTAACATCCACTAAGAGTACAAAAGTGAAACATCAGTAGCATATATCAAATGAAAATATCAATAAATCATGTTCCATTCATTCATCAAAACCTCCTCAGAGGGTACAGAAGTGCATGTTCTAGGGATAAGTTTTTGACAAATTTTAGGACCCTTCTCTAAATGCATGAGAAGGGTTTAAATAATACTAACTAAATCTAAAAATAACTTATTACAAAAATGTAGGATGCGGTTTAAATGACCGTCCTCATTTCAGGCAAAACAAAACAAAATTAAAACTAAAATTGAATCTAAAATTAAAACTACTTCTATATCTGCTCCTTGAAATCGCACGCATGCAACATCTGTTTCAGAAGAGTCGGCTGGTTGACTTCCGATTTTAACTGAGCTGAGAAAACAGAATCGGCGAGCGCTGGTGTCATCTTCTCGATAGAATTGATGATACACTTGAGAGTCATCCACTGGCTATGTGGCTTTACCAAGTATGCCCAGTAATAATCCCAGTTCAACTTGGTTAACCCTTGGATTGCTTCTGCCTTTTCTTGAGCCTTCTGTTTCCAATTTGTTTCTATCGTTTATTTTTTGAAATTTTTGGGGCTTGTAGGTGACTGAGCAATTAGAAGCTTTCCTTTTCGAGAATTTTTTCTCAGCGATGCATGATTAGCGCTAGGTGCTAATCGCGCATTGGAAACTGCCTCCATTTCTTGATCTGGGCTTCCTTGATGCATTTTTTGCCTTTTGCGTTTTTTTCTTTTAGCGGATATACAGTTCAAATTTTTTGAAAATAATGATTCCGTAAGCTCTTGACCTTGAGTCTTAAACTGTCTATTTCTGATATCAACGTTGTCCAGTATCCACTTAACCATGTTCGTGTGTGGGAGAATTTTGGGTCTTGCTGCTATCTGGTGCAAGAATGAACAAGCTAGCTCTCTGATGGATGCCTCAGAAGAACTAATTGAGCCCGCAGTAGCAGTAACTTCCATTACTCTGGGATTTTCCTCCTCCAGTAGATTATACATTCCTTCCCGCGTAGCTATACTAGCATCTCCGTTACAAGCTGTGTCTATATAAAAGGGCGCCACTTCTTTCTCTTGAGAGCTCGGAGCTTTGCTTTTATTTTCCATTTTATCCTGTGTACTTCTTTGTATCGTTTTTTGTTCTCCGCTCCTGCAATTCACAAGTGAAGTGAAAATAATGGTAAGGCAGGGTGATGGGAAAGTTTTTTAAATGTTGAAGACGTATCAAACATATCACCTTACGTGAAATGATTTTTCGATAAGCCTGAAACCATATTCCATTAATAACTGTCAACTAACTCATTTATTAGCATTAAAGCGCATAACCAGGTGTCAGTTTATGGAAAATACTTTTTTGAATCACGAGCCCGGAAGATCTGCGATTAAGCGATTTTGCGATTTTCTTCGCAATATCGCAGATCGCAACATCGTAGATCATAACATCGCAAAATTGATAGCTTGCTATATCGCATTATCGCATTGTTGGTGTATCGCAATATCGAAATATCGCCATATCACAATATCGCAATATCACAAGAACGTAATATATGACAATCTTTGTTAACCTGTTTTCTGCGAAATGCGATTTGCAATATGCGTCATCACATATTGACAAATTTAAGATGCTTCAAAGTATGCAATGCGATGTTTGTTTATTATCGCGTATTGCGATCTTGCAATGTTGGAATTCGGCTTGTAAGGAGGTATCGTGTTATCCTTTTGCGATGCGATATTTCCTAAGGAAAGATTATGTCTTACCTTATCATAAAACTTAGATTTTTAGATTTTTCAAGGGGATTTCCTAAGCTTATGATGGTAAGTTTTATTCGAAAAGGAAATTTAAGCACTAATTGATTTTTTTGAATTTATTAACTAAGGGTCCCCACTTATTTAGTATTAGGATAACACTCAATAAGAAGGGGGGTTGTTGCTGGCCATAAAAATTGGCGATTCACTTGGAAGAACCAGTTATCTCTACTGTTCTTTTGAATTTTCAAAACTTCCAAAACAGAAAATTTTCCAGAAAATTGAACTTTATTATAGAAAGATTAAGTACATTATGCTTTTACCTATCAATGATATTTTGTTTCTTCTATTTTCAACTTTGATTATTTACTCCCTCAAGCTAGTCCTTGTATCTACATCAGTCATTACTTGGTTTATAAAGATAAAAACAAAGTCTTCTCTGTAGATCAGTTTTAAATATGCTCATTTGTCGTAGGTAGAGCCTCTGCTGCCATCAAGCATTTATAGCTTCAACAGGGTTACCTGTTACCCAGCAATGATCCTGTATTTCACTTAGAGAAATTTACAATTTTCAAAGAAAAATCCATTTCCACACTTTTTCTTTTTCTTTGTTATCCTTAAAGAACAATGTCTTGGTTTGGTAGACAATTCATGACACAACATTCACTGATTTATAACTTTGCTGAACAAGCTGGCTCGTGATGAGACCCCTTGTGTTTTGATTTTAATAATCTTGAGTCATTGCCCAGTTGTAGTATGCAGTATTGGCAAAGTTAGCAAGCTATAATATCTATGATCATGATAAGTCGGCTCATGATGAGACCTCTTACTCTTTAAGTTAAAGTGTATCTTTGGATCATTCTCCGAATGTTGTAGTTTCCTAGGTGGGGAGGAAGTCATTGTTTCCTTAAGATAGCTCTGGACGATAATGATAGAGTTTTTGGAAAGAGCTTTTCTACAGAGAATCTTCGTTTTGTTATTGATACCTTTCATTTGACTGAAAATAAAATAATTTCTAATTAAAGGTATCTTTTCATCAAAATTTATATAGTTGAAACTAATATCATTTCTAGGTCTAGAGTCTTTAACTGTATCTTTCAATAGTAATGATTAATTTTTTAGAAGGAATTCTATTTATACAAGTGAAAAAACAAAATCTAAGAGAGAATTTGTGTCTTTTTCATGAATATGTAACCATTTACAACCGGTTTTATTATGAAAAGAAAAACAACTATTCTAAAAATGGAAGAATGATCTTCCATGGAAAATATTTTTTAAGGATCTGACCATTAACAGGTAAAGAGTCTCTTTTCCTTGTTAAATCTTATAACATGAAATTAGACGGACCTATGACTTCTATAATTTGAAAAGGACCAAGCCACATTCTTTGAAATTTTGTATGTTTCCCTTTTTCCTCATGAGCCTTGTCCCATTTTAAAACTAGATCTCCCATCTGAAAATCTTTTCTGGATATTATATTGGAATCAAAAGAGGCTTTTACTAATGCTTGATGATGAGCATGAGTTATCTTAGCCCGTTCTCGTTGTTCTTCTAATTTAATTAATTCCAGCTGCCTTAGTTGTAAGGAAGAAGTTGGTTTTTCATCAATATATTGGACCAAGGATAAAGAGGGAATTTCCAAATGAGTTGGAAGAACCACTTCTTTCCCATAAACTAAATTAAAGGGAGAAGTTCCAATTGAGACTTTATACGTTATTCGATTTGCCCATAAAGCATATATGAAAGACTTATGCCATTTTTTTGATTTTGGTCAATGGTTCGCTTAATGATTCTAATTAAGTTCTTATTTGTAGATTTAGCTAACCCATTCCCTTGTGGGTAATAATTGGCAGAGTATTTAAGCTTGAAACCCCTTTTGAGTGCAAATTTAGTCATTGCATTACCAGAAAAATATGATGCATTATGAAACATTAAAGCAGAAGGCAACCCAAACCTGGTGATTATGAACTGATCTATGAACTTGATGATATTTTCAGTGTTAGCTGTCTTGAGTGGAACTACTTCTACCCATTTAGTAAAGTAATATGTTGTTGTAAGGATATATCTATGCTGTTTAGAAGAGTGAGGAATGATCTCACCTATTATGTCCAATCCCCACTGATCGAAAGGTTGTTCAATGGTAACTGGTTGCAGTGGCAAGGATGGTTTCTTTTCTCTCCTAGCGACGGTTTGACAGACTTGACATTTCCTCACGTAATTATGTGCGTCTTTAAATAATGTGGGCTAGTAATATCCTGCGCGTAAGATTTTATGAGCAGTAGTATCTCTAGCATAGTGTCCGCCTACTGGCCCATCGTGAAGTTCCTGCAAGAATTTTTCAGCTTCAGATTTCTCAAGACATCTAAGGAGAATAGAATCATAATTTATTCTAAAAAGAACATCATTCACTAGTTGATATTGTTTGGCTTTTAACCTTAGAGCTCTTTTCTTGGTATGATCGAGGTTTGAAGGAGCATATCCATTCTTTAAATAATAAATAATATCAGCATATAATGACTCAACATCGTTTAGGCTTACCTCGTACACTTGTACCTCTGCAGACGGATTGTCGGACATTAGCGATGCTCCTGCCAACATTTTGCAAAAGCCTTGGCATTTTACAATACTTGCTGGTTTGATTTCTACGTCATATTCCTGTAAGGCAGTAACCCAATTGGCCCTTTTCTCACCCACATCCTTCTGTACTAGAATATTTCTTACCACTGGAAACGGTACTATGATTTTGGTATGTGTTTTGAGTAAAAAAGGTCTGAAATATTTAATTGCTTTGAAAATAGCATAAGCTTGTTTCTCCACATCTGAATAATTCAGCTCAGCTCCTTGTAAATTGGAACTAAGAAAAGCAATTGGATCTTTCGCCTTTTCTTGATTTGCTTGAGTGAGTATCGCAGCATATGATCTATCCGAGGCAAATGTATACAAAATAAAAGGATCGGAAAAATTTGGAGTTGCTAAAGATGGAGCATTATGAATTGCTTGTTTGATCAGATTGAATGCCTCATGTTCGGCTTGGCCCCATTTAAAATTTGTGTTCTTTTTAATCATTGCTTGTAAAGGAGACACGATTCTTGAAAAGTCTGGAACAACCCTCTTTACAAAGTTAATTTGGCCAAGGAAAGATTGCATGGCTTTCTTGTTGTGAGGTAGGGGTACTGCGGAAATTTCCTTGATTCTGTCAGGATCAATGTGAATCCCAGATTTTGACACTATGAATCCGAGACGTTTTCCTTCACTTAATGCGAAAAAAGATTTTTTTGGGTTAAGTGATATTCCATACCTTAAACAACGTTGGAAGATTTGTTTTAAATCCCTGAGATGGTTGTTTCGCTTCTTAGAATACACAGTTATATCATCCAAATAGATTAACACTGATTTATTAACTAACCCCTTGAATGCGATGTCCATGGCTCTCTAAAATGTGGCACCCGCATTAATCAAACCAAATGGCATCTTTTGGTATGCGTATGTGCCCCATTTAGTTTTGAATGTAGTTTTTAATTGATCATCGGGATGTACCAACACTTGATTGTATCCTGAGAATCCATCCAAGAATGACATTAATTCTGAGCCCACGACTGCCTGCAGTATTTTTTCCATGGGGGTAAAGGAAAATTATCCTTTTGGCAGGCCTTGTTAAGATTTCGAAAGTCAATGCAGATTCTAATATCTCCGTTTTTCTTTCTAACAGGTACCATATTGGAGACCCATTTAGAATGTCTAATGGGAAAGATTATTTTGGCTTTCAATAACTTATTGAGTTCAGTTTTGATCTGATTTTCTAAATTGGGATGGATCTTTCTCAATTTTTGTTGGATAGGTTTTTCGTTATCAATCATTTGAATAGTATGTTGGATGATGGAGGTGTCGTATGTTTTGAGTTCATCGTAATTCCAAGCAAAGACACTTTTGTATTGTCTCAAGAGACGGATATACGCTATTTTTTCTTCAGGGGCTAGGCCAAGGCCTAGGTTGATATTCTGCAGTTTGGCATCAGTTCCTAGATTTACTAATTCATAATTCAAAGTTGAACTTTGTTGTTTTGAATTGGTAGATCTTTTGAATCGATATTTCAAATCATAAAGGTCTTCTAATTTAACTACTGATTTAGGTATAACATTGTTAGTACTATCTTGTTGTAACTGTTGGTCATGTTGGTCTTCGTCAATTATTTGATTCGTGTAGGATCATTTAGATGTGAGGAAACTCATGATATCAGGATCGTCGTTGAAAATCCTCCAATTGGTAATGTTATCAGGGATAGATGGTCTAAAAATTAACTCAATTGAAAATCAATCAGGGCTAAAATCTTCTAAAGGAATGAGCTTGGAAGCTACGTTGGCTAAGAGGTCTGCGCTAGCATTCTGGAGTCTGGGAATTGATGAAATATTAAATGCTATAAAGTGTTCAGTCAGATCTTGAACTAAAGATTGGTAATGCTTTAAATGACCTGATAAACAGTGTATAGTATTACGTACCTGTCTGATTAAAATTTCAGAATCTTCGAAAACTTGCAGGTATTTGACGTCTAATCCGATTGCTTTGTATAACCCTTGGATTAAAGCCTCGTATTCTGTGGTATTGTTGGTGCAATCAAATTCGAGTCTGCAAGTTAGCATAGTTTTATCTCCCTCTGGGCTTACTAACACACATCCTGCTCCTGCTCCTTTGTTAGACTTAGAGCCATCAAAAAATAATTTCCAAAACAAAGATTTATTTACAGGACTATCTATAAAATTAATGCATTTAGAACTATCTGTTTGAGAGAAATTTTCTACTTGAGATAAAGCAGAATGTTCTAAGTAAGGTGAAGTATGAGAATTAAAATTTCCTAAGAAAGAATCTATTGAATAGTTGCCAATGATGTTAGAATTATATGCTACTGGTTCATTTTCTCCTTCGAGTTCTGTTACTATGTATTTCTGATGTTTTTCCCGCTCAACTTTTATTTGATTTGGTTTACCATTGTAAGGGAGCCACATGTGGGACCAGTCAGTTGCAAAGTATCCATGAAGTTTTTTTGACCAATCTCTGCTAAGAATTAAGCCATAAAATTCCAGAATATCAGCAACTAAAATATCAATAACTTTACATACCTTTGGGTTGGATGACAACCTTATGGTAACCTGATTTAATTCGCCAATCATTTCAACTTGTGATCGATATAGCTGAACTATGTGCACCGCGGATTTCTGTGGTTGAACGTTCAATTTCGCACATATTGATCTTGGTAAAATATTCGATGAAGCTCCAGAATCCACTAAGCAATTATGCACATTTTTATTGAATTCATAAGTAAGGAGAAATGGGGGAGTATGAGATCTCGATCTTCCTCCAATTAAGGCAATATCGTTTGGATCAACCTTATTCATCGTATTAGTTGGAGGTGGTATTCCCATGTCATGGGAAGCTTGAGAGATTACAGCGGCTGGTAAAGGTGCAACTGGTACAGCATGTAATTCTTTCAAACGTACTTTTTGCTGGTGTTTTAACTTGCTTAATTCAAAAAAAGTAATATCGGCCCTAGTATTTTTCATGTCTTCTATGATATTATACTCCATTTCATCCGAAACGATTAGTGTTTTAGATGGATTTGATGTGTCTGTTTGGACTGGGCTGGTTTGAGTTGCTTTAGGTGATGTTTTCCTGGCTGCGACTTTATCCTTTGTCATCGAGCTTGCGCTTTTTGACTTAGGTGTAGGTTGAGGAGGATCAAGTTGATTTTTGCTGCGAGTACTAACTGGGAATGCTTCTTGATCCTCTTCATCTAGGAGGATGAAATCCCACATACCTTGTAACTCTACAACTTCTTCTTCATCGGTATGTTCTTCAGTAGTGATTTCCTCTTCTTCTTCTTCTTATTCAACACTTGTAATTGCGTTAGGGGGTTTGGAATCGGTTGAAGGATTTCTTTTAAAAGGCCTATATGGATTTTTAGAAGAAGTTTCTGCCACTTGTTTTTTAATGTCGACCATCTTGTTAGACATGGTCTTCAAAACTTTTTGTAATCCTTCTAAATCGAATGGATCTTTCGATTGTTTTTTCTTCGTATCTTCTTTGAAAGAAACCTTCTTAGATTTTCGTTCCTCTATCGCATTTTTCTTTTCTAGGGCCATAATATGTTTCTCTACTGCTATCGCTTCTTTCATATTTTCAACTAAGATTGTTTTGTTAGCCCTATCAACAAAGATTGCTATGTTTGATGGTAAAGCAGTGATGTACCATTGACTTCGCACTTCTTCGCTAGGTTGGGAAGCAGTAGGAATTTTGTTTAAGATTTTATTGAAACGTAAATTGAAATCTTTGATAGGTTCTCTGGACTCGGCCTTAAGGTTGGACAAGTCGTTGATCAGTGTTGCCGTAGACCTGTCATCGCCGAACTTGGTCAGGAATTGTTCTTGGAAGATGTCCCAACTAGTAATAGATCCAAATGGTAATGAGAAATACCATGATCCGGCTATTCCTTGCAGAGTATAAGGAAAAATTTTAACAACAGCATCTTCGTTAGCAACTCCATTGAGATTTATGGATAACATAAAGTTATTTATATTTTCTTCTGCTAGCATGCCTGCCTCAGGATTAAACTTAGGTAGCCATTTTTCAGGATGGGATGGTAGCTGACTCAAGGGTGCAGGCATTAAGACTGCCCCTAGGTTATTCCATGGAGATTGGGCCATCACTGAACTACTAACAGAGGAAAATGCAGAAGATGATCCCTGTGGTTGAGAAGATGAGGATATTATGACTCCAGATGGTTGAGAAGGAGTTGCAGAAGTTCCAGTGGGCTGATGGACAATGATTTGAAGTGGAGGAGTGGATGGTTGACTTTGCGGTGAAGAGGTTGAGATGGATGATGACGATGAAAGAGTCTCACTATCAGACCCTTTATGAGACTTCCTTTTTCTCTTCCTTGTAGGTAGAGGTAATTCGGTTCGCTGAACACCAAACTTTTCGCTCTTTAACCTGGTAAGAGGATGCGCAAGATTATATTGCGAAGTCATGCTGCCTTGAGATTTATCAGATTTTTGAGGGGATATAGAAAATCGCTGAAGTTTTTGAATCAAAGATTCAACTTCAGGTGGTTCAATAGTAGATTGTTCTGAAATGTCAGGGTTTGTAGCAGCGGCTGTTGCTCCAACGACTTCTAACTCTAGATTTAAAGATTCTAAATGCAATGGAGAAGTCGGGGGATATGGTGAGGGAGATTTACTCTCAGAATGGTATTTGGATTTAGATTTTCTTGCCATTCACAGTTCGGGGCCCTCCTTCTCGCACCAAATATGTTGAAGCCCCGAAAATCGGGTCTACAAGAAGGGGGATACCCACCCGGTCCGGACCTTGGTTAGCAGCTCCTTTTCCGTTTGGTATAGTGGGTCTGACTGGGGATATGGGACCAGTTTCCCAATTTGTGTATGTGTGTGTGACGGACTGATATTTCTCTTTCTAACAGTTTCTAAATGGAATACTTTTACTCTAACTCTAATCTAATAATATAGAAATTGTATTTTAATAAGCAAAAATATCTAAGTCTACACTAACCTGAGGTGTAATCTTTCTTTTATGCGATCTAAAATGATTTCAAATAACAACTGGTAATAAAGATCATTCAACTGTTATGAGAAAAGAATTCAATAAAGATGAACCACTTCATATAAAAAGTTAGGCGAAACAGTTGTGAAAAACATATCGCATAATAAGCTACTTATACATCAAGCATAAATAAATAGCTATTACCCTACAAAAGTGCCAAATGATAACTCAGGCATTCATGCAACAATATGTATATAACTGAACATGAATATCACTTTAACACAAAGGTAGAAATAGTTAAGAGATAGAAGTACCATTTATAACTAGTCCTACTCATGAGCTTCAAGCGATAATGATTTATCTCTTCTTGATCTAACATCCACTAAGAGTACAAAAGTGAAACATCAATAGCAGATATTAAATGCAAATATCAATAAATCCTGTTCCATTCATTCATCAAAACCTCCTCAGAGGGTACAGAAGTGCATGTTCTCGGGATAATTTTTTGACAAATTTCAAGACCCTTCTCTAAATGCATGAGAAGGGTTTAAATACTACTAACTAAATCTAAAAATAACTTGTTACAAAAATGTAGGATGCCGTCTACATGACCGTCCTCATTTCAGGCAAAATAAAATAAAATTAAAACTAAAATTGAATCTAAAATTAAAACTACTTCTGTATCTGCTCCTTGAAATTGCACGCATGCAGCATCTGTTTGAGAAGAGTCGGCTGGCTGACTTCCGATTTTAGTTGAGATGAGAAAACAGAATTGGCGAGAGCTGGCGCCATCTTCTCAGCAGAATTGATGATACACTTGAGAGTCATCCACTGGCTATGTGGCTTTACCAAGTATGCCCAGTAATAATCCCAGGTCAACTTGGTTAACCCTTGGATTGCTTCTGCCTTTTCTTGAGCCTTTTGTTTCCAATTTGTTTATGTTGGGTCGTTAATATGCCATTATTATTATCACTTTTGAACACTTATCCCACCCATTTCCACTATTCTTCATCATATCATTTGTTATAATTTATCATTTAAATCCATTTTATAAATGATTTATGTTCTCATGAATGAATATTATCTATTCTCCTTTATTTCTAATAAATTGATGATTATGCATGATTTTACCAATGATAGTTTAATAAGTTGGTTATAACATTATTTACCATTTTTAGCCTCCAAGGTAACTTCCAGATTGAAGATTTGATTTTTAAATCTGCCAACTCAGAAATTCGTTGGTTTAAGGAGTGACAGTTTTGCGGTTGAGATTCTGAGAAAATGAAGACGAATTTGAGAAATCCGGAACATGGGTTTTGTCCAGAACGGGCCCAATTAACTTTATTAATGAACGGTTTGCCCAAATTCGGCTTGTACAGAGAGAAACATAGGGTTCTTTGAGCATGATTTTCTCAGATTTGCAGTTGCGGCCGTCCTCCAAACTTTAGCTGCAAACCCAAATTCGTCTTGCTTTTGTTGAGAGATGAAAGGAAATATATTTTCTTGTTGATCATCTGGTTAGAATCAACCCAAATTTGTAAAAGAAATCATGTTGTAATTATCTATGTTATAACTGCTCTCTGATATTTCTCTATTTAAATGAAAACAAAGATCAGAGAGAGGGAGACTTCAGGATGACTTTGGGGATTCGAATGATGGCGAATTGATGATTTGAATTAGAGATTCAGAAGCAAGGATTCATGATAGGATAGGAGGAAGGAAGGATTGTTTTATGCTGTAAGTCTCAAAGCTTCAACTATTGTAATGATTTCACTATTTAATGATTAATACATAATTTGGGCGTTGCTGTTCACTCTTTTCCTTCTGAAGTAACCCAGCAGCGTCCGCTGGCAGCTAAGGGCCCAGCCTCTGGTGGAGTACGCTGCTGCTGTTGTGTATCATATCTTTACAATTGTTGTTGTATCATTATACTGTGAGTTATGCGTGGTTTGCTTATCTTTATTACTCGGTAATCTGATATATCTTTCATATGCTATGTTATGCTCTGTTATGATCAATGCACTAATGGTTTTTCTCAGGAAATCTGTGTAATGACTCTGCATTGTATAATTGAATCTTTTCAGAGTTGATCGCATGCTTTTAGTCTCAACCAGTTATTTCTGTTACAGAGCGTCTGTATTGAATATTACTGTCATTTGATTCATTTGAAATCCTGATTATGGGAATCCGAAAGTAATGTTATTCTATTTGGAAACATAGTCGTATTATCCTTAATTGTCAGATTACTATATTAGTGTGAGGTGTGCATATATGATCGATTATTGTCGTTCCATAATTCATCAATGAGTGTTGTTCCATAAAGTATATTCCATCCAGTTTGCTTGAGGAGTGAAGAGTGTTATTTCATAGCAGAGTGTGAGTAAGTTGGTTTTGACTCGCGAGATTTAGTTCTTTTGATTGTTGTTTCATTTACTGCTGTTCTATTTCCTTTTGCTATTTCATTTTACTTGCTGCCATTCCATTTCCTTGCATTTACTGCTTTGGTGTGAGAGAAGGTCTAAAGCTGTAGTGAGTCAGCAAGTCGCTGCTTAGCTCCCAGATCTTTGGTCCATGCTCTAATTTCCTTTCCATCAGTTTCTAGAGGGATGGGTTATCACTTCCGCACCCTTGACTGATAAGCTGTCTTGTGTGATTTTATCCTTTTGAAGTAATTTAGTCATAGTTTAGCATCCGTCTACTCTTGTGTTCTCTGAACGCTGTACTACTAAACATTACTCTTGAGTAAATAGCCGCCTCAGACTGAGTACACTCTTGAAATACAAAGTCGTCCCTAGGTTGATAATTAATGTGAAGGTAATTAGGAGTTCAAAAGACACCTTTTTATCGCTCCACATTTTGGCGCCGTTGCCGGGGAGAGTGTAGCCATTTCTAAAGAGTAGTGTGAATCTGATGAGTGCCTGCTAGGGAAGAGTTGGATCTTAAAAACGGAAGGTAAGAACCTGCGTATGGAGCATGTAAAAGCCCTGCTCCCCTGTCCGCTTTCCAGCAGGATTGTTAAAGAACCTAGGGTAGAAATAGATGTTTGAATTTTTGAATGACTAGGAAAAAGATAGAAATTTTTAAAAAAATGAATCACATGATCTCACGCAAGTGGTGATGTAAGCACCACCCATTTCACTAACCGATTGACAGGAACATTTGAAAAAGGAGCCTCGAAGAAAACACATGAAGAACATCTTATATTATGGTAAGAAATGGCTCACGTTTCTACTTTTGAATTTCCTATCAAAGATCTAGGAGAAGTGACACAAATGCACATAATTCCCCCATCTTTACCAAATTTTCATGGTTTAGCAAATGAAGATCCAGATACATTTTTATTTGAGTTCGAAATACTTTGTAGAGGATATGATTATTGTACTAATGATGAAAGATTGAAAGTGTTTCTTCTTACTCTAAAAGGAGCAGCTCTCCGATGATTCATGAGCCTAGGTGGGAATTGCATCCAAACATGGGAGGACATGAAGAACATATTCTTGAAGAAGTACCAAGACTATTGTAAATCCAATGAAGATATTTTCGATATGATACAAGGGGAAGATGAAAGTTTGGAGGACTATGTAGATCGATTTCATTACAACCTTCAAAAATCAAAATATAAGCATTTGGAAAAAGAGATCTTAAAAACACTCCTTCTTAAAGGAATCAAAGATGAATTTTTAGAACTTTTAAATCTGATAGGAAAAGGTGATGTTTTTCAGTTATCATATGATGATGTTTGTGAGTTGTGCATAAGGTATTCAAGAGGAATCTCCAAGGCTAGTAAGAATCCTAGAGATGTTTTTTCTTTGTTTTCCAAATCTTCTACAAGAACAGGAGACATAAGAGCTGAAATCAATGATTTACTTGAACATTTTAAAGCTGATTTTATTAGCTCTCTAAATGAAAAATTGGACGTTTTGCAGGTTCAGAAAAATCAAGAATTTGATGAAGTGTTTTGCCCTCATGACCGAAAGGAGCATCTCACAGATACTCACTCTTCCTTATATAGGATGGAAGTGGCATATCAAAGAGATGGGAAAGCTGCAACAAGGCCTATAGGTATGGTTCAAAACATTTTTTCTCCATTGTCATACTTGCATAATCCATTATGGAATGCTAATGTGTTAGGGCAGCCATGTCAATTTCAATATAACCACCAATCTTGTTTACAAGTTGGGCATGGTTCATCTTATGATGGCATGACTACTCTCCCTCATCTTGTAGCACAAGCACATTCTCCATATTCTCCACCAGCTCTTTCACAACACCTTGCTTGCCCATCAAAACCATTCACACAACCCAATCAACCACATCATCAAAATGCTCCATTCCATACACATTTTCCTTCTCAACTAATTCCACACCCTCACCATAATAAACCAGTACAAGATGCTTACAATGTTGAACTGCCAAATTTACCCACCTTTCCCACCCATTCTATCTCACATGCGCCATTAAAGAAAACCTACAATGAGATTCAGAATGTTTCAAATGCAAAAATTGTAGAAGCTGCGGAAGAAAATGAGGTTTCTTTTACTATGCATCAACAAACCATTTTAAAAGCTCAAGAACTTCATGATATGATGGATATGGGAAATCAAGAAAATAAAGGATACATTGAAGATTGGTTTCACTCCATCATTTGTTTGCAACATCACTCTATGCTTCAACAATTTTTGATACCATTTTTTGAAGGGAAGTTGGCTTCTCATACCCTAATATCCATTAACATGCATTTTTCAAATTTGGGTATGTGCATACGTGAAGCCTTACTTTGAAAATGGCTTCACTGGAAGTACTCATATATGTAGTAATATTCATTTTTCAAATCAAAATAGGTTAGTGTAGAAAATAAAATAAATAAGGGAATAAATAAATGCATTTTGTTTTTTTATGTAAAACTAGTTGTTTTTTGTTGCAACATGCTATTGAAATCCACATCGATGATAAATGTTTCAATTCATTTGTGTATGTAGATGATTTATAATAGAAATAACAATTCTACAAACACTTATATTCATCTTTATCATCAATATGAAAAAATGGTTGAATATCATTTTTTTGGCTTGCGAGCTTGATGAGATTTCTAGAAAAACAGTCGGGACAGTCATGTTTTGAGAGACCAAAAGTGAATATTTTTAAAACCTGTTTCTACCATAGGTAGCCCTTGGTGTCTACTTTCCAATCCAATTTTAATCACTCAATTTGGATTTGAAACGAAAAAGTTAGAACCGAAACATTGACAGGGTGTCTAGCAGGCAGCTCAGGAACAGAGTTGGGACAGTCCGTTTTTGGAGGCCTAAATGACCATATTTTTAAAACCTGTTTCTATGGTAGATTCCCCTATGAATCTAGTTTACAATGAAATTTGAATCACTCATTTTATATATCGTATGGGGAAGTTATGATCAAAATATTGACTGTCTATTGTAAATCAACACTCTTAAAACTATGTCTTTCTGGCTGTTCCTTACAGTATTTGACCTATCAATTCTTCTTGTCTTCAAAACCTGTTTCTATTGGAGATAAATAAATGAATCTATTTTCATTTCCAATTTGAATCATTCGAATCTGACATCAAACGAAAAAGTTACGCTTGAAATATCAACTGTTGGTCTAAGCCGGGTAATCGACAATAACTCTATTATGAAGGTTGTTCTAACTAAAATTGACATATCATATCATTGAATATTTAAAACCTATTTCTAATGGAGATAAACCTTTGAATTAGCTCTCATTTGGCTTTGGAATCACTCAATTTCGACGAAAAATAAAGAAGTTGTGATTAAAACACTGCAGGTTAGTATGATTGGCCACTGCTCTCCCGCAGGTAATAAATAAATTTTACTTTGTTATTTTCTCTGTGGATTTGTTCTACAGAGTAACTACTTGTTAGTTTTTTACATAATTCTTGGATTAGGGGAGCCTGTACACCTCTCTTTCTTCATGATTTAATGTTTTATTGCAGGTAGATACTCGTTTTTTGCATGTCTTGGGAAAATAAAGAAGGTCAATTTATGGATGAGTGATTTTTGAAAGAAATTTTAAATGAAACAAAGGAATTTCATCCAACTCATTACCCAACGGATTCATAATAGAAGAAATGAAGAATTGATTTCCATTTGAAGATTCATGTCTTGTCACTGTTGCCAAAACATTTTTCAAATAGATCATTTTTTTTGACATAACATCATAGTTGTTGTAACTCAATTTATTTATTTACATACTGCTTTTTGGTGTTTTTTTTTCTAATTTCTCTTATATTTTGTGTTTCAGGTGTTGCTTCATTCAAAGTGCAACTCATCCTCAACATCAATGCAGTGACCAACTAATTCATTCTTTGCGTGTTTGCATTTTATTGTTGTGTATTTTGCTGTTCCTTTTCTGAAGGGACAGCATTTGTGTGCATTTTTGTCGTTCCTGCTGTTCCTTTTTCAAAGGGACATCATTTTCGTTTTGCTATTTATTTTCTAAAGGAATAGCACTTTTTGGTTCAGCCATTCATTTTGTTGTTCCTTTTTCACAGTTCATTTTGTTGTTCCTTTTCGAAATGGAACAGCTGTTGTTCCTTTTCGAAATGGAACAGCACTTTTGCACTTTCACGTTTTGCTGTTCCTTTTCGAAATGGAACAACACTTTTGCACTTTCACGTTTTGCTGTTCCTTTTCGAAATGGAACAACACTTTTGCACTTTCACGTTTTGCTGTTCCTTTTCGAAATGGAACAACACTTTTGCACTTTCACGTTTTGCTATTCCTTTTCGAAATGGAACAACACTTTTGCACTTTCACGTTTTGTTGTTCCTTTTCGAAATGGAACAACACTTTTTCACTTTCACGTTTTGCTGTTCCTTTTCGAAATGGAACAACACTTTTGCACTTTCACGTTTTGTTGTTCCTTTTCGAAATGGAACAACACTTTTGCACTTTCACATTTTGTTGTTCCTTTTCGAAATGGAACAGCTGCTGTTCCTTTTCGAAATGGAACAACACTTTTGCACTTTCACGTTTTGTTGTTCCTTTTCGAAAGGGACAGCACTTCGACACTTTTCATTTTTGATGTTCCTTTTTCAAAGGAACGGTACTTTTGATTTTTGCTGTTCCTTTTTCCAAAGGAACGGCATTCGCATTCTCACATTTTTTGTGTGTATTTTTGCTTTTTGGTGTGCATTTCCTTTGTTGTTCCCTACAAGGAATAACACTTTTTTGAGTGTTTTTGCTGTTCATTCAAAAAAGCAACACTTTGGGAGTATTTTTGAGAGCAACCCTTTTCTTCCTCTTGTGATATTATTCCTAATTCATCTCAACCACATTTTACCGATTCCCTTTTATGGCATGAAGTACACTACTTTTATCAGGACAAGAATTATGGGTTCTTTTGAAGCAAAGTTAATATCATTCACGTTATAATCTTTAACCGGACAACTCTTTGATGATAAATTTTTTTCAGAAGGGACACAATTATTTATATATCACTTTACTGCATTGTTTTCTGTTGAACATGATATTGATTGACCATCTTAATACCATGCTAGTTCCACCCTTCCTGGTTATAATCTTCTATGTCTGTAATAAACGAGATTATGGGTATTTTTTTTTTTTTTTTTCTATTGACATGTTCAACTTCTTCCACCATCCCTGCTCTTAAGGAGTACTGAGCCTCCCTCTTTTTATCATCAAAATGTGTAATAATAACAAAATTTTGTTCGCAGATGGAGGATAGGGGGTCTCATTACGAGCCAGCGTACCATGTTCATAAGGTTGTAACAGAGTGACATTCCCGTTATGGCCACCACACCAGAGTTATGATCCATTGGATAGCCAAATTATCCATGGAACAGGAGGTCTCATCACGAGCCGGCCTGATCACTTTTGTTACATCCTAGTGAATGGCAGTGTGGTTATCTGGTTACCATGCCAGCACATTGATCTCTTCTGTAGAACAACACTGAAACTCTCTAGTTATAAATTGAGGATTCTGGCTCATATGGGTTAAAAAGCAACCCTGCCGAGGCTATGGACGCCTGCTGGCAGCAGCGGCTCTGCTTATGGTATTGAAGTTATATCTTATCGCCAATTATTATTATGATACCCTTTTCTTATTTTTCTTTTTATCAGAGAAGTTATTTCCTTAATTTTTTCCCTGTTTTGAACCTTTATGCATGAGAAATTGTTTTATGATCAATCACATCATTTTCAGCTAGAATACCATCAGCAAAGCATCTTTTTAGCATATTGTTGTCCTTTTTCGTTTTGTATAAACTATCATCAATCCAAAGC
Organism: Pinus tabuliformis; assembly: GCA_031772625.1. NCBI lineage: Eukaryota > Viridiplantae > Streptophyta > Pinopsida > Pinales > Pinaceae > Pinus > Pinus tabuliformis. Next base: position 76,893,303 of record CM062810.1, on the reverse strand, counting down.
GTCCTATCTCTTATTCATAACTATCTTTACACACTTTGCTCTCAATATAACCATAATTTTCACCGTCCTATCATTGACAAGTGTACTCTGCTTCACTGATATATTGTTCATTCCATTGCCTTGCCGTCAGCACCACCCCTTTCATATGCTTTCTGGTTATGGAACCCATTGTTACACAGTAATTTATCACTGCCTTCCTGTCAGTAACCCTGCTGTGCCCAGAATTCACAATCACTAAAGTGCTTGATCCCTGAACTGGCTTAAAAACCCATTTTTCCAAAGTTTTGTTCATCAGCGCGTCTATTCCTAAAATAACCGCGACGACAGGCGCCTTCCAGTGTATTCTGTGCGCTGCCATCGCGGAAGAACATCACTTTTCCGCGATGGTCCACAGCGCGCCTTTCCCGTGTTCTTCCGCGCTGACATGGCTTCTTCAGTTATTGATATGTGCTGACAGCGCGGCAGTTTCCCTATAATCCGCGCTGATCTAGTTTGGGTGAATTTGTTCAAACAACCTGCCTTCCAGATCTCTCCAGGCTTGGTTGTTAGCTTTGTGAATGTCGACTCCCTTCTATGGCATGTCTGTTCGACCCTTTCCAACAAATCCCCTTGAAGATAAGCTCATCCTTCCACCTTTTTAGGAGACTCCTTCTCCTATATAAACTCTCACCATTACCATGAGCAGCTAGTTGGACATAGTTAGACTTAGCTTGGAATAGCTTGGATTGTACAGAGCTTGTAGTGCTCAGATTGCTGCTATAGGTTTGGTGTGCTAGGTGTGGAAGTGATTGATTGCTTAGGGAAGGTTGTTTGTGACATTTGTGTGAGAGAGAGAGAGTTGTTTGTCTTGGGAGAACCATCCTCAAAGGTGAATGCTTGAGATACATGCTAACTGGCCCCTCCTGAGAAGGTTACCGACGTCAGAACATTTGGTTGTACTCTTCTCTATTCTGATTAATAATAGATGACTGCTATTATTGTTCCATTCTCGTTTGTCTATGCAATGGGTAAATGTGAATTATGTCTTTTCTGACTGACATATGGTTACTTTTACTAGATTTCACACTTGTGTTTGCTCTCTCTTCGTGTGTGCAGGTGTCCATTCACGGGGATCGCGGAGGATTGTGACCAGCTGAAGCGAAGGAGCGAAGACAACATCTCTTCGCCAAACGACAGCGCAGGAATCCAAGTAGGTGCTCTTTACTTCTTGTTTAATTGTAACTAGGAACATGCGTGGCAGCATTGTGTGATTGTTGCTAGACCCTTGCTGGGCTAGTAGGGATCGCCTCTATCCGTAGAGGGGATTTACCTCTCCAACAATTTGGCGACTCCACTGGGGAATCAGCCTTATTGTCTCTTGAGTCCACTTTTGTGTTTGGTTTTGATTGACCTCTTTCCGAGTTTTTGGGATTGTCTTTGTTGCTTATGAACTTTCTGGGTGTTTCTGGGAAGCATTTTTATTATTGAAAAGCTCCTGCCTTTAGTTCTGGAAGTTTTTATTTTGGCTTTCCTTGTTTTTTGCTCTCAGCGCGTTTTATTTCGGAACAGTCGCGCTGGCATCGCGACCCTGTTCTTTGGTTTTCTCTTCATCGCGCCTGTACGTCTAACAGTCGCGCTGACCTCGTTTTCAAGGGCAGCACGCTTTATTCGTGTTCTTCCGCGCTGACATCGCGCCCCCGCTTCTTTGTGGTTTCCATCATCGCGTCTGTGTGTTTTATTTCCGCGCTGACCTCGTTTTTCTGAGACAGCGCGCTTTTTCCCTGTCCTTCCGCGCTGACGTTGCAAAGTTGCTAAAGGCCTCCCCCTGTCAGCGCCAAGTTGCTGAAGGCTACCCGCGCTGGGCCTGAAAAACTCATTTTTGACCAAATTGGCCTCCTGAACCTCTTGCTGTGACTTTCCCTTCTTCTCTCCACCTGTCTAATGACTTGTTTTTCACTGTCTGAACTTTGAACTGTTTGATTACGGAGCTTAGCTTTATAGGGTTTCGTTTTGCTCAGTTTTGAGTTTGCAAATACCTTCCCTTCTTTTGCTTTCGCTGCTTGGTTCGTGTTTCCATCCTTACTTTTGCAATTGCTGGATTGTGTTGAGTCTCTAATTGACTGGTTGTGACTCTGGTCCGTCGGGTGTTTGCTTTTCTCTATTGATTTCGCACTCTGAGCCCTAGGACATCTAGTGGCCGTGTGTGTGTCAAGCCTACCGTGAGGATCTCTGTTTGCTTGATTGACCGGCTCGTTCTAGACTTGTTTTTGCATTTGTTCAGTGATTGTTAGAGTGTTTTGGATTGTGTTTCCAAGTGGTCTTTTTCGCTTCTTCCTTGCTTGCGATCCTTGCTTGCGATCCTTGCTTGTTTTGCAGAGCTTAGATCACATAGCTCGTGCATTGCTTTGTTCCTTTTGATTTCGAAACTTTGGTTGAGTGCTTCGGGAACTTTGTGTGCTCTCATTAAGTAGTTTACTTGGTGTTCAGGTTCCTCCAAATTCCTTTAGGTGCTTTATGTCACTGAAAAGAAATCAAATTAGTAGCTTGCTTTAAAAATTTGAAAAGGAAAAGAACATTTCGTTGGCTTGCATTTTCAAAAGAAAAGTTTCCTTTCCTCGCTTTAGTTGCATTTAGCTACTTGTTTGTTTGTGTTCGTTTGGTTTGGTTTAAAAATTCTTTGCTCTCTCATAGCTAGAATTCATCGAACGAAACGAAATTATTTTGCATATAGATTGCATCTAAGTAATTGTGAGCGAACATACGATAGAGCTTGAAATCGAAACTTAATCTCAAGATCAACTGTAAAATGAACCAAATGAATCTAAAAACGCATTGGAACTAAACGCAAATATTTAGAGGTCTAGGTTAGAGACGTGTTCCGGCGTCTTAAAACATAGTCACTGTTGTTTCACATTAGGTTGGGTGATTCCTCCTTCTGTGACTCGATAGTGGTCTAATACGGACTGCGCTCCCACGTACCGTCGAGTATATAGGGAGACCCCACTAGGCTTTTATCCTTTATCCATAGGAAGCCGAGTCGGCCGCCCTACGATTCGCAATGCAGTGAACACAGCATTCACGAAGATTGACCACCCGTACCCTAAAAAGTATTCTGTGGTTTTGCGAAGAGTTTGGCACACCCTCTACCTAGAGTTCCAGAGCAGTCGCTTTTGATCCTTTTCGGACTCCCTAAACGAAAAGGTGCCTGTGAGCGTCTTGTCACTTCGTGCTCATTAAACATTCGAAGGAGACTGGAGTCATCTTTGTCCTTTTCTCGACTCCTGAAATATGAAAAGGTCAAGTTTGGTTCTTGCGTCTTAAAATTAATTTGGCCACGATAACATCACCCAGTTAGATCTTGTGAGCGTTAGCTTGAGTAGGTTTCGTTTTCGTTTGCTATGGCAACTTTTCCGGGATTCACCAACCCAGGGTCCCCCTCTGAAGGGAATCCAGGACAATTCCCTCCTCTTGGGAATGTTGGTGCTCCGTATATGGCGACGTTGTCCCTACCAGGGTTAACTGTCGGGTTGCCTGTGTGGTTGTTTTCAACCTCTTTGGTCTCTACCGTATCGGCTGTTAGTCCATCAGTCCCTCCACCTGAACAACGTCATGTTGATCCAAAGGTGGATCTCTCCCCTTCGACACCTACTTCTACGTCGTCCTCTTCCACTTCGCCTGGTGAAAGTCTCGATTCGCATAACCAGGTGGCTAAGAAGAAGAAGAGGAAGTCCAAGAAGAAGAAGTCTCCTAAGGGAGAGTCTACACACACAGTCCCCCTCTCAAGTCCAGCTATCCACTCCAGTACACCTGAAGTCGGGTCACCTTCTGCCCCTCCACGGAAGGTCAAGTTTCCTTGTCGATTATGCAAGGAGGACCATCTCCTTCGTGATTGCCCTGGCATTCCCAGGGTATTAGAAGTTTGGTCCCACGATCCGGCCCGCCCTTCATCGTCCACTGATGATCATGGCGATGCTACCTCGTCAGTTGGGAATGGTAAGGAGAAAGGGAAGCTTCGAATCCCCTGTCGACTTTGTGAAGGCAAACATCTCCTTCACCTTTGTCCACTCATGGATAAAGCCTCCGCTGTGTTGGAAAGTCTTGCTGATCCTCCGAACCCATTTCCCGCTGGGTATCAGCGTCTTTCTACAGCTGTAGATCGCGCCCCTGCCGACAAAGAGATTGCTTCAGATTCCTCTCTTGTCCAGGCCCCTCTTCCCGAACCTGGCTGTTCCCAGCCTGTTCCAGACCCGTCGTTGGTCGGAAAGGGTGTTGATTCGAGTTCACCTCCTCTCAACCACTCTGTTTCGGAAGAGCAAAATTCTCATGTTCTTCTTGTCTCCTCGGATTCTCCTGAGCTTGATAAAGGTTCTCCTGAAACCTCTCCGACGAATTTAGATTCGGCTCTTTCCGAGCAGGGGGGCAACCATATGGTTCCCCCACCAAGTAGTTCGGTCATCTCCTTTGATTGGAGTCGTTTGACTGCCCCTCCCCTTCCATCCCATGTGCCTTTCTGGGTCACCGCCTATGCTTGTAATAAGGCGCTACCCGGCACTGTGTTAGATGAAGGAGCATCGGTTAGTCTCATGCCCGTTACTACTTGGCGAGCTTTGGGTTCCCCATCGCTTGTACCTGTCGCACCGCATCTCACCGCGTTTGATGGAGGAACGAGTCAGCCATTAGGGATCCTCCCGAAGTTTCCTATTACTTTAGGGGGCAAGACTGTCTATATAGATGTCTCGGTTACCCAAGGTTCTCTAGACTTCAGTCTTCTCCTTGGTCGTGATTATGTGTATGCCATGGGAGCCCTTGTTTCTTCACTTTTCCGTGTGGTCTGCTTTCCACACGATGGAAGAATCGTGACGTTCGATCAATTATCGTTCGTTCGTCCACAAGCCCCTCCAGCGCACTCGTCCTTCCCTCCTGGCTTTCATCCACAAGTTGCATCTGCCTCGCCGCAAATCAACTACGTGGCCACCTACCCCGTGCCTATATCCAGCAATGTCGCCGTCGTGCATAGTGTCCTGGGGGCATTGGGTCCTGACTTCCGAGATATTGACCTCCCACCGGGAGCACCACTCTTGGAAGCCCCGACTTCCTGTTCATTATGATGAAGTTCGGATGGAGCATAGTTCTTTTCCTATGTCAAGCTCCTTAAAAAATGAAACTGGGTTTGGTTGGAGCATAGTTCCTTTCCGGTGTCAAGCTCCTTAAAAAATGAAACCAGGTCTGGCCGAGCATAGTTCCTGATCTTGTGTCAAGCTCGTTAAAAAATGAAACAAGGGTTATGAGGATAGTTCTTTTGCTGTGTCAACCTCATTAAAAAAATGAAACAACTCCCTTTTCAGATCGAGTCTTTGATTAAGATCTCGTAAAATCCCAGTCGAGTCTTTCCAAGATCTCGAAAGTGAACCTTCATTCCATCCACTTTGTCGAATGCAATGAAGCTTGGGGGGCATGTACCTCGATTTGCGTCATTATGCTGGGGGCATGCGAACTTATAACAAGCATAGTTTTTCGTTTCAAGCTTGTGTAAACATGAAACCGAATCCGAGCAGAGTTCTCCACGGTTCAAGCTTGTGTAAAAAATGAACCCATACCCGATTTACATCTCGTGATTGCCATTTTTATCCGCTGAATTCTGCTAGATGAGCCTTGGTTGTTTCATTCCATTGCTACCATCTCTTTGGCCGATCATATGCTTTCACTTGGCTGTTTATCCTTTCCTGAGGAACCGCAGCGATGAGTGGTTTTATTAGCCAGCCTCTTGACCATTACATGTTTTGAGCAGTTCCACCATTGCCGGCACCAGTTGCTATCCTTTATACCACTCATTCCTCTAGGACGAGTCACCTTTAAGCTCTTTTCTGACTCGTAAAATGTGAAAAGATTGCCGAGTATTTTTCCCTTTTTGACTCGTTAAAGAGAATAAAAATGGAGGTCTGCTTTCAGCTCTTTTCTGACCGTTTAAAGATGAAAAGATTGTCGAGTCCCCCTCTCGACTCGTTAAAGAAATGAGAGGCGGTCGCCTTTAAAGCTCTTTTTTCGACCGTTTAAACTAAAAAGATTGCCGGGTTTTTGTCGTTTCGAACTCGTTATCGGCTCTAAAACGACGTGTTTTCGACCGCTTTTTTACTTTTTCAGGTCGAAGGCACTATTCATGAAAAGTACTCCTCGGTTGTAATGGCCGGGCGGTTCTTTCGAGCATAGTTTTATACTTTTTCGGGCTCGAGAGACACAACTGTACGAAAAAGGACCCCCCTGGAGTCTCCTTTTCCGCATTCTTTTCAGACTCTCGAAACAAGAAAAGAGGCCGAGTTTTTCCTTTGTCAGGCTCGTTAAACACTCAATGACATCGGATATTGTCGAAATGACACACATCAAGCATATGTTATCCCCGTCAAGCTTGTCATCCAAAAATAATCGGGGTACCTGCCAGCAATGGTGGGGAAAATGGAACTATGATTACAGTCGTCTCGGCAGTACGTCGCTCTTGAACATGGCACTCCGTTGTTTCGTGTCTGGGTGGGGTCATCTCATTTCGTTTTCACTAGCCTCCATGGGTTTGGGATATCCTATTTGACCTCTCATCTGTTCATTGCCATCACCATCTTATCCGCTGCTCATTTGATGTCAAGTACTGCCAAACCCGTTACAGTGCCGTTATATGTTCAAGAGAAGTTGTCCTCTGCCACAATGCAACCTCGTTCGTTATCTCATCACAAACTATTATACCTCTGTCTCGTGACGATGATGTGGGAATCATCATGGCCCACCTTCGATCAAGGTCCTTTCTCGTCGACTCCAACTCATTATCCGAGAAAGTGACTTAGAGACTCCTTCCAGGTGCCTTGGAGCCTGCATGCCTCAATGGCAGGTTCTTCGTGTTCGACGCAAGGTTTACATCATTGGCCTTCGATCGAACGATTCCGTGGGTGTTCGACACCAACCCATTGATTCACACGCCACGGATTGTACCTATAGTACCTTGAGGGCCATTGTCATTATTGGTGGTACCTCTCGCGTCTGTTAACAGTTTTCATCATTGACTGGTAATCAGACGATGTTCATGCATGTTCGACTTCAACCCATGTATTCACATGCTTGGACTTGTACTCTGTTTGGGTCGAGATGGAGCGCAAGACCCTGGATCCTTGCTCACTATGGTCCAGGTTGCGATTTTGTGGATAATAATTACATGGCTCATTCATGGATGGTTGCGACCATACCTTCTCTGTTCTTTTGGTCCCTTTGACTGGGTGGCTGCGTCCATACCACAGACCATTTTTGCATGTCTTTTGGATGGCTGCGCCCATGCCTAGACTGCATGTATTTGATTGTCAGAGATTTTCGGTACTTCTTGGTGGTGTTCCAGTTCGGCGTGTGTTGTAAAGCATTTCACCCCTCCCACTCTCTCGGTCTTCATGCTTTAGGGGGAATCTGTTACACAGTAATTTATCACTTCCTTCCTGTCAGTAACCCTGCTATGCCCAGAATTCACAATCACTAAAGTGCTTGATCCCTGAACTGGCTTAAAAACCCATTTTTCCAAAGTTTTGTTCATCAGCGCGTCTGTTCCTAAAATAACCGCGACGACAGGCGCCTTCCAGTGTATTCTGTGCGCTGCCATCGCGGAAGAACATCACTTTTCCGCGATGGTCCACAGCGCGCCTTTCCCGTGTTCTTCCGCGCTGACATGGCTTCTTCAGTTATTGATATGTGCTGACAGCGCGGCAGTTTCCCTATAATCCGCGCTGATCCAGTTTGGGCGAATTTGTTCAAACAACCTGCCTTCCAGATCTCTCCAGGCTTGGTTGTTAGCTTTGTGAATGTCAACTCCCTTCTATGGCATGTCTGTTCGACCCTTTCCAACAACTCCCCTTGAAGATAAGCTCATCCTTCCACCTTTTTAGGAGACTCCTTCTCCTATATAAACTCTCACCATTACCATGAGCAGCTAGTTGGACATAGTTAGACTTAGCTTGGAATAGCTTGGATTGTACAGAGCTTGTAGTGCTCAGATTGCTGCTATAGGTTTGGTGTGCTAGGTGTGGAAGTGATTGATTGCTTAGGGAAGGTTGTTTGTGACATTTGTGAGAGAGAGAGAGAGTTGTTTGTCTTGGGAGAACCATCCTCAAAGGTGAATGCTTGAGATACATGCTGACTGGCCCCTCCTGAGAAGGTTACCGACGTCAGAACATTTGGTTGTACTCTTCTCTATTCTGATTAATAATAGATGACTGCTATTATTGTTCCATTCTCGTTTGTCTATGCAATGGGTAAATGTGAATTATGTCTTTTCTGACTGACATATGGTTACTTTTACTAGATTTCACGCTTGCGTTTGCTCTCTCTTCGTGTGTGCAGGTGTCCATTCGCGGGGATCGCGGAGGATTGTGACCAGCTGAAGCGAAGGAGCGAAGACAACATCTCTTCGCCAAACGACAGCGCAGGAATCCAAGTAGGTGCTCTTTACTTCTTGTTTAATTGTAACTAGGAACATGCGTGGCAGCATTGTGTGATTGTTGCTAGACCCTTGCTGGGCTAGTAGGGATCGCCTCTATCCGTAGAGGGGATTTACCTCTCCAACACCCATTTTCCAATTGGAGGGGGGAATGTATGCATTATGGGATTGCATGCGATATGATTACTGCACTTTGCCATACCTTGTTGATTTGACAACATATTAGTATTGCATGTATACATAAGTTTTTCTAATTGAAATTTTGCATGCATTTTATCTGTTGCTATTCAAAGCTAACACTATGGATTCAAGAACATTGTATGCAAAATAGTGCTTTGTTTACAGGAAAACAACAAGTATGGAGAATTCTATTCGCAGCATGACCACATTATTGCAACTACTAGAAGAGGCTCGAGCAACTCGCGAACGTGAACAATTGTTCAGACATGATGTGCTTGTCTAGATTCCACCTTTTCTGCCTACATCAGCTTCAACAAATGCCAGTACCTATATGTCATTTCACATTTTTCTTTTGGAGGTAAAACTTGAGGTAAAATCGCATAATTTTCTGATTTATTACAAATTTAGGAGAATTTCATAAAAATCCATTTTGAGCATTATTTATCATCCTTCATTTCACATCTTTACCACTTCCCCTTTTTCAGCAGCATATCATTTCCGAGTGTGGGGGAGTGTTCCTTCATTTCTTTCTTCTAACCACATCATTCATATTATTTACCATCCATTTCTATTCTTATTCATTCTCAACGCCTCCCTTATGCCATGTTGTTTTACACCAAGCATAGAATTCAACAGATAGTAGCTACCACCTCTATTTGTTTTCTAGCATCGCATGAGGGCATGCTAATTTTTCAGAGAGGGGGAGGAATTGCTACGCATGATGGATGTTTTATATTTTCTTTCTCATTAAAGGCATATAGCTTCAGTGTAGAAATTGATTTCCATAATATGCACTCAATTCTTGTGATTTTTGGAAAACACAGACGTATCATTAATATAAATCCAGACAATTTCAAGATAAATTAGTTCATAAAATTTCGGAAATCATGCACTCTCACCTAGAACCATTTTGTTTATCTCATGATTCATGCATCAAAACGATCTGATTTTTGGATCATAAAGGCATTCATATATTATAAATTTACTTGCCAAATTTCAACAAAAGCTGGGTTGTAGTTTTTGAGAAATTAGTTAATAAAGGTTGTTGTTATTTATATTATATTTTGTTGCAACTTAATTGTTATGCCTTCATCAAGATTCCTAAAATTGAATATTCATTAATTGAGGAATAATTCATTTGTTCTATCCATTTCATGCGCTAAGATGAACATATTTATTGCTTGGTTAACACATGGGTTTTTGTCTTTAGGTTGCATGAGGACATGCAATATATTCAGTTTTCGTTGCATGAGGACATGCAACATATTGAGTGTGGGGGTATGTTGGGTCGTTAATATGCCATTATTATTATCACTTTTGAACACTTATCCCACCCATTTCCACTATTCTTCATCATATCATTTGTTATAATTTATCATTTAAATCCATTTTATAAATGATTTATGCTCTCATGAATGAATATTATCTATTCTCCTTTATTTCTAATAAATTGATGATTATGCATGATTTTACCAATGATAGTTTAATAAGTTGGTTCTAACATTATTTACCATTTTTAGCCTCCAAGGTAACTTCCAGATTGAAGATTTGATTTTTAAATCTACCAACTCAGAAATTCGCTGGTTTAAGGAGTGATAGTTTTGCGGTTGAGATTCTGAGCAAATGAAGACGAATTTGAGAAATCCGGAACATGGGTTTTGTCCAGAACGGGCCCAATTAACTTTATTAATGAATGGTTTGCCCAAATTGGGCTTGTACAAAGAGAAACATAGGGTTCTTTGAGCACGATTTTCTCAGATTTGCAGTTGCGGCCGTCCTCCAAACTTTAGCTGCAAACCCAAATTCGTCTTGCTTTTGTTGAGAGATGAAAGGAAATATATTTTCTTATTGATCATCTGGTTAGAATCAACCCAAATTTGTAAAAGAAATTATGTTGTAATTATCTATGTTATAACTGCTCTCTGATCTTTCTCTATTTAAATGAAAACAAAGATCAGAGAGAGGGAGACTTCAGGATGACTTTGGGGATTCGAATGATGGCGAATTGATGATTTGAATTAGAGATTCAGAAGCAAGGATTCATGATAGGATAGGAGGAAGGAAGGATTGTTTTATGCTGTAAGTCTCAAAGCTTCAACTATTGTAATGATTTCACTATTTAATGATTAATACATAATTTGGGCGTTGTTGTTCACTCTTTTCCTTCTGAAGTAACCCAGCAGCGTCCGCTGGCGGCTAAGGGCCCAGCCTCTGGTGGAGTACGCTGCTGCTGTTGTGTATCATATCTTTACAATTGCTGTTGTATCATTATACTGTGAGTTATGTGTGGTTTGCTTATCTTTATTACTCGGTAATCTGATATATCTTTCATATGCTATGTTATGCTCTGTTATGATCAATGCACTAATGGTTTTTCTCAGGAAATCTGTGTAATGACTCTGCATTGTATAATTGAATCTTTTCAGAGTTAATCGCATGCTTTTAGTCTCAACCAGTTATTTCTGTTACAGAGCGTCTGTATTGAATATTACTGTCATTTGATTCATTTGAAATCCTGATTATGGGAATCCGAAAGTAATGTTATTCTATTTGGAAACATAGTTGTATTATCCTTCATTGTCAGATTACTATGTTAGTGTGAGGTGTGCATATATGATCGATTATTGTCGTTCCATAATTCATCAATGAGTGTTGTTCCATAAAGTATATTCCATCCAGTTTTCTTGAGGAGTGAAGAGTGTTATTTCATAGCAGAGTGTGAGTAAGTTGGTTTTGACTCGCAAGATTTAGTTCTTTTGATTGCTGTTTCATTTACTGTTGTTCTATTTCCTTTTGCTATTTCATTTTACTTGCTGCCATTCCATTTCCTTGCATTTACTTCTTTGGTGTGAGAGAAGGTCTAAAGCTATAGTGAGTCAGCAAGTCGCTGCTTAGCTCCCAGATCTTTGGTCCATGCTCTAATTTCCTTTCCATCAGTTTCTAGAGGGATGGGTTATCACTTCTGCACCCTTGACTGATAAGTTGTCTTGTGTGATTTTATCCTTTTGAAGTAATTTAGTCATAGTTTAGCATCCGTCTACTCTTGTGTTCTCTGAAAGTTGTACTACTAAACATTACTCTTGAGTAAATAGTCACCTCAGACTGAGTACACTCTTGAAATACAAAGTCGTCCCTGGGTTGATAATTAATGTGAAGGTAATTAGGAGTTCAAAAGACACCTTTTTATCGCTCCACAGTTTCTATCGTTGCTTTTTTGCAATTTTCGAGGCTTGTAGGGGACTGAGCAATTAGAAGCTTTCCTTTTCGAGAACTTTTTCTCAGTGATGCACGATTCTCCGTTTCTTGATCCGGGCTTCCTTGATGCGTTTTTTTCCTTTTGTGTTTTTTTTCTTTTAGCGGATATAAAATTCAAATTTTGTGAAAATAATGATTCCGTAAACTCTTGACCTTGAATCTTAAACTGTCTATTTTCTATATCAACGTTGTCCAGTATCCACTTAACCATGTCCGTGTATGGGAGAATTTTGGGTCTTGCTGCTATCTGGTGCAAGAATGAACAAGCTAGCTCTGTGATGGATGCCTCAGAAGAACTATGTGAGCCCGTAGTAGCAGTAACTTCCATTACTCTGGGATTTCCTCCTCCAGCAGATTATACATTCCTTCCCACGTAGCTATACCAACATCTCTGTTGCAGGCTGTGTTTGTATACAAGGGTGCCATTTCTTTCTCTTCAGAGCTCGGAGCTTTGCTTTTCTTTTCCATTTTATCCTGCAGACTGCTTTGTATTGTTTTCTATTCTTCGCTCTTGCAATTCACAAGTGAAGTGAAAATAATGGTAAGGCAGGGTGATGGGAAAGTTTTTAAATGCTGAAGACATATCAAACATATCACCTTACGTGAAATGATTTTTCGATAAGCCCGAAACCCTATTCCATTAATAACTGGCAACTAACTCATTTATTAGCATTAAAGCACATAACTAGGTGTCAGTTTATGGAAAATACTTTTTTGAATCATGAGTCGGAAGATCTGCGATTAAGCGATTTTGCGATTTGCTTCGCAATATTGCAGATCGCAACATCGCAGATCATAACATCGCAGAGTTGATAGCTTGCTATATCGCATTATCGCATTGTCGCTATATCACAATATCGAAATATTGCCATATCGCAATATCGCAGGAACGTAATATATGACAATCTTTGTTAACCTGTTTTCTGTGAAATGCGATTTGCGATATGCGTCATCGCATATCGGAAAATTTAAGATGTTTCAATGTAAGTTGTGCTTGATGTATGCGATGCGATGTTTGTTTATTATCGCGTATTGCGATCTCGCAATGTTGGAATTCGGCTTGTAAGGAGGTATCGTGTTATCCTTTTGCGATGCGATATTTCCTAAGGAAAGATTATGTCTTACCTTATCACAAAACTTAGATTTTTAGATTTTTCAAGGGGATTTCCTAAGATTATGATGGTAAGTTTTATTCGAAAAGGAAATTTAAGCACTAATTGATTTTTTTGAATTTCTTAACTAAGGGTCCCCACTTATTTAGTATTAGGATAACACTCAATAAGAAGGGGGGTTGTTGCTGGCCACAACAAAAGTGTAAAATTTTTATGGAGGCGCCGAGATTTGACCCCGCAACCTCCTCTACATAAAGCCCACGACATACCGCTATACCACGCATCAGTTATTAACCAATGTAGTCTACCAAATATATTTAAAGTTCAATGTGTTTAGTGTTGGCAGTTAGGAGGGCCAGCCCGCAAGCCGACCCTCCATGTGAACACTTTGTCGAAACATTACAGTTAACAAAAATCAGCAGACAACACATATCATAACCATTAATGTTTAATGCAATACATGTGAGCGCACTAAACTCCGGTGGTTGTGGCTAATGTTGCGGTTAGATGATTCGGTGGCCAGTGCAATATTTAATGCCACCATGTGACACCTCCACCTAAACTGCCAGTGCAAATAGAAATAGTTTGCATTAAATCACACGATTAGCACTAATTAACTCGGATTAACGCCCAGTTACTTGCGATTAACTTTAATTAAACTTGAGTTTAATTCAGAGGTACCTCCAATTTCGGCCTTAACTCCAAAAATAGTGAGCTTAACAGGAGTTCCTCCAGTTTTGGAGGAGGTTTTCTGGGAAAAGGCAGTTGGGGTCATAACTGGAGCAAATTTCAACCAAATTGAGCTCAGAAAAAGATGTTCCTAGCTAATTTCGACATTCTGAACACATTGGAACATGTATCAGGAGAAGTAGAGGTTTGTAAACAACAATTTTTTCCATATCTAGCTAATATAGACACCCAAGCCATCAAAGCTGGACCAAGGAGATGTAGCCCAGGAGGGGTGAAATCCTTCATCAAAACATTGTGTTAATCTGTTCAAATGATGGTTTGTTGTAATTTTTATTTCTGCTGTTCAACAGTTGTATTTTATGCTATTTTTCTCATGAATAACACATTAAACTTGATAAAATTTACCTGTTTACATTCACAAATAACCTAAGGAAACCTATGCACATGAAGCAATGGACAATCATTTGTTTATAAATCTGTAATTGAAATTAGCAACAAAAAAACTAAAATTCAATAACAAATCACTTGGATAAGCTTAAACTGTGCATACATAATTTGCTCATACTAAGGGATAGTTTAAAGCTTAGACATTTCCAACTCACAGAGGTTGCCTCATATTTGTAAGTCTGTTAGGCCCCTGTACTACTAGTGTAACCCCTTATTGTTATTAGTACAACCCCCTTATTATATTGTTGTACCCATGTAGTCCCCATATTTTTACTATTGTGCCCCATATAAGCCCACTATTGTTATTATTGTGCCCTTACATTATTATTGTTATGTTGGCTCTGATTACATTATGACCCCTTAGACTCCTATATATAGAAAGGAGGTATTTTCATTTGTATCATCCAAGAATTGTTCATTTATGTAATTTAGAGGAGGTTGACCCCTCGAAGAGGCTGAAGTCTAAGGTGTTGATCTATCTTTTCTATCTTTTTCTTGAGCTGGTTTCATAACATTTCGTATCAGAGCCTTGGATTCTAGGGTTTCGCTGCTCCAAACAAGTCATTGTGGATTTTTCGCTATAAATTTTTTTCTGCAACATTTCAGAAGCTAAAAAAAAACTCATTTGAGAAGAAATCACGCAGAATCTCGGATCCGAATTATAGAGCTTTTAGCACTATATTTTTGGAGATATGATATGAGGAAGTTGGTCTTTTTGCAGACTCCTGAATTACATTCTGAACAGGTGACTTGGGGAAAATCGTCATAACTTTCTCTTTGAGAATCAAATTGAAATTTTGTAAGAAGGTGTAGAAAGAGGACAGATTGTAGTTTCTTGTATATATTTTTGAGAGCCAAAGGTCGAAACAGTGACACGTGGCATGTCGTACAATTTCGCTCTACTGAGCTAGTCTATAATCAGGTCACTGTGGGAGATTTGGCATAACTCTTTCTTGGAGAATCCAATTTGGATCAGACTAGTGGCATTGGAAAGAGGACACAGAGGGCTACTACAGATCTCAATTTCAAAACTTAAAGATCCAAAAGTACAGAGTTACAGTCATTTCAAGATCGAGCTCCTAAAATCAATAAAAAGAAAGATGAGGAAGTTTGATGGCAAGGATCCGCTAAATTGGATACTTCAGATGGAGCAATATTTTGATCTACATGGTGTACCACTGTTACAAAAGGTATGTATTTCATCTTCATATTTAGAACTGGATCAATTTTTATGGTATAAAGGGCTTTGTTCTCATAAACAACATGTTACGTGGTCAATTTTCATAGAGGAAATGTAGCACATTATGAGGATACAAAGAGAAACTCCTTCTTTAGCCAATTAATAAATCTCAAACAAAAGGGTTCAATGGAAGAGCACATTGAAGACTTTAAAAAATTGAATAGAAGGGTAAATTATATTCCAGAGAAGTAAAGGATTGATGTCTTCATAGGGACTTTAAAGGATAATGTTCAACATGAAGTTCATTTTTGGGAACCTGATTCATTGGAGGAGGCATTCGAGTTGGTAAGAAAAATTGAAAGTGAAATTATGAAAACAAGGAATCCCACCACTCATGACTATAATTATGGAAGTTTTTTTTCTCATAGCCTTCCACAACCTACAAGGCCTACACCACAACAGTTGGAAGAAAAAAGAGAAAAAGGGATTTGTTACAATTGTGATAGAAAATGCACTAAAGGTCATAAGTGTGCTGAGAAGAAATTATTTTACATATAGTATGAAGAGGAGGAAGAAAAGGATCAAGAAACATCAAAAGAAGAGGATATATGCCAGGACCCAACCCCAGAGAAAGAAGAAATGAATCCGACCATATCTTGTAAAGCATTTGCAAGAATTACCACTCAAACTCTCAAGATAGAAGGACATATCAAGAAGAAAAAGGTTCAAGAAGTGAAAGATCACATCGAGAAAGAAGAAATGAATCCAACCATATCTTGTAATGCATTGGCTGGAATTACTACTCCTCAAACTATCAAGATAGAAGGACATATCAAGAAGAAAAATATTCAAAAAGTGAAAAATCAGATCGAGCACCAAGAAATGAATCCGAACATATCTTGTAAAGCCTTGGAAGAAATTACCACTCCTCAAACTCTAAAGATAGAAGGACATATCAAGAAGAAAAAGGTTCAAGCAGTGAAAGATCACGTCGAGCGTCAACAACAAGTTCTCCAACTTTTAAAGGATAACGCCACTTTGGTGCAGAATCGAATGAAACAACAGGTAGATCAACATCGTAGTGAAAAATGTTTTGATGTAGGTGATTGGGTAATTTTACAACTACATCTCAAGCAAGCTATTTATGAGAAGGAAATGTTGGCAATACTACATGCACTTAAGAAATGGCGACCTTACCCAATGGGAAGACACTTCAAGGTAAAAATGGATCATGATAGTCTTAGATACTTTTTAGAACAAATATTATATTTAGAAGAACAAAAAAAATGGGTCACAAATATGTTGGATTATGACTTTGACATCATCTATAGAAAAGGGAAGCAAAATTTTGTTGCAGATGCACTCTCAAGAAAGGATGAGGATGTGGAAGCATTGTTTTGTGCTATTTCTATTATCCAACCAGATTGGATAAATGAAGCAAGGGATGAATGGAAGAAGGATGAAGAAGTGTGGCCACTCATTCAAAAGTTGCAGAAGATCCCAATTCAAACAATATTGTGAGAAATTGAAGAGGAAGGAAAAATCATATTGGAACCTGGATCACTCACAGAAACAAGAACCCGACAGCTACAGAATCAATCAATTTCAGGGCATCTCATCAAGTGGAAGAACTTACTCGTTGAAGATTCCACATGGGAGGACAAGAATTTTATACAGAAGCATCAAGAACTACTCAAGCGTTGAGGACAACACTTTTTGAAGGAGAGGGGCATGTTAGGCCCCTATACTACTAGTGTAACCCCTTATTGTTATTAGTAGAACCCCCTTATTATATTGTTGTACCCATGTAGTCCCCATATTGTTACTATTGTTCCCCATAGAAGCCTACTATTGTTATTATTGTGCCCTTATATTATTATTGTTATGTTGGCTCTAATTACATTATGACCCTTAGTGTCCTATATATAGAAAGGAGGTATTTTCATTTGTATCATCCAAGAATTTTTCATTTATGTAATGTAAAGGAGGTTTCCCCCTCGAAGAGGCTAAATTCTAAGGCGTTGATCTATCTTTTCTATCTTTTTCTTGAGCTGGTTTCATAACAAAGTCCAGATCTTTGTATTTGTTTGCCACGGCTCTTCGGACTTATCGTTAGAATTATTCCAAGACTTTAACCTTAAAAATGTGCCAATAATTCTCACAAATCTTCCTTCCAAATGTCCTTAAGAGGATTCAAAATAAACCCATCATTTGTGCCCTAGTGGGTGCCTAGTTAGGGCATCATTATTCAATCTTAAATTCTTGGATTAGCTTAAGTAATTAGGCTCCAAATGCCTGGTTCATCCATAGACCAGTCAATTACCTTTTACCAATATTCTGTTTGAGCATTGGAGCTCAATGTGCACAAATTTATTCCTGCATTCTTTGAGATGTTCTCCATCAAAGTTGGGGCTACTCAGTTTCTTACCTAGAACATATAAATGGTTGTCAAATCCAGTTAACAAGTTGATTTTTAGGGATTTATGTCTGCCGAGGTTTGAACCTAGATTTGATCATGACAATGACCCATCTTAATCACTAGACTATAGCCCAAAGCACATTCTGTGGTTTGTTTATATAAGTTTAGAATATTTCAGTCCGGATAACAAGGTTTCATGTACTGCACTCAACAAGACAAGAGTTAGTAAGTGGGGTGACTTGGGACATGTGGCAAGAGATTTGAACAAGTTATTTGATAGTTTGTTTAGTGCTAGTGAGTATGGAACTTGGTAGTTTGGAGTTTGGAGTCCTTGCCCAACTTGCTACCTGACCACATTCTCACCTCGAATGTTCAATTTTTGTTGAAAAAAGCTGCCAATATGTCTCTTTTCATTTTGATGATAAGTCATTTACTGATGCTATCTTCAAGTTCGGCCTAAGTGTTATATGCAATTTAATTCTTCTCTTCAGAACAATTTTAACTGATTAGATTTGCCTCACCAAAGGCTTCACATGTTGAAGAAATGCTAAGAAAATATATTCAATAAACCATATAGAAGCATATGCCCTGACTAAATGAAATGCTAACTTCTAAGTTTGTGTCATTAAATGAAATTCTTGCATCTCAGTTTTGTATTATCAAATGAAATGACTCCATCTAAGTCTTGTACTATCGAATGAAGTGTTGCCATCTAGGCTTTGATTTGCAATATTTTTGTAGAATATTTGGGAGTGCCTGGTTTGAAATCTAGGCAACTCTTTATCTATATCTCCAGTTATTGTTATAAAAGATAAACACAAATCGTGGCAAATTTATAACAATTAAAATTTATATGGTTTATTTAATATGAATTGTAGAGTTGATAAATATGATGTAAAAAATAAGATTTAAATTTTAAATTTATTAAGTCAAAAAAATATGAATTTCAGGCTATATAGTTTATTCTATTATTCTCAAACACAATCTGGCACAAGGTGGTACTATCCTTGGTGTATGTTTCTGATCTAAGAATGATATCCTAGTGGTAAGTGTCCAACAGATGTCACCCCTGGTCAATAGTTTAACTACATCTTGCTTGTGTAAAGCCATGACCTTATATCAAAAGGACTTTTCATAAACAAATATAAAATTAAATTGATAACACTATACTATGAGTACAATAAGTTGCTAAATGATACAAAATATAAGGTAAGGAAAATACAACAAGCACACAGTTTCCCAGCATAATATCATAAGTCTACATGCTCAAATACATTATTAATATCCTAACCATCATAAACTAGAAGACAATATTGCTTACCCATCTCCACAAAAAGAATGCAAGGTGGAAGATCAAATGGAAATAAGTTTTGAAGAATTCAATCATAAAACGTCCAAGATCATTGGCTCACATGATTAATGGTACACTGTCCTATGAATCTAATATTATTATGCACTTACAATTAATGGAGTAAACAAGATCCAAAGAATGTATACCATTCCCATTTCAGAAAACATTCCCATACCTGCGTGAAACACTTCTGCTTTGAGAGAGGGACAGCTTCAATGTATCTGAAAATCCTACAGAACTAGAATATCGTCTCCATGATGGTGAGAGTAATGCATTTCTCCTGTACCAAGGCTTAATGTCTCTAAGCCTGTGCCATCACCATATGTATAGTTGACTGTTCCTCGAATCCTGTGTGTTTTATATGCCATCATCCTAGACGCAATGATGCTGGGCAACCACCTGAGCTGATGTTGAGCGCATTGAACTGCTCTGGTGGATTTAGCTGTTGCAAACAGGTTAATTTTATTCAAAGTTTGAGGGCTTGGTGGAAGAACTGGTATTCCGAAAGTGAAGTAAAGAGTGTCGTGTGACCAGGAATGGAAATGTTGGTAACCATCGCAGATATTATATTCACACTAGTATTATAACGCTGGTCTCATTACATTATATTCATGCTGGTATTATAACGCTAGTCTCATTACATTATATAACGCTGCTATCATTGTATGCGTTGAAGTTTTTTTGACATATCATTACATTGTATGTATGCTAGAAGCGCTGCCTTTGTGTTTGCGTTGAAGTTTTTTGGCATATCTTTACATTGTATGTACGCTGGAAGCACTACCTTTGTGTATGTGTTGAATTTTTTGGCATAAAATGTGTTGAATGCCAATTCCTATGATATTGTAACGTTGGTCCTACAGTTGAAGTTTTTGGCATATAAAATGTGTATGCGTTGAAGTTTTTGGCATATAAAATGTGTTGAATGCCATGTGTCGAATAGAGTTTTTTTAAAAAAACTAGGTCGTGGGTCAAAGCACTATGGCATAAAGTGTTGAATGCGTTGTACAGTCTTGGGTATTGACATTTGCTGTCGAGTTGAATTTGTTGTCCAGACATATCAAAATTATATTTTTTCCCCATTAAGAGTAAAACTTTTGTAGCAGAAGTTTTTTGTTACAATATGCATTCAATCATATCCATTGTGGGAATAGTTCTCACTGGCAAAGAGAACTATCCTAAGTGGTGTCGGATGATAAAACACACCCTCATTTTCAATGAGTTGTGGAAAGGAGTGTGCATTGGGGACAGAGACAAACAGCCAGAACAACCTACATCAGACAAAGAGCTTGCCATTTGGGAAAACAAGAACAGCAAAGCCTATGCATTAATTGCAGCATCTATAAGTGAAGAGGTGAGTCGCCATATTACGCCATTTTCAACTGCTTTTTAAGCCTTACAAAAGCTGAAAGAACTCTATGACTTACATTCTGCACTTGAAGTTGTTCAACTCGTGATTAAACTCTTCACTCTTGAACTGCAAAATAATGATCCTTTTACTCTTGCATCTGAAGTAAAGTCTATAATGCATGACATCCAAGCCACTAAAATTGATTTGGATATTCCTCTTATCACTTTTCTCAAGGCACTTTATCCTACTTACTCCAATTATCTTGAGTCATTGCAAGTAAATGATCTTAAAGACATCACCTTTAACTCTCTTGTGAAAAAATGTGTTGAAAGAGAGAAAGATTTTGGAAAGAAGATAGCCCCTGAATCTTATGAAGAGGTTGTGTTTCTTGCTCATAAAGAAAAGCATCCTGCTCAAGATTCTTCAAGACGAAGAGGTGGTCGAAGAGGAAGATGAATATATTTCAGAGGCAGGGGGGGCAGACACTCTCAAGGAGAAAAGGCAGATTTTCACTGCATACACCGCAAAAGAAATGGATCACATGATGCCTCTACATGCAAGTTACGATGGGACAAAATTGAGCAGCAAAGAAACCAACATAAAGGTAAAACTGATGATATAGACAAAAGCACCTGAATCCGCTCACGACATTGTGGCACAATGTAATATTGGAGTAAATGAAGATTTATTTAATGCTTCACTTGCTTCTTGGAAAAATGATTGGTTGCTTGATTCAGGAGCAACCTGCCACACGACTCATAGAAAAGATTCTTTTGAAGAATTTACTGACAATGTTGATGGAGCAGTATACTTTGTAGACCAATCAAAAATCAAGCCATCAGGGCTTGGCACAATCAGGCTTAAACTGCCTAGTCTTCCAAACTTTCTTCTGCATCATGTTCTATATCTCCCACAGCTCAAGAGAAACTTGTTGTCCTTGGTCCACATCCACCAGCAAGGTCACTCCATTCATATGTTTGATGGCAAGCTTGAGGTAAGAAAAGCATCTGGCCACTCACTTGTCATGAGGGGAATAGAAGAAGAAAGACTTCTCAAGCTGCAAGGAACCTTTGCTCGTGCACAACATTTATCATACAATTCTCATTATGAAGAAGGTACACTTCCATCAAGTTTATTATGGAATGCTAGATTTGGACATTTGAACTATGACAGCCTTCGCTTGTTGAAGAAAAAAGGTGTTGTTGGTTTGCCTATAATTCCTAGGAAACTTTATCAATGTGATGCTTGCATTCTAGGAAAGCATAGCAAACAATATTTTCATGATTCACATTCAAGAGCACATAGAAAAGTTGAACTCATTCATTCATATTTATGTGGTCCAATGCCTGTTCCTTCTGCAAATGGAAATAAATATATGATGACATTTATTGATGACTACACCAGAATGTGTTGGGTTTATTTATTGAAGAACAAATCTGATGCTTTTCAAACATTCAAGAACTTTCATAAATGATTTGAAAATGATGCACAATCTCATATTGGGTCTATTCGCACTGATAATGGAAAAGAATACACATCAAATGAATTTGAAAACTATCTTTGCTAACATGGGATCAAACATCAAACAACTATGCCTTATAATCCCCAACAGAATGGTGTAGCTAAAAGAATGAATAGGACAATCTTAAATATGGTATGATCCATGCTCTTCTTCAAAACTATAAAGATAATGTTTTGGGTTGATGCTGTTCTATGTGATGCATATATAAAGAATAGATGTCCATCTAATGCTATTAGAAACAAGACTCCATATGAAATGTGGTATGACATGTTCCTTCGATAAAGCATCTCAGGGTCTTTGGTTCCACTTGCTATGCCTTGATACCAAAGGTACATAGAAACAAAATTGGTGCAAGAAGTTGTAAGTGTATCTTCCTGGGGTATTCAAACACCTCCAAAGCATACCGTCTCTACTGTCTCTATGATGAAGTAAATAAAAATTTTGTTGTATCTAGAGATGTAATTTTTCTTGAATCATCCAAAACTGACAATGTTGTTGAGCGGCAACTGTTTAGTCAATTTAGTGTTATCTAAATTGCTAGTATTTATTGTCAACCCGGGGCTCGTAAGCTGATGAAGTGAAGGTGTACTATATGTACTTAAGTAACATCTTAGAGTTTTTCTTATCGTTGGGGGTGTTGTTGTGGTTAATTATGTTCCTAAGATGGAGTGAGAATTTATAAACAAGTGAGTGATGGTTTGTGTGTAGAGTGAATCCTAAATGAGTGAAAGTGTGTGTTGAGTGATCTCTAACTACTTGCTTGAAAGGAAATGCTTGAAAGGAATAAGTGAACTGAAATGACTTGAAATAAATTTGAAAGCAAATGACCACTACCAATGGCACTAGACACCGTTCAAGCTGCTGCTAATAAAAGAAAAGAAAATCACTTTTAAAACCCAAAAATAAAGATTATCTCTCTCTAACTCGATGCTTCAAAGCACATGTACTGTGTAAAGCACGGATAGAGAGTAGCTTAAGTTGAATTAGAAAAGTGAAAGAAATCTGCTTGAAAGACTAATGATAATGATTTTCTCTTTCTAATTCTCTACTTCAGCCATATGTACTATGCAAAGTATGATTAGAAAGTAGTGAGAGAATAGTCTAAGAAGCACTTAAAATCAAAACTCTACTTTAAAGACTAGTGGTAATAGTTTGCTCTTTCTAACTCTCTACTTCAGCCATATGTACTATGCAAAGTATGGTTAGAAAGTAGTGAAAGAACAGTCTAGAAAGCACTCAAACTAACTGCAAATTAGTGATATTCTGATCTTAAAAGATAACAGTTTATGATGAAGATCATTCATGTGTGTTAGCAGCTCTTTGAGAAATAAGATTAAAAATCAACTATAAAAACAAAGGCAGCACTTGAATTTGTCAACTTCAAATACCATTAGTTTGTAAAGCAAACACACACATATAAAAATAAATCCCGGGCTAAAAGAAACCTGTAAAGAAATAACACTGATCAGCTTGAAAGAAAGGAAAACAAGTAAATGAAACTATACATGCTTAAGGAAATGAATAAGAAAATAACGAAATACTGCACATAAAATACTTTACAGAGGCTGAGATGAGCAGGGGCCCTCTGTTCATTCAGCCACAAGAAAACTCAGAGATCTGGAAACTTCAAAACGGTGCTATGTCTATTCCTCCATTTGCAAAAAGTGTACAAAACAGAGTGCTAGAATAGCACTAGAAAACAGAGTTCACAATGCTCTTAAATTTAACACAAGTTCAGAAAATTACAACTAATAAAAGTCTGATGAGCGTACGCAGACGCAGCTATTTATAGAGGTTTCTAAGATAGCCTACTCGTACAGCTAATTAACTGAAAAACAACAAACAGTCATGCGTATTTATGGTCCCTTGACACATCATACGGCTGCGTGGACGAGTTTAATGGTTCTGTCGTCATGGGTAATGAATCCCATGTTGGATCATGTCCCCTGCCACCTGTAGAATGTGGACAAATCACCGTTTAAGATGACGTGACCAAGCAGCTCACAATCACCGTTAAACAGCCTTGAGTTGACCGTAACTTGACCAGCTTTGACCATGGGTAAAGATGACGTGGATGGCTGGAAAAATGGGACAGGAACCTTGAGCTCATTGATACCTGAGTGCCCATGTGGCTCATCTAGAAAACCGACACGTGGAACATTGCGTTTAACAAAAAGGCTGCAGGATCTTCAGATAGCTGCAGGATCATCAGATAGTTGCGGGATTCCTGCAAGTAAGTCAAAATCTAAACAAATAGTCATTCATTAGCAAAACTTGCTTGATCATGCTTAATGACACCTAATGTAATGATCTGGGTGGTTTTATGGTGAAAATGAGGCAAAAGTGAAGGAAAGATAAGGAAAAACTGAGGAAAATGGTAGACAAGTAGGTGTAGAATAGAGGCTCTACATACCCCCACTCCGAGGGTATTGCATGTCCTCATGCAATGAAAACACAATTCAATCCACCTGCTGGGATGCCTCAGCTAAGACATCCAATCTCCTCATCTTCCTTTGTGTGGAAACATTAACCTTTGGTCTCTTGAACATGCATCTGAATTTCAAATTGATTAAGGCTCTGTTCAGCCTTCTACATCTCTTCTTGAGTCTGCTGTGTTTCTTCTGCCACATGCTCATGTGAAGAAAGGTGTTATCTTGGATTGCTTTGGCAATATCAGCTTGCTGCTTCATTTCTTCATTTCTCTGTTTAATGTGACGGTTTAGCACCTCAAGTTCATAGATCTCTTGTTTGAGTAAGTCTATTTGCTGCTCATGAGGTATGACATTACTTGGGCCAGCAGTGTTCTGCTCCAATGTTTCAAAATAGTTGTACACCTCTTGTTGAATTGGGTCAACAATTGGTGACTTCCTTGGACTATATTCATGCTCAATTTCAGTTTCAAGCTCTGGCTGAAATGGACTGTCCTCCCTTGGAGGAGTAGCTGTCTCACGTTGTGGACTATCCTCAAGGTCTGCTTTTATAGCACCCTTCTCAGGTGTGCTTAGATCAACGAAGAGTGTCCTTGTGGCTTTCCCTTTATTCTGCAATCTACTACTCCTTCTTACAGTGGCAGCACTCTGTGTTTCTTTTTGTGCCTTTTTCCTTGGTTTTTGTACTTTTACTTTCTTGGAGAGGGCAATTTTCTCATGGAGTTTAGCTACCCTTTGTGCTAAGGGCTGGCTATCTCTTTCTTCGTCACTGGAATGCTCTGGAGTCTGATCAGTTTCTTGAATTATGGATTTTCCTTTGTCTTGTTTTTGTTTCTTTTTATCTTCTCTTCTCTTTTTGGCAGCTTCCTTGGCAAGTTCAGCGAGGGTTTCTGAGATAATCTCTTGAGCACTGTCTTCAGTGGGTTCAATCTCAGGTTCAGGATGATGTACTTCTATTTCCTCTACAGTTTGTCCTTGAACAGTTTCCTCTAAGATATCAGTCTCAGAGATACTTTCTTTTCTCTTCCTTCTGCTTTTCCTAGGTATAGAAGATTCTCCCGGTTCTTCAAAATGATTCCTTACAAGGAATTTCTCCCATGTGTCTTGTTTTTCTTTTAATTGTTCTTCTATCAATAACTTAACAAGACTATGGTGACAGAGGTAAGCTTCTATGTTTCGTGGATTCCGTTGAGCCATGGAACACATTTTCCTAAGGCTTTGGAATAGAAAGTAAGGAAGATTTATATCATGTTCTCCTTGAAATTGCAGCATAATTTTACCATGATAAACATACAATACTCCAAATCTCCCTTCACACGTGAAAAATTTTTGCACTAACAACAATAGATCTTTCCATTCTTCTTTAACATGAGAGATAGGAATTCCTTTGGTGAAAACACTTGTATTCATACCTGGGTTTTTAAAAATCCGCTTCCATTGTTGATCCTGGACTGCCCGGTTTTTGAACCAACGTTCACCGGTTTGTGGAAGAGATGTAGCCCTTGCTATGCTTCCTTCGCTGACTGCAAATGTTAAATCACCCACCTCTACTTGACTGTCTTTATCCTTGAATGACCTTGCAAAGGCTTTTGTTACTTCTTTGTGGTAGCCCTTAAACTTCTTGATGCACTGTAGCCAATTGGCTTTTTGTAATGCCTCCTCAACCTGAGGGTATGCCTCCAAGAATTTCGAACCTTCTGGTTCAGCCCTTAAAAGTTTTCCCATCGACTCCTCAGCTCTGTTTAAAACACGACTTTGATGGTGACTTTACACAGTAATTCCTCGGTTCCTGTTTAGACTTTGTGGAACAGAGGATATATGGGTGCATCAACAGCCTCAGACACCGAGAATTCACGGCTTGAATCAGAGTTAAGTGGTGGATAACAGCGTGAACACAGTGAAACGGTGACTAGCAGTCGTAATACAACTGTATCACACGTTTACTGGCTATACAGCAGAGGAAAAACAGAGTATGGTTTATGGAGGTAATCGTAGTGAGTGAAACGGAATAAGGGAGATGATAGCGGAGAATGGAGTATTATGAGCGCAGAGGGTTTCGAAATGATGAATGGAACGGCTATATTCTCCGATTTCGGCTGTGGATTGACACATGGCTGCGGGATGAGAACTGAGAGACGTAATACGGTAGGTTACGTCATTAGGGTACGAGACCTTAATGACAGAAACAACCATATGTGATTTCAAAAATCATGGGTATTATGAGCTGGTAGACGTGGAGGATTCATAGATTTGTGGTCGCATGGGAAAAGAAAATGGGTAATCATTACGATTAGTGGCCAACAAGACATAACCCAGAAAATTCCGCATAATGAAATAACTATAGGTTTAAAATTTTAAACATACCTCGGATCCGCATTTGATTTGGCTTCTGATAATTTGCTACTAACCTTTTGTTAACTTTATTGCTAGCACATGATTTTTCCTCCTTGTCTTTGATGATTTTGAACTGTACATATTTTCTTCAGACAGACTGTGTTTCTTGTGCAGGTGCAAAAGGCTGCAGAAAAGCTAAACGGCTGCAGAATTGTCAAATAGTTGCAGGAACTGTAATGAAGTCTTCCAGCTGCATAAAATACTTTAGTTTCCTAAAAAAAAAAAACTTTATTAGTGAAATGAAATGGAATGAATGAATGAATGAATGAGTGAGTGGAAAGCAGTGAGGTGAAGTGAGGATGGTAAGATGGAAGGAAATGGTGAGATGGAATAAATGAAATGAAAATGAAAGAGAGAGAGATTTTTTTTTTTTGGAAAACATGAGGTGTCAGGTGACCCTGATTTTCACCTCATGTTCTCTGCATGAGACTGCCAATCAGAGATTGGTTTTCAGGCTCATACATTTATTTATTTTTCTTTTTTTTTTTTTTTTTTTTTTTTTCTCTTTTTTTTTTATTGAAATTGAAAGAAACAGAGATTAGGCTGATGGAGGAGAAGAATTCTTCTCAACCAGCCTCATTTCAGAATCGCCTTGGAATAACTTAACAAACTCCTCTTTTGAGAGTGGCTTGTGGTAGACTTTTAACCGGTGGCCATTCACAATAAAGGGAGTTTGAAGTTCATCAATAGTCTTCACTCTAACTGCTCCATTATTAAAGACTTCATCAATCTCATATGGCCCAAGCCAATGAGTTTGAAATTTTCCTTTGAAGTCCTTAAATTTTGAATCAAACAAGAGTGTCCAATCACCCTTTTGAAACTTCTTTTCTTTGATATGTCGATCATGCCATTTGCTTCTTTGGTGCTGAACTAGATCGGTTCTTAGAATTGCATCTTGTCTCATTTCATCTAGTTCGTTTAATTGGTCCATTCTGTGCTTCTGGGCTTCTGATAAGCTCATCCCCAATTGAACTGTTGTCTTGAAGGTCTTGATTTGGAACTCAATGGGGAACAGGACTTCCTTCCCATAAACAAGTTCATAGGGAGAATGTCCTGTGGTGTTCCTCCATGTAGTTCTATAGGCCCATAAGGCTTCAGGAAGCCTTTCTGCCCAATCTCTTCTATGAAGATGAACAGTCTTTGTGATGATGCTTTCAAGAACTTTATTTGTAGATTCTACTTGACCATTTGCTTGCGGATGGTATGGAGTAGATGTTCTATGCTTGATCTTATATTCTTCCATCAGTTTCTCTATCATCCTTGATGTAAATTGGCTTCCCTGATCTGTTACAATTTCTCTTGGGACACCAAAACGGGTGAAAATATCCTTGAAAAGAAATTGAACAACTGAATTTTCAATAGCAGAAGTTAATGCTATAGCTTCTACCCACTTGGTAACATAATCAGTACAAACCAGTATATATCTATTTTGCTTGGATGGCGGATTAATTGGTCCAACAAAATCTAGAGCCCATTTCTCGAAAGGTTCGATGCATACCTGTGGCTGTAGTGGCATTTCATTTGAAAGAGTTGGTCTCCCAATTCTTTGACAACTGTCACACCTTTTAACATATTGCTTTGCATCCTTAAAGAGAGAAGGCCAATAATATCCTGATGAAAGGATTTTATAGGCAGTCCTCTTATCAGAAAAATGTCCGCCACAAGGTTCGTCATGACATGCCTTAAGAATGTCAGGCATCTCATCCTCCCGTACACATCTTCTGATCATCAAATCTGGCCCTGTTCTGAACAATTCATTAGAAATCCAAGAATAATGTGAACTATCCTGAATGATTTTCCTTTTCTCATTAGGAAATAAATGTAAAGGTAACTTTCCAGTAACTAAATAATTAGCAATATCAGCATACCAAGGGGTTTTGGTAGTTACTGCAAACAAATACTCATCTGGAAATTTATCCTCTACAGGAGAGTCCTCATTAGTGTTTTGGATTCTAGACAAGAAGTCAGCTACTGTGTTCTGTTTACCTGGTCGATCTAACACAGTTATGTTGAATTCTTGTAAAAGCAAAAGCCATCTTGTAACTCTACCATTAGTGACTGGTTTGTTCATGAGGTATCTAATGGCAGAGTGATCAGTGTGGACAAAGGTTTCATAGCCGGTTATATAGTGTCTAAACTTGTTTATAGCATGAACAACGGCTAGAAATTCCTTTTCAGTAACAGTATAATTTAACTCAGTAGGAGTCAAATTCTTACTTGTGTAATAAATGGCATAAGGGATCAAATCCTTTTGTCCCAAAACAGCTCCTAAAGCTGTATCTGAAGCATCAGTAGAAATGTGGAAAGGGAGTTTCCAATTTGAACCCCTTAGAATGGGTGCTTCAGATATTCTAGTCTTTAAAGCTTCAAAGGCAGATTGACATTCAGGATCCCACTTAAATTCACAATCTTTAGTAAGTAGTTTGAAAAGAGGAGATGCTATCTTAGTGAAGTTTTCAATAAATCTTCTGTAATAACCAGTAAACCCAAGAAAACTTCTAACATCTCTTTGGCAATTTGGAACAGGTAACTTAGAGATGACTTCTACTTTAGATCTATCAACTTTGATTCCATCTCCTGAAATATGATGTCCTAAAACAATCCCTTCAGTAAACATCATAAAACACTTTTCATGACTTAAAGAAAGATTTGTTTCCTTACATCTTACCAGTACTTTTTCCAAATTTGCCAAAGCTTCTTCAAATGTATTACCATAGACTGTGAAATCGTCCATGTATACCTCTACACAATCATGAATCAGATCTGAGAAGATTCCTAGTACAGCCCTTTGAAATGTAGCGGGTGCATTACACAAACCAAAAGGGAGTACTCGATAGGCAAAAGTTCCCCAAAGGCAAGTAAAGGTGGTTTTGTCTTGATCTTCAGGTGCTACCTGAATCTGATTGTAACCACTAAAACCATCCAAGAATGAGAAATACTTTTTACCTGCTAAAGTGTCTAGTACCTTATCAATAAAAGGTAGAGGAAAATGATCCTTTAAGGTTGCCTTGTTCAATTCTCGATAGTCAATGCAAACTCTCCATTTACCATTCTTTTTGGGCACTATAACCAAGGGAGAAACCCATTGGCTATCTGAAATGGGGTAAATGAAGTTTACCTTGAGCAATTTCTGAAGTTCTTCTTTCACAATTTCCCTAAGATTTGGATTCATCCGTCTTTGTGGCTGCCTAATAGGTATGCTGTTTTCTTCAATATAAATATGATGAATACAAGTCTTAGGGTCAATTCCTTTCATGTCAGTATATTCCCATGCAAAGGCAGTGGAATGTTTTTGCAACAGTTTAGTTAATTCTTCTTGTTGTAGTCTTTCCAAGTTTTTGTTAATGTTTAATGTTTTTCCTGGAAAGATTTCAACTGTAGAACTACCAAACTCTTCCATTGAGAAGAGAGACATCTGTCTAGAGGAGAGATATTCAATATCTGCATCTAACTGAAACTGTGAAGAGTCATATTCTAAAGGTACCTCAAAATTTTCTAATGTATTTAGAATTTGACTGTCCTCACTGATCTCAGAGATGGTTAGAACAGGTTGAAGAGTATCCTCATCATCAATCCACTCATCTTCTCCTATTTCTGTTATTGCCTTTGCGGGAGGATACAAGTTGAATTTCTTGGTAGAATTACCATCTGATATATACATGTCTCCCGACCTACAACTTATGAAAGCATCAGCTGTGGCCAGCCAAGGTCTTCCTAGAATAAGAGGATGTCCTCCTAGATTGTTCTTGGGAGTTAAAATCATAAAATCAACTGGATATTCCCAAGAGTCTAGTGAGACTGGAATGTCTTCCAATACACCATCAGGTTTAATGATTGATCTATCTGCAAGTTGCAACAAAGTAGGTGTAAAGAGAAGGTTAGGAAGTTTTAACTGATCCATGGTCTGTCTACTCATAATGTTGATAGCGGCTCCTAAGTCAATCAAGGTATTTGGGATTTCAACCCCATTAATATGAGTTTTAACAATAGGGCTACCGGGATCTACATATTTTTGCATGGTAATTTTACCCATCATAATGTCTGCAATTTTTCCAACTAGATGTATCCTTTTGGTATCTCTGGTTCTTTTTATTGTTTTTTTCAAACTCATCTCCTTTATTGTCTTTGCTAGAATGGGAATCTCCTTAATGGCTGTTAACAAGGGAATCTTGATACAGACATTTTTCAATTCATCTAGAAAGCTATAGTCAGGCAACCAAATCTGCTTCTCCACTCCTTTATCAATTTGCAATCTTTCAGGAAAAGGAGGAATAGCTGAAGATGTGGGTTGCTCTACTAAGGGAGTTGATTCTTTTTCTTTTTCTTTAATGCTTGGGTTTTGAAGGGATACTTCAGAACCCTTATTGGCTTTGAGAGATTCTTCCTCAGAAATGCTTGGTTGTTGAGCACTTGTAGAAGGTTGGTCTAGGATTCTACCTGATCTGAGTTGGACCTCATTGAGAGGAACAACCATATAGGTAGGGAATGGTTGACCTTCCATCACATAAGCACTTTGAGGATTCCTATTATTGGGGTTTGGTTGAGGTTGAGAGGGAAGTTGATTTGGCCTCTGTTGAGATTGTAACAAGAGTTGAGAATTTTGATTTTGTGGAGGAGGTTGTTGTTGTTGAGGGAATGGTAATGACAATTGTTGACCTTGATTTGGAAGTTGGGGAGCTTGCTGATTTTGAAAGGATTGAGGATATTGATAGAATTGGGCAAATCTCCCATGAGGATTTTGCATTTGCATGCTTTGCAACCATGCTTGGAAAGGATTTTGTGGTTGTGACCAAGGTTGTTGCCAAGGATTCCAATTTGGTGGGGGTTGGAAATTCATAGAGTTATTAAACCCTTGATTTTGCTGCCCCTGCCAAGGTCTTCTTGCAACAAAACAAAGGGATTCAAGCGTACTTGGATCTTCTTGAAAGACTGCTTTGAGGCCAGGGATTGAAGGACATTCCTTGGTCTCATGGGTTTCTGAGCAAATTACACAGGTTTCCACAACTTGTGCCTCCAAGGGACATTCCCTTAAAGCATGCTTCTTTCTACACTTCGGGCAAAAGATAGTCATAGCCTCGGCTTCTGCTTTTTGTTTATTTTGAATCTTAAGGGTATCAATTTGTTCACTAAGACTCCCTAAGATGTCAGTTTTAAATTCATCTAGCATATTACCGATTTCAGCCCTACTCACTGATCCTGTTGCAGATTTATTTGCCCTAAGGAGAGAAGGATCTCTAGGCCCTTTTTGAGTTTTTGATTTGCCCCTTGAGAGATGGATACAAAGTTCTGCTATATCATTGAGAGAAAGTTGAGAAATATCCCCTTTCCCCATCATGTTTAAGATATCTATCCATTCATCCCTAATGGCTTTTAATAAGAGGGCTTTTAAGGTCTCTTCATCCAAGGTACTCATTTTTGCTCTTTTTAAATTATATTGAAATCTCTCAAGTAAATCTTCTAAGCTCTCATCTTCTTTTTGCACCATTTTAAAAACCTCGTCCTTATGATTAGTAGGCATACAATAGTCCAAATACCTATCCAAAAAGGTTTCTTTCATTTCATCCCAGGTCCTAATGGATTGAGTAAGTAACCCCATGAACCATTTCAAAGCTTGATCTTTTAATGTTGATGGGAACAGTTTGAGTTTCTGAGTATCATCCAGATAGTCATAGGTTCGACACACAACTTCAAATTCAAACAAGAATGTTTCAGGGTCCTCAGTTCTTAATCCATGAAAATTTGGGAGGACGGATGGTGATATGTTTTTCATGGTGGCTCGGGAGTCCTCATCAACAATGGGAAACCCAAATGAATTATCCCCGTCTCTATTTCCTCCAATGGGACCTCTACCTCCTCCATTGTTATTGTTATTTCCTCCTCCTCCTCTACCTCTACCTCTACCACCTCCTTCTTCCTCTGCCATGATGATTCTCCTAGGGATTTCAAAATCTTCTGGTTCTTCTACAAAGGGTGAATGAGAAGAGATTTCTCCTTCCTCCTCAGGTGAGTCTATTTCCTCAATTACAATTGGTTTTCTTGTAGGAGAAAGAGAAGAGTCTCTTCCTAGTTCAAACTCAATAGAAGGTATAGGAGATTCAACTCTTGGCTCTTGAATTTCAGGACTAGGAGTTTCGGTTGGAGATAAGGGAGGTGTCTCTTGTCTATCTCTTGAAGCAGATGGACTTGTAAAAATTGAACTTCGAGCTCTAGCTAAAAACCTTCCCCTAGAATCTCTAGCTCTATGCATGTCATTTTTTATTTTATCTTCAAGTCAAGTTAAATAGTTCTTTTTCTGATCTTCCAGTTCACTCTAGGTGCAAGAAGAGAGCATACTCAAGAAACTATTAAATCAATAACTTTCTCCTTTCTGATCCTCCAGATCACTTCAAAGTGCAAGAGGAGAGCATACTTAGATAGGCTATTAACTTCTTTCCTTGAAACTTTATATATTTTTTTCTTCTAAGAATATGGCTACTTAATTTCACTTCCCCGGCAACAGCGCCAAAATGTTTAGTCAATTTAGTGTTATCTAAATTGCTAGTATTTATTGTCAACCCGGGGCTCGTAAGCTGATGAAGTGAAGGTGTACTATCTGTACTTAAGTAACCTCTTAGAGTTTTTCTTATCGTTGGGGGTGTTGTTGTGGTTAATTATGTTCCTAAGATGGAGTGAGAATTTATAAACAAGTGAGTGATGGTTTGTGTGTAGAGTGAATCCTAAATGAGTGAAAGTGTGTGTTGAGTGATCTCTAACTACTTGCTTGAAAGGAAATGCTTGAAAGGAATAAGTGAACTGAAATGACTTGAAATAAATTTGAAAGCAAATGACCACTACCAATGGCACTAGACACCGTTCAAGCTGCTGCTAATAAAAGAAAAGAAAGTCACTTTTAAAACCCAAAAATAAAGATTATCTCTCTCTAACTCGATGCTTCAAAGCACATGTACTATGTAAAGCACGGATAGAGAGTAACTTAAGTTGAATTAGAAAAGTGAAAGAAAACTGCTTGAAAGACTAATGATAATGATTTGCTCTTTCTAATTCTCTACTTCAGCCATATGTACTATGCAAAGTATGATTAGAAAGTAGTGAGAGAATAGTCTAAGAAGCACTTAAAATCAAAACTCTACTTTAAAGACTAGTGGTAATAGTTTGCTCTTTCTAACTCTCTACTTCAGCCATATGTACTATGCAAAGTATGGTTAGAAAGTAGTGAAAGAACAGTCTAGAAAGCACTCAAACTAACTGCAAATTAGTGATATTCTAATCTTAAAAGATAACAGTTTATGATGAAGATCATTCATGTGTGTTAGCAGCTCTTTGAGAAATAAGATTAAAAATCAACTATAAAAACAAAGGCAGCACTTGAATTTGTCAACTTCAAATACCATTAGTTTGTAAAGCAAACACACACATATAAAAATAAATCCCGGGCTAAAAGAAACCTGCAAAGAAATAACACTGATCAGCTTGAAAGAAAGGAAA
The DNA here is from genome assembly GCA_031772625.1 of Pinus tabuliformis. Taxonomy (NCBI): domain Eukaryota; kingdom Viridiplantae; phylum Streptophyta; class Pinopsida; order Pinales; family Pinaceae; genus Pinus; species Pinus tabuliformis. The sequence continues at coordinate 76,859,048 of CM062810.1, read as the reverse complement.
ACAAGTAAATGAAACTATACATGCTTAAGGAAATGAATAAGAAAATAACAAAATACTGCACATAAAATACTTTACAGAGGCTGAGATGAGCAGGGGCCCTCTGTTCATTCAGCCACAAGAAAACTCAGAGATCTGGAAACTTCAAAACGGTGCTATGTCTATTCCTCCATTTGCAAAAAGTGTACAAAACAGAGTGCTAGAATAGCACTAGAAAACAGAGTTCACAATGCTCTTAAATTTAACACAAGTTCAGAAAATTACAACTAATAAAAGTTTGATGAGCGTACGCAGACGCAGCTATTTATAGAGGTTTCTAAGATAGCCTACTCGTACAGCTAATTAATTGAAAAACAACAAACAGTCATGCGTATTTATGGTCCCTTGACACATCATACGGCTGCGTGGACGAGTTTAATGGTTCTGTCGTCATGGGTAATGAATCCCATGTTGGATCATGTCCCCTGCTACCTGTAGAATGTGGACAAATCACCGTTTAAGATGACGTGACCAAGCAGCTCACAATCACCGTTAAACAGCCTTGAGTTGACCGTAACTTGACCAGCTTTGACCATGGGTAAAGATGACGTGGATGGCTGGAAAAATGGGACAGGAACCTCGAGCTCATTGATACCTGAGTGCCCATGTGGCTCATCTAGCAAACCGACACATGGAACATTGCGTTTAACAAAAAGGCTGCAGGATCTTCAGATAGCTGCAGGATCATCAGATAGCTGCGGGATTCCTGCAAGTAAGTCAAAATCTAAAAAAATAGTCATTCATTAGCAAAACTTGCTTGATCATGCTTAATGACACCTAATGTAATGATCTGGGTGGTTTTATGGTGAAAATGAGGCAAAAGTGAAGGAAAGATAAGGAAAAACTGAGGAAAATGGTAGACAAGTAGGTGTAGAATAGAGGCTCTACAGCAACTTGATCGCTTGGATAGATTTTCAAAAGCAAAATCATTTATGGAATTTGATAATCAGATTCCACATCTTGAAGGGGGCATTCCTATACTAGATCAACATGTGGAATCTTCTTCTGAAGAAGACTCTCCCCTGCATGAAACTCCAACAACGGATGATGCTTTAAGTGATGTGATTGATAGAATTCGGAGACTCAACCTTAATTCAGTCCCAACTCAATTAGCAGAGCATCCTGGACCATCTGAGAAAGGTCCCCCAAAGTGGATGACAAAGACACTTGAAAGTGTTCATCCTGATGAGGTTGGAAAGACAGGAACTAGAAATTCAAACCGGAAAAATGGAGGTGATATAGATACTATAATTCACCTGTTGATATGGATGTTTCTTATGATTGTGAATTGAACTTGTCTACAGATTTTGAACCAACTTCCTTCAAAGAAGCTACTTCTCATGATGAATGGAAAGAAGCGATGCAAACTGAGTATGATGCCCTCATAAAGAACGACACTTGGAAGCTGGTTGATCCTCCATTAGGAACCAAACCAATTGGCTGCAAGTGGGTATACAAGAACAAGTATAAAGTTGATGGCTCACTTGACAAGAACAAAGCTAGGCTTGTGGCAAAAGGTTTTGCAAAGAAGGAAGGGGTCGATTATGAGGAGACTTTTGCCCCCATAGAAAAATGGGCTACCATCTGGACACTCTTTGCCCTAGCAGCTCAGAACGGTTGGAAAGTCCATCAGATGGATGTAAAAACAACTTTCTTGAATGGAGATCTAAAAGAGAATGTTTTTATGTCCCAGCCTAAAGGATTTGTTGTGAAAGGACATGAACATAAAGTATGCAAACTTGTGAAGTCGTTGTATGGCCTCAAACAAGCACCACGGGCCTTGTATGAAAAACTAACTGAGCATCTTCTGAAACTCAATTTTAAACATTATGATCTTGATTATGCAACTTTATTTGTCAATAAAGTTGGCAAAACAGTTGTATATCTTGTGGTATATGTAGATGATCTTTTGATGATAGGGAACAATGAAAGCTACATTGCATCCATAAAGAAGGAATTGGGGAAAAGTTTTGAAATGACTGATTTGGGCTATGTTCATTACTATCTTGGTATTGAAGTAACCCAACATCCGAAGTCCATATTTCTTTCTCAAAAGAAGTACATTGGAGATCTGTTGAACAGGTTTGGCATGATAGAATTCAATCCTCTTACTATTCCAATGGAACAAAACTTAAAGCTCACATCTATTGAAGGAAAAGAATTTGAGGATGCAACAAAGTATAGACAACTTGTAGGAAATCTCAACTACCTAAATACTACCAGACCAGACATTTCATTTGCTGTTGGAATCCTTTCCAGGTTTATGCAAAAGCCTTGTGAGGGACATTGTTCTGTTGCAAAAAGAGTTCTAAGGTACTTGAAGGGAACTCAAGAATTTGGAATCAAGTATACACAGGTGGACAAATTTAGCTTGATTGGATACTCTGATTCAGACTTCGATGGAGACAAAGAAACTGGGGTATATACTTTAGGATATGCTATGAGTCTTGGAGCAGGAGCTATCTCCTGGAGATCACGTAAATAATCAGTTCCAGCAGATTCCACAACAGAAGCATAATACATGGCAGCAGCAGAAGCAACAAAGAAATTGTGTGGCTCAGGAAAATTCTTGAATATTTGTAGGTAAAACAAGTACAATCAGCTCCACTCATGATTGACAATACCTCTGCAATAAAGTTGGACAAGAACCCAAAGTTCCATGATCGAACGAACCACATCAATAATAAATATCATTTGATTCGACATCATGTTGAGTCCAAAACAATCCATCTCCGTAATTGTTCCACTAATGAGCAAATTGCAAACATCTTCACCAAAGCGCTTGGAAGAGAAACGCTTGAACGATTCAGAATGATGCTTGGAATCACCAACATCCCTTCAGATTAAGGGGGAAATGTTGACACCTAATCATTAGGATTGGGTGAATATAATGTAAATAAATAATAACTAATATGAACAGTCATCGGGAGATGAAGTGAACAGTCTCTCCCTCATGTGTATAATAAAGACCAACCTGAAGGAATAATATATGAATCAATTTGTTTTGAGGAGTTACTGCCTGGCCTGACAATATTCATGATCTCCTGATCATGTGTCTTTTGGTCTTTGCTTCCTAGATCCCATACTTTGTTCTGTAACTGTCCAGATGCTTTGTTCCTTTGTTGCTGCTGTATGTCTGTTGTCTTCTTCTTCTTTTCAATCAGGTTCAAGTTCAGATTGATCTTGCTTCCAACTACTACCACTTTTCTCCATTTGAATTTCTTCATCATCTGCTGCCACATTTCTTCAATTTCTATGTCCAGCATATCTTTGGGCTGGTCCATCTTCTACTTCATATTTCTGCCTCCTTCTCTTTGTTTCAGGTTGTTGTTGTTGTCTTCTATGTTGACTTTTCCTTTGCTTGCTCCAACTTTTGGTTTGCTTGCGCTTGCTTCAACGCTTGTTGTGACTCCTATCTTGACTTCTCTTTTAATTTCTTCATCCTTTGGTTTACTTGCTTCCTCCTATCAGCCTTACCCTCTTTCATGATTGAATCATGATTGTTTAGCATTTTCTCCAGAAAATTAACTTCTCTATTCCATGGATTGAGTTCTTCCATAGAATTCTCTTCTTTCACCTTTATTTGGTTGTTCACTTGTGCCAAATCTCCTCCAGCATTTGCAACAAAACATGCACTCACAAAACACTTGTTAAAATTAAAAACACAAGGTTGTTGTGCCTCGTTTTCCTTTGGCAACAATTTAGTTTGCTTCTCTATTTTCTCCTTCTCCTCTGCCAGCACATTAGTATGCTGATTCGAATTCTTAGCAGAATTCGTGAGACTGTTAGTTAGTCTCTCTTCCACACCAGCTATTCTAATGATGTCTTCCTGCTTGGGTTCATAATAGTGAACTTCTCCTCTCTTAACCTACTGTTGGTTATCTTCACTTTGAAATTGTTTGATTCCTACTGCCTCTTTACCATCTTCAAACAATCTTTGCTCAATCTCTTTGATCACATACTCATACTCATTCATACTTTTTAATGAACCTGCAAACAAATTATTACATCTTCCTGTCTCCATGGCTACTTGAGACACATCTTCTTCTTCAGAAACTGTAACTACAGCTTTTGTTCTACCATCAGGCTCTCTCATCAGTTTCTCCAACAGTTTAATTTCCTCTTCACACTTAGCAAGCACTTCATCACAATGCTCTCTTCTTCCAGCTTCATCCTTCACATGCTATGTTATAATATTAAAACATTGTCCTCCTCCGACCCTTATAATCTCAAGGTATTTCTGCAATAGCAAATCACTACTTCCCTCATTTAAGAGGTCTTCTCCATCATACTCTGTTCTCCTAGAGTACTCCTCCAGACTTTCGACATCTTCAAAACATTGTCCATCCTCTTCAAAACACTCAATTGTCAGTGTCCCTTTTCCCAAGGTTAAATCCTTTGCATAGGGTTCCTCCTTCTTAACATCTTTCAGTAGATGTCCTTCTTCCCTATTGTTTGTCTCAACAGTTTCCATGGCTATCTCCACTGTGGCTATCATCATATTTAATTGATGATCTTTTATTATGTTTTCAGCTAACATAACTCTTCCTCAAGTTTGCCTTCAGTCCCTTGTCGTTTACCTTCTCCAAGAGCTATCCTTGTCCCATCATCTGCATTAATATTCTTCTGCATTTGTTCTGCATCCACAGACAAACTATTAGTCTTAAAAATATAAGACCCTATGGTCTCACTTGATGGTTCAACCATCATATCTCCTTGATATTCTAAATCATTCATATGATTAAGAAATTCTTTAATAGTCTCTTCTTCAATCTCCTCAAGCCCTTCACTTGGTTGCTAGATATCTTCCCCCAACTATATATGAGGCCTATCTATCTCATTTTCTTCCAAAACAGAATTTTAATTCTGCTTGTCTTCTTCCTCTTTTATGACAATATCAACAAATTTTCCTTCACCTGTTTCACTTGCAATCATACACAAATTGTCAGATTTGAAACCATGTGACCCTTTGACCTCACTTGAAGTTTCAGTCTTAAAGTCTTCATCTTCACTTTCTCCTAGAAATTTTCCTTGTTCTGGTTTACAAATGTACTCTTCCATTTCCATTTTCAACTCAGCTTCCTTGAGTTTTTCCATCAGCCACTTCACTTGCTTTTTCTGTAGCCTTCTCTGCATCCCATGCCATTCCACTAGCTTCTTCCTCAAGACCCAATCTAGTCTTTGGCTTTCCTCAAGAATTCTCCTTAATGCATTGAGTTGTTCTTTTAATTCAACAACCTCTTTGTCAATTTCTTCTTGACTCATCCTCTTTCCATTTTCTTTGGCATCCTTCCTTCTGTTGCGGCTTCTCTCTGAACCTCTGTTATGACTATTAGTAGTCATCTTCTTCTCTTCTTTCTTCATGAGCTCCTTTGCAACAAGCCTCTGTAACATCTAGTCCTCCTGGCTACAATCTTACCTCACTAAGCTCTCCTCACTCAGTCTTTTGGTAAGTACGGTCCTCTATCTGGAACCTCCTCTTGAGCAACACCTTTGCTCCTTCTAGGCTTCTGCAATCTCTCACTTCCTCTTGAGAACACTTCAGTTGTCCTCTCTGTCCAATCTCTCGTTGGATTCTTTAGGTTCACTGCCACTTCTCTTTTAGAGTATTCTCCTTACTCTGTCTTCAAGAACACATCTGGTTCTCCTCTCACAACTTTTCTTGCTGTCACCTGTGCATTAGTATAAAAACACACATTCTCAATTTAAAACAGAACACAACATATTACCTCTCCTTCAAGACCTCAGCATGATCTTGTTTCACCCATTCTTCTGCACTTTGAATGGATTGTCCTCTGTTTTGTCCCTCAAGTCCTCTTTCCTTCAGAACTTGCATTAATCAATCTTGCTTTTTCTTTCCTTCAATGAATCCTCTGTTCCTGCCTACTCCAAGCCTCTACTGGAATTCTACAGTCTTCCAAGAACTTCAAAAGTTCTCCTTTTATAGATTACAAATCTGCTCTAATACCACTAATGATGCAGGGGTCCCCCAGCATATAACCATACTTAGCAAGATGATGCCAGGGTTACCCAGCATATACCCATAGTATTCATATTAACAATGCATCCACACCTTTGTCCCAGGTATTTAACTCTGCATGGAGTCAAATCTTCAGACCATAAATGGTCAAGGCCCTTTATAAGTTCCTTTTATTGGAACTTCAATCACCCTGCCTGAAACCTCCTATCGATGCTCTTCCACTTTATAACCCATTACAAAGGGAAAATCCATTTACAAAGGGAAATACTCCCAAAACACATTTTCCGCCCTTGGTACGGCCTCTGCACATTTCCCGAGGATACTTTCATCGCAATTGGCTATCACTCCCGTCGAGGTTTATACATACATATATGCATCCCCTCTTCTCCGACTCTGATATTCACCTATAGGAACGTTTAATTCACTCGAAAACCTTCAGCACAACACTTAATACAAATGCTAAGGAATACAATAAACTTCACTCCAAACACATTTACGCGGACTTCAAATTTTATATATTCGCGTTCATAATCCACCCCTCCGTATCAATTCTTCCACTGCTCTGATTGCCAACCTCCGATTCAATCTTCGTCGTCCATCTTGTTGTCGATCCAACGGCTATCAGTGCATCGCCAATCGGCCTATCGACGTTCTATCGCGCTAACCCTTGACTGCTTCAAAGCGCCAATATGCAATTAGTGATTAGATTTGGGCCGTCGATCTGGACTTTCAATCCTACGATCTAGGATCCATCACAATATTGCAATTGCTCAACTCAAAGGTTCATTCCGATGACTTAAAAATGGATTCGACTGCTGCGATTTGATCTCAGTTGTTGATCTATGAGCTCTAACGGTTGCTGTGCATCACTTTACACTTCTCTGTTTTCCCTTTTTCTTCGAAATTACACTAAGTCTTCAGTGTTATCTCTATGACCCTGGTTTCTTCAAAGGGTTCTGGACCTTCTGCTTCTGTTGCACGCTATCTCTTCTAAGCTTAACTTTGTACTCTCCCTTGATCTCTGTTCTTCTTGCAGAGCTCTAATGGATTCAATGATCCATCATGATCCTCTGTATCATTTCCTCCCTCTGCGTGTTCTACAAAACTCTGCCTGCAACCCCCTGCCACAGAGCCTATGAGTTCACATACAAATCAACACTTAAAACATGCATTCAACCCTTGACACAATCAGGAACAAACTCGGAATATATCTATTAATGTAAAAACAAAGATTACATTTGAGACTCTTCGGTCTCGCACAGGCCCGATTCTCAACATTAGTGGCCTCCCCTTCTTGAACGTGCAGGTTCACTATTTATAAGAATACCTTGGATTGGATCACTGAAGGATCCGATCAATCCTCTAACAAAATCCCTAAAGCTCGCTACATGCATACATATGTGGCAGATAAATAAGTCTCCTCGAGACTTTATCCATTCCATCTTTTTCTCTGTTTTAAAACAAAAAAGTCCCCTTATCAACTCAATGGTCCACTTCTACTCTAATTAATTCCTAAAAGCTCTCTCTTGTTCCTTGAATCATGGAACTGTCTAAGAGTTGGATTTGACTTCTAACTCTTTGTCATTTATTCACCACTCATGTTCTCATTTATTTGTTTTGAGAGAATTTACATATTCTCCCATTATCTAATTAAATCACACTTAAAGGCCTAAATATTGCATTAACTTGATACTTAGGAAAATTATTTCCTAAAACTATTTTCCTTGGGCTAAATTCTCCTGCATCGCCATCCCTCCATGTGAACGCTTTGGCGAAACGTTACAGTTAACAAAAATCGGCAGGCAACACATATCATAAAAATTAATGTTTAATACAATACATGTGAGCGAACTAAACTCTGGTGGTTGTGGCTAAGGTTGTGATCAGATGAATCGGTGGCTAGTGAAATATTTAATGCCACCATGTGACACCTCCACCTAAACCGCCAGTGCAAACAGAAACAGTTAGCATTAAACCGTGCGATTAGCAATAATTAACTCGGATTAACGCCCAATTACTTGTGATTAAATACTTGAATTTAATTAAGAGGTACCACCAATTTCGGCCTTAACTCCAAAAATAGTGGGCTTAACTGGAGTTCCTCTAGTTTTGGAGGAGGTTTTCTAGGAAAAGGCAGTTTGGGTCATAATCGGAGCAAATTTCGACCAAATTGAGCTCAAGAAAAGATGTTCCTAACTAATTTCGACATTCTAAACACATTGGAACATGTATCAAGAGAAGTACAGGTTTGTAAACAACATTTTTTTTTCCATATTTAGCTAATACAGACACCCAAGCCATCAAAATTGGACCAAGGAGATGTAGCCCAGGAGGGGTGAGCTCCTTCATCAAAACACCGTGTTAATGTGTTAAATTGATGGTCTGCTGTAATTTTTATTTCTGTTTTTCAACACTTGTATTTTATGCTATTTTTGTCATGAATGTCACATTAAACTTGATAAAATTTACCTGTTTACATTCACAAATAACCTAAGGAAACCTATGCACATTAAGCAATGGACAATCATTTGTTTATATATCTGTAATTGAAATTAGCATAACAAAACTAACATTCAATAACAAATCACTTGGATAAGCTTAAACTGTGCATACATAATTCGCTCATACTAAGGGATAGTTGAAAGCTTAGACATTTCCAACTCACAGAAGTTGCCTCAAATTTGTAAGTCCAGATATTTGTATTTGTTTGCCACAGATCTCCAGACTTATCGTTAGAATTATTCCAAGACTTTAACCTTAAAAATGTGCCGAGAATTCTCACAAATCTACCTTCCAAATGTCCTTAAGAGGATTCAAAATAAACCCATCGTTTGTGCCCTAGTGGGTGCCTAGTTAGGGCATCACAGTTCAACCTTAAATTCTTGGATTGGCTTAAGGCATTAGGCTCCAAATGCTTGATTCATCCATAGATCAGTCAATTACCTTTTACCAATATTTTGTTTGAGCATTGGAGCTCAATGTGCACAAATTTATTCCTTCATTCACTGAGATGTTCTCCATCAAAGTTGGGGCTACTCAATTTCTTACCTAGAACATATAAATGGTTGTCAAATCCAGTTAACAAGTTGATTTTTAGGGATTTATCTCTGTCGAGGTTTGAACCTGGATTTGATCATGACAATGACCCATCTTAATCACTAGACTATAGCCCAAAACACATTGTGTGGTTTTCTTATATAATTTTAGAATATTTTCAGTCCAGATAATAACGTTTCATGTAATGCACTCAACAATCCAAGAGTTAATAAGTGGGGCGACTTGGGACATGTAGCAGGAGATTTGAATAAATTATTTGATAGTTTGTTTAGTGCTAGTGAGTATGGAACTTGGTAATTTGGAGTCTGAAGTCCTTGCCCAACTTGCTACCTGACCACATTCTCACCTCGAATGTTCAGTTTTTGTTGTAAAGAAGGTGCCAATACGTCTCTTTTCATTCTGATGATAAGTCATTTACTGATGCTATCTTCAAGTTCGGCCTAAGTGTTATATGCAATTTAATTCTTCTTTTCAGAACAATTTTAGCTGATTAGATTTGCCTCACCAAAGGCTTCACATGTTGAATAAATGCTAAGAAAATATATTCAATAAACCATATAGAAGCATATGCCTTGACTAAATGAAATGCTACCTTCTAAGTTTGTGTCATTAAATGAAATTCTTGCATCTCAGTTTTGTATTATCAAATGAAATGACTCCATCTAAGTCTTGTACTGTCGGATGAAGTGTTGCCATCTAGGCTTTGATTTGCAATATTTCTGTAGAATATTTGGGAGTGCCTGGTTTGAAATCTAGGTCACTCTTTAGTTATGTCTCCATTTATTGTTATAAAACATAAACATAAATCATGAAAAATTTACAACAATTAAAATTTATATGGTTTATTTAATATGAATTGTAGAGTTGATAAATATGACGTAAAAAATAAGATTTAAATTTTAAATTTATTAAGTCAAAAAATATGAATTTTAGACTATATAGTTTATTTTATTATTCACAAACACAATCTGGCACAAGGTGGTACTATCCTTGGTGTATTTTTATGATCTAAGAATGATATCCTGGTGGTAAGTGTCCAAGAGATGTCAGCCCTAGTCAATAGTTTAACTACATCCTGCTTGTGTAAAGTCACGATCTTCTATCAAAAGGAATTTTCATAAACAAATATAAAATTAAATCGATAACATTATACTGTGAGTACAATATGTTGCTAAATGATACAAAATATAAGGTAACGAAAATACAACAAGAACTCAGTTTCCCAACATAATATCATAAGTCTACATGCTCAAGTACATGATTAATATCATAATCGTCATAAACTGGAAGAGAATATTGCTTACCCATCTCCACAAAAAGAATGCAAGGTGGAAAATCAAATGGAAATAAGTTTTGAAGAATTCAATCATAAAACGTCCAAGATCATTGGCTCACATGATTAATGGTACATTTTCCTATGAATCTAATATTATTATGCACTTACAATTAAGGGAGTAAACAAGATCCAAAGAATGTATACCACGGGGACCAATAAATAGTCTATTTGATAAATCCTTCCTAGGCTCAATGAAAACAAAATTACTTCTCCTTAAATCCTTCATAGTCAATACAAATGTTGTACAACAACAGGTTGAGCTTGTTGTCAATCAAGAAATAGTTCTTATCGAGAATGCCACCAAATTCCTTCAATCTCATACAATGATTGTTGCACCAAACATAGGTGTACGAGCTGCAACGACTTATATCATTTTATTGATGATGTCGTGTCAAAATAAATGTGATACAATTAAGTCATTGCAATTTCTTCACAAGGTTGTCTTTCCTATCATTACTCATTCTAACTAAAATAACTTTAGTGCTCATTCTTAACACCTAGACCACAATCTGTAAGTATGATGTAGTTTTGTAGAACAAATCTTCCACAATAGCCTCAAGAAAGGATGCATATTGGTGTTGGACTATTTGTCTTGGATAAGCTTAAACTGTGCATACATAATTCACTCATATCAAGGGATAGTTGAAAGCTTAGACATTTCCAACTCACAGAAGTTGCCTCAGATTTGTAAGTTCAGATCTTTGTATTTGTTTGCAACAACTCTCCAGACTTACCCTCAGAATTATGCCAAGACTTTAACCTTAAAAATGTGCCAAGCATTCTCACAAATCTACCTTCCAAATGTCCTTAAGAGGATTCAAAATAAACCCATCGTTTGTGCCCTAGTGGGTGTCTGGTTAGGGCATCATTGTTCAACCTTAAATTCTTGGATTAGCTTCAGGAATTAGGCTCCAAATGCTTGCTTCATCCACAGACTAGTCAATTACCTTTTACAAATATTTTGTTTGAGCATTGGAGCTCAATGTGCACAAATTTATGCCTTCGGTCACTAAGATGTTCTCCAGCAAAGTTGGGGCTACTGAGTTTCTTACCTAGAACATATGAATGGCTATCAAATCCAGTTAACAAGTTAATTTTAAGGGATTTCATTTCAATTGCTTTGCTTATATCTGTTATGCTCTTGTGATTTGACGTCTATGCATTAGTTTTAAGTGTGAAATTCTTCAAACAGATACACAAATGCATTTTCAATGCAAAAAATGAATTCACCATGAAATAGTGGTAATGATTGCATAGATATCCCATTGGACATTTCAGTACAATCCAAGTTGAAGGCCAAACCACTTCCAACCTTGAGCATATAACATGATAAAATTATCAAGGAAAAGGTTAGTTTTCATTACATTCTTCATAAGGAGAAAAAACAAGAGAGGAATTGTGACCTCCAAATCTAAAAGAATTGGATAAAGCAACTTTCATGTCTAATCTCTCCTTTTTTGGTCCAACAATGAATTTCATATCTTGACAAACAATTTTTCGGAATTAGTTAGGTTGTACAAATGTATCCATGCTATGAAGGAAGAAACAGAAACTAAAGAGAACTTTGAATTAATTTATACTTAAGTATTTTCTATATGTTAAAATTCCACATACAACAAAACAAAGAAAATTTGAAGTCTACATACCACATCTTTTTCTGGATTTTCTAGGTTGATAGTAGGATGAACCCATCCTATGCGAATGGTCTGCAAAATCCAGTTTGGTAGAATAATTATCATACACAGTGGAAGTTTGTAAGAGAGTGGTCTCTCAACTCTGTTTCTCCAGGGCTTTCCCTTTCTTTTGTGTGTTCCATCTAGACTACTTGTTGTAAGGCATTTCTTGAGGATTTTATCGTGAAGGGTCTGGTGTCCTGGATCCAAACAAGATGTCGAAGGAGTCTCCACATTCCATAATGGAGCTGAGGATCATCTACCCGTCCTCCACCATGCCCGTGACATTTGACTTTGAGCCTTCAATGCAGTGAATGAATGCAAAGTAGTGCAGATGATCAAGTCCACTTCACTTGCGTACCATGGTTAAGAGAAGCACCTGGAATTAGTGTCAAGCAAGGGCGAGGTTGTCCTGCTACATAACGAGTCTTATAATTTATAACTAGCTTAATATCGGTCGAATCAATCGGATGGCTCAAACTATTTTAATCGTCTAGCACCTAAATCAAGGGCCCACGAATGTACACGCAACCTGATAAGGGAGTTGATTTCAAAGGGGAACGCCTTACAACACAGTTATATAAATTTCACAACAATATAATATTTACCATAGCATGAGAAAAACAAAATTACCCCAATAAAATTTCCATTGAAAAATAAAATCCAAATGTGGAGTACAAACACCCTTGTAATAGTGGAGATACTTGCCAAAAACTTATATTAAACTTTGAAATGTGTAAACTTACAATTTTCAATACGTAAATGTTTGACAAATCATAACTTAATCATCTTATTGATGTTTAGAAATGCTTATGCAAAATATATTTTCACTTAGTTTACTTTATTTACTTTATGTTTTTTTTTTTTTTTTTTAATTTACAAGACATACAAATATTAAAAGTTAATCATGTACATTTACACATTTAGTCTAACCGTGATATTGACATTAGATGAATTTAGTTAAATTTCTAAACATTTGCACTTAACATCTACCCCTACTAAATTGTAAAATACTTCTAAACACAATAACAATATAAAACACATTTATAATTATTCTAATTCTCTTATTACTATATTTATTTACTCGCCAAAATTCCATTTATTAAAATTCATTAACATTAATAATTTTTTTATTAAAATTAAATTTATAAATTTGAAAATTTTAAATAACCAATTAACGTTATTATGTACCCGCCCCATAGTAATAAATATTACATTATATCCCAAAAAAAATTTAATCAGTCTAAAGAACAATATTTATCATTTATTACTTCATGGCAAAAATTCCACTGCTATCTGGTCATCGCCGATTTTGGCGCCTCAGTCCAATCGAACTTGTATGTGAATTTAATACTTATACCAACCCACGGCACATGTTTTTCAAATAAATCTTAGAAGGCCATTTTTGACCTTCGTATTTTAGAGATGTATTGATGTATTTTATAACTCAATAAGAGATATGTAATTTTTTCAATAATGTTGAATTAAAACATGTTTTTTGGTTTTTTTAATAAGAATAAAGAAATAATAAAAAACAAAAAATATATTTAATCAATTTTAACTAAATATACTATAAAATATTAATAAAAAATATATATTATAAAATATTAATAATTTTATTTTTATTGTGTTTATTTTGTCATTGGTTCATATTACAATATCATATATTCATTTACTTAGTTATTGATATTACAATTTAATATTGCACCTTCACTCCAATCATCAGTAAAATATTTCAATATCTATATAAAATAACATAATTTTAAAAATTCTTATTTTTTTTAAATGTTTCATTATAAAATTTAAATGAATTATTTAAATATTCATGTTAATTAATTTATTTCAATACCAATTTTATATATTTAATCAAGGAAAAAATGTAATTTTCATTAATAAGTTGAAAATTACATATTGTAGATGCTTTGAGAAGCATATGCAGTGAAGTGGTAGTGCACATGTGGTAGATATTCTTATATAAAAACCATGATATTCTTATATAAAAACCATGTAAGGAAATCTGGTAATAATTAGTCCGCCCCTTGAATCCTCTTATCAATGTATGGGCAATGGAAGTAGTGGTCGAAATTCGGTCCCCTCTGTTAGGCAGGATAGAGGTCTCCTTGGATAAGCCCTTGAAACGTGATTGCGTTACCTTTTATATATTTAATTTCTTTGTAATAAAAAATAATAAGAGGGAAATAATAACACTAATAAAAAGAGATGTGTAATTTATTTAATTTTTAATATAAAATTAATATGTGACATTTAAAAAATATTAATAATAATAAAATTTATTGCAGGGCATAAATTAAATATTTTTATATGAAAGGTTAACTAATATTCATTTATGGGACGATGGTGTTCTTGCCGGTATTGGGAACAACATTAGGAAATATATAAAAAAAGATACCCAAAGATTGCACGAAAGGATCTACACATACACTCGTATATGTGATTGGAGGAAAGGATCTACACATATGCTCGTATATTTGTGGAAGTAGATCTCAACAAAGGCTTAGCAGATCACATTCAACTCATCCACAACACAACTTTTAGATTATGAGAACACAAATTTTAGATGTAGAAAATGAAGACAAACATGGCATCTTCAAAACATGTGGCCTAAATCCAAGAAAGAAACCAGAAGGAAGAAGAAGAGCCAGAAACAGACCAAAGGCTGGCAATTCCCTTACTAGAGCCTCAAGAGGAGGAGGGCGAAGTTAGGGAAGAACCCACTCATATGGAGAACAACCAGAAAACATAGAAACATAATGGGTATCCATACAAGACCCTACACAGGAACCAAAATCTCAGAACGAACATATACGAGCACCAAACATTCTAGACGCATACCAGTGGATACAAGCGTACACATTCATCAGACAATTGAGATTCAGACAAAGGCAATACAAGACAAGTTGGAAATCAACTTGCTTTTGTCTCTTCGACATGGTGGCTTGGAGAACTGCATAAGGTGAGAAAAAGAAACCTAACTTTTCTACCCAACTGTATATTAGTTTGATTACTTCCGAATTATCATCAGTCATGGACTAGATGATGCTATGTATACTCCTAACATGTAATTTTGTTTTCACTAATAAAATTATGCCTTTTTCCTTGGAAAAAAAATATATTAATAACCAGTATGTACAATGTTGTCCATAAATAAAATATTTCATTGGTCATGTTAATTAACACACACACACACACACACACACACACACACATATATATATATATATTAAAAAAAATATTCTTGAGGTTAAATCATTGCAATTAGTTTTATCATTCTCTGTTTTGGGCCATAATTTAAAGTATATTTTCTAGTCAATTTTGTAAAGATCTGTTCCAATTGAATGTAACCTATGTAATTTACTGAATCCAATTTTCCAAGTAAATTTTCATTTCAAGAGTTGAATTCAATTATATATTCAAAAATACAATTTAAATAATTTAAGATTACACAAATACCATTAACATATCAAATATCAATGGAAATCATAAAAATCTGAAAATTTGCTATATCCACAATTAAGATTGATCTATAATACAATGAAAAACCTATCATTATTTGAAAAAAAATCAATGACACATGGATTCAAGCTAGATAGTAATAAACCATTACTTTTAATGCATCATACAGATAACGGGAAAAAATGTAAGTAACTTGCCACAATTGCAAACTACTATCATTACCGTATAGCACATTCTGTCCCAAAAAAACAGATCATAAATAATCCACAATATGGAAATAGGAAAGATTGAGAAAATTATTTTTATTATTCCCAAGAATATATAATAGGCACAATAGAAAGACCCCTTGAAATAAAAGGAGTTGTCATTTTTTTGGAGATTTCGGTAACGGAATCAGGAGAAAAAATTGAGATTAAATCTTGATTTGTTGCAGTTAAAATGGTCTTTTAACTACATATTTGGATTCAACACCTTGGAAAACCCTTGGGACGCTTTGATTGTGCAGAAACTAGCTATAAACTTAGGATTCCAATAAATTGCTGCCGGATTTTGACAAAAAAAACCTACCGAAAAAGCTTCCAAAAAATCGCATTATAGAAAACTGCCAAAAGAAAACGTAACGGAAGAAGATCTCAACACATTTCACTAAAATCGAGAGGCGAAGAATGCGACGAGTGAGGCGATTAGGGCAGCAAATAAGGAGGGAGTGAATGTAATTGATGCAGCACCTGCTTCCATCGGACTGGGAGATGGTGCGGCCATCTCTGCTGCTTCTGCTCCAACAATTATCATCGCAGCGAGCAAGAGAGCTACAGATACGTAGTTAATTGCCTCTGCCATCCTTGCTCCAACTCACAGCAGCAGATACTGAAATTGCCGAACCCTAAAAACAAACCCTTAGCAAATAAATGTGAATATCAAACAAACCAACCAGAATTCGAAGTGGCAAATATAATCTGAAGAGCCCAAGAAATGTGAGTTATACTGTGATGTAGTGGCGCATATAAATACTTGTCTCCGCCGCTCACAACGAACGGGCATTGACGCGTTCCGAAAGAAATAATATAAAAAACTACATACGTGCAGTTAGTGCGTGGGCACCTGTCATTGGTCGCCATAGATACACACTCGCTTTCCTTATTTATGGGCGACCGAATCCACCCGACGCGGTCCAAACGAAGAAAACAATTTGATTACGGCAAGGCAAAGAAAAAAGGTACGGCACGGAATATGACGTGTAAATTACAAATTTACAATCCTTCTGTTATCTCCAAACGAGGCCGTGGACATGAAATTTGAGTTTTGAATATTTCATCGCGAGCCTGCAAAATAAATGGGAAGACGTCTTCCACCAACTCCCATTGACCACGACCAGCGTTGGGCTGGGTTAAAATTTATCATATTAATTATTAAAATTTATAATTATTCAAAATTTCATAAGAAGACTTTACGAATGCGCTCATTTTACTGGTTTTGGGATTAATGATTCTCCTGGTTTTGGCATTATGAAAGTTGGGTGTTTTTCACTCAAAAACTCAATACTAGATGTCCGCAGTTAAAACAAATAAAATATTTACATAATAAAAATTTCAAACTTATGATTTATTATACCTAATATATTTTTATATCAATTTTATTAAAATATTTAATTAACCATTAATAATAATAAAAATTTAATAACCATTATAAATCAAATAATATAATTTTTAGATTGACGTTTTTTTATCTTTTATTTAAAATGCATATTGAAATATTAATTAAAGAAGAAATCACCCATCCTTAGTAAGTATTACTACTATTTATAATGGCTTAGGTTTCAACCAATTTTATAGATGATAACATTCTTCAATTCAATCTAGGGCTAGATTGTTCACTATTCAATTGTTAATATTTAGGTTTCTATTTTGGTCAAAAATAAATTTGCCCACCTGAGATTTTATATCCAACACTGTACTTATTGTACCAACATTTAATTGGCATTTACAATCCTTATAATTCTAATGTCACTTCTCTTTAAGTTGTCCTTTAGGCTTGTGGCCTAGTTGAGTGTATTTTTTAAGAATTTAATATTTTTCCTATATATAACACTTTAGGCGATTATTCTAGTTTAAAAATTCATACATATAGAATGCAGTGAATATTCAATCAAAAACATGCAATTTACTATTAAAATTGGTAAATTTTTGGCGAATATCATCCATTTAATTATATATATCTAAAAAGTAGGTGAATTTTTAACCAAAATGACGAATATTTTTTCATAAAATGTCCAAAAATATAACCCGTTTGCGAAATTTGGCCCCTAAAACCTTCCCTAGCCTAGATGGACCAAGATTGGCCTTGAACAAAAACAAAAACACAAAAAATATACAAGAAAATATACATAAATCACCTCTTGCAACCATTCCTTAACAATTTGGTATTCAACAGAACTTAGCCTTGGCTTTCAAGAACACTCGACCTCCTTATCTAAACTCAACCTCCTCAATAGAACTTAACTTGCCTTCCCTTTACTTTCCCTTCAACATAACTCAACTTGCCTTGAAGGCAACTCGACTTTTCGTCCAATAGAACTTGGCTTTCCCTCTAATAGAACTTGACTTTCCCTTCTTTGTTCACAAGGTATGAACCATTGTCCTTTTCCTCTCTTCACTAAATACCTTGTGGTTGTTCAATGTATACTTTTTCTTGTAAATCTCCATTTAGAAATGTTGATTTAACATCTATCTAATAAACTTTGAAGCCTTTAGTACACACAAATGCCCAAAACATTATTATTGCTTCTAATTTGGCAATTGGAACAAAGTTTTTTGCAAAGTCAATTCCTTCAATTTGTGCATAGCGTTTACACAAAAGTAATTCCTTATTTTTTATCATTTTTTCATCTTCATTCATTTTTTTTTTTAATACCCACTTAGTCCTCATCACTTATTTGTCTTTAGTCATGGCACAAGTTTCTAGGTTCCAATTTTCTTAATTTGATTCAATTCTTCTTCCATAGCATTCACCCAATGTTGGTCCTTGCTAGTTTGTCCGAACCCTTTGGCTTTATTTTGGATAGCAAGCCATATTGACTTTTCTTGGTGAATTGGTCATTATTCTTCGCGTTTGTATACCATGCATCAATATCTCGAATGATTTGGTTCTCTCGGTGATGTTTTTGCACAAACATAAAATTTGTGTTGGATGGAGACTCTTCTTGTTGTTCTTATTATTCCTTTTTAGTAGGCTCTTATTCGTCCACCTAGATGGTATCTTTTGAATTCTCATTTGTTTTTTTGTACTCTTTCTCTTGCCAAGCTGCATTTATCCTTTCATCAATAAACTCCACAACTTTTCATATTCTTTTATTGTAGCATTTGAAAGCTTTGCTTCTTGTTGAGTATCAAGGAAAATTCCCTTGTCTACTCTAGAATAAAATTTTCCCAAATTATCACAATTTTTCTTCATGTAACACTTTCATCCAAAGATTCTAAAGTAATTAACTAAAGTCGATCTCCCTTTCCATAGATCATGTATTGTGTTGACACTATTAACTCAGAGTTATGCTTTGTTCATCATGTACACTATTGCAACAATTGTTTATCTCCAAATCGTATATGTTAATTTATCTTCTAACAACATTATTCTTGATGTTTATTCCACTTACCCATTCTTTCTTTTTATGACTCCATTATGTTGTGGATTTATTACAACTGAAAGTTGTATCTTGGTTCCATATTTCTCATTAAAATCATTTTAGGTAAATTCACCTCTACCTGATCTTAGACATGTGATTCTTAGATCGCTTTCATTTTCAACTAAGGCTTTGAATGATTTGAAAGTGTCTATTGCTTCTGATTTTTCTTTAAGAAATGTTTCCCAAACCATTCTAGTATAATCATAAATAAACAACATAAAGTACCTTTCACCTTGGAGGTTTGGTGTTCATGTGTCTGCATAGATCTATGTGAAAAACTCTAGTGGTATTGATGTCAAACGCTCCTTTGAATTGAATCTCACACTTTTCATTTTCCATGTTGGCAAGATCTATACATGGCGCTTGTAGATTTCGACATTTTGGGCATATCTCTCACTGCTTATGTTTTGCTATTTTTTAACAAACTTCCAAAGCTCAAGTGTCTTATTCTTTCATGCCATAATATTCCTAAGTTAGTCTTCCTTATTTCATAATCTTTAGCATGAAAAGTGAGATCATAACCTTGATCACACATTTGACTAACACAAAAATATGTTTAAGTCCTTCAAAATACAAAACGTTTTGTGCTTTAGCCTTACCATTGTCAAGACTTACGATACCTCTCCCAGTGATTTTTGCAGATCCATTGTCTCCAAAGCTCACATTTCCTCCCTTTTCTTCTTTTAAAGTAATAAATTTCTTTTGATCTCCGATCATGTTTCTAGAGCGCCCGCTATCAGCGTACCATTGGTTTTGATTGTTTCAAGCATATACAACCAACCCACATTTTTCTGTTTGTGAGTTTTCTCATTTATTCTTCCAAAATTTTTCTCTTGATTTTGTAGGACAATCTTGGGCCATATGTCTAAAATTGTTGCATTTGTAACACTCAATATTTTACTTGGATAATGGAGAAAATTAATTATGACTTATGTTATTGAAGCCATCAGTATCTATGGTTTTATTATCCATGATCTTATTTCTAGAGGATTGATGAGAACCTCTTTCATAATAATTCTTCCCATAAGCTCTACGATCTTTTGCTTGATGTCCAAATTTTATGCATGAAAACCAATGACCAAGAAATAGTTTGATACCTGGATGAGAAGGATTATCTTAATGGAGAAGTTCTTCTAAAGTTGATATACTTTGGAGAAGATTTATGGTCCTTGTCCCTTATCATCCTACATACAAATGAATTTCTTGAGAAAATTAGAATACATTTTTGGTGTAGTAGTGCTTTTACGTTCCTCCCATATTTTATCCTTGTTCTTACTAATATTGGATCTTTTAGGATTTTCTTTAAATTTCTTTCTTGGTGACTTGGGCTTTGGATCTTCTTTTCATGAAGTCTAACCCTTATAACCAAGATTATCCTTGTCATATGGTAATATTTGGTTGTTGATAATAGTGTCCACGGTTTGAGATATTTCCATGTTTTCATTGAGCTTCTCTAGCTCTTTCCTTCCTTTTCTTTTAGCTGACAATTTTTGCTTCAATCTTTGCATAATTTTCTTCCTTTTCTTTTAGTTGACCACTCAACAATTATTTCACTCTTTTTTATTCCTTGTTTTAAGTCTTGATGATAATGATTCCCTTGAATATTAATTTTTCTTCTTCCTAAGGTTATCAGTCTCTTCTAATGCATTGATGAGATCTTCATCAAGATCCATTATGCCTTCAACAACTTCTTCTTTTGTTTTTTCTCTTATCGCCTTTGATTTGTCTTTGTTGGATTCTTCATTTGTGGCTAAAAATAGGATCTCTCTTCTATCATCATAGAAATCATATTGTTCTTCTTCAAAAAATCATTATCCTCTTTGGAGTAGATATTGTTCTTTTCTGAATACTTTCCTTTGAAGACCCTTTTTCTAGGTCTTCCTCATCATCATTTTCTTCCCCTAAAGGACACTTAGTAGAATTTTTTTTTATCTTACCACAATTAAAATAGATGGTAGGTTACTTACCTTTGAAGCAAGATATTTTCTTTAGTTTCTTGACTAGTTGAGCCATTTCTATATCGGAGTTGTCACTAGACTTTCATTTTCTTGACTACATAAATTATTTAAATGTCACTTCCTTATTTGAGGAGTTTCCCATCCTCATTTCGTCTGCAGTGAGAATTCCATGAATCTTTTCCTTTTTCATATTCTCCATATCCTTTAAATCTTCTTTGGAAAATAATTTGGCAATAAAATGCAATGGAAGAGACCTCAAATGTTTTTGAACAACTATTATGATCCGAATGGAAATGGCATCAACCCATGGTATTCATCCACCCATGTTATTCATCCACCCATGGAATTTACCCATGGTATTGTAAGTGGCATCCACCCATGGTATTGTAAGTGACATCCACCCATGGTACTAGCCCATGGTATTGTGACATCCACCCATGGTATTCATTCACCCATGAAATTGACCCGTGGTATTGTGACATTCACCCATGGAATTGACCTGTGGTATTATGACATCCATCCATGGTATTGTAACTGAAAAATACTATAAGTAACAAGTCACATTTTGTAAAAGGATAGTTTGTCTGCCACAATTCTTTGTTTTAATAAAAAAAATCTTTGTGGTTTTGTTTATTGGGCATTCCCCTCTTTTTCTTTTGGCATTTCAATTTTTCAGATCTTAGGGGCCTTTCCCCCAAGGTCCATTTCAATCTTTTAGATCTTGGGTGTCTCCCCCCAAGATCCAAATCAGTGGTATCAAAGCATGTTATGATTCCATGGGAATGAGGTTTTGATGCATATTTCAATTTAAATTTTTTTAGCAATATTCAATCAACTTCAGGCATGTACTACGTCCTCCACAGAGTGTTTTCTTGGGCGGGGGAAGAATTTTTCTTTTTTCATTTTTTGTAGGAATGTTTTTGGGAGGCGACTTTGCAGATCAGATATGAAACATTTGGTACAAAATTTACAAAAAAAAATACCAGAACTGGATTCCTTACAAAAATTACCAAAATTCAAAAAAAAAATCGACTGAATCAGAGTCCAAATGAGGGAGATATCGTTGATTTAAATCAACAATGTTGTAGATTTTTTAGTGACAACAAATATTGGACGACGACTTTCCTATAATTTTTGCATCTTTTATGTAGAATTTAAAAATAAATATTAAAGATCTGAGTTCCTCTCGAAAAATCACCCAATTAAAAAAAAAGGGTCGAATCGGAGTTTGGATGTGGGAGATATCGCTGATTTAAAATCAGCTATTTTTTCAGAACTTTTGTGACAGCGGAACAGTTGCAGCACGAATCTGAGATTTCAGAGTGTCCAGATAAGGATTTCCAACACATGGGAAGATGTAAAATGATCCTTCTGTTTCCAAAAACAGGTTATAATAAATATTCTGAGTTATATTGACTGAGTTATGTCCATTTTAATTTTGGAGCAGCATTCGGAGTGAGTTCCCTTTGGAGACATGCCGTCCCACCCCGATTTAGTAGTCACTTGGTTCACATTCATCAATTTCATCATAGCAGCATTCGGCTTGGGTTCTTTGAAGATGTGCCCTCCCACCTCAGGCTATGTAGGCACTTGCAACTTCATTAATAACCAACATCACAGTTATGGGTCAACCACACAAAATCATTGCCATCAAAGTCCATTTGCTAGGCCACACACTGTTAGCATCACAGCTGGTCACAAGCATTATAGGGTATCTCTATCTTCGAATCTTTGTTTTTCATGGTTATGGGTCATCCACAAACCCACACTTCATTGAATTCCATTTTCTAGGGCGCACACTATCAGTATCATAGTTGGTCACAAGCATTACAGGGTATCTCTATCCTCGGATCTTTTTTCATCATGGTTATGGGTCATCCACAAACCCACACTTCATCGAAGTCCATTTGCTAGGCTGCACACTGTCAGTATCACAGTTGATCACAAGCATTACAAGGTATCTCTATCCTCGGATCTTCGTTCATCATGGTTATGGGTTAACCACATAAAACCCTTCTCTTTAGTGGGTCTTCATATTCAACAAAGACTTCGCAGGAGGGAACTTCACACAATGGGGACCATTGCTTCTTAAGGAGGGAGGAATGATCCGAATGGAAAATGGCATCAACCCATGGTATTCATCCACCCATGTTATTCATCCACCCATGGAATTTACCCATGGTATTGTAAGTGGCATTCACCCATGGTATTGTAAGTGGCATTCACCCATGTTATTGTAAGTGACATCCACCCATGGTATTCATTCACCCATGGTATTCATTCACCAATGGTATTTTCCCATGGTATTGTGACATCCACCCATGGTATTCATTCACCCATGGAATTGACCCGTGATATTGTGACATCCATCCATGGTATTCATTCACCCATGGAATTGACCCGTGGTATTGTGACATCCACCCATGGTATTGTAACTGAAAAATACTATAAGTAACAAGTCGCATTTTGTAAAAGGACAGTTTGTCCGCCACAATGTAGCTCTTACTATTATTCTTTGTTTTAATAAAAATAAATCTTTGTGGTTTTGTTTATTGGGCATTCTCCTCTTTTTCTTCTGGCATTTCAATTTTTCAAATCTCGGGGGCCTTTCCCCCAAGATCCATTTCAATCTTTTAGATCTTGGGGGTCTCCCCCCAAGATCCAGATCATATTATTTATTCAAAATTTTCACCAAGCCCTTTAAGAGAATTAACCACTTCATCTACTAGACGAAAATAAATAGCAACGTCGTCTTCATCATTCATTTCCAAGCTTTCGAATTGTCTCCAAAAATTCTAAACTTTTACCTTCTTTACTTTTTCACCTCCTTCATAGTTGCTTACAAGATTGTCCCACATCTCTTTAGTTGATTCACACTACATACCTTTAGCAAATTTTGAATCTGACAGGCCATTAAAATTTATTTCATAGATTTAACATTAGACATATAAGCCTTTATCCCATATATATGAATTGAAGGAGAAGATGAAACCTTATATCCATCTATAAAAGACTGCCAAAATTTAGCACAAAGAGACATCAAGTGGGTTTTCATTCTTATCTTCCAAAAGGAAAATCTTGTTCCATAAAAAAATGAACTTTAATTGATGCTTCTCGACTATCCATGGCTCCTGTAATATATTCTTCTTGTTATTAGAGTGTTCTTGAAGAAGTCTCCTCTCATACCAATTGTTGGAAATACATAGTGTGACTCAGGGAGGGGGGTGAATCAGTGTCACTTAGTTTTCAATTCTTTTCACTTAATAAAATATTATCACATAATCAAGTATTATCATAATGCATGAAAACAAAAGTTAAAGTGAAGATCCAAACTTGAAGAGAAAACACTTGAATGCTTTTAAAATATTCCTTAATTTCTCACAACCACTTGTGAGGACACTAATCCTCTGTAAGCACCAACTTACAAAGGATTGTACGTTCCCACCCATCATGAATATGAGGACACCAATTATTTGTAAGCACCAACTTATAGATATATAGGATCCAACCCATTTACAGATGTCAACTGTTATGCAACCAACTCACAAAACAAAAGAAAAGATATATCAATGACCTGAGAAATAGCCTCTTCGAGGATGATACATACTTTACATCACATAAATGAAAAAATATTGGATGATACAAATGATAAGACCTCCTTGGTATATATAGGAGTATAAGGGGTCATAATATAATTAGAGCCTACATAACAATAATAGTGTAAGGACACAACAATAACAATAGCGGGCTTCTATGGGGCACAACAATAACAATATGGAGGCTATATAGGCACAACAATAACAATAGGGGGCTACACTAACAATAACAATAAGGGGGATACACTAGTATTATAAGGACCTAACATGCCCATCTCCTTCAAAAAAGTGTTGTCCTCAATGATTGAGTAGTTCCAGATGCTTTTGTATAAAATTATCATCCTCCCATGTGGAATCTTCAGTGGGTAAGTTCTTCCACTTAATAAAATACTCTAAAATTAATCGATTCCATAGATCTCGAGTACTTGTTTCCCTAATTTCTTCAGGCTCAAATATTACTTTTCCTTCTTCATCAAGTTCTAGCAATATTGTTTGAACTAGGAGCTTTTCACCGATAACTTTCTTTAATCATGAAACATGGAAAACTAGGTGTACTCGGGAAGATGTGAGTAGCTCTAATTTGTATGACATAGTACTAATCTTTTGCAACGCCTTGTAAGGACCATAGTTGTTGGGTGATAATTTATTGTCCTTATTAGCTTTCTTGAGGGACATTTGTTAGTAAAATTGTAGCCATAAAAATACCCAGTCACCTATAAAAAAAAAAAAAAAAAATCACTACGGTATTGATATTCCTGTTGTTTCATTCAATTCAACGTTAGAGTGAGGTTATCCTTTAAGAGTTGGAGAACTTGTTGCTAATGTGATCTTCCACTGCTTGAACCTTAGATTTTTCTCTTAAAGATGATGTGATGGAAGTTGAAGATAACCATAAAGTGCCTATTATTGCTACTACAACACCCTCCAAAATTTTGGCTTATGCTCAATTTCATAGCCTTCCTTGATCTTGTACATTTTTGTTGTAAATATTATAGCTTATTTCATGAGCCTTCTTGCAGTGTTTTGTTCCCTTTTTCATTTTGGGTAAATTGTCATATTTTGGCTTGTTTGGTTGTCATGCAATGTGTACAAGCCTATTATAACCGTTTCAAATCTCTTTCTTTGTGTATATGAGTTTTTCTAACTATGTAAGCATTTGTTGCACTCATTCACAAAGTTTTGACCATTGTCGCACAAGTGTCGTCACAGTTGTCCCAAAGTCTATCATAAGTGTTGCACTTGTCATACCTAGTCATAAAGTTGTCGCACATAGGGAAATGATTTTTTTATGTGTTCAGATGATCTATGCTATCATGTCATCAAAGTATTATAAGTGTGTTACTGCTTGTGCACCTATATACCCCTCAACCCCAATCGAAACAACTGTGTTGCCTTGGCTTGGAATATGTGTCAATCGACCAAGAGTCTAGCAGATGCTACATCTTACATCAAGTTAGTGTGAAACCAAGATGAGCTAAGAACTGAACAATACTTCCAGAGGCGTTAGACTTGATTTTCATGCACAAGGTCCATTCGGAGAGATGGAGTTCTACCAGTGTGTCGCCAAATATTGTAACGGCTACAACCAGCCTCCAAACTTTTTCCTTACCCTGTTTTGGAGCCTCCCTACCTGTTATATACATTTTTGTGCCTTACAGCTATAAGCATGAAATGTCCATAATCTAAGGGATCCAAATTCCCTAAACATGTTGTTCCTACCCCTAGAGGAACAAGGCTAACAAACCACAACAATTCACAGAAGTTCTCCACCAGAAACTGCTCAAAAACAAGTCAATTCATGATCAATTCAGAGGCTCCACTAGCTGTCTGCGCTGAAATGCAGAGATTACACTGGCTAGGTGCACTGCAACGCAGGTAGAAGCACTACCAGGGTGCACTGAGTGGGAAGTGACAAATGGCAAGTTCATTCAACGAGGTGGAAAGACCCTGGAAGCTTCCAGAATCTTCTCCAATGACACTTGCCTCAATGAATTCGACTAGTGATGAGTAAGAGGCTCTTAGTCTCCAAGTGGAAGCAAGAACTGATAGAGGGAGAGGACACTAGTCAGATCTCAAGCTAACTCATCCTCTCTCCAAACATCTATATATGGATCTCTCCTCCATGAGATCTAGAGGCTGGAATTTTGTTATTGCAAAGAATTGTTGTTGGTTTGAGATTGGAATCATTGGGTGCTTAATGCTTTGAAGGAAGGTGAAGATAGG
Source organism: Pinus tabuliformis (assembly GCA_031772625.1). Classification (NCBI taxonomy): domain Eukaryota; kingdom Viridiplantae; phylum Streptophyta; class Pinopsida; order Pinales; family Pinaceae; genus Pinus; species Pinus tabuliformis. Next base: position 76,832,036 of record CM062810.1, on the reverse strand, counting down.
AATTTCATTTGCTGGGAAGGAGATGCTGGATTGGAGCCCTCTTGGTTGTATCTCCTCCTGAACCTTGTTATTCATCAATAAAGCTATCTTGGTTTCTCCTATGTACTGATGTATCTTTGATGTATGATTGCATTAGTATGTTTAGTTTATTTCTAATCCTGAACTAGTTATGAATGTGAATCCATGTCTTTGTGTAGTGTTCTCTTCTTGTGATCTTGCAGGAACCTGTTGAAGCTGGGCGAACGAGAAGGCAAGTAGCTGGGAACTCTCAAAGAGAAGAGAAACCGGATCGAGGGACAAACGGAAGACACCGGTTAGTCCATCCATCTCTCTTCATTCTTAATTCATAAAGGAAGAATACTAGAATAGCTGTTTCTGTTTGTTGCTAAGGCACTGTCACACCTTAGGTGGATAGGATCGTCCTGCATAGGCATTTTTCCCCACAACACTACCAACCTTCACAGCAGCTTGCCTCGCTTTGTCAAGTCCTCAAGATTTAGTGTCTTTCTTGCTCAATGGTAGCCTGTCGATCACAGTTTAACCTTTTCCCCTCACAAGCATCTCATCCAGACTTGGTCTAGATGCAGGCTAAGCAGCTTCCTAGTGAAATTTTCACATTTCTGGAGGGAAACCAGCCTTTTCTCTAGGAATTGCGCAATTCCCTCTGACAGCCTGCTAGGCTCCATGATTGCGCAATCCTACCAGCCGACCCTCCCAGCAGGATTTGCACAATTTTTCCCATCAACAGGTAGTTCAACCCAGGATTTGCGCAAATATGTGCAGAACTCAAGTGTTGGGCCCATAAATTGTGTAATTCCCTTGGGCAGTCAGCCCATCTTATAGTCAGGAATGCACATATTTCTCCAGCAGTCAAGCAGTCTCTTACATGTGCAACTGAGTTAACCGGCTCCCTCTGAGACTGAGCAAAACAGACTTGCATGCATAGGTTGCTTCTCCCAAGGCAGCATGCAAAGGCATCCCTTGTTTCAAGGATCTATGTTTAGTAGTTGGAGGTTACATGCAAGGAGTAATTCTGAAACCTCCCTCCAAGTGTCGCTTCCCCTAGATTTGTGGCATGCGCGTCATAACCTCAATGTTATCAAAACTCATCAACCAGACACTGCAGAGCTCATTCCTCACATCAACCTTGTAGCTCTGACATCCCACATCACATCTAGGAGCATTCGGAACATTCATCTCAATTGTTTTGGGTTAAGCTCGCTTTCCATGCCTTGTGCTGCATTTCTGTCTCTTTTTGGGTTTTGGCTTGTATGAGTACTATTTTGTTGATTTCTTTGAACGTTGTTGTCGTTTACATATATTCTAGCTTTTCCTAGCTTTTTTTCAATTTTTGTTGCTATCTCACTCTTGTCACATGCATGAAACTGTTTTGCACATATTTTCACCCAACTGGCGAATGGCCTCACCCACATGCATGTTGATCTATTTGCTCAATCCTCCATTCATGTTTTGCATGCACTGTTTATCACTTCTGCTATCACTTAGTGTCACCATGCATTTCATCGACTTGCTTTTAGTTACCTGACAACAAGTCAGGCCAACCTTCGCCCAGTCTCTACCTTCACCAAGGCTACATTGTGCAATATGGAGAAGGAAGGCTCACCTTCCTCTCTAGATTTGTGCATTCTGGCCCAGCACTAGCCTCCTAGACTGAATTGCACATTTATGGAGGTCAGTGACTACTTAGCTCAAAAAATTGCGCAAATCTGCCCCTGGGCCAGCAGTCCTTCCTAGGTGGGATTGCTCATTGTGCAATCCCAACAGCCAACTACCCAACTGGATTACACATTTTGTAGTTCCAGCAGTCAGTTAGTCTCCTAGAAACCCAAACTGTGGCTTGTGTAGTCTTGGCAGTCGGTCTCCCGGCCTCCAGGACAAATTGTGCAACCTTCATGAGCATTCACCCAAGTATGTTGCAAGTTAGTTCTCATGTTCATTTTGGTTTTCGACTAACAATTTGCTTGCTATGAGTGTTTCCATGTCTCCAAGTATCACAAGTGTTCATCTTCCTCTCAACAGTACAGGTACAATGGTTTTCAAGGGAGTAGATATGAAGAAATCATTTAGAGAACGCTTGGGGATACAGTCGATCAAGTGTCCATGGGCTTACCTACTCATGAAGACATCAAGTTGTTCATGGACAAGGACACCAAGCAGCACCATCATAGCGAGCAGCATCATGAACAACAACTGAAAGCAGCATATTGAATGTAGCAAATGCAAGAGGAAGGTTGTTGAAAACATAGAGGTGGAGCAAAGTTGCAAGATCAAGCAGATCCACTGATAATGAAAGAAACTTTCGAGACTTAGGCTATGAAGTGACGGCATGACATGAAGATCGTAGGAAGACAGAAGATGGAACAAAGAAGGAGTTGCATGTGTTGAAATAGCAACTCAGGAAGAACATGAAGCTACACAAACAATCCAATGAGTTGCATTAGGAACAGGAACAAAAATGGGCGCAACATGCACTCATGGATGAAACTGTGCCAGTACGAGTTAAGCATCCATCCCAACAGCTGACATAGAGAAAACATGGTGAGCAATGTTTTTGATTGCATGCAAAGGATCCAACAACATGCATGTCGTTGAGCGCACACATGCAATCCAACCCATTCAACACACTCACCAAGGCGAAGACAAGAAGCAAGTCAAACTAGGGCTGAACATGCATTTCGACAAGTTGATGTGCATGACGACCAACACACATTTGAAGATCAACATGGACACTATGCATCAATGTGTTTCCAGTTCAACCATACTCTTCACGCTGTTGGACCTGACAATATGTCAAGGGGATCTTCCCGGTAAGAAGTCCCAATTAGACCTCAGACCATTTGGTGTAGGAGTCCCAGCAGTGGGTCATAAGGTAATGCCTTGACTGTGATGTCACACAGAGGCATGTAAGATAACTCTATCAACGACAAGGTTGTGATTGATGCAGTGAGTCAAGGAATGAGTATAAGAGGTTCCAACACTTCAAAAGGAGAGGAAGGTGAAGGTGAGTTTTAGGTTGAAAGGGATCAGTCCCAACTCGGCTAGGAACACACAACACAAAGGACATGCACAGCTTCTGGCAGAGCAGTCAACACGGATGTGGTAGTCCCAACATACAAGGTAAGATAAAACGAACAACACTCACAGATCAGTTTGAGACGAGTGTGATGGTTGATATAACAAGGTTCACAGAAAGGTATGTCTGGCGTCCGACAGAGCAGTCGACACGGACAGTGATAGCTTTAACAACATATGCAACACATTAACAACAAGATTCATATAATTGCATATGAATCATTTCACATACAAGTACGTAAGTTAAACAACATATATCATTAAGGCAGCCGAAGGAGTCCAACTACAATAACAACATAAGCATGAAAATGTGTTGGCCTTTATTATATAAAGAAGTGTAAGTCACAATCATATAATACACCATGCAAACCTACTATCCCTATCAGTATAACGTTACAACCACATCCGCCTACTCCTCCAAAGAGATTTATTAGCTCCATGCAATGGAGAAGCCAAGGCGCGTTACAAATACCATCCAAGCCTTCTTCAAGACAGTCTTAGTAGAAGCTTAGCTGACCAAAAAGCCTCTAAAATGAGTTATGAGGGACTATTTATAGCAAAGGGTGGGGTGACCCTTGACATTCCCCTTTGTGATAGTTCAACTACCCTCATGACTCTTCACCTACTTTATGACTGTTACATCCAACTGTTGACACTCGACTTACACTTGACATGACTGAACATTACAATGCACATGTACTCATGTGAGACAACATGGCATGAGCAAGCCTTGCAAGAAATCACTGTCACTCGGTCTATTGTAGTGAGACCAACTCTTTGACATGCTTGTAATGGTGAAGCTGGTGAGCTAATGCCAAGCTTGGTCATACGTGATGGTGTGCATGCACCTCATGGTGACATCTTGTTGAAGCGAACTCTTGCCTCCATTGCAACTGGTGCATTGGTTCGGCCCCTTCATCCAACTCAGCTACTAACATGTGCATGGTCTTCGTGGGTACGGTTGAACTACCAACACACAAATGCATAGTGTCCATGCTGATCTTCAAGTGTGTGTTGGCGGTCATGCGCATCAATTTGCCGAAGTGCATGTTCAGCCCCAGTTAGACTTGCTTCTTGTCTCCACTTTGGTGAGTGTGTTGAAAGGTTTGGATTGCATGCGTGCCCTCAACAACATGCATGTTGTTGGATAATTTTCATGCAATAAACAACATTTCTCACCATTTTTTTCTCTATGTTAGCCACTGGGATGGATCCTTAACTCGTACTGGCACAGTGCATGTTGCACCCATTGTTGTTCCTATTCCTGCTGCAACTCATTGGGATATCTGTGCAGCTTCATGTTCTTCTTCAGTTGTTGTTTCAGCACATGCAACTCCTTCTTTGTTCCATCTTCTGCTTTTGAGTGATCTTCATGCCTTGCCGTCACCCCATAGCCTGAGTCTCCAAATTTTCCTTCATTATCAATGGATATTCTTGATCTTGCAGCTTTTCTATACCTCTATATTGTCTGTTATGCTCTTGACCTACGAGAAGATACCAGAATACCAAGTATGTGAAGAAATATACCCAGAACACATAACAATAAAAATTAAGAGCATGTATTTTATTATTCAAAAAGGAAAGCAATGTTCACTTGCCTCTTCAAGGGGTCAACCTCCAATAGAGTTGGGCTCAATTACAAAATAAGACACAACGCTCCTTAAGGAGAGTCTCTATCCTTTATATAGGATTCATACATGCAATACCATGGGTTAGTACCATGGTTCTTATTAATACCATCTATCTAATACCATGGCCCATTTGCAACTAACTGTGGTCCCTTCTTTAAATGCGGGTTAACCACTTACAATTATTAATATGGGCTTTATTGACTCTTTAACTAACTATAACTATGAATTGACCCTATTACATAAATAATGGGGTTAGGGTTGGACCCTAACATGCCCTCCCCCGTAAAAATAGCCTTGTCCTCAAGGCTGAAGCTGCGGAAACTGCTGAAGAATGGTGGCTGGTTTCCAAGTTGCATCTTTTGGAGAGGTGTCTTTCCACTTGATGAAGACTTCCTTGATCATGCAGTCGCACAGGTACCGTTCTCACATGTCAAGAACCTGTTCAGGTTGGAGCTAGATTGAACCTTCTTCATCCAATTCTAATAGACTGGTTTGAATTCTACAATGGTTCCCAACCACTTTCTTGAGGAATGAGACATGGAAGACATGATGGATTTTTGTAGTGGGTGCCAAGGCTAGCTTGTAGGCTACTTATCTGATGCGCTGAAGTATTTGATACGGTCCGTAGAATTTTGGAGATAATTTCTAACAACCCTTGTCTTTGAGTGATGTTTGCTTATATGGTTGCAGCCTCAAGAATGATCCCCTTCTTGAAATTTTCACTCTGAACAATGTTGGTCTGCCTGTTGCTTCATGCGATTTTGAGCTTGATGGAGATTCTTTGTGAGGTGGGCTAGCATTGTTGCATGATTCTGTAGGAGTTGATCCACTGCTTGTACCTTCGAGCATCCCTAGATATAAGAAGTAGGTGAATGAGAGAGTTGACCATAAACTGCTTCATATGGAGTCATGTTGGTGGTGGCATGATAGTTAGTATTATACCACCATTCGACTAGAGGTAACCATTGTACCCATAGATGTTGCTTTTCTGAAGTGAAACACCTGAGGTAGGTCTCTAGACAGTTGTTGACTGCTTCAGTTTGACCATCAGTTTGGGGATGGTAGGAAGTAATGAGTTGTAGTTGGGTACCTTGTAGCCTGAAGACTTCCTGCCAAAAGTTATTGGTGAAGATCGAGTCATGATCAGACACAATGGAAGTGGGCATGCCATGCAATTTGAAGATCTGGTCCATGAAAGATTGATCCACCAAAGCTGGTGTAAAAGGGTGGGGTAGGGCACAAAAATGAGCATACTTAGAAATTTTGTCCACAACCACCATGATGACTAACTTGTTTCCTGACTTCGGAAGACCCGTAATGAAATCCATAGAAACCTCCATCCAGATTGAGGCAGGGATGGGCAATGGCTGTAATGTGCCTGGGGATTTGACTGTTTCTCCTTTGTGGCACTGACACACATCACACTCAGCTACAAAAGTAAGAATGTCCTTTTTCATGCTTGTCCAAAAGAATGAACATCGAGTGCAAGCATAAGTCTTCTAAAATCTTGAATGGCTGTAGTGGGAGATGAGTGCAACTCTGCCAAAATGCAACTTTTGAGGGTGGATGTTGGTGATATCACTACTTTTTCCTTGTAGCGAAGAATCTCATCCTGCCAAGAGTAGCCTACTATGGATTTTGGATCCGCCTGCAATTTATTAATGAGTTGGGAGAGCAAAGGATGTGAAAACCATTCCTTGTGAGCCTCTTCAATCCACTATGGAATGGAAAGATAGATTCCTAGCAGGGTGCTTTCCTCCTCAAATTGGCGTGATAAAGCATTCGCTACGATATTTTCTCGCCCTTTCTTGTAAATTATCTCATTATCATATCCCAACATTTTGGCTAGCCATTTATTTTGTTGTGGCGAGGATAGGCGTTGCTCAAAAAAATATTTAAGGCTTTGATGGTCTGTGCGGATTTGGAAATGCTGCCCCAATAAGTATGGTCGCCAGGTATCCACTGCATGTAAGATGACCATCATCTCTTTCTCATAGGTGGATTGTCGCATATTTGTCCCACTTAGTTGTTGGCTAGTGAAGACCAAGGGTTGACCTTCCTGCATTAATATAGCCCCAATACCCATACCTGAAGCATCACATTCAATCACAAAAGATTTGGTGAAGTCGAGTAGTGCCAATATGGGAGTGGAACACATGGCATGTTTGAGAGCTATAAATGCCTGTTGTGCTTCATCATTCCAAAGGAATGAATTTTTCTTGAGAAGGTGAGTGAGGGGTCTAGCAATGCGACCATAATTGCAGACAAATTTGCAATAGTAGCCAGTGAGACCCAAAAATCCTCTCAAGCTCTTCAAGGTCTTTGGTTGAGGCCAATCCTGCATTGCCTGGATCTTTTTGGGATCCACCGTAACACCTTCATGTCCCACAATGTGGCCCAAATACTCAACTTCTTCCATGCCAAAAGAGCACTTAGACAATTTGACAAATAATTTATGCTTCTGGAGCAATTGCAAGAGCAGATCTACATGCTGAAGATGTTTTTCCCAGGTGAGGTTGTAGATGAGGATGTCATCAAAGAAAACAAGGACAAATTTTTTGAGATATTGTTTGAGCAAGTGATTTATGAGGCTCTGAAAAGTGGATGGGGCATTACAGAGACCAAATGGCATGACCAGGAATTCATAATGGCCTTTATGAGTTCAGAAAGCAGTCTTTGGAATGTCTACTTATTTCATGTGTTTTTGGTGATGGCTCGAGCGAAGGTCGAGCTTAGTAAATAATTGAGCCCCATTTAGTTCATCCAACAAATCATCAACAACTAGGATGGTTGACTGTCAGCTTGTTGAGGGCCTTGAATTTTGGACACATACGCCATTCCCCATCTTTCTTGAGCACCATGACCACAGGCGATGAATAAGGACTAATGCTAGGACAAAAGACACTGGCTTCCAGGAGTTCCTTGATGATTTTTTCAATTTCATTATTTTGAGCGAAAGGATATCTATATGGGCGCACATTTTGTGGTTGTGACCCTGGGACCAAAGTAATGCTATGATCATGTTCCCCTCTTGAGGGTGGAAGCTCATGAGGCTTGTCAAAGACCTGCAGATGGTTGTTTAAGACCTGTTTCATCTCAATATGAATATGAAGAGAAGTGGGCTTGAAGGCTTGGATGGCATTAAATTGGGCTATAACTCCATGGTGCCCCTTTTTTTAACAAATTTTCCATCCTATGCGAGTTGATGATAGAAGGAGCACCTGCCTGGAGTCCGCGGAGGGCATGTGTGTGGTTATTCTGCTTGAAGCTCATATATAACTCCTGGAAATCCATTGTGATTGGGCTGAGTGTGTAGATCCATTCAGCACCCAAGACAATGTCACACCCACCCATGTTGATGGCAAACATGTGGGTCTTTAGGTTGTAATCCCCCATTTGAAGTTTGACATTTTCACAGTTGCCTTCACATTTCATTGTCCCCCCATCAGCATTCTGAACCTAGAAACTAGAGACTGCTCTGAAAAAACAATGCGCTACTTCAGCGGCTCTTTGATGGATAAATTTATACTGCCACTATAAATCAAGACTACTATAGGGCGATGCTTAATAAAACCTCAGATTTTGAGAGTTTGGGGAGAAGAAATTCCTGCCAAAGCATGAAGCGAGATAACTAGTTCTTCAGGTGTAACTGGGAGCTCATTGTCTGGCTGGTTGTCCTCATCTTCCTCCTCTGGTCCCTTAAATGGTGGGGCTTCCTTAGATGAACTGTGATCAGTAGCATCAATTTGAAAGAATTTTGGTTCCTTGCATTTATCCCCCGGGGAGTATTTCTCATCACAATAGCAACACAATCCTGGCTTTCTTCTTTCTGCCATTTCCGCTGGTGACACCTTTTGAACCTTAAGTGTTTGGGTAGTGCTCGGAGCCTGGGTGGGGCATCCCTTGGCTATGAAATTTGGATGAGTCAACTGGGCTGCTAACGCGCGTTATACTTCACGAGCTATCTTGCAAGCTGCCAACCATGAGACTGGGTGTTGTAGTCAGACATGGGCTTGTTGTTTTGTGTGGAGCATGATTGTTCAAACGTCTTTGTTTCAGCCGGATGTATACCCCAGGAAGTTTGTACACCCCTGCACGTGGGGGGGTGCGGGGGGGACTTGTCCCCCCCGGCTGGGGGGTCCGGGGGCAGCGCCCCCGAAGATAAAAAAGAATGTAAAATTGCCTTGTAAAATTATAGTAATTTCTAGTCAATCTAGGCCGTTCATTAGGCAGATGATCTGACGGTAGAACTTTTGTTTAGTTTAGGGTTTTTTTTTTCCTAGAAGGCAACCCTTCTCTTTGTATGAGGGTATTGTATTTGAGGCTGTGAAATAGATGTGTATTCGGTGAGCGAGAAACAGAGAGGTGAGACTGTGAGAGAAACAGAGGATATTACAGCGGATTTGCTGTAGGTTGTGTCTCTTCATTTTGCTGGATAATAGAAAGGAAGGACTGGCTGTTCGGGGTGGACGTAGCTCAAACTGGGTGAACCACGTATATCTGTGTCTCTCTTGTTTTGTGTGTTTTCTATGTTTATATTTCTGCAATATTTTATGTGTTCCATTGCTCCGTAATATATAATTTTCTAACACTTGTATGGCGTCTTTGAGACCACTGATAAAACATTCCAAGTACAATTCATCTACTAGACCTCCTATGCGGAAGGTTAATGCTTCAAAGGCTTTAATATATTCTTGAACTGTGCCTGTTTGTTGGAGCTTAGTAAGATGACACAAAAATTTAGATTCATGGTCAAAGCGATCAGAAATGGATTTTGAGAATATTTGCCAAGTCAGTGGCATTGCATAGCAATGTTGATGCCACTACCACCATTGCCATCTTTCTTGGTCCAAGTACAGGCTTCCCACACTTAGATTAGTCACATCATCTCTGATGTGATTCAAATTGTAAATATTGATCCATTTGTGCTAGCCATATGGCCGGATGAGAGCCATCAAATTTGTACATGTCCAGCTTGGGTGGTCGAAGTTGGGACTGTTGGTGGTTTCCATAGAAGTGAAGAGAATGGCTAGACTTGCCCTCAAGGTTTTCATTAAAATCATATGCCTCTGATTGTTCCATTGACTTGCCCTTTGTGGTTGTGTCAGTTAAGGTATGGATCTGCTTCGTTAATGCCTCCAAATTTTGTTCAAGGGTGTCAATCTTCTCATTGGCCATAGCTTGAGCTCTGGTTTGTACCATGCACCGATCCGGTGCACTTGTTATTGTGAAAAAAAAATTGAGACCACCCAAAATTTTGACGCTGACAAGTGAATGGTACCACCTTACTCAGCCTGTCGACCTGATTCTTATGGGCTAAGTCTCCTATAAGCATCCCGGGAGGGTCTCAGACTTTTTTTTTATACTCCGAAAGGAGTTTTACTTCTCGCTTAGGAATATTGCAGTAGCCGATTCCCAGAAAAGTTAATTCTGGCCAATGTCCTGCGAGAATCATGCCCAAGTATAGGAGCCACAAAAATAGTCAGATCTTTCGGCGAAACCCTCAACTGCAGAGTATGAGTATGAATGTGGCAGTGATCGAACCCCTACTGCTAGATCTGAATGGTGGATCTGATTGTTGCAATTGCTACAGAACCCAAATTGCTAGTTCTGAATGGCGGATCTGATAGATCTAATTGGCGGATCTGATATATCTGAATGGTGAATCTGAGAGATCTGAATGGCAGAACTAATTATTGCGGCTGTGACATAACCCAACCTGCTAGATCTAATCTGGCAAAGATAATGCATGATGTAGAGAGAGACAAGGGAACTATGGTCTCAAGGAGTGTCAGGTGCTACAAATCGCAATATACATAAGGGTTCGACAGTAGTACTCGGCCCAATCTTTTAGGGCACTAACCAAGGAGGATCAACCATACCCTTAGCTGTACAACCCGACTACCCTATTGTACGCGCGAGTAATCTCCCTGAGTGTTGTTCTCGGTGTACTGTAGCAACAAGATGGCCGAAGGCTTATCTATGGCGAGGTTTCAAGAGAGCCTAGGGGGTTCCAATATACCTAGAGCGTACTTGGAAGACAATGTGTGCATAGTTTTGTCTAATGTGCTACTACTCGAAGGGTAACCCACAAGGGTTACAAGGGAGTCCAACAAGCGTGACCACCTCTTGTATTTCTTGTGTGCATACTGTTGAGTCTTGAAAATGTCATTCATTTGCATTACACTTTCACTATTATGTCCATTATATCACCTCTATTTCACCTCCATTTCACTATTATGTCACCACATTCATCCCACTTTCATTATCATTGGGCTACCTTTATGTTTTTCCAATATTTATTATTTCTAAGCCTTTTAAGTGAATTTGTGGTTAAACATTAGAAAATAATGTGCATATGCTTATACCTAACAAATGGGTTGAGTTTGTTGACATGTGTAGGTTGAAAGGAAACTTCTAGAAGACCCTTATGTGGCACTCTAAGGCCAAATTCGAATTTGGTTGGAAAGAATCATGGGATCATGAGGATATGTGTCACATCTCCTAATTGTATTGTAACTCTAAAAGACATGTGTCTTATCAGTTCCTATTTTGATTAGGACTCTAGAGGTAGAGGGAGAGATTCATGGATTATCATTAATGAGATGGCTCTCATCTTTTTGTATAAATAGGAGGTCTTTCTCCTTCATTAGTTAGTCTCTCTTTAGTCTTTCCTTTAGTCTTTTCTTAGTCCTTTTAGTTTGTTAGTCCCATGGCTTTTGAAAGCTTTGGAGAGCTTTGTTGTACTTTGCACTTTTGAAGAAATTGAATAAAGCTTTGATGTTCTCAACATGGAAGGAGATGTGAAGTAGATGTCATGGAGCATATTAGGATGTAAGTAGATTAGATTTCATTTTGTAAATATTGCTTTGTAGAATGTAAGGTAGATTAGATTTTCATTCATGCAATTTTAATTTATGCAAGTGTGTTTAATTTTGCTTTGATTTCATAGGTAGAAGGGGGCCCCTGCCTTGTACAGTTTGAATTACTGCATTTTATTTTTTCCCGGGATTGTGTGTGTTGTATTTGCTTTAATATCTAATGGTAGTTGCAGTTGTCTTATTCATAGTGCTGCCCTTTTTACTCTGTTTTCTAGATTAGCTTTTAGTTTAGTTTTACAAGTTGTATGCTAACTAATTTATGGTCTCTTTATCATGAATTATTTATCTTTAAGAGAACCAAATACTAATGAATTGCAGCTTGTTTTGAAGTAGTCTTGGCTTGTAGCACTAATTCTTTTTCCACTTGTTACACATAATCATGTATGTAGGAAGCAGTATGATGGAAAAGGCATAGTAGTGTTATAATTTGTCATTTAGAGTTTTTATCATTTCTTGGATTTGTCTTTAGCTACTTCCTAATCGTGTTTTACACAGTACTATGTGATAGAAGCAGGGAGTTAGGAAGAGATAACCATTATCATCAGTCCTTGAAGTGATTTTCTTATTTCTTTTATTTGCAACAATATGAGTAGTGACTAATGCCATTAGAATGTGGTCGTTTACTTTCAAGTCATTTCAAGTTTCTTTACTTTCAGTTTCATTTCAAGTTATTTCTTTCAAACTCTTTCTTTGCAAGTTTAAAGTTTGATTACTTTCTAGACTTATTTCTAACTACTTCTTAATCGTGTTTAACATAGTACTATATGTTGAAGCAGGGAGTTAGGAAGAGTTGAACATTATAACTGGTCTTTAAAGTGGTTTTTCTTACTTGTCACCTTAGAGCTTGATTACTTTTTGGACTTATTCTTAATCGTGCTTAACATAGTACTATATGTTGAAAGCAGAAGGTTAGGAAGAGTTGAACATTATAACTTTATAAAACAACGAAGTAAGAAAGAGGTTAACTAAGCACATATAGTGCACCACACTTCATCAGTTTACGATACCCGGATTGATAATTTATGTAGAGCAATTTAAGACATTAAATTGACTAAACACATACCTTCCCAAATCCACAGGTTTATGCGCTCAATGACAGATCCCATGGTTTAAAGACGTCGAAACACATCTCTAGCCAAAAAAAAATCTGCTAAAAATGGAGATCCCACCACCCCTGGAAGGTGCTCTAATACCACTTGTTATGATCTTGACCTGCTAGAAGATACCAGAATATCAAGTATCCAAAGAAATATACTCAGAACACAGAACAATACGAAATAAGATCATGTATTTTATTATTCAGAAAGGAAAGTAATGTTCACTTTCCTCTTCGAGGGGGCAACCTCCAATAGAGCTGGGCTCAATTACAAAATAAGACACGACACTCCTCAAGGGGAGTCCCTATCCTTTATATAGGATCCATACATGCAATACCATGGGTCAGTACCATGGTTCTTATTAATACCATCTATCTAATACCATGGCCCATTTGCAACTAACTGTGGTCCCTTCTTTAAATGTGGGTCAACCACTTACAATTATTAATATGAGCTATATTGACTCTTTAACTAACTATAACTATGATTCAACCCTATTACATAAATAAGGGGGTTAGGGTTGGACCCTAACATTGTCATCAACCTTCATCTTGCATTCACAGTGTTCACTTCATTTTCCGCATTCATTGCATTCAGTATGTTGCCTTCAGCTATTTTTCATGATGCTACCCATTGTGATGCTGCTACTTGATGTCCTTGACCATGAACAACTTAATTTCTTCGTCAGCAGGTAAGACCATGGACACTTGATCAACTGCATCCCCAAGCGTGCTTTGAACGGTGTCTTCATCTCTGCTCTTGGAAACCATTGTACCTGTAATGTTGAGAGGCAGATGAACACCTGTGATACCTAGAGACATGGAAAAACTCATAATAAGCAATATACCAGTCAAAAACCAAGATGAACATGAGAACTAACTTGCAACATACTTGGGTGAATGATCATGAAGGTTACGCAATTTCAGTTGGGAGGTCGGGAGACTGACTGCCAAGACTACACAAGGCATATTCTAGGTTGCTGGGAGACTTACTGACTGCTAGAATTGCGCAATGCACATTCCAGTCGAGCAGTTGGTTGCTCAGATTGTGCAATGAACAATCCCAACTGGGAAGGACTACTAGCCCAAGGGCAGAGTTGCGGAAAATTTTGGGCCAAGCAACCACTAACCTCCAGAAATGCGAAATTCAATCTAGGAGGCCAGTGTTGGTTCAGAATGCGCAAATCTAGAGAGGAACGTGAGCCTTCCTTCTCCAAATTTCACAATGCAACATTGGTGAAGGCAGAGACTGGGCCAAGTTTGGCCCAACTCACTAACGGGAAACTGAAAGCAAGTAATTTGATGAAATGCATGGTGACAATAAGTGATAGAAGAAGTGATAAACAATGCATGCAAAACATGAATGGAGGATTGAACAAATAGATCAACATGCATGCGTGTGAGGTTGTTCGCCGGTTGGGCAAACATCCGTGCAAAATAGTTTCATGCATGAGACAACAGTGAGATAGCAACGAAAATGGAAAGAAAGCCAGGACAAGCTAGAATATATGTAAACGACAGCAAGCATTCAAAGAAATCAACCAAACAGTACTCATACAAGCAAAAACCCAAAAAGCGATAGAAATGCAGCACAAGGCATGGGAAACGAATATACCCCAAAACAACTAAGCTGAGTGTGCCGATTGCTCCTAGATGTGATGTGGGACGTCAGAGCTACAAGTTTGATGTGACGAATGAGATCTGTAGTTTCTGGTTGATGAGTTTTGATAACATCGAGGTTATGACGTGCATGCCACAAATCTAGGGAAAGCGACACTTGGAAGGAGGTTTCAGAATTACTCCTTGCATGTAACCTCCAACTGTTAAACATACATCCTTGATACAAGGGATGCATTTGCATGCTGCCTTAGGAGAAGCAGCCTATGCATGCAAGTTTGTTTTGCTTGGTCCCGGTGGGATCCTGTCAACTCAGCTACACATGCAAGAAACTGCTCAACTGTTGGAGAAAAATGTGCATTTTTGACTATCAGTTGGGTTGACTGCCCAAGGGGATTGTGCAATTTCTAGGCCCAACAACTGACTGATGCCCAGATTTGTCCAAATCCTAGGATGAACTCCTTGTTGATGGGAAAAATTACGCAAATCCTATTGAGAGGGTTGGGTGGGAGGATTGCGCAATCCTGGACCCCAACAGGCTGTCAGAGGGAATTGCACAATTCCTAGAGGGTAGATTGGTTGCCCTCCAAAAATGAACAAATTTCACTGAGAAGTTGCTCAGCCTGCAGCTAGACCAAGTCCAAATGAGTAGCCTATGAAGGGAAAAGATCAGACTGTGATTATAAGGCTGCCTTAGAGCAAGAAAGACACAGAAGCTTGAGGACTTGTCAAAGCAAGGAAAGATGTTATGAAGGTTGGTAGGGAGGCTCCAAAAAATGGTAAGACAAAATTTTGGAGGGTGGTTATAGCCTCTACAACACTTGGCGATACACTAGTAGAACTCCAGCTCTCTAAATGGACTTTTTTTCTTGAAAAGCAAGTCTAACACCTCCAAAAGTATTGTTTAGTTCTTAGATCTTCTTGGTTTCAAACTAACTTGACTGTGTAGCATTTTCCAGACTCTTGGTCGATTAACACACATCCGAAGCCAAGGCAACACAGTTGTTTCGATTGGGGTTGAGGGGTATATAGTTGGACAAGCAGTATAGTCATCAGAGTCTTAGTTTCATCTCTGGTGTTTCTCCATTGCTCGCAGGCCTAGACAGTACCCTGGTGGAGTCACATAGGAACAGAAGCATGGCTTCGGTATCAATGAGCCTAGTCAGTACCTTAGAGGAGTTACTTGCATCACCTCCCTGCACATGAATCCTTTATCTTATTTCGCCTTATTCATTTTTCATTTTGCATTTTTTGACTTTTCATTTTTTTCATTTTTCACTGTGCATAGCACTTATTCATTTCAGAGGTAGAAGAGGGATCCCAACTTATTGAGAGCAGAGGAGGTTTTTCTAGCAAAGAAGTGGTTTATTATATCTCTGACGTGCCTGTTAAGGCTTTTCCCCTAACCTTACTCTACTTGACTAAGCTGACAAGGGTTAACCCTAAAATAATCGACTAGAGAAGGTGACACTAATTAACATGCAAGCGTTGTGTTTACACCAAGGTTCATTTCGAAGAGTACGTATTTTCGTTCATTGTATCATGGGCTAAGTGTAACAAGTTCATCATACAGAAGCAAGATGATAGATAACCAAGTAGTGATAGCTGTACAAACGCTCTTGTACTTTACCCAGCTCGTTTCATGAGTCATACATGGTTTCATGTGAACTAACCTACGAATGAAACAAGTGAATGAACTAACAACATCCACAAACCCTACAACATGATCGAGATCAAGGAAAAAAGACATGAAGATAATCATTAGAAGAAGCAGTCAAGTCAATCTTCAAAGAAGCCTTTCATATTGAATTCATATTTTGATCATCATCATTTGTTCATGATTTGAATTCATATTGTTCATCATCCATACCGTATGTTAAGCTCCATGACCAAGCATGTTGACGTCTAGATTTACTACTACATCATGACTTCGATATAACTTATTTCCATAAGCTTTTCATACTTCCAACCTCCATTACACCCCACCTCCATCTAGAAAATAAAAAATAGAAAAGGATAAAAAATAATAAAGGAGTTTGGTTGTGAAAATCCACCAAAGTGGCACAATACAAACTCGAATTCATATCGGAAAACAAACTTGTTTGGCCAATATGAATTCTCTATTTTGTTTTACCATTTCTTCAGTTTGAGTTTGCAGGAATCATCCTCCAAAATAAAGAAGACTTGAGGACAAGTCTTCCCATCAGAAAGGGGGAAGGTTTACCAAAAGAAACTTAGTTATGTAGCTGCATTGACGATGGAACTTGTATTGTTGGCAGTTGGGACCTGAAATATTTTTGAAATCAATTGCAGAGGGACCTGAAATGTTAGCAAAAACATATTGCATAAAAATGTACATGACAGAGGGGACCTGAGTTATTATGAATCAATTGCAGAGGGACATGAACGACATCAACAATCAATGGACCAGAATCAATGAAGAATAAACAAGCTCTATGTTTCTATCTATCTACAGTATTTGATCAAGACAACTTCATCTAATATTGTTAAAGAACATCAACATTCATCCAATACTACAGGGAAGTACAAGTATTATGAGTACAAAATTTTGTTCTTGCAAATTTAATTTTTGTAGAAATTTTTAGACGTTGTGAAAATTGAGTTGCTACCTGAATGCATAATTTATATTCATCACATGTTCCTCATTCTATACCCATTAGCCTATGTCCATCCTATTACATTTACCTTATACCTAATCCAATATACATATTATATTCATTCCATAACCCTAACATTTCATAACCCTAAATATCATTCTCTATTTACCTATATTTATTTTCTATATTCCATATTCATTTCATAACCCTAACCCTAAGTATTTTTCCATAAGAAAAATGGATCAAAGTGAGGGTTTTAAGAAGTTGAACCTGCACAAACAAAGCAAGCATTAGTCCTATGGAAACAATTTTAAACATGACCTAAAAAAATGGTCATTTTAAAATTAATGGAATCATTGCAATACATATGGAACATGCACATTATAAAGAGAATTTAAATAAATAAAATCGAAATGATTTATTTTGACAAGCTTATAATAGCGCATAAGAGCAATACTATTGGGGTATCATAATCTTCATATGATGGTAATGCATTGCAAACCCAATGAGAAGTGATGAATGATGAATGCAAGCAGTTGTAGGTATTGGCAAAGGTGCAAAACAAAATCATGGATCATGCAATCGATATGGTATCAAGGTAATGTACATATGACAACCACGACAAGATAGAAGGATGGCTTCAAAAATGAATGCAAACAATAAACCGGATGGTGGCGACAGCACGGTATAAACAGCTCTGTTCAGCAGTCCAATGGAAACTATACATGGCATATCAGTCAAAAGGACATCAACCAAACAATAACATGGTAAAAAAACGTTTTGAAATCAACCCTGTACGTTCAGCAAAGAAGAGCTCTGCCATTGTTGAGATCAGAGCTGTAAATTTCTTTGCCATCACAGCCATTTAAGGCTCAGGAAATATGGTAGATGCGCAGCTGAGAGAAGAAAAACGTTTTGACAGTGGAGGAGAGGATACAACCATGGAAGCTTCAGGTATGCAGAACAGAAAATAACTTGGAGAGGTAAAAAAAAAGTCAAACTACATTTAAAAAAACTTTGTAATGTTATTACCATGCAAACCCAACTCAGTGATTGAGCCTTTCATCGTGTGAACAAAGCTGGGGCCATAAAAAACGCAGAAAGGAATGTAATGCTAAGCAAGGAGCGTAGAAATAAGGCAGTTATACATAATTTTTAACGCTGAATTAAATCCCATGGATTGCGCAGGCAAATAAGGTAAGATCGGATGTTTAATAAATGCAACAGAGATTCATGAGGAAATCTGGGGATTTTTCTAAAGATCATCGAGATATATTTCTGTTTGTCAACCATTTGTGCCACCAGTCAACCCAACGGTTTTCTAAAACAATGCTTAACAGTGGGAAATGATATGAAACACAGCTAAGTGGGCCACAAATCAAGGGATTATGACACTTCAACAATAGTCAGGTAAATTGATTTAACTTCTCCAGAAAAATCGCCAAGTCTTTAGCTAAAATGAAGTGTTTGTACGTAAAGTTTAATGCACAGGCAGTGGTTAATAAAACTATGACATAGCTGGGGAATACACGTTTTGATAACTGTAGGAGGTAGCAAATGAACTCAGTTGTGCATGAAAAATCGTAATTCAAAACAGAGTCTGTTCATAAATTTTGATTACATGAAATGAGGAATTTTGTGTAGTTTTGAAACGTGTAAAACGCACAGCCAGCCAAGTTTACAATACACTTGTTCATTTTTATTTATGATCAGACAGTGTGATAACAAAAAAACCAAGTTTGAGTTTGATTATATAATGGAAATGATCAATAAAAACATAGTACAGGGTTTACAATTCGTTGATTACGGCAGTGAAGACTTTGATTATATACATTTAAGCAATGGATTGTTATTGCTATTCTGAATGAACTGAGAGTTATTCCGAATAATTCTTATTGTTTTCAATCATCCTCTGAAGAAGACAAGATGCCTGAGAATAACAGCCAGCAACACGGGCCTTTTGGGGATGGAGACATCGAGCTTCCCAATTTTATACGCTGCCACATGCTGCCTCCTGTAAATTTTGAAATGACGAAAGAAGAATTTTTATTCTAGAACGGGTATTTCGAGACTCAAATTCCTCATGCATCGATTGTGCAAATTTGTTATTTGAGAAAACACAAAAATCTTCTTTTAATCTACAATGGGCAATATGAGAGTTCTGTTATATACACAGTGAGAATTTTCTAAGCACAATGAGCACAACTTTTATATCATTTTTTTACACGGTGGGCACATTTTTCTCAAAACAGAGCTTCAGAAGACAGGAATCGAAACACGAGTTTCTGAGCAATGGAACGGTGCTAATATTTTTTTTTATTGATCTCTCACACAGTGAAATTATTCCAGATCAGTTTTTTAAAAAACGCAGAGGATTCCCTTTTAAAACCAGAACAGAGGAAGATTGAAGAAGTTTTCAAAAGAAGAATAATTTTATTTTGCCATGATATATCCATGAATAAACAGAGTCATATGTCGATTGATATGCTGAAGATTAGGCTTGCATGAAGATTTATAAATCATTGAAGACTGAACAGTGAATGGAATCCTAATTTGTATGATGAATTGTACAGAGAGTAGAGAAAAAATATTTCTATTTCAAAGCAGCACTCAGTTTTTTTTTATACAGGTGTTTCTTTTCTACAAAGGGTAATGCGAAAAAATATTTCTATTTCAAAGCAGCACTCAGTTTTTTTTTATAGAGGTGTTTCTTTTCTACAAAGGGTAATGCTTAAAAAACAGTGACTTATTGTTGAAACAGAAATTAAACAAAATTGCAATTCAATTGCTTATAAAGGGAATAAAAAAAAAGAGGTAAGAAGGATAATGAAGAAGCATTTGAAGAGAGAAATTGATTTCAAATTGAATGAGCATTCAATCTCAGGAATGTATTTCGATTTTTGAAAGACAATATTTTTCATTGCTTTTTCTCAGCAAATGAAAATGAAATTTGAAAAATGAAAACATGGGTTTTCTTCAGAATGAGCCTAATTAGACTCCAGGGAGGCAATTTTCTCAAATTCATTTCTGTTTGGGATATTTTTATGGTTCTTTCAACCCCTATTTTGCAAATTGCATGGGTAAACGAGTGGCTAAATTGAAAGTGAAGGCCTAGACATAAAAAAATTTGCTTCACTTAGCGAGATGTAAGAGCAACTGGACATTGGATCCTTTGAGTAAAATTGTTGATTTGAGAGGGACATAGATCCTATGTCAGAATGTATTGCAAAATTCAAGTTTCATTTGTCGTCTGAAACTGCTCATCCAGAATGATATATTGGTAAAGAATGTCATCCACAAGAAAATAGAAGAAGTACATGAGGGCATAGATACCATTTTGCAGGTAGCTCAAGAGAAAGCTTCATCTTCAAAGGACAGAGCCACAGGTACATCAACAAATCAGTCAGCATAGAAAAGTAAAAGGTCAAAAGGTAGAAGCAAGCATGAGGACATGCTTGAAGATCAGCGAGGGGGAGATGTTGGCCCTCAGTTTTGGTCTATTTTTTCTTAGGGAAACCTACTTAATCCTTACATTTTCCATCCATTTTCCATCACATCCATCTCATTTTGATGTATTTTATGCATATTTAGGTGTTTAATTTTAATTTTGCAATTTCTATAAGTTTCTATGAAAATTGAGTTTCAAGTGCAATTTTGGACTGAATCAGAAATTCCCATAATAGCTATGTGGATGACATATTTGCAGGACACTTGGGCTCGAGTTTGATGCATGGATGGACAGCTTGGGAACTAGGACTAAGCTAATTCCACTTGGTTTGGCCAGAACAAGCTTTATTAGGCCCGGTCAAGGCTGGTCAAACATGACTAGTCACCAGAAAATCCCTAGGAAATAGGGCAGTTTTGAGATTTTATGGGATTGACCATATTTCTTGGGATGAATTGGATGAGTTCGACTTAGATAGGTGGATATGAGTAGATATGAGTGTTAGAGATAATATAGATTAGTTTGTTTCATTAAACCTCTATTTACAGCCAAGACTTTGATGGCTTTTGAAATGGAATTTGTATGTAACTGTTGTATAATTTGAGTTGGGAGCTAATTTGAAGAACTTGTTTCATTCCAATTTGTTGTTTATTCTTGGTTGATTTACTAAATTTTTTGTAGTTGAGATTTCTTCAAGTGTGCAAGGCAAGGGTGGAGGGCCCCCCACACCAAGCTAAGTACACTTCTTGGTTCAATTTTCATAGTTTTCATAGATTAGTTCTTGTTTCAAATGTATTTAGATGTGTGATGATTGTTGCATGAATATTGTTTTAATTCTAATCTACTTATGAAGGGACACAAAGGAATTTAAGTTAAATTCCCCTTCTATTTGATCTTGAACTAAAACTGAATTTCATTCTCCGTTTCTCATTTGAAGTTATTTCTGCATTTCTAGTTTGAAGCAATGGTGATTGTGATATAGTAGGATTGTGAAGAAGGAAAATTTGGACCTCCTTAGTTAGGAGCCTCTTCTTTTACATCTTCTGCATCATAAGCCATTGTTAATTAGTGCTCTTAGATTTATCTTCATGAATGTAGTATTGTAGGGAAGAACAACCTGGTTCTCCTAAGTTAGGAGCCTCTTCCCTCATATATTACATAAGTGAATTAGAAATTGTTAAAATAGGTTTATATTTGTAATATGTACTTCTTTAAATCTTCAAATTTTATCTTCTAAACTTGATTATATCTGATGTCCATATACAGTGGATTTGCCTCCAAGTTTTACAAACCCGGATTGATAATTAAATACTTGTGTTAATTTAGTCAATAAATTAGCCCAACAAGGCTCTTCATGAAGCTTCTTTTTCCCTCAGACTGCCTTATGTAGCCACTTCTAGCTCTCTGTCATTCCTATAGGAGCCTCCTATAGAAAACACAATTTTTGAAAAAGAGGTATAGTGGGGTGAAAGAAATGCCAAAAATGATGGAGGAAGGTGTGGAGAAGATGAGATGGGTGTTGGTATGAATGTCAGGGTCCCCTTGGCACCTTCTTCTGCTCCCTGTAGTCCTCCTGCAAACCTACAATGCAACAAAAAAATTCATTTTCTTTTTCCTTTTTCTCTTTTCTCTTTTTTTTTTTTTTTTTTGAAAACAACTAGGGTGCCTCAGAGAGGTTTTCACCCTAATTGCCTGCCCTGGGTGCCTCCAAGGGAGGTTTTCACCTAGGGATCTTATTCTTTTTTCTCTTTTTTCTGACATCACTGGGCCACCTCAGAAGAGGTTTTCAACCCAATGATGGGATTCAAGCGCCTCATGGAGGTTTTCACTTGAGTCCTTATTTTTTCTTTTTTCTTTTCTTCAATGAGTGGGTGAAGTGGAAGCTAAGAAATGCTCCACTACCATCACTATTTTATTCAAATATTTGATGAACTCTCACTTGGAGAGGGGTTTCTTGTAGACCTTCAATCGATGTCCATTGACAAACATGGGGATGGCTTCATCATTAATGGTTCTGTTCAGAACTGAACCATTGTCATTGCATTTCTCCACAGTGTAGGGTCCCAGCCATCTTGTCCTCAACTTGCCTTTGAAATCATTGTATCTTGAATCATAGAGTAGTGCCCAATCTCCCTCTTCGAATTGCTTCTCCTTGATATTTTTGTCATGCCATATCTTTCTCTGAATCTGAACTACCTGTGTATGGAGAAGGGTTTGCAATCTATATTCATCCAATCCATTGAGTAGAAGTAATCTCTCCTTCTGTGCATGGCTGAGGTCTAGGTCCAGCTAAGGTGCCATCCTTAGTGTATTGAACTCAAATTCTATTGACAGCAAATCCTTCTTCCCATAGACCAGTTCATAGGGTGTGAACCCGGTGGTGGTCTTCCATGTGGTGTTGTAGGCCCAAGTGGCCTCAACTAATCTGTCCACCCAGTATTTTATGTTGCGCTCACTACCTTGGTTAGGATCCCTTCCAATGCTCTGTTAGTGACCTCCACTTTCTGATTGGCTTGTGGATGGTAAGGGGTGGAAGTCCTGTGCTTGATCTTATGATGTGTGAGCAGGTCTTCAATTAGGTTGGAAGTGAACTGACTGCCTTGATCTGTGACCAACTCTCTCGGATACCCAAACTTGTAGAATATGTTTTCTCTCAAAAACTCAGCTACTTTTTCCTCTGTCACTGCTTTGATTGCTTTTGTCTCTGCCCACTTTGTCAAGTAGTCGATGCACACAATGATGTATTGTTTTGGCTTTGAAGGAGGGCTGATAGGCCCCACAAAGTTCATGCCCCACTTCTCAAATGGCTCAAAGGTCACTTGAGGTTGCATGGGAATCTCATTCTTTGGAGTAGGTTTCCCCATCCTTTGACATCGACCACACTGGCTTGTATATCTCCTCACATCCTGATGAAGAGTGGGCCAGTAGTAGCTTGCTTGCAGTATTTTGAAGGAAATTCGTTTTGCTGCAAAATGCCCTCCACAAGTCCCATCATGACAGGTTAGGAGGATGTCAAATACTTCCTCCTCCTTGACACATCTTCTCAAGATCTGATATGGGCCAAGTTTGAAGAAATTTCCCCCAACCCAGGTGAAAGGGGCACTTTTCCTTACTATCTTGCTCTTCTCTTTTGAGGATAGGTGTGGTGGGAACTGTGCTAAAATCAAATAGTTTTCTATATCAACAAACCATGGAGAGTATTGATATAACAAACAGATGTTCATCTAGAATTTGGTCATCCACCATTCCTTCTTCACCTCCAGGCAAATTTACTCTAGACAAAAAGTCAAAAACAACATTTTCTTTACCAGACTTATCAATAATGGTCAGATCAAACTACTGCAGTAAAAGAAACCATCTAATAATGCGAGCATTTACATCTGGTTTGTTCATTAAATATCTAATTGCAGCATGATCAGTGTGCACAAAGGTTTGATAGCATGTGATATAATGTCTGAATTTGTTTAAGGAATGCACGATAGCTAGGAGTTCCTTCTGCGTCACTATATAGTTTAACTCTGCCTTTGACAAGTTTTTGCTTATAAAGTATATGGCATAAAGTAACTTTTCATCAATTTGTCCTAAGGTTGCTCCTATTGCTTTGTTCGAGGCATCTATGTGAATGTGGAAAGTTAGGGCCTATTTTGGGCCTCTGAGAATTGGGGCAGTCACTAACTTGCTCTTCAAGGTATCTAGGGCTTCTTGATAGTTTTCTAACCATATGAACTCAACATCTTTGCCTAAGAGGCCAAACAAAGGGGAGGCTAGCTTGCTAAAATTTTTAGTGAATCTCCTATAATATCCAACTAAGCCTAGGAAACTTCTGACATCTCTCACCTTTTGAGGAGGTGGGACCCTTTGGATGATGGAAATTTTGTTGGGGTCCACCTCTAGTCCTTGCTGAGATATTGCATGACCTAACACGATCCCTTCAGTCATCAAAAATTCACATTTTTCCAGACTGAGGGATAGGTTCATCTCAATACACTTGTCTAGAACTTTTCCTAGGTTAGATAAAGCTTCCTAAAAGTCAAAACCATAAGGAGTAAAATCATCCATGTATATTTCTACTGCATTGTGAACTAGTTCAGAAAATATACTCAATACCGCTCTTTGGAAAGTGGCTGGAGCATTGCGCAAACCAAAAGGAAGGACCTAGTATGCAAAAGTACCCCAAGGACAAGTGAAAGTGTTCTTATCTTGTTCTTCTAGGCTAATTTTAATTTGATTGTACCCTCTAAACAAATTTAGGAAGGAGAAAAAAAAATTCCCTGCCAGACCGTCTAACACTTGATCTATGAAAGGTAAAGGAAAATGGTCCCTTTTAGTGGCTTTGTTCAATTCACGATAGTCGACATACATTATCCACTTACCATTTGTCTTTGGCACTAGCACCAAAGGAGAAACCCATTCACTGTCAGAGATGGGATAGATGAATCCTGCATCAAGCAATTTCTGCAATTCTTCCTTAACAATATCTTTAAGTGTTGGATTCATCCTCATTTGAGGTTGCCTGACTGGTTTGAAATATTCCTTGATGTATATATGATGAGTACATACTGAAGGTTGCACTCCCTTCATCTCCTTATAACTCCGGGCGAAGGAATCTAGATGTTTTCTCAGTAGGCTACACAGTTCCTTCTCCTGGGAAGTGGATAAGGATGGATTGATTTTCAATGTTCTTTCTGGGCTGAAATCTATATTCTTAACACGGAGAGAAGTGGAGTCAGCTACACAGAGATCAGTTGAGGGGTTGTTTTGGGTTTCTCTTACTATGTCCTCTAATGGTGATACACTGGGAGGCGGATTCTGAATCAAATTTTTAATCATATCGTCCTCATCTTGTTGTTTCCCCCCATGGCGATTTCTAATGCACAAAGTGGTGCAAAATAAACTTCATCCTCATCTTCCTGTTTTCCCCCCATGGTGATTTCTAATGCACAAAGTGATGCAGAATAAACTTCATCCTCATCTTCCTCCTCCAACTAGAGAGGTAGATCATGTTCTAGCAAGGGTTGGGTAGGAGGATATAGGATTAACTACTTGGACATGTGCCCATTCTTTATGGTCATGCTCCCAACTTGAAATTTGATGTAGGCATCGACTGTAGCCAACCAGGGTCCTCCCAGAATTAGAGGATACCCAGTGAGCTTTGTCTTTAGCTATAGAACTAAGAAATCAATAGGGTACTCCCAAGAATCAATGGAGACCATCACATCTTCCACAATCCCTTCAGGGGTCACTATGGAGTGGTCTTCTAGCTGTAGCACTGTTGTGGTCTTCCTCAAGGAGCCCTGGAGGTTAAGTTTGAGCATTGTGTCCTTTGTCATCACATTAATGGTAGCTCCCAGATCGATCAAGGTATGCGGGATCATTATGCCATTGATGTGGGCATCAACTACCTGGCTTCCAGGATCCAGATATTTTGGACAAATTACCTACCCCAACATCAAGTTGGAAAGTTTTCCTATGACATTAATGGTTGGGGCATCTCCCTTGCGCCTTCCTGGATGCCTAAAACACTTCTTTTTGATAAACCTATTGTAGATAGGTACACCTTTTATGGCTTGGATAAGTGGTATCTTTACACATAAATGTTTCAATTCTCCCAAGAGTTCAGTCTCTTCTGGGGTAGGTTGGACTGTCACGATAGTCTCTCAGGAAAGGGTGGATTTGATTTAGGTTCGCTTTCCTCTTTATATTCCTCAACCTCCCTGGGTGGAGGCTAGCTATCTGGGAGGACTTTCCCAGTTCTCAAGTTAATTTCTTGAATCTCCACAACATAAGTTGGGCATGATGGTTCCCCACTATACAGTTGTTGAGCATGTCTGTTGTTCGGGTTCGGATTTGGCTGGGCAGGAATTTGGGGTTGCTTTGGTGGAGCAAAAGGTAACGGTTGTGGTTAGGCAGGTGGTGGAGGAAAAAGAGCGGGAAGAGGGTTGTATTGAGGTCTCCACCCCTGATGAGATGCATTCCACTGAGGTGGTGGTTGAGCATAGGATTGAAATGAATGGGCGGCTGGTTGGGCATGATATTGAGATGTGAAGGACCAAGGAGGAGGCGTGGACGAGGAAGGATGAGCAAGAGAGCCCCAAGAAGGTATGGAGCTGACTTGGTTGGGGTTGTAGTATGCCTGAGATGTCCCTTGCATCCCCTGCTGGTATGGTCTAGGTCCATGCGACCTTCTTTGGTTTATGTAATAGAGCTATTCAGTGACTCCCTCAGCCCCTTGATATACAACTTTAAGTCCGGGCAAGGAAGGGCACTTATCTGTAGAATGATTTTCTTCATAGACTGAACAAACCTCTATAGAGTTCAATGGGCATTCATTCCTACGATGCCTCTTGGTGCATCTAGGGCAAAAAATGGCCAGAGCCCTCTCTGCTTCCTCTTGTTTTCTTTTCATATGTAAGGTATCCATTTGCATGGCAAGAGTCTACACCATCTCACTCTTGAAGTCTTCCAACATGTTTCCAATTTCTCCTTTAATGGATGAGTTGTAGGAAGAGGTAATGGCTATGGGTTGACCCCCCCCCCCCCCACCTTTCTTTCTAGTTGCTCTAGAATGGTTTCTAAAAATAGTCTTTATGTCCTCATAGGATGGTTGGTAGATGTCTCCCTCGGCCAGTAGATGGAGGGTGTCTAAAAGATCTTCCCGAATTCCCTTGAGAAAGACCAACTTCAGAGACTCAGGGTCAAGTGTACACCCGACCCTTTTATAACTGAGCTGGAACCTCTCTTCATATTCTTCTAGGGACTCATCACTTCCCAAGTTGTGATGATATTGCCAGGTAATCCCATGAACCATCATAGTGCTGCATCCTTGAGAGTAGAAGGGAACAGTTTCAACTTTTTCTCATCTTCTGCATAGTCATAAGTTCGACAGATGACAGCAAACACGAACAAGAAGGTGTCAGGATCTTCTATAGTCAGACCATGGAAATGAGGTAGGGCAGAAGGGCTTATATTCTTCATTTTGGTGTCCCCATTGGTTTCTCGAATGGGAAAGGTACCCTCTATTCTCTTTCCATTCCCCCTAGCATTTCTGTTTTCAACCATTGGCTCCAAAGGAATGTTTTCTTCCTCTTCTTCCCCTATAGGTTCTTCAAATATGTCTAGTTGTTCACCTAAGGGTTCTTCTGGATCACAGCCACTGAACAAGAGAGAAGGTTGGTTATGTGAAGCAGTGGGGGTGTTGGGCAAAAAAGTTTCTTGAGTTATCTTTATTCCTACGAGGCATGAAAAGAAATCTTTTTGGTTGGTTTTTGTTTCTTTTTCCCCACACTAAATGTACCTGTAGAAACTGAAATTGTGATTGAACAAAACAAACTGCAACTAACTGAAATAAACTTGCTAAATGGAAAATTTAAGAATTGAAAAGGAAAGAAAGGAGATGCAGAACTGAAAGGAAAGAACTGACTAGTCTACTTTTGCTTAAATGAAATTTGCAGAATTGAAAAGGAAAGCAAGGAAGTGCAGAACTTGAAAGGAAAGAAATGACTAGTCTACTTGTGTTGAAATAAACTATTAGCAGAATGTTGCAAGAAGAAATAGAAGAAAGCAGTAATCACAGAATACTCTGACGCTTCCCCGGCAATGGTGCCAAAAAGTGGTGAGCACCAATATTGCAGCAATAATGCTGCAACTCCTGGGCTTCCCACTTTTCTCTTATCAACCCGGTAGTTCGTAACAAACTTGGAAGCGTCAGTGCTGTATGCACAAGTACTAGTTCTATATGTAGGTTGTCACTTGGTCAGTCGGCATAAGATCACTAGAAGCTCAAGCCAACTTCTATGGATTCTAGAAGAAGTCCTATATGTGATGAAAGGAAAGAAAGATTACTCTACAAATGCTATTCTAATTGCAGAAAGGAGAAACACAGAAATGTAAAGCAAACCTAGTAAACCCTAATTAACCAACTAATTCTACTTTTGCAGAAAGCACTATGAAAATCGTGAAAGGAATGCCATTATCTACTCAAGGAAGTAAAAAACATCTAACTATGTTATTTCTAGAAGTAAATAAGCAAAAAACATATTTTTGGATTTTTATGTATTTTTATGTGAATTTGACATGCATGTAATTTATTGTGTGTGTGGCAGCGAATAGGTGGCGTTGAAGGGCGGTTTTGGGACTTGATAGGATGTAGGATGGTGTAGATGGGTCCTAGGAAGTCTCAGGTGGCCTTTTGGAGGCTTTTCCCACACTGGGCCTTCAAAAGAAAGCCTACAGGAAAATATACAAGAGGACACAGGGAATCTACAAGAGGAAAACAGGGTAACTACATGAGGCCTACAGGAGGAGCCCGAGAGAAGTTTTCACTATTTTGAGGGTGTGAGAGTGGGTGAAAAAGGTGGATGAAGGTTCGAATGAGATGTTAGGGCACCTAAGGTCTACCATGAATCACCAGGAGAGAGAAATATGAATGGGTTTGCTCAAGGAGAGAGGAAGAAGCTCTATGGAAAAATGCAGGAAACTAGGGTAGAATTGAGGTGAGATTTAGGAGACCTATAGGGCATGGATCAGATGGAGGGTGTGATTGCTGATAAGATGGCCTACTACTGGAAGAGATCTGCTACATAGAAACTGACAGTCAACCAAGGAAATCAAGCAACAAGTGAAATGAATGCATTTAGGAAAAACAGAGCTTTTCATAAAAATGGTCTAAATTATGATCTATGAAAGGAAATGCTAAGAAATGTTGTAGGAAAGGAAAGCATGAAAGAAGACTATTGCAAATTAGGAAGTGAGCATGATGAAGAAGATCTAAATCAAAGAAAAGTTGGACTATTAGCCTACTAAAAAGCTGCAAACACTAGAAGTCCTATGAAGGAGGAAAATCTGTGTTTGAGGCAGCAAGAGAGTCTTTGCTTCAAATCATGGTCCCAGAGGGAGGAAGAGAGGCCAAGGAACTATTGCTAGCCTTTTGAATCTTTTCTAGTCACTGCTTAACCTGCTATAGAAAGCACAAATGGAAGAAAACTACTAAATCATCAAAAGCAACCTATTCTTAACCATAAGAGAAATACATCTAACAACAAACTAATCTACAAATTGAAACAAAGCATACAAATACAAGTAAAGAGAATCTTGACTGCTTGGATTGGGCCCTAACCCAAGAGCTTCAGCCCTATGAGGTAACTCAGTGCTAGCTCAAAAAGGATTCCATCTTTATTTTCAAAACAATAGCAAGATTACATGAAACTGTCACAAAATAATAAGCTCAAAATTTGAGCAGAGTTTACATAAGCAAAAAAAACCGACCCTAGTGAGGCCCTAAGCCTCTCTACTTATACAAATGAAGCTACCAACAGCTTCCTTAAAATTAGGGAGGCTTGGCTCCCAAAACTCAAGATAATCATCAGTCATCCTCCACTTGCTCGGATGCCTTCTAGTGCATGATTCGACTGCTTGTACTCCGGGAATTCGAAGTGAGGAGTAATAAATGAGGGGGATTCCCTCCTATAAGTCCTCTCCTCCGTCCAATTCGAGTTATTGCTGCCATTTTTCCACTGGATCCTTGACTTTGACTTCGAAATCCATTAATAATCTACATTAAATACATGTTAGACCACATGGAAAAATAACTAACTCGACTCACTCTATAAGCATAAATATAATCAGAAAATCATACAATAAACTAAGAGAATGGTTGATTTGACTAGGTTATGAGGTAAAATGAGCTCATATGATTACCCATTTATGAGGCTCATCATTTACTAGGTATCATTAATAGATGACTTCTCAAGGAATACATGTATATATTTCCTCCAGAAGAAATTTGAAGTCTTTGATAGGTTTAAAGAATTTAAGGCTCTAGTGGAAAACCAAATAGAGAAAAAGATAAAGGTGTTGAGGACAAATAACGATGGAGAGTTTTGCAGCAAGGAATTTGAATAATTATGTAAGAAGTGTGGTATAGCACGGCAAAAGACTACTCCATACACACCTAAGAAAAATGGAGTTGCAAAAAGAATGAACAAGACGTTTATGGAAAGGCAAGAAGCATGCTCAGTGGTGCCAAGTTAGGAAAATAATTCTTTTCAAAGGTGATGGAGACTGCATGTTACGTGGTCAACAGATCACCTTCATTAGCGTTGGAGGATTAGACTCCATAAGAGGTATGGACCGGTGAGAAACCCTCTCTTTCACATCTGAGGGTATTTTGATGTGATGCATATGTACATGTTCCAAAGGAGAAAATAACAGAGTTGGATAGTAAATCTGAAAAGGGCATATTTATTGGGTATAAGGATGGTTTAAAGGGTTATAATATTTGGAACCCAGTAATAAGGAAGGTTGTGTACAACCAAGATGTGGTGTTTAGAGAGGTGAAAGATGTTATTAAACATGATCCCAGAACTGTGAAGGAAGCAGTAGATTCAGAGGATGGAAAAATCTGGAAAGAGCCCATGGTTAATGAAATGGCATATTTTCACAAAAATGAGGCTTGGGATCTAGTGGATTTACTGGCTAGAAGGAAACCCATTGGTAGAAAATGGGTGTTCAAGAAGAAGACAAATGCAGAAGGAAAGGTGGAGAAATACAAAGCTTGGTTGGTAGCAAAAGGTTATTCCCAAGTGTCGGAAATTGATTTTGGTGATATTTTTTCTCCTATTGCCAAGGTAGCTTCTATTAGATTACTTTTATCTGTTGTTGCTACTTTTGATTTTGAGGTAGAATAGATGGATGTGAAGACAAAATTTATTCACGTGGATTTGGAAGGAGGGATCTACATGAAGCAACCTAAAGGCTTTGCGATGAAGGGTAAGAAAGAACTAGTATGCAAGTTAAAAAAGTCTTTGTATGGGTTCAAACAGTCACCAAGGATGTGGTATCAGAAATTTGATACATTTATATAGGGACTTGGCTTCAATAGAAGAAAATTAGATCACTGTGTGTATTTTAAATTAATTGGTGACCGTGATATTTATCTGGTCTTGTATGTGGATGATATGTTTCTAGTTAGAAATGACAAAGAAATTATCCAGGATTTGAAGACCTAATTGTCCTCCAAATTCGACATGAAAGATCTTGGTGCTGCAAACTATATTTTGGGCATGGAAATTAGAAGAGATTGGGCAAAGAGGAAGATCTGGTTAAAATAGAGGAAGTATGTCGAGACAATACTGTAGAGGTTTAATATGCATAATAGTAAGTCGGTGAAGGTTCCTATTCTTGTAGGTGTAATGTTATCTGTTGAACAGTGTCCCAAGACACAAGAAGAGGAAGAGGACATGTCCCGTGTTCATTATGCAAGTGCAGTCGGTAGCCTGATGTATGTG
Organism: Pinus tabuliformis; assembly: GCA_031772625.1. Lineage (NCBI taxonomy): Eukaryota > Viridiplantae > Streptophyta > Pinopsida > Pinales > Pinaceae > Pinus > Pinus tabuliformis. The sequence goes on along the minus strand of CM062810.1, from coordinate 76,800,370 downwards.
ATGGTTTGTACTAGACCATACATTGCACATGCAGTGGGAGTAGTGAGAAGATTTATGTCAAAACCAGGGAAGGAGAATTGGACAACAGTGAAGTGGGTTTTCAAGTATTTGCATGGCACTAGTGATTATGCTTTGTGCTACCAAGGAAGACTGGGATTGGACAAAGTTTTGGATATTCGTGGCTTTGTTGATGTAGACTAGGCTAGAGATCTGGATTAGAGAATATCTACAAGTGGGTGTGTGTTTAACCTATTTGGAGGTGCAGTCAGTTGGATGATTAAGAAAAAATCTATAGTGGCACTATCAACTACAGAGGCATAATACATGGCAGCCACTCATGCAAGCAAGGAAGAAGTTTGGTTGCAAATATTGTGTTCAAGTATGGGGTTAGTACAGGGAACTATAAGGATAGACTCTGACAGCCAAAGTGCAATTTTCTTAGCAAAGAACCCTGCTTACCATTCAAAGACAAAGCACATTGATTTTCAGTATCACTTTGTGAGGGATATGATAGAAGACAAAAAGGTGTTGCTGGTAAAGGTGGACACTTTGAAGAATACTGCAGATGCATTGAAAAAATCTGTTAGCTCTGAGAAGTTCTCTTGGTGTAGAGAAACAATGGGCATTGCAGGGCTAGATAAATGACTAATCTCTCTTGTGGCCCCCTGTGGAAAGAAAACAACAAGTGGGAGAATGTTGGGTTGTGTTATATTCTTTCCTCAATTAGATGCCCTAGTTAACCAGGGGATTAGAGGGGAGTCGAAGCCCCCCTCCTTCGTCGCACCAATTGCACAGCGAGGGGATCACAGGGGGGGTAGTAGGCCCCCCTATCCAAGGGGTTTAAGGGGGGTGAGTATCCCCCCTCTACGAGGTCCAAGGCAGTGGCCCGATGAAAAATTATTTGGACCCTATATTAGGTGGGTGGACCTACCAATGGTTTTGTGCATGGTTTTCGCACATGGTTTTGGACGCGATGGTTTTCGGTCCATGGTATTGGATGCTTCGGCATGTATAAATATGTATTGTAACATTGAAAGGAACATAATGAAAAATCAAGCTGGTAGTCCCGGTTTTGGGATCCAGGGGAAAATCTCTGTGTATATGTGTTTTATGTGTTATTATCTCGCTATTGTTTATTTTCCGTGTTTTAGAATTCATATGCAGGTAATTTCTTTATGGGGTTAAAACCTACAAATTGCGCAATTCCTAGAGGGAAGGATGGTTGCCCTCCAGAAATGTGCAAATTTCACTGGGAAGTTGCTCAGCCTGCAGCTGGACCGAGTTTGGATGAGAAGCCTATGAAGGGAAAATATCATACTATGATCGACAGGCCTCCTTAGAGCAAGAAAGACACTAAAGCTTGAGGACTTGATGAAGCAAGGCAAGTTGTTGTGAATGTTGGTAGGGAGGCTCCAAAACAGGCTAAGGCAAAATTTTGGAGGGTAGTTGTAGCCGCTACAACACGTACCCAAGAAGACCATGTGCATGTTAGCAAATGAGTTGGATGAAGGGGCCGAACCAATGCATCGGTTGCAATGGAGGCAAGAGTTCGCTTTAGCAAGATGTCACCATGAGGTGCATGCACACCATCACGGACAACCAAGCTTGGCATCATCTCACTAGCTTCCCCATCGAAAGCACATCAAAGAGTTGGTCTCACCACAACATACCGAGTGTCAGTGATGTCTTGCAAGGCTTGCTCAAGCCATGTTGTCTCACATGAGTACATGTGCATTGTAATGTTGAGTCATTTCAAGTGTAAGTCGAGTGTCAATAGTTGGATGTAACAGTCATAGAGTAGGTGAAGAGTCATTAGGGTAGTTGAACTGTCACAAACAAGAATTTCCAGGGTCACCCCACCCTTTGCTATAAACAATCCCTCATAACTCATTGTAAGGGTTTTGGTTAGCCAAGCTTCTACTAAGGCTATCTTGAATAAGGCTTGGACAGTATTGTAACACGCCTTGGCTTCTCCACTACATGAAGCTAGTACATCTCTTTGGAGGAGCAGGCGGATTTGACTGTAACATTCTACTGATAGGGCTAGCAGGGTTACATGGTGTATTGTATGATTGTGAATTAAACTTCTTTATATAATAAAAGCCAACACATTTTCATGCATATGTTGTTATTGTAGTTGGATTTCTCCGGTTTCCTTATGTTGAGAATGCAACAAGATGATGGAGCTTAGTGGAAAGGAGTCACCTTCACTAAGTGGGCCTGCAAGCAAATTATGGCGCAAAGTCTATTTTTAGACATATGGATCATGGTCTATGAGTTGCAGGATGTTGTTTATGGATAATTGGTCATGTTGGGAAAAATATATGGACTTCTATTTCTAGTTCACATCAGAGTGATCAAATTCTATTTTTAAACTGCCATGCTAAAAATAGAAAAGTCAAATATTATTGTCTCATAATAATATTTAGACTATAAACTTTATCTATTACTCTTGGTGCACTTCAGTTTGAGCTACAGATGTGGCACATGCAGCTGTTAGAAGGAAATACGCTTTTCTTGTGGGTCAGTTGAGCTATTGCATGCAGGACTTCAGTTAGAACTCATATGGTTGAGTTTGGTAAGAGTTGGTTGTGGAGTTGATGGAGTTATGTTCAGTTTGACTTGGTTAAACTAGTTGTAATTAGTCTAACTGCAAATAGACTAGTGATGAGTTGTGTGAATAAATTATTAACTCATAAAGAAACTAAAGAATACATCAGTTAACTCAGTTGCATGTCAGTGCATGTATAGTTCAGTGGAGACAGGTGTTAGAGGTTGAGAATGCTATCAATTGTGACTATAGTTGTGCATGAGATATTGCACAATCAATGGATTGAGTATGCCCATGATGATTGCACAGTATATGCCCAGTGATATAGCCTGTTCTCACGTGATTTTCAGCGTGGATGATTTTCACTTGGTATTGTGCAATAGAGGCAGGAAAAGCAGCGGTGAAGATTTGAACCTGTGACTTATTCAGATCTGAGCTAGTTTTGTGTGTAACAGGTGGAGATAGTGTTGGATACTTGTGAGGAGTATTGTACTATGTATTGTTACATGTTCTCAATCATTAATATATAGATAGTGTGGGGTTTTCAGCTGTAAGCTTTCCCCGGGTTACATATTGTGTTAATGTGTGCATGCAATTGATGTTTCATTGTTTTTAATGCTGCTAAATTGATGATCAACGTAGAGGAGATTATGTATTGTGCATGTATTCCGCAATAGTGTATAATCGGGATAATATCTGTGAATAAGTGTTTATTATTCAAAATTTCTACATGGTATCAGAGTTGTTGATCATCAGATCTATTATTCAGAAATTTTTTACATATTATTTCTTCAGGCAGAGTCTGTAATCGGGCCAGGTAGCCTCTAGATTCATCCTTCCTTTGGAAGGTGAGATAACTGGTAAAAGCCCATACAGTCAATCTCTGTATGAGAAATACTTTATTCTCGCGAATTCTAGATCGGAGGCGGTTGAGTTTGGAGCTGGTGGAATTCGAATTTGCAACATTTTTTTCTTGGTGTCAACGTTGCAATGTCTTTCAATAGATTGTGATTGGAGTATGCTCTTGAGGGCAGCTTGAACTATATTGCATGGAAGGACAGGATGGAGGCGGTGTTAGATGATAATGGGCTGAAGGATTTCATAGAGGCTGATGTCCCAAAGCCTACTGACGCTGTGCAGGTTGATGCTTGGCAAAAGAAGACAGCAAAGTGTCGAAGGATTCCATTGGAGGGCGTGAAGGATCACATTGTGTCCAGCCTACGTGGAAAGGCTTATCCATACTTGATGTGGAAAGCGTTGACAGATCTATTCCAAAGCAAGAGCGATCAGAGGAAGCTGGCGCTCAAGGATAAAATCAGAAACATCAAATGTGAGAAGGGAGATAGTATGCCCAAGTATCTCGCGAAGTTCACTCAGTGCAGAGATGAGCTGGGAAGTGTGGGGGTAACTGTCGATGATGAGGACTTGGTGAGCTTGGCTCTCCTTGGTCTTCTGAAGAGTTGGCATTCCTATCAGGACTCTGTCAATTGTCGGGAGAAATTTCCAGGATGGGAGAGACTTTGGTCAGATCTTGTGCAGGAGGAGATCAGGCGGAATACCAGGGACAGATCTTCATCAAAGGTACCTAATGAAGAAAATTGTGCTTTGGTTGCCAAAGCAAAGAAGGGGAAGAACAAGAAGGCTTCTCATTCAGGTGCGAAAGGCAAGAAACAGGATATGTCCAAGGTGAAGTGCTTTCACTGTCACTAGCAGGGACACTATGCCACTAATTTTCCGCAAAAGAAGAAGAACAAGCAAGCTGCTGGATCTGCAGCAGGAGAGGCTCTAGCCTCGCAGTTTGAGGTTGATTTTTCATTAATCGCATGCTTGGTTTCAAGTGTGATTGGATCGGTGTGGTTCTTGGACAATGGTGCGTCGTTTCACATGACAGGAGATTGAGATTTGTTTTCTAATCTGGAGGACAAAGATCTTGGAGTGCACATCGAGATGGGCGATGATGGTAGATACAGTGCGATCAGTATTGGCACCATTTCCTTTGAGAGGGAGTTTGGTAAACCCTTCGTGTTGAAGGAAGTGATGCATGTTCCAGGATTGAAGAAGAATATTATCTCTGTGGCGATGTTAGAAGACAAGGGATATGATGTTGTTTTCAGCAAGGGAAAGGCTTTCCTGCGCAGCAAGACAACTGGAGAAACCCGGAAGATAGGGGTTCGAGTGAGGAACCTTTATCAGTTTCATGTAGATGGATGCACAATAATGGCATGCAAGGCAGAAGGATTGGTGAGCCGGGATGATGGCGAGCTGTGGCACAGGAGATTGGGTCACCTTCACCATGGAGCCTTGAAGATACTACAGCAGATCACTACAGGGCTTCCTAAAGGCACTCTTGCGTAGTCAGATCAGTGCAAGGGGTGTACTTTGGGAAAGTTTGTGAAAGCCACCTTTCACGAGAAGGATAGTCACGCCACGACGATCCTTGAGAGAATTCACACAGACGTGTGTGGACCTTTCTCAGTAGCTTCGACAACAAAACACAGGTATTATGTGATCTTTGTTGATGATTTCTCTCGTAAGTGCTGGATCTTCTTCATGCAGAAGAAGAGCGAGACATACTCAAAGTTCTGTGAGTTCAAAGCACTAATCGAGAAGGAGTCGGGGAAGAAGGTGAAGGCTCTTAGGAGCAACAATGGTGGTGAATACATCTCTGGAAATTTCAAAGACTTTTGCAGTGCAGAAGGGATTCGAAGAGAGCTCATAGCTCCCCATAACCCATAGCAGAACGGGGTTGCTGAGCGGAAGAACAGAACGATCGTGGGTGCTGCACGAGTGATGTTGCATGATCAGGGCCTACCCCTTCACTTGTGGGTGGAAGCATGCAATACAACAGTTTATGTGCAGAACCGTTGTCCTCACAGGATACTTGGCATGAGTACACCCGAGCAGGCTTATTCTGGTAAGAAGCCTGATCTTTCTCATTTGAGGATTTTTGGTGCTAACATTTACATGCATGTGACGAAGGACGCCAGGAAGAAGTTGGAGCCGACTGCAGAGGTTGGGATATTTGTGGGGTACATTGATACGCCCCACAACTATCGTGTGTATTTTCCAGACAGTGGCAAGACTGTTGTGCGACGGGATATAAAATTTTAGGAGGAGAAAGCCATGAAGTGTTTGCTTGAGAGGGAGCCACACTTGCATGCAGATGAGGAGCTATTAGTTCCTAAATATGAGCTTCAGGACGTGGATCAGCCACAGGACGAAGTTCATGGAGTGGAAGAGACCACTCATGCAGCGCCAACCATTAGAGGGCGAAAGCGCTTGACAGAAGCTGAGTGACTAGCTCAAGATGCAGAGAAAGCTGTAGGACCACCTATAGCCCAACGTAGGCAGAGACAGTCACCTGATCAGTACACTGGATACATGGCTCTTGTGAGAAAATGTGTTGTGACTGAGCCATCCTCTTTTGAGGAAGCTATGGAGGATCCCGCATGGGTAGACGCCATGGTGGAAGAGTATGATTCGATTATCAGAAACAGTGCATGGGAGATTGTTCCTAGACCGGAAGGGAAATCAGTGGTGAGTTCGAGATGGATCTACAAAGTTAAGCAGGCATCTGACAGGAGTGTGGAGAAGTACAAGGCAAGATTTGTTGCCCGAGGCTTTTCACAGATAGAGGAGATCGATTATGAGGAGACCTTTGCACCTGTCACAAGGTATTCTTCCATACGGACGATTCTTGCTCTCTCAGCGTAGATGGGGTGGCACATTCATCAAATGGATGTGAATACTGCGTTCCTCAATGAAGTCATTAAGGAGGAAGTGTACATAGAACAGCCCGAAGGTTTTGAGATCTTCAGCAACGAGTCGCATGTGTGCAGGCTCAAGAGAGCGTTGTACGGGTTGAAACAAGCACCACGTGCTTGGTACACACGGATAGACAGTTATTTCATCAGACTTGGATTCTCCAAGAGTGAGGCAGATCCTAACCTATACCAGATTGTGGTGGAGGGTAAGTTGCTTATCATTGTACTTTATGTAGATGATTTGATTCTAATGGGTGATGAGTTGTTGATCCTTTCATGTAAGGATGATCTTTCTAAGGAGTTTGAGATGAAGGACTTGGGCCTCCTTCATTATTTCCTGGGATTGGAAATTTGGCAGCGTAGTGATGGACTATTTGTTTCTCAGGGTAAGTATGCTCAGGAGATACTGGAGAAGTTCAACATGCATGGCTGCAAGCCTGTTGATACTCCTCTTCCTGGAGGTTCGAGGAAGGAGGATACCACTTCGGCATAAGAAGTGGATGCCACTGTTTATCGACAATTGGTGGGGTCGCTTATGTATCTGGTCAATACACGACCCGATATATGCTATGTTGTTAACCAGCTTTCACAAGCTATGGTTAAGCCAACCAAGCTCTTTTGGAAGGTGGGCAAGCATGTATTGTGTTATTTGATAGGCACATCGGGATATGGATTGTGGTACAAACATGAGGATGAGGTGAAGCTATGTGGCTTCACGGATGCAGATTGGGAAGGGAGCCCAACAGACAGAAAGAGCACATCAGGAGGGGTCTTTAGTATCGAGTTGACAGCAGTTTCTTGGTACAGCAGGAAGCAGAGATCTGTGGCACTCAGTTCAGTAGAAGCCGAGTATATGGCAGCAAGTTTGGCTGCATGCGAGGCTATATGGATGAGGAAGATTCTAGTCGGTTTGTTCGGTTCTTACTTGGAGCCTATTGTGATTTACTGTGATAACCAGAGTTGCATTAAACTCTCAGCTAATCCTATATTTCATGATAGATCTAAGCACATTGACATCAGGTACCATCATATCAGAGATTTTGTGCAGTGGAGAATCATGTTACTTTCATACATTCCAACAGAGGATCATGATGATGATATCTTGACAAAGGCGCTCACCAGGAGCAAATTCGAATACCACCGAGGCAAGATAGGGGTTGCTGATAATCCATATCTTGTTGAGAGGGAGTGTTGAGAATGCAACAAGATGATGGAGCTTAGTGGAAAGGAGTCGCCTTCACTAAGTGGGCCCATAGGCAAATTATGGCGCAAAGTCTATTTTTAGATTATGTCTATTTTTAGACATATGGATCATGGTCTATGAGTTGCAGGATGTTGTTTATGGATGATTGGTCATGTTGGGAAAAATAGATGGACTTCTATTTCTGGTTCACAGCGGAGTGATCAAAGTCTATTTTTAGACTGCCAGGCTAAAAATAGAAAAGTCAAATATTATTGTCTCATAATAATATTTAGACTATAAACTTTATCTTATCCTCTTGGATCACTTCAGTTTGAGCTACAGATGTGGCACATGCAGTTGTTAGAAGGAAATACGCTTTTCTTGTGGGTCAGTTGAGCTATTGCATGCAGGACTTTAGTTAGAACTCATATAGTTGATTTTGGTAGGAGTTGGATGTGGATTTGATGGAGTTATGTTCAGTTTGACTTGGTTAAACTAGTTGTAATTAGTCTAACTGCAAATAGACTAGTGATGAGTTGTGTGAATTAATTATTAACTCATAAAGCAACTAAATAATACATCAGTTAACTCAGTTGCATGTCAGTGCATGTACAAATCAGTGGAGACAGGTGTTAGAGGTTGAGATTGCTATCAGTTTTGACTATAGTTGTGCATGAGATCTTGCACAATCAATGGATTGAGTATGCCCATGAGGATTGCGCAGTATATACCCAGTGATATAGCCTGTGCTCACATGATTTTCAATGTGGATGATTTTCACTTGGTATTGTGCAATAGAGGCAGGCAAAGCAGTGGAGAAGATTTGAACCTGTGACTTGTTCGGATCTGAGCTAGTTTTGTGTGTAACAGGTGGAGATAGTGTTGGATACTTGTGAGGAGTATTGTACTATGTATTGTTACATGTTCTCAATCATTAATATATAGATAGTGTGGGGTTTTCAGCTGTAAGATTTCCCTGGGTTACATACTGTGTTAATGTGTGCTGCGATTGATGTTTCATTGTTTTTAATGCAGCTAAATTGATGATCAACATAGAGGAGATTATGTATTGTGCATGTATTCCGCAATAGTGTATAATCAGGATAATATCTGTGAATAAGTGTTTATTATTCAAAATTTCTACACCTTAATGATATATGTTTTTTTAACTTACGTACTTGTATATGAACTGATTTGTATGCAATTATATGAATCTTGTTGTTAATGTTGTCACCATCCATGTCGACTGCTCTGTCAAACATCAGACAAACCTTTCTCTGAACCTTGTTATATCAACCATCACACTCATCTCGGACTGATCTGTGAGTGTTGTTCGTGTTATCTTACCTTGTATGTTGGGATTACTGCATCTGTGTCGACTACTCTGCCGGAATCTGTGCATGTCCTTTTGTGTTGTGTGTTCCTAACTGAGTTGGGACTGATCCCTTTCAACCTAGAACTCACCTTCACCTTCCCTCCCTTGAAGTGTTGGAACCTCTCATACTCATTCCTTGACTCACTGCATCAGTCACACCCTTGCTACTGACAAAGTTATCTTACTTGCCTCTATGTGACATCGCGGTCAAGCAATTACCTTACAACCCACTGCTAGGACTCCTACACCAAACGGTCTGATGTCTAATTGAGACTTCTTATCAAGGAGATCCCCTTAACATGTTGGCGAGTCCAACACCATCAACACTTAGGAAGAAGAAAAACTAATATTCAAGGGAATCATTATCATCAAGACTGAAAACAAGGAATAAGAAAGAGTGAAATAATTGTTGGATTGTCAGCTAAAAGAAAAGGAAGAAAAGTATGCAAAGCTTGAAGCAGAAATTGTCTCATTAAGGAAATAGCTAGAGAAGCTCAATGAAAACATGGAAATATCTCAAACCGTGGACACTATTATCAACAACCAAATATTACCATATGACAAGGATAATCTTGGTTATAAGGGTTAGACTTCATGAAAAGAAGATCCAAAGCCCAAGTCACCAAGAAAGAAATTTAAAGAAAATCATAAAAGCTCCAATATTAGTAAGAACAAGGAAAAAATATGGGAGGAACGTAAAAGCACTACTACACCAAAAACGTATTCTAATTTTCTCAAGAAATTCATTTGTATGTAGGATGATAAGGGACAAGGACCATAAATCTTCTCCAAAGTATATCAACTTTAGAATAACTTCTCCATTAAGATAATCCTTCTCATCCAGGTATCAAACTATTTTTTGGTCATTGGTTTTCATGCATAAAATTTGGACATCAAGCAAAAGATCGTAGAGCTTATGGGAAGAATTATTATGAAAGAGGTTCTCATCAATCCTCTAGAAATAAGTTCATGGATAATAAAACCATAGATACTGATGGCTTCAATAACATAAGTCATAATTAATTTTCTCCATTATCCAAGTAAAATATTGAGTGTTACAAATGCAACAATTTTAGACATATGGCCCAAGATTGTCCTACAAAATCAAGAGAAAATTTTTGGAAGAATAAATGAGAAAACTCACAAACAGAAAAATGTGGGTTGGTTGTATATGCTTGAAACAATCAAAACCAATGGTACGCTGATAGCGGGCGCTCTAGAAACATGATCAGAGATCAAAAGAAATTTATTACTTTAAAAGAAGAAAAGGGAGGAAATGTGAGCTTTGGAGACAATGGATCTGCAAAAATCACTGGGAGAGGTATCGTAAGTCTTGACAATGGTAAGGCTAAAGCACAAAACATTTTGTATGTTGAAGGACTTAAACATATTTTTTGTGTTAGTCAAATGTGTGATCAAGGTTATGATCTCACTTTTCATGCTAAAGATTATGAAATAAGGAAGACTAACTTAGGAATATTATGGCATGAAAGAATAAGACACTTGAGCTTTGGCAGTTTGTTAAAAAATAGCAAAACATAAGCAGTGAGAGATATGCCCAAAATGTCGAAATCTACAAGCGCCGTGTATAGATCTTGCCAACATGGAAAATGAAAAGTGTGAGATTCAATTCAAAGGAGTGTTTGACATCAATACCACTAGAGTTTTTCACATAGATCTATGCAGACACATGAACACCAAACCTCCAAGGTGAAAGGTACTTTATGTTGTTTATTTATGATTATACTAGAATGGTTTGGGAAACATTTCTTAAAGAAAAATCAGAAGCAATAGACACTTTCAAATCATTCAAAGCCTTAGTTGAAAATGAAAGCGATCTAAGAATCACATGTCTAAGATCAGGTAGAGGTGAATTTACCTAAAATGATTTTAATGAGAAATATGGAACCAAGATACAACTTTCAGTTGTAATAAATCCACAACATAATGGAGTCATAAAAAGAAAGAATGGGTAAGTGGAATAAACATCAAGAATAATGTTGTTAGAAGATAAATTAACATATACGATTTGGAGATAAACAATTGTTGCAATAGTGTACATGATGAACAAAGCATAACTCTAAGTTAATAGTGTCAACACAATACATGATCTATGGAAAGGGAGATCGACTTTAGTTAATTACTTTAGAATCTTTGGATGAAAGTGTTACATGAAGAAAAATTGTGATAATTTGGGAAAATTTTATTCTAGAGTAGACAAGGGAATTTTCCTTGATACTCAACAAGAAGCAAAGCTTTCAAATGCTACAATAAAAGAATATGAAAAGTTGTGGAGTTTATTGATGAAAGGATAAATGCAACTTGGCAAGAGAAAGAGTACAAAAAAACAAATGAGAATTCAAAAGATACCATCTAGGTGGACGAATAAGAGCCTACTAAAAAGGAATAATAAGAACAACAAGAAGAGTCTCCATCCAACACAAATTTTATGTTTGTGCAAAAACATCACCGAGAGAACCAAATCATTCGAGATATTGATGCATGGTATACAAACGCGAAGAATAATGACCAATTCACCAAGAAAAGTCAATATGGCTTGCTATCCAAAATAAAGCCAAAGGGTTTGGACAAACTAGCAAGGACCAACATTGGGTGAATGCTATGGAAGAAGAATTGAATCAAATTAAGAAAATTGGAACCTAGAAACTTGTGCCATGACCAAAAGACAAATAAGTGATGAGGACTAAGTGGGTATGCAAAAAAAAAATGAATGAAGATGAAAAAATGATAAAAAATAAGGAATTACTTTTGTGTAAACGCTATGCACAAATTGAAGGAATTGACTTTGCAAAAAACTTTGTTCCAATTGCCAAATTAGAAGCAATAATAATGTTTTGGGCATTTGTGTGTACTAAAGGCTTCAAAGTTTATTAGATAGATGTTAAATCAACATTTCTAAATGGAGATTTACAAGAAAAAGTATACATTGAACAACCACAAGGTATTTAGTGAAGAGAGGAAAAGGACAATGGTTCATACCTTGTGAACAAAGAAGGGAATGTCAAGTTCTATTAGAGGGAAAGCCAAGTTCTATTGGACGAAAAGTCGAGTTGCCTTCAAGGCAAGTTGAGTTATGTTGAAGGGAAAGTAAAGGGAAGGCAAGTTAAGTTCTATTGAGGAGGTTGAGTTTAGATAAGGAGGTCGAGTGTTCTTGAAAGCCAAGGCTAAGTTCTGTTGAATACCAAATTGTTAAGGAATGGTTGCAAGAGGTGATTTATGTATATTTTCTTGTATATTTTTTGTGCTTTTGTTTTTGTTCAAGGCCAATCTTGGTCCATCTAGGCTAGGGACGGTTTTAGGGGCCAAATTTCGCAAACGGGTTATATTTTTGGACATTTTATGAAAAAATATTCGTCATTTTGGTTAAAAATTCACCTACTTTTTAGATATATATAATTAAATGGATGATATTCGCAAAAATTTACCAATTTTAATAGTAAATTGCATGTTTTTGATTGAATATTCACTGCATTCTATATGTATGAATTTTTAAACTAGAATAATTGCCTAAAGTGTTATATATAGGAAAAATATTAAATTCTTAAAAAATACACTCAACTAGGCCACAAGCCTAAAGGACAACTTAAAGAGAAGTGCCACTAGAATTATAAGGATTGTAAATGCCAATTAAATGTTGGTACAATAAGTACAGTGTTGGATATAAAATCTCAGGTGAGTAAATTTATTTTTGACCAAAATAGAAACCTAAATATTAACAATTGAATAGTGAACAACCTAATGCTAGATTGAATTGAAGAATGTTGTCATCTATAAAATTGGTTGGAACCTTACTAAGGATGGGTAACTTCTTATTCAATTAATATTTCAATATGCATTTTAAATAAAAGATAAAAAAAAGTCAATGTAAAAATTATATTATTTTATTTATAATAGCTATTGATTTTTTTATTATTATTAATGGTTAATTAAATATTTTAATAAAATTGATATAAAAATATATTAGGTGTAATAAATCATAAGTTTGAAATTGTTATTAATGTAAATTTTTTATTTGTTTTAACTGCGGACATCTAGTATTGGGTTTTTGAGTGAAAAACACCCAACTTTCATAATGACATGTAGCATTGGATTTTTGAGTGAAAAACAGCCAACTTTCATAATGCAATGTTAGCGACCTCGCACATACAGGAGAATCATTAATCCCAAAACCAGTAAAATGAGTGCATTCGTAAAGTCTTCTTATGAAATTTTGAATAAATTATAAATTTTAATAATTAATATGACAAATTTTAACCCAGCCCAACACTGGTCGTGGTCAATGGGAGTTGGTGGAAGACGTCTTCCCATTTATTTTGTAGACTCGCGATGAAATATTCAAAACTCAAACTTCATGTCCACCGCCTCGTTTGGAGATAACATGGATTGTAAATTTGTAATTTACACGTCATGATCCGTGCCGTACCTTTTTTCTTTGCCTTGCCGTAACCAAATTGTTTTCTTCGTTTGGACCGCGTCCGGGTGGATTCGGTCGCCCATAAATAATGAAAGCGAGCGTGTATCTATGGCGACCAATGACAGGTGCCCACGCACTAACTGCACGTATATAGTCTTTTATATTATTTCTTTCGGAACGCGTCAATGCCCGTTCGTCGTGAGCGGTGGAGACAAGTATTTATATGCGCCACTACATCACAGTATAACTCACGTTTCTTGGGCTCTTCAGATTATATTTGCCACTTCGAATTCTGGTTGGTTTGTTTGATATTCACATTTATTTGCTAAGGGTTTGTTTTTACGGTTCGGCAATTTCACTAGCTGCTGCTGTGAGTTTGAGCAAGGATGGCAGGGGCAATTAACTACGTATCTGTAGCTCTCTTGGTCGCCGCGATGATAATTGTTGGAGCAGAAGCAGCAGAGATGGCCGCACCATCTCCCAGTCCGATGGAAGCAGGTGCTGCGTCAATTACATTCACTCCCTCCTTATTTGCCACCCTAATCGCCTCACTCATCGCATTCTTCGCCTCTCGATTTTAGTGAAATGTGTTGAGATCTTCTTCCGTTAGGTTTTTTTCCAGGGGTCTTTCCATTGTGCCTATTATATATTCTTGCGAATAATAAAAATAATTTTCTCAATCTTTCATATTTCCATATTGTGGGGTTATTGATGATCTGTTTTTTTTGGGACAGAATGTGCTATACGGTAATGATAGTAGTTTGCAATTGTGGCAAGTTACCTACCATTTTTTTCTGTTATCTGTATGATGCATTAAAAGTAATGGTTTATTACTATCTAGCTTGAATCCATGTGCCACTGATTTTTTCAAATAATGATAGGCATTTCATTGTATTATAGATCATAGCAAATTTTGATTATCATTTCATTGTATTATAGATCATAGCAAATTTTGAGATTAAATTTTTATATTTGTACATGTGTAATTCCAAGAATTCGATTTCCATTGATATTTGATATGTTAATGGTATTTGTGTAATCTTAAATTATTTAAATTGCATTTTTAATATATAATTGAATTTAACTCTTGGAAATTTGCACATGACGTGCATGATATGACTGCTGGGGCGGATGGCTTTCGCACCCTCCAGCCATGTTCGATTCCTGGGGAGACGTTCATTGAGGCCCCCCTCGCTACGGCGATATTTGTAAAGGCTATGCATCTGCTGGCTTCGGCCGTAAAAAAAAATTCTGCGGGCTTCGGCCATATGATGATTTCTCTCTGAAATAAAAAAACTCTTGGAAATTTACTTGGAAAATTGGATTATGTAAATTACATAGCTTACATTCAATTGGAACAGATATTTACAAAATTGACCGGAAAATATACTTTAAATTATGGCCCAAAACAGAGAATGATGAAACTAATTGCAATGCTTTAACCTCAAGAATATTTTTTTTAATATATATATATAGGTTAATTAACATGACCAATGAAATATTTTATTTATGGACAACATTGTACATATTGGTTATTAATATTTTTTTCCAAGGAAAAAGGCATAATTTTATTAGTGAAAACAAAATTACACTTTAGGAGTATACATAGCATCATCTAGTCCATGACTAATGATAATTGGGAAGTAATCAAACTAATATACAGTTGGGGAGAAAACTTAGGTTTCTTTTTCTCTACCTTATGCCATTCTCCAAACTACGGTGCCGAAGACATGACCAATGAAATATTTTATTTATGGACAACATTGTACATATTGGTTATTAATATCTTTTTCCAAGGAAAAAGGCATAATTTTATTAGTGAAAACAAAATTACACTTTAGGAGTATACATAGCATCATCTAGTCCATGACTGATGATAATTGGGAAGTAATCAAACTAATATACAGTTGGGGAGAAAACTTAGGTTTCTTTTTCTCTAACTTATGCCATTCTCCAAGCGACGGTGCCGAAGAGACAAAAGCAAGTTGATTTCCAACTTGTCTTGTATTGTCTTTGTCTGAATCTGAATTGTCTGATGAATACGCTTGTATCCACTGGTATGCGTCTGGAATGTTTGTTGCTGGTATATGTTCGTTATGAGATTTTGGTTCCTGTGTAGGGTCTTGTATGGATACCCATTGTGTTTCTATGTTTTTTGGTTTTTCTCCATATGAGTGGGTTCTTCCCCAACTTCACCCTCCTCCTCTTGAGGCTCTAGTAGGGGAATTGCTAGCCTTTGGTCTGTTTCTGGCTCTTCTTCTTCCTTCTAGTTTATTTCTTGGATTTAGGGCACATGTTTTGAAGATGCCATGTTTGCCTTCATTTTATACATCTAAAAGTTGTGTTCTCATAATCTAAAAGTTGTGTTGTGGATGAGTTGAATGTGATCTGCTAAGCCTTTGTTGAGATCTACTTCCACAAATATAGAGCATATGTGTAGATCCTTTCCTCCAATCACATATACGAGTGTATGTGTAGATCCTTTCGTGCAATCTTTGGGTATCTCTCTTTATATATTTCCTAATGTTGTTCCCAATACCGGTAAGAACACCATCGTCCCAGAAATGAATATTAGTTAACCTTTCATATTAAAATATTTAATTTATGCCCTGCAATAAATTTTATTATTATTAATATTCTTTAAATGTCAGTTATTAATTTTATATTAAAAATTAAATAAATTACACATCTCTTTTTATTAGTGTTATTATTTCCCTCTTATTATTTTTTATTAGGAAGCAATTAAATATATAAAAGGGAACGCAATCATGTTTCAACCGCTTATCCAAGGAGGCCTCGATGCCGCCTAACAGAGGGGACCGAATTTCGACCACTACTTCCATCGCCCATACATTGATCAAAGGATTCAAAGGGCAGACAACTCTGATTTCATGGTTTTTTGATACACCTAGAGACTTTTTCTTCTAGTACAACATTTTTGATGTACATATCTATATTTGACTTGTAATTATGTAATTATTACCAGATTTCCCTACATGGTTTTTATATAAGAATATCTGTCACAGTTGCACTACCACTTTATTGCATATGCTTCTCAAAGCATCTACAATATGTAATTTTCAACTTATTAATAAAAATTACATTTTTCCTTGAGGAAAAAATTAAATATATAAAATTGGTATTGAAATAAAATAATTAACATGAATATTTAAATAATTTATTTAAATTTTATAATGAAACATTTAAATATATAAAATGGATATTGAAATAAATTAATTAACATGAATATTTAAATAATTTATTTAAATTTTATAATGAAACATTTAAAAAAAATAAGAATTTTTAAAATTATGTTATTTTATATAGACATTGAAATATTTTACTGATGATTGGAGTGGAGATACAATATTGAATTGTAATATCAATAACTTACTGAATGAATATATTAAATTGTAATATGAACCAATAACAAAATAAATACAATAAAAATAAAATTATGAATATTTTATAATATATATTTTTCATTAATATTTTATAATATATTTAGTTAAAATTGATTAAATATATTTTTTATTTTTTATTATAAATTACATTGTTTTCTTTATTTTTATTAAAAAAAAAAACAAACATGTTTTAATAACAAACATATTTAATTCCACATTATAAAAAAATTACATATCTCTTATTGAGTTATAAAATACATCAATACATCTCTAAAATACGAAGGTCAAAAATGGCCTTCTAAGATTTATTTGAAAAACATGTGCCGTGGGTTAGTATAAGTATTAAATTCACAGACAAGCTCGATTGGACTGATGGGTAAAAATCGGCGATGACCAGATGGCAGTGGAATTTTTGCCATGAAGTAATAAATGATAAATATTGTTCTTTAGACTGATTTAAAATTTTTTGGGGCTATAGTGTAATATTTATTACTATGGGGCGGGTACATAATAATGTTAATTGGTTATTTAAAATTTTAAAATTTAATTTTAATAAAAAAATTATTAATGTTAATGAATTTTAATTTAAATGGAATTTTGGCGAGTAAATAAATATAGTAATAAGAGAATTAGAATAATTATAAATGTGTTTTATATTGTTATTGTGTTTAGAGGTACTTTACAATTTAAGTAGGGGTAGATGTTAAGTGTAAATATTTAGAAATTTAATAAAATTCATCTAATGTCAATATCACCGTTAGACTAAATGTGTAAATGTACATGATTAACTTTTAGTATTTGTATGTCCTCTAAATTAAAAAAAAAAAACATAAAGTAAATAAAGTAAGCTAAGCGAAAATATATTTTGAATAAGCATTTCTAAACATCAATAAGATGATTAAGTTATGATTTGTCAAACATTTACGTATTGAAAATTGTAAGTTTACACATTTCAAAGTTTAATATAAGTTTTTGGCAGGTATCTCCACTATTACAAGGGTGTTTGTACTCCACATTTGGATTTTATTTTTTCAATGGAAATTTTATTGGGGTAATTTTGTTTTTCTCATACTATGGTAAATATTATATTGTTGTGAAATTTATATAACTGTGTCATAAGGTGTTCCCCTTTGAAATCAACTCCCTTATCAGGGTGCGTGTACATTCGTGGGCCCTTGATTTAGGTGCTAGACGATTAAAATAGTTTGAGCCATCCGATTGATTCGACTGATATTAAGTTAGTTATAAATTATAAGACTCATGATGTAGCAGGACAATCTCGCGCTTGCTTGACACTACTTCCAGGTGCTTCTCTTAACCATGGTACACAAGTGAAGTGGAATTGATCATCTGCGCTACTTTGCATTCACTCACTACATTGAAGGCTCAAAGTCAAATGTCACGGGCATGGTGGAGGATGGGTAGATGATCCTCAGCTCCATTATGGAATGTGGAGACTACTTCGACATCTTGTTTGGATCCAGGACAATAGACCCTTCATGATGAAATCCTCAAGAAATGCCTTGCAACAAGTAGTCTAGATGGAATGCACAAAAGAAAGGGAAAGCCCCAGAGAAACAGAGTTGAGAGACCACTCTCTTCCAAATCCCTTACAAACTTCCACTGTGTATGATAATTATTCTACCAAACTGGATTTTGCAGACCATTCGCATAGGATGGGTTCATCCTACTATCAACCTAGAAAATCCTTAAAAAGATGTGGTACGCAGACTTTGAATTTTCTTTGTTTTGTTGTATGTGGAATTTTAACATATAGAAAATACTTAAGTATAAATTAATTCAAAGTTCTCTTTAGTTTCTGTTTCTTCCTTCATAGCATGGATACATTTGTACAACCTAACTAATTCCGAAAAATTGTTTGTCAAGATATAAAATTCATTGTTGGACCAAAAAAGGAGAGATTAGACATGAAAGTTGCTTTATCTAATTATTTTAGATTTGGAGGTCACAATTCCTCTCTCGATTTTGCTCCTTATGAAGAATGTAATGAAAACTAACCTTCTCCTTGATAATTTTATCATGTTATATGCTCAAGGTTGGAAGTGGTTTAGCCTTCAACTTGGATTGTACTGAATTTTCCAATGGGATATCTATGCAATCATTACCACTATTTCATGGTGAATTCATTTTTTGCATTGAAAAAGAATTTGTGTATCTGTTTGAAGAATTTCACACTTAAAACTAATGCATAGACGTCAAATCACAAGAGCATAATAGATATAAGCAAAGCAATTGAAATGAAATCCCTTAAAATTAACTTGTTAACTGGATTTGACAGCCATTCATATGTTCTAGGTAAGAAACTCAGTAGCCCCAACTTTGTTGGAGAACATCTTAGTGACCGAAGGCATAAATCTGTGCACATTGAGCTCCAATGCTCAAACAAAATATTTGTAAAAGGTAATTGACTGGTCTGTGGATGAAGCAAGCATTTGGAGCCTAATCCTTGAAGCTAATCCAAGAATGTAAGGTTGAACATTGATGCCCTAACCAGACACCCACTAGGGCACAAATGATGGGTTTTTTTTAAATCCTTTTAAGGACATTTGGAAGGTATATTTGTGAGAATTCTTGACACATTTTTAAGGTTAAAGTCTTGGCATAATTCTCAGGGTATGTCTGGAGATTTGTTGTAAACAAATACAAAGATATGAACTTACAAATCTGAGGCAACTTCTGTGAGTTGGAAATGTCTAAGCTTTCAAATATACCTTGGTATGAGTGAATTATGTATCACAGTTTAAGCTTATCCAAGACAAACAATCCAACACCAATCTGCATCTGATGAGCCCCAAATTTTGGTAACATTTTGGGCTCATTTGGCCTACTTACCTTGCTCAACCCTTCATTTTTCATCACTTATGCATCATTTCTTAGTATATTCGTGTTATTTGTAGGAAGGAGGGCAGTCATTATGCCTATGTGGCTAATACATGTTTATTTCAGGCTTTTTGACATTAAATGGAGCAAAACCACGTAGATGAAGGCAAGGAGACAGCCAAGGTGGCATTGCGGTTTTGTAGGAAGGTTGTCCACAGCCTTGAATGACCTTCCTCGTGATCTCCACCCCAGCTCCGAGCTCCAACAGCTATCACCACCGAGCTAGAAGGCAGCCAACGGATTCTAAGGGAACAACAGTTTACTTGTAGTTGGCCAGCCAAGCCCCACTAATTTAGGAGGCTAGCTTGGCCCTCATAATGTATAAATATTGAGGCTGTAGCCTTCGATGGGGACTTTTTGAACCTTTGTTGCAAACTCTGAAGTAAGAGCTACAGCTCTGTTTTGCTCTTTGTAAGCCATTTTTGGCATGTTGTTAGACTTTCGACTATGATCTTTTAATAAAAGGCAGGCAGATTTGAGTTCAATTCTGAGTTCTTAGAGGAGCTATAGCTCTCAGGTTTGGCCCAACCTGAGAGCAATAGGCCTCCTTTCTTTGTATTGTTACTTGTCTTTCTTTCAGCATTATATTTCTTGTCCTTTACATGCACTTGGAAACACAATTTGCTCATTCGGATTTCTTGGTGTGGTTACATAGGTTAGTGTTATGAACAAAGTTGCTTTCAGTAGTTTAGATTAGAGTAAGGAGATTAGAGTGATCAGAGCTCCAAAAAAAAGAGTTGATTGCACACTCACTTCCACCTCTGTTTAGAGATTGGGATTGCAGCCCGTGCCACCCACCAAAAACACAGTTTTACATGTTCATGCAAGCTTTAACGTAATATTTTCAGTTGTAGAAGTGTCCATGCGTTTAGATCTTGTGGAATAACTCTTTGTTTCAGCACCATGCACGATTTCCCTTTAACTTACATTGTTGTTCTTTGGTTTTTAATAAAACAGTTAGAGTAGGTTGATGACATTTCGGTTATACGCAAGATAGAGGTGATTTGTTTCATTTACACTGCGCAACACCACTCTATCATTTCCTTATCCTTCTCAGTCGTGCCTAAGCCATCTACTTACCTCCCAGCTAGATCATTTGCCCACCAACTCTTATATTATCCACGTTGTTTTATCTTTTCGGCCTTCCATTGCCTCTACCCTCCTATCAACCAACCAGCTTTACACACACCCTCTCCATCTCATCTCTCTGTCCATAAGCCATCACAAGCTCCCCTCTCATCCTCCCTATCTACCCATAC
Source organism: Pinus tabuliformis (assembly GCA_031772625.1). Taxonomy (NCBI): domain Eukaryota; kingdom Viridiplantae; phylum Streptophyta; class Pinopsida; order Pinales; family Pinaceae; genus Pinus; species Pinus tabuliformis. Next base: position 76,779,498 of record CM062810.1, on the reverse strand, counting down.
AACTCATTCACTCCTCCATCACCCAAAACTCCGATTGCAGAACATCCTGTAGAAGTTAGCAGACTTCCTGTAGAAATCCCGAGCTTCCTGTAGGATCCCCTGCAGACATCCTGTAGAAGCTTGCAAACACGGTTGCCAGGCATCTAAAGATTGTGAACTTCTGTGGAATGATGTTAGGGATCCCTTGGACCCTCTCAGAGTCCTCCTGACCTTTTCCAAGCCTTCCTCCCCTTGAACTACCCCTGCATAGTCAAGACCCAGTAAGAAGCACAGTCATAATAATTCCAACCACTTGAGCAAAAATGCAAAAACATGTTCTCGTCAGATGAAAGTAGTTTAGACCCATGCATCTCATCTCACTAGAAGTAATGGCATCATTTTTAGAAGTTGCATTCCCACCATTGCATCGTAAGGATTAAGCTGGTCAAATTAGGGTTTACTAGGGTTTCCATGTTTTGTTGGATTTCAGTTCATTCTTGCAAAATAGGTTAATTTCCTTTGAGATAGCTTTCGTTCATCACTTAAAAAGCTTCTTCTGAGAACATATAGAAGTTGGCTTGAGCCCTAGCGGACTTGTGCCAGCTGACCAAGTGACAGCTGCGACAAGAGCTAGTACTTGTGCATACAGCACCGTCGCTTCCAAGTTTGCTACGAACTATGGGGTTGATAAATTTAGAGAAGGAAGCTCCAGGAGTTGTAGCATTATTGCTACAATACTGGAGCCCACCATCTTTTTGGCGTCGTTGCCGGGGAAGCGTCAGAGTATTAGTAATTGTTGCTTTTCTTCTATTTTCCTACTCTCGCCTTCCGCCAAGTAGTTTATTTCATTTCCATTCTGCAAAAGTAGGATAAACATTTCTTGCTTTCATAGATTAACATTTCAATTCCGCAATTTCAATTTTGCAAGCATAGATTAGCATTTCAATTCTGCAAGCGTAGACTAGCATTTCCATTCCTGCAATTCCATTTGAGCAAAGTAGATTAGTTCTTTCCTGCTTTCATTTCAATTCTGCATTTTCATTTCAGCAAGATAGTTAGTTGTAGATCAATCTGTTTCAGTTTTTGCAGGTACCAGAAAAAAAAAAAACAAAAGCAATAAAAAAAGTCTTTCCATTTCATGCCTCGTAGGAATCGAGATAAAACAGGCAAATTCTTACCCAAAACCCCCACCACATCACTGAGTCACCCTTCTCTCTTCTTCGGTGACAGTGATCCAGAAGAACCTATAGGTGAACCTCCTGAGATATACGAAGATCCTATAGCAGAAGAAGAATTAGAGACCATCCCATCTGAAGCTATGGCTGACAATAGAGGAGAAGATGAGAGAATAGAAGGTGCCTTCCCCATCCGAGAAACCAATGGAGACATGAAAATGAAGAACATTAGCCCCTCCACTTTACCTCACTTCCATGGACTGACTACTGAAGATCCTGATACCTTCCTGTTTGAGTTTGTTGTCCTTTGTCGAACCTATGACTATACTGAAGATGAGTAGAAGCTGAAACTCTTCCCTTCAACTCTTAAGGATGCAGCATTACGCTGGTTCATGGGCTTACCTGGGAATAGTATCACCACTTGGGCTCAGATGCAGCAAGCTTTCAATACCAAGTACCGGGACTACTGTAGGTCCAAGGAAACCAAGGGAGAAATCTTTCGGATGACCATGGGAAATGATGAGTCCTTAGAGGATTATGAGGAAAGGTTCCAACTTAGCTATAAACGGGCCAGGTGCACACTTGACCCTGAATCCCTCAAGTTGGTCCTGCTCCGAGGAGTCCCTGAAGACCTCTTAGATACCCTTCACATGTTGGCTGGAGGAGATATTTACCAACTTCCTTATCAGGACATAAAGACTGTGTTTAGAAACCACTCTAGGGCAGCCCAGAAACGAGGTAGAGGAAACCTCCTCTCAGCTGGTATTCCTTTCTCCAAACATGAGTTTGCAAATCAATTAGAGGATCTCAAAAGTGAGGTGAGACAGACCATTGCCATGCAACTTGATACATTCAGGATCCAGCAGAAGAAGGAAGAAGCTGAGAGGGCTTTGGCTATCTTCTGCCCTAGATGTACAAGGAGACACCCTAAGAACGAATGCCCATTACATTCGGTTGAGGTATGTTTCGTTTGTGAGGAGGACCATCCCACAAATCAATGTCCAACCTTACCTGGGCTTAAATCCATGTACCAAGGGACAGAAGCCCCCACTGAACCTCTCTATTTCCTCAACCAAAGGAGGCCACAAGGACCTAGACCTTACTAGCAGGGGATGCAAGGGGCACCCCAAGCTTATTACAACCCCAACCAATCTACTCCTATGCCTTCCTGGGGTCCCCCTGCTCATCCTTCCTGGTCTGTAACTCCTCCATGGTCTTATCCACCTCAGTACCACACTCAACCCACTACTCATTCATATCACTCACATACCCAGCCACAGCCTCAGTGGAATGCACCTCAGTCGAGGCGGAGGCCCCAGTACAACACTCCTCCCACCATTTTGCCTCCACCACTAGTTCAACCTCAACCATTACCTCCTGCTCCTCCAAGGCAACCTCAAATGCCTGCTCAACCGAACCCGAACCCCAAAAAAAGACAGGCCCAGCAGGTATACACTGGGGAAACATCATGCCCTACCTATGCTGTGGAGATCCAGGAGATCAATCTTCGATCTGGAAAGACTCTTCCGGATCGCCAACCTCCTCCCCCAGAGGACGAGGAAGACAAACAGGAAAGTGAACCAAAGGCTATTCCACCCTTTCATGAGAGACTAACAGCCACCACACAACCCAACCCAGAGGAGGATGAGCTTCTGGGAGAGCTCAAGCAGTTGTGTGTGAAAATACCACTTCTCCAAGCCATCAAGGATGTGCTAATATACAAAAAACTGGTTAAGGAAAAGTGTTTCAAACACCCAGGCAGGCGAAAGAGAGATGCTTCAACCATCAATGTCTTAGGACAACTGTCTGACCTTATGTTAGGACAAGTCATCTGCCCAAAGTATCTAGATCCTGGGAGTCCTGTAGTAGATGTCCACATCAATGGCACCATCATACCTCACACCTTGATTGATCTGGGGGCTGCCATTAATGTGATGACTAGGGATACCATGCTCAAACTCAACCTTCAGGGTTCCTTGAGGAAGACCTCAACAGTCCTGCAACTAGCAGATCGCTCAACCGTGACTCCCAAAGGGATTGTTGAGGATGTCTTGGTCTCTGTTGACTCTTGGGAATACCCTGCAGATTTCTTGGTTCTGCAACCAAAGGCAAAGCTTACTAGATATCCTCTTATTTTGGGAAGGCCTTGGTTAGCCACTGCAGATGCTTACATAAGTTGCCGTGCAGGAAACATGACCATCAAAAATGGTCCTATGTCCAAGCAGCTAGTCCTATACCCTCCTGCCCAACCCTCCTTAGAGGATGACTTACCACTTTGGTTGGAGGAAGGAGAAGAGGATGAGGTGTACTCAGCACCTTTGTGCACCTTGGACGCCACTAGAAGAGACCCCCCAACCGAGGATGACTTGATTGAGATCTTGATCCAGAATCCACCTCCCAGTGCACTATCCTTAGAGAAATTGGTGGAGGATGCCCAAGCCAGCACCTTAGTGGACCTTTGTGCAACTAACCCTCTCACTCCCAGAGTCAAGAATGTGGAGTTCGGCCCTGAGAGAACGTTAAAGATCAGCTCCTCCCTATCTCCTTCTCAGGAAAAGGAGCTGTGTAGCATGTTGGCCAGTCATCTAGATGCTTTTGCTTGGAGCTATAAGGAGATGAAAGGAGTCCATACTTCGGTTTGTACCCATCACATCTACATCAAAGAGGATTGTAAACCGGTTAGGCAACCCCAGAGGAGAATGAATCCAGCCCTTAAGGACATTGTCAAGGAAGAATTGCAAAAACTGTTGGATGCCGGATTCATTTACCCCATCTCAGATAGCGAATGGGTGTCCCCTCTGGTGTTGGTTCCCAAAAAAAATGGGAAGTGGAGAATCTGTGTGGACTACCGAGAACTGAAAAAAGCTACCAAGAAAGACCATTTCCCTCTACCTTTCATAGATCAAGTGTTGGATGGACTGGCAGGAAAGAAGTTCTTCTCTTTCCTAGATGGGTTTAGCGGGTACAACCAAATCCAAATCAGCCCGGAAGGCCAAGATAAGACCACCTTCACTTGTCCTTGGGGTACCTTTGCCTACCGAGTTCTTCCCTTTGGGCTATGCAATGCTCTTGCTACCTTCCAGAGAGCTGTCTTGAGCATCTTCTCGGAGCTGGTCCATGATGCAGTGGAAATCTATATGGATGACTTCACTCCTTATGGGTCCGACTTCTAGGAAGCATTGTCCAATCTGGGAAAAGTCCTAACCAAATGCATTGAGATGAACCTATCCCTTAGTCCTGAAACATGTGAATTCTTGATGACTGAAGGGACTGTGCTAGGCCATACCATTTCTTGCCAAGGGTTACAAGTGGATCCTAACAAAATTGCTCTCATCAAGAAGGTTCCACCTCCCCAAAAGGTAAGGGATGTTCAGAGTTTCTTAGGATTAGCAGGGTATTACAGGAGATTCATTAAAGACTTCAGAAAGCTAGCCTCGCTATTGTTTGGCCTGTTGGCAAAAGATGTGGAGTTTAAATGGACTGACAATTGTCAGAAGGCTTTGAATGAATTAAAGGACAAGTTGGTGTCTGCCCCAATTTTGAGAGGTCCAAACTGGGCCCTACCTTTCCACATCCACACTGATGCATCGAACAAAGCCATAGGGGCAGCTTTAGGACAAGTTGAACAAAAACTTCCATATGCCATTTACTTTGTTAGCAAAAACTTATCCAAAGCTGAACTGAATTACACTGTAACGGAGAAAGAATTCTTGGCTGTGGTCCATGCACTGAACAAGTTCCGACATTATATCACTGGCTATCAAACATTTGTACATACGGATCATGCTACAATTAGATATTTAATGAATAAACCAGATGTGAATGCTCGTATTATTAGATGGTTACTTTTGTTGCAGCAGTTTGATTTGACCATTGTTGACAAACCAGGTAAAGAAAATGTTGTTGCTGACTTTTTATCTAGATTGGATTTATCTGCAGATGAGGATGGAACAGTGGATGACCAGATGCCCGATGAACATCTGTTTGCTATTTCAGTACTCTCTCCATGGTTTGCTGATATAGAAAACTACCTTGTTTCAGCACAGTTCCCTCCGCACCTATCTTCAAGAGAGAAGAGCAGAATCATCAGAAAAAGTGCCTCATTTACTTGGATCGGGGGCAACCTATTCAAGCTTGGCCCTGATCAGATCTTAAGGCGTTGTGTAAGGGAGGAGGAAGTCTTTGATATCCTCCTCACCTGTCATGATGGGCCTTGTGGAGGACATTTTGCAGCAAAGAGGACTGCCTTCAAAATCCTGCAGGCAGGCTACTATTGGCCCACACTTCATCAAGATGTCAGAAGGTATATTAGCCAATGTGACCGATGCCAAAGAATGGGGAAACCGACTCAAAGGGATGAGATGCCTCTCCAACCTCAAGTGACTCTTGAGCCATTTGAGAAGTGGGGTATGGACTTTGTGGGTCCAATCAACCCTCCTTCGAGGCAAATGTCTTACATCATTGTGTGCACTGACTACCTGACAAAGTGGGCAGAAACTAAGGCAATCAAAGCAGCAATAGAAGAAAAGGTGGCTGAGTTCTTAAGAGAGAACATCTTCTACAAATTTTGCTACCCAAGAGAGCTGGTCACCGATCAAGGGAGCCAGTTCACATCCAACCTAATTGAAGACCTACTAGCTCATCACAAAATCAAGCATAGGACTTCCACCCCCTATCATCCACAGGAAAATGGGCAAGTGGAAGTCACCAACAGAGCATTGGAAGGGATTTTGACTAAGGTGGTGAGCAGCAGTAGGAAAGATTGGGCAGATCGCCTGGTTGAGGCCACATGGGCTTACAACACCACCTGGAAGACCACAACGAGCTTCACACCTTATGAGCTGGTCTATGGGAAGAAAGCTTTTCTGTCCATTGAATTTGAATACAACACTTTGAGGATGGCAGCTCAGCTGGACCTAGATCTCAACCATGCACAACAAGAAAGGTTATTGCAGCTGAATGGACTGGACGAGCACCGAATGCAGGCCCTCCTTCACTCAGAAGTGGTTCAACTTCAGAGAAAGGTGTGGCATGACCAACACCTCAATGACAAGCAATTCCAGCTAGGAGATTGGGCACTGTTGTATGACTCCAGGCACAAAGATTTCAAGGGGAAGCTGAGAACCAGATGGCTGGGACCATATGCAGTGGAAAAATGTCATGACAATGGATCTATTCTTATTCAGACGATTGATGAGGAGGCCATCCCCATGCTTGTCAATGGGCATCGACTGAAGATCTACAGGAAACCTCTCTCAAAACAAGAATTCATCAAAACTGTGGAGAAGTCAGTGCTGGTCATAGAGAAGGGTTCTGCCTCTGCTTTGGGCATACCCTGAAAGATCTAAAAAAAAAAAAAAAAAAAAGTAATAAAGATCCTTGGCTGAAAACCTTTCTGAGGCTCCCAAGGCAGGTGGTAGGGGTGAAAACCTCATTGAGGCGCCCCTATTGTCTTTAAAAAAAAAGAAAAAAAAAAAGGGAGATTTGAAAAAAGATCCTTGAGTGAAAACCTCTCTGAGGCGCTTAAGGCAGATGGCAAGGGTGAAAACCTCATTGAGGCGCCCCTGTTATCTTTCAAAAAAAAAAAAAGAGAAAAAAAAAACAATAAGCAAAAGAAGACAGGGACAACAAGTTATAATGTGGAAATGCATGCAGGTTGCAGGTGTTCTATGAAGGAGAGGAGGTCTCTCAACTCAAAGTCAAGGATCCTTATCATGCTGCCAGGAGACCTCACAAGCACCTCCTCCAAGAATTCTCATCTTCTCCAAGGTATGGGCACGATTTCATCACAACTTAGTCTTCTACAGGAAGTTACAGACTTTCTACAGGAAGTACAGACTTTCTACAGGAAGTACAGACTTTCTACAGGAAGTTCTGTATTTCTACAGGAAACTTCCTGTAGAAGTTTTGGACGGCCCAGAACTGATTGTATGAGGAGATCTAACGACCAAGGTCCGGTATAGACGCATGCAAGCTACCATCTTCTCCCTCACACACTGCTGTTACCTCTTTCTACCACCCCTGTCAACATGCAATGAAGATACCTGCACCATCAAAGCAGATCATTGAGTTATCAAGAGAAAGCAATTCTTAAAATAAAAAGACGCTGAGATGCCATGCCATACCCATCCCAGCTATCCATGAGCTCTGTGAGCGTGATCGTGAGGCCACTGTCTTCGTTGTGCAGCATGCACCCGAGGAGGAAAAACTGCTATAGGACATCCTGCAGGAGTCCCGTAGCAGTTAAGCCAGCTAGAGTGTACACCATTCAAGCGCTTGCAACATGCAAGGATAACGCAGACACACACAGCCGAGTCATAAGCTTCATCGTTAGCGGCCTGTGAAGAGGAACCTCCGGGCCTGTGCAATCCACCAGCAGCAAATAAATCCACTCATCGTCGTCCAAGAGCCTGAAAAATCGTGTTGCGGCCGCACAGGTAAGTGCCTCGACCCTTTCTTCCGTCGAATTGCATGAATTTTACTTTGAAAATGTTTGCAAGTGTGAAGTGAATGGGTTGAGCGGTTGTATGGCCAATCGACTGGCCACGTCAACCAGTCAGATGGTCTAGTCGGATGGTAAACGGTGGTCGTGGAAAAAGGAACGGGCAGTGCACACGTGAGAGCCATCCAGTCGAGAAATGAGTTGTAACAGAAATGACGGCGGCGGATCTGTGGGGAATGATGCGGCAGTAAGGGAACTTGCAGAAGAATGATGGTGTGACGTCGTCCAACGGTCCGGCAGGGACAGCTCACCCCCGCGCCACGTATTCCGCCGGATTCAAATCTAATCGGCTAGATTGCCACCCCATGCATTCATCATTCGTCGTTTGAAAGTCGAGTGAGCATCCGGATTCCTCTGAAGCTCGACACTCCAAGTCTTCGGTCGTTCGAACGCCTGTTAAGCAGCACCAAGAGCGCAGACCCATTGCAGTATCCTCCAGAATTCGTGCGCTGCTTCTACAGGAAAGTTGTTTCTACAGGAAATTGGGTTCCTCACGTCAAAAGGTGGCAGATTAAAAAGGTAAGCCTGAACCTTCCATGCAATTGGTTTTGAGGGTGGCAGAATCGACGTCTATAGTCTGGTCGTAGAAATTTTTTGCAAATATTGTCTGTCGTTGCATGAATTGTCGTCCTACAGGATGTCAATATAATTAAGCTGTGTTAAGGTCCTCGGGAGATAAGTTCTCGTGAATTGTATGCGTGACAGAGGCGTAATTCTACGCTCTGTCCCAGTAGGCCAATTTTCTTCCGCATTCGCCACCTCCAGCTAACGCAGTAGTTTTTCACCATGCCAGGTGGGTTCATCAGAAGGGAACCAACCGATTCAAAAAAGTTAAGAGAGAATCCTGAGGTGGTGGAGCTATTCACGCAAGCGCAATGGATGTCGTTCTGCGACAAGTTGCAGGGCTATGACGATGAGGTGGCAGAGGAGTTTTTGCAAGCTCTGAAGCCGAAATCCAAAACACTGGCCACCGTTAATTTCAGGGGTTTGAGTCTCAGACCCACCCCACAATTCATCAGCCGAGTTACTGAGCTCCCAATGGGATTACCATGGGATAAAGAAGAGAGGAAATTGGGCCAGAAGGCTAAGAAAGAATTCTTTCCACCAGAGGAGGGATTCTCAGAAGATAAAAATGGGGTTCGTAGAACCAGTTTACTGCCACTGTGGAGTGAAGTTAGCCTCCAGATTATGAAGTACATCACCTGCGAAGGTCGTTTTAGCATTGTATATGGGTACCATTTTCGGTTACTCATGGAATTAAGGCACCAGATGGACCTACCTGTAGAAAACAAACTGAGTATCCCCTACTTTCTACTACAGTCTATGATTGAATGTGCCACCAAGCTGAAAGAAGGCACACCAGACCAGGTAGCACACCATGGACTCATTAAACTCCTCGTGGAGGATGCGCTCCACACATACAAGGTTCCTATCTCATGGGAAGCCTTCAGAAATTTGACCAAGGATGGTGACATAAATATGTTGACCGAAGAGCTCGGTTCATCTAGCAGTGAGGAGAAAGAGTCAGTGCTCGTAGGGAAGAAAGAAAAAGGCCAGAAGACCATGACCACGGAGCAGAAGAAAAAGCAAGAGAAGAAACAAGAGAAAAAGGGTGCCAAAGAGAAGGATGACACACCCATTTTGACGGCAAGAGAGAAAAGATTACAAAGCAGAGTGGACAAGGCTGAGCAGGTCCACATCAGCAAAGGCACCTCGTCAGCACCCGCAACCAAGTCAAAAAGTAAAACACCCTCAGCAAAGCAATCTAAAGTGGTGCCACCTGTCTCTACAGGAAAACCGAAACCGGCTTGTACAGGAAGCCCGAAATCAGCTGAAAAAGGGCCTTCTACAGGAAGCCCGAAATTAACTAAAACAGGGTCTTCTACAGGAAGCCCTAAAAAAGCGAAACCCAAGGAGAAGAAAGCTGACATTCTTGCAAGGGAGGCAGCAGCTGTGCTGGCCGCCCTCAGCACACCTCCTAAGCCCAAGGAGAAGAGAAAGAGGGAGACCCCTATATATTTTAAAGCTAGGAGAAGTGTGAGAATAAAGACGGGCAAGCCACAGCCTCCGTCCAGCAGCCCAATCACTATAGATGATGCCCCTACTTCGCCCAAGGAGAGGTCCCCCTCACGGATATCAGTCACCTATGAGAGGGGGAGCCCGAAGAAAACTACTTGGAAAGAAAGGTTAGACCAATTGGCCTCAAAAGCTCGGCTACAGGATGTTGAGGATGCTCTACAGGAAACCTTAGCCAGGCTTAAAGAAACAGAGAGAATGGAAGGAGAAGCACCCTCATCACCACCGAGGGAGGGCGAAGTAGAGCCACCAAAGTGGAGAAAGAACATATTCCAGAACCTAGCCCTCAGCCAAGTCTGAGTTCATATTACAACTTCTTAGAGGCTGGCAAAATTATACCTCAGAAATTCACTATGCCACTGTTATTTGCATTGGAGGAAGAGAGAGTACGTACACACACGTGGATGAAAATAGCCAAGTCAAAGGGTGTGGTGGACATAGGTCCCTTGCAAGAGCAACTCAAGGAGGCCAGAAGTGAATTAGCCATGGCTAAACACGTGGAAAATTGCCAAAGAGTGTTCCTACAGGAAGAAAACGAAAAGCTTAGATTGCAGCTACAGGAGCTGAGGACAGGAACAGGTACACCCTCCAATGACACCACAGCAGAACAGCAAGGAAAAAAGGAACTGCACACCGGTCTTGGGGAGCCAACCACACATCTACAGGAAGCAGAACAGCAAGAAAAAATTGAGGTGCAAGCTCTCAAGCAATAGCTGCAGCAGAAAGAGGCACAATTGGCCTGCATGGCCAGTTGGGCCATGGATGCTATACAATGCAGACAGCCGGCCAAATCCTATGGCCTATACCTGAAAGACCAATGGCTGCAATTTCAAATCAATACCTTGGCGCAAAGAGGTATCTCTCAGCTCCAAGACCCGCATCAATTCACTGAAGTATGCAGTATTAGTTCATCAGAGGATAAGGCCAAATTAGCAGAGTTCTACCTCCATAATTTGGCCCTGCCTAATGTAGTTTCATGGGATCCCAATACGGCCTTGGGAGATATGCAATTAATGGCATTTGCCTCATGCTTGAACCATGAGGACAAAAGAGCAGCAGAAGCCAAAGCGGTCATGAACCGGGAGCTGAATGAGCCATTGCTAATTCGACACACCAACACTTGTCCACTGACCCTCAAGCTTCATTAAGATATATGGATCAGCAGGCCCAAGCCATAGCGCATTTTGAGGACATGGAGAGACTGTTAGGAGACAACGCTGTCCAAGCTTGCACCCACCGATGGAATACATTGGCCCATAGTCTGAAAATCAGAGAGTATCATACCCCAACTCGGATGAGGGAAGCTCTAGTACGGGTGGCCCTCTATAAGAAATCCATGCAAAACCTCCAGGCCAGCTGGATTGGCCTCAAACTAAGCCCATCACTGTTGTTAGGATTAATGGAGGGCAGCACAGAGAAGGATGATAATGAACAGTGGGAAGAGGTGAACAGAAAGGTTGGGTTTCATATCAGCAAGGAGGACACTACTACAGAGGCTTGGGATGTAAGGGTGGCAGTAAAGGCAATGAAGGATGAGGAGTTGGACTAGTTGCTCAAGGATGAGCAAATATTTTAGCTGGGGGGTGATGATGAGCCCCAAATTTTGGTAACATTTTGGGCTCATTTGGCCTACTTACCTTGCTCAACCCTTCATTTTTCATCACTTATGCATCATTTCTTAGTATATTCATGTTATTTGTAGGAAGGAGGGCAGTCATTATGCCTATGTGGCTAATACATGTTTATTTCAGGATTTTTGACATTAAATGGAGCAAAACCACGCAGATGAAGGCAAGGAGACAGCCAAGGTGGCATTGCGGTTTTGTAGGAAGGTTGTCCACAGCCTTGAATGACCTTCCTCGTGATCTCCACCCCAGCTCCGAGCTCCAACAGCTATCACCACCGAGCTAGAAGGTAGCCAACGGATTCTAAGGGAACAACAGTTTACTTGTAGTTGGCCAGCCAAGCCCCACTAATTTAGGAGGCAAGCTTGGCCCTCATAATGTATAAATATTGAGGCTGTAACCTTCGATGGGGACTTTTTGAACCTTTGTTTCAAACTCTGAAGTACGAGCTACAACTCTGTTTTTCTCTTTGTAAGCCATTTTTGGCACGTTGTTAGACTTTCGACTATGATCTTTTAATAAAAGGCAGCCAGATTTGAGTTCAATTCTGAGTTCTTAGAGGAGCTATAGCTCTCAGGTTTGTGCCCAACCTAAGAGCAATAGGCCTCCTTTATTTTTATTGTTACTTGTCTTTCTTTCAGCATTATATTTCTTGTCCTTTACATGCACTTGGAAACACAGTTTTCTGATTCGGATTTCTTGGTGTGGTTACATAGGTTAGTGTTATGAACAAAGTTGCTTTCAGTAGTTTAGATTAGAGTAAGGAGATTATAGTGATCAAAGCTCCAAAAAAAAGGGTTGATTGCACACTCACTTCTACCTCTGTTTAGAGATTGGGATTGCAGCCCGTGCCACCCACCAAAAACACAGTTTTACATGTTCATGCAAGCTTTAACGTAATATTTTCACTTGTAGAAGTGTCCATGCGTTTAGATCTTGTGGAATAACTCTTTGTTTCAGCACCATGCACGATTTCCCTTTAACTTACATTGTTGTTCTTTGGTTTTTAATAAAACAGTTAGAGTAGGTTGATGACATTTCGGTTATACGCAAGACAGAGGTGATTTGTTTCATTTACACTGCGCAGCACCACTCTATCATTTCCTTATCCTTCTCAGCTGTGCCTAAGCCATCTACTTACCTCCCAGCTAGATCATTTGCCCACCAACTCTTCTATTATCCACGTTGTTTTATCTTTTCGGCCTTTCATTGCCTCTACCCTCCTATCGACCAACCAGCTTTACACACCCCCTCTCCATCTCATATCTCTGTCCATAAGCCATCACAAGATCCCCTCTCATCCTCCCTATATACCCATACAGCTCATTCACTCCTCCATCACCCAAAACTCCGATTGCAGAACATCCTGTAGAAGTTAGCAGACTTCCTGTAGAAATCCCGAGCTTCCTGTAGGATCCCCTGCAGACATCTTATAGAAGCTTGCAAACACGGTTTCCAGGCATCTGAAGGTTGTGAAATTTTGTGGAATGATGTTAGGGATCCCCTGGACCCTCTCAGAGTCCTCCTGACCTTTTCCAAGCCTTCCTCCCCTTGAACTACCCCTTCACAGTCAAGACCCGGTAAGAAGCACAGTCATAATAATTCCAACCACTTGAGAAAAAATGCAAAAAAATGTTCTCTTCAGATGAAAGTAGTTTAGACCCATGCATCTCATCTCACTAGAAGTAATGGCATCATTTTTAGAATTTGCATTCCCACCATTGCATCGTAAGGATTAAGTTGGTCAAATTAGGGTTTACTAGGGTTTCCATGTTTTGTTGGCTTTCAGTTCATTCTTGCAAAATAGGTTAATTTCCTTTGAGATAGCTTTCGTTCATCACTTAAAAAGCTTCTTTTGAGAACATATAGATGTTGGCTTGAGCCCTAGCGGACTTGTGCCAGCTGATCAAGTGACAGCTGCGACAAGAGCTAGTACTTGTGCATACAACACCGTCGCTTCCAAGTTTGCTACGAACTACCAGGTTGATAAATTTAGAGAAGGAAGCTCCAGGAGTTGTAGCATTATTGCTACAATACTGGAGCCCACCATCCTTTTGGCGCCGTTGCCGGGGAAGCGTCAGAGTATTAGTAATTGTTGCTTTTCTTCTATTTTCCTACTCTCGCCTTCTGCCAAGTAGTTTATTTCATTTCCATTCTGCAAAAGTAGCATAGACATTTCTTGCTTTCATGGATTAACATTTCAATTCCGCAATTTCAATTTTGCAAGCATAGATTAGCATTTCAATTCTGCAAGCGTAGACTAGCATTTCCATTCCTGCAATTCCATTTGAGCAAAGTAGATTAGTTCTTTCCTGCTTTCATTTCAATTCTACATTTTCATTTCAACAAGATAGTTAGTTGTAGATCAATTTGTTTCAGTTTTTGCAGGTACCAGAAAAAAAAAAAAAAAAAAAACAAAAGCAATAAAAAAAGTCTTTCCATTTCATGCCTCGTAGGAATCGAGATAAAACAGGCAAATTCTTACCCAAAACCCCCACCACATCACTGATTCACCCTTCTCTCTTCTTCGGTGACAGTGATCCAGAAGAACCTATAGGTGAACCTCCTGAGATATACGAAGATCCTATAGCAGAAGAAGAATTAGAGACCATCCCATCTGAAGCTATGGCTGACAATAGAGGAGAAGATGAGAGAATAGAAGGTGCCTTCCCCATCCGAGAAACCAATGGAGACATGAAAATGAAGAACATTAGCCCCTCCGCTTTACCTCACTTCCATGGACTGACTACTGAAGATCCTGATACCTTCCTGTTTGAGTTTGTTGTCCTTTGTCGAACCTATGACTATACTGAAGATGAGCAGAAGCTGAAACTCTTCCCTTCAACTCTTAAGGATGTAGCATTACGCTGGTTCATGGGCTTACCTGGGAATAGTATCACCACTTGGGCTCAGATGCATCAAGCTTTCAATACCAAGTACCGGGACTACTGTAGGTCCAAGGAAACCAAGGGAGAAATCTTTCGGATGACCATGGGAAATGATGAGTCCTTAGAGGATTATGAGGAAAGGTTCCAACTTAGCTATAAACGGGCCAGGTGCACACTTGACCCTGAATCCCTCAAGTTGGTCCTGCTCCGAGGAGTCCCTGAAGACCTCTTAGATACCCTTCACATGTTGGCTGGAGGAGATATTTACCAACTGCCTTATGAGGACATAAAGACTGTGTTTAGAAACCACTCTAGGGCAGCCCAGAAACGAGGTAGAGGAAACCTCCTCTCAGCTGGTATTCCTTTCTCCAAACATGAGTTTGAAAATCAATTAGAGGATCTCAAAAGTGAGGTGAGACAGACCATTGCCATGCAACTTGATACATTCAGGATCCAGCAGAAGAAGGAATAAGCTGAGAGGGCTTTGGCTATCTTCTGCCCTAGATGTACAAGGAGACACCCTAAGAACGAATGCCCATTACATTCAGTTGAGGTATGTTTCGTTTGTGAGGAGGACCATCCCACAAATCAATGTCCAACCTTACCTGGGCATAAAGCCATGTACCAAGGGACAGAAGCCCCCACTGAACCTCTCTATTTCCTCAACCAAAGGAGGCCACAAGGACCTAGACCTTACCAGCAGGGGATGCAAGGGGCACCCCAAGCTTATTACAACCCCAACCAATATACTCCTATGCCTTCCTGGGGTCCCCCTGCTCATCCTTCCTGGTCTGTGCCTCCTCCATGGTCTTATCCACCTCAGTACCACACTCAACCCACTACTCATTCATATCACTCACATACCCAGCCACAGCCTCAGTGGAATGCACCTTAGTCGGGGTGGAGGCCCCAGTACAACACTCCTCCCGCCATTTTTCCTCCACCACCAGTTCAACCTCAACCATTACCTCCTGCTCCTCCAAGGCAACCTCAAATGCCTGCTCAACCGAACCCGAACCCCAACAACAGATAGGCCCAGCAGGTATACACTGGGGAAACATCATGCCCTACCTATGTTGTGGAGATCCAGGAGATCAATCTTCGATCTGGAAAGACTCTTCCGGATCGCCAACCTCCTCCCCCAGAGGACGAGGAAGACAAACAGGAAAGTGAACCAAAGGCTATTCCACCCTTTCCTGAGAGACTAACAACCACCACACAAACCAACCCAGAGGAGGATGAGCTTTTGGGAGAGCTCAAGCAGTTGTGTGTGAAAATACCACTTCTCCAAGCCATCAAGGATGTGCCAATATACAACAAACTGGTTAAGGAAAAGTGTTTCAAACACCCAGGCAGGCGAAAGAGAGATTATTCAACCATCAATGTCTTAGAACAACTGTCTGACCTTATTTCCATATGATCTTCCACCTTGCATTCTTTTTGTGGAGATGGGTAAGCAATATTCTCTTCCAGTTTATGATAGTTATGATATTAATCATTTATTTGAGCATGTAGACTTATGATATTATGTTGGGAAACTGAGTGCTTGTTGTATTTTCCTTACGTTATATTTTGTATCATTTAGCAACATATTGTACTCACAGTATAGTGTTATCGATTTAATTTTATATTTATTTATGAAAATTCATTTTGATAGAAGATCATGGCTTTACACAAGCAGGATGTAGTTAAACTGTTGACCAGGGCTGACATCTGACCAGGGCTAACATCTCTTGGACACTTACCACTAGGATATCATTCTTAGATGATAAAAATACACCAAGGATAGTACCACCTTGTGCCAGATTGTGTTTGAGAATAATAGAATAAACTATATAGTTTAAAATTCATATTTTTTGACTTAATAAATTTAAAATTTAAATCTTATTTTTTACGTCATATTTATCAACTCTACAATTCATATTAAATAAACCATATAAATTTTGATTGTTGTAAATTTGTCATGATTTATGTTTATGTTTTATAACAATAAATGGAGATATAGCTAAAGAGTGACCTAGATTTCAAACCAGGCACTCCCAAATATTCTACAGAAATATTGCAAATCAAAGCCTAGATGGCAACACTTCATCCGAAAGTACAAGACTTAGATGGAGTCATTTCATTTGATAATAGAAAACTGAGATGCAAGAATTTCATTTAATGACACAAACTTAGAAGGTAGCATTTCATTTAGTCAAGGCATATGCTTCTATATGGTTTATTGAATATATTTTCTTAGCATTTCTTCAACATGTGAAGCCTTTGGTGAGGCAAATCTAATTAGTTAAAATTGTTCTGAAGAGAAGAATTAAATTGCATATAACACTTAGGCCGAACTTGAAGATAGAATCAGTAAATGACTTATCATCAGAATGAAAAGAGACGTATTGGCACCTTCTTTACAACAAAAACTAAACATTCGAGGTGAGAATGTGGTCAGGTAGCAAGTTGGGCAAGGACTCCAGACTCCAAATTACCAAGTTCCATACTCACTAGCACTAAACAAACTATCAAATAAGTTGTTCAAATCTCCTGCTACATGTCCCAAGTCGCCCCACTTATTAACTCCTAGCTTGTTGAGTGCATTACATGAAATGTTGTTATCTGGACTGAAAATATTCTAAAATTATATAAACAAACCACACAATGTGTTTTGGGCTATAGTTTAGTGATTAATATGGGTCATTGTCATGATCAAATCCAGGTTCAAACCTTGACAGGCATAAATCCCTAAAAATCAACTTGTTAACTGGATTTGACAACCATCTAGGTAAGAAATTGAGTAGCCCCAACTTTGATGGAGAACATCTCAGTGAATGAGGGAATAAATTTGTGCACATTGAGCTCCAATGCTCAAACAAAATATTGGTAAAAGGTAATTGACTGGTATATGGATGAATCAAGCATTTGGAGCCTAATTCCTTAAGCCAATCCAAGAATTTAAGGTTGAACAGTGATGCCCTAACCAGGCACCCACTAGGGCACAAACGATGGATTTATTTTGAATCCTCTTAAGGACATTTGGAAGGTAGATTTGTGAGAATTCTTGGCACATTTTTAAGGTTAAAGTCTTGGAATAATTCTAATGATAAGTCTGGAGATCCGTGGCAAACAAATACAAAGATCTGGACTTACAAATTTGAGGCAACTTCTGTGAGTTGGAAATGTCTAAGCTTTCAACTATCCCTTAGTATAAGCGAATTATGTATGCACAGTTTAAGCTTTTCCAAGTGATTTGTTATTGAATGTTAGTTCTGTTATGCTAATTTAAATTATAGATTTATAAACAAATGATTGTCCATTGCTTCATGTGCATAGGTTTCCTTAGGTTATTTGTTAATGTAAACAGGTAAATTTTATCAAGTTTAATGTGACATTCATGACAAAAATAGCATAAAATACAAGTGTTGAACAATAGAAATAAAAATTACAGCAAACCATCAATTTAACACATTAACATGGTGTTTTGATGAAGGAGTTCACCCCTCTTGGGCTACATCTCCTTGGTCCAGCTTTGATGGCTTAGGTGTTTGTATTAGCTAAATATGGAAAAAAATGTTGTTTACAAACCTCTACTTCTCTTGATACATGTTCCAATGTGTTTAGAATGTCGAAATTAGCTAAGAACATCTTTTCCTGAGCTTAATTTTGTCGAAATTTGCTCTAGTTATGACCCAAATTGCCTTTTCCTAGAAAACCTCCTCCAAAACTAGAGGAACTCCAGTTAAGCCCACTATTTTTGGAGTTAAGGCCGAAATTGGTGGTACCTCTGAATTAAACTCAAGTTTAATTAAAGTTAATCGCAAGTAACTGGGCGTTAATCCGAGTTAATTAGTGCTAATCACGTGGTTTAATGCTAACTATTTCTGTTTGCACTAGCGGTTTAGGTGGAGGCGTCACATGGTGGTATTAAATATTGCACTAGCCACCGATTCATTTGATCGCAACCTTAGCCACAACCACCAGAGTTTAGTTCACTCACATGTATTGCATTAAACATTAATGGTTATGATATGTGTTGCCTGCCGATTTTTGTTAACTGTAACGTTTCGCCAAAGCGTTCATATGGAGGGCTGGTGAAGTAGGAGCATTTACCCCAAGGAAAATAGTTTTAGGAGATAATTTTCCTAAGTATCAAGTTAATGCAATATTTAGGCCTTTAAGTGTGATTTAATTAGATAATGGGAGAATATGTAAATTCTCTCAAAACAAATAAATGAGAACATGAGTGGTGAATAAATGAAAAAGAGTTAGAAGTCAAATCCAACTCTTAGATAGTTCCATGATTCAAGGAACAAGAGAGAGCTTTTAGGAATTAATTAGAGTAGAAGTGGACCATTGAGTTGATAAGGGGACTTTTTTGTTTTAAAACAGAGAAAAAGATGGAATGGATAAAGTCTCGAGGAGACTTATTTAGCTGCCACATATGTATGCATGTAGCAAGCTTTAGGGCTTTTGTTAGAGGATTGATCGGATTCTTCAATGATACAATCCAATGTATTCTTATAAATAGTGAACCTGCACATTCAAGAAGGGGAGGCCATTAATATTGAGAATCGAGCTTGTGCGAGACCGAAGAGTCTTGAATGTAATCTTTGTTTTTACATTAATATATATATTCTGAGTTTGTTCCTGATTGTGTCAAGGGTTGAATGCATGTTTTAAGTGTTGATTTGTATGTGAACTCATAGGCTCTGTCGAAGGGGGTTGTAGGCAGAGTTTTGTAGAACACGTAGTGGGAGGAAATGATACAGAGGATCATGATGGATCATTGAATCCATTAGAGCTCTGCAAGAAGAACAGAGATCAAGGGAGAGTACAGAGTTAAGCTTAGAAGAGATAGCGCGCAGTAGAAGCAGAAGGTCCAGAACCCTTTGAAGAAACCAGGGTCATAGAGATAACACTGAAGACTTAGCGTAATTTTAAAGAAAAAGGGAAAATGGAGAAGTGTAAAGTGATGCACAACAACCGTTAGAGCTCATAGATCAACGGTTGAGATCAAATCGTAGCAGTCGAATCCATTTTTAATTCATCGGAATGAACCTTTGAGTTGAGCGATTGCGATAATGCGATGGATCCTAGATCGTAGGATTGAAAGTCCAGTTTGACGGCCTAGATCTAATTGCTAATTGCATATCGGCGCTTTGAAGCAGTGAAGGGTCAACACGATAGAACGCCGATAGGCCGATCGGCGATGCGCTGATAGTCGTTGGATCGACAACGAGATGGACGGCGGAGATTGAATCGGAGGTTGGAAATCAGAGCAGTGGAAGAATTGATACGGAGGAGTGGATTATGAACGCAAATATATAGAATTTGAAGTCCGGGTATATGTGTTCAGAGCGAAGTTTAATGTATTCCTTCGCATTTGTATTAAGTGTTGTGCCGAAGGTTTTCGAGTGAATTAAATGTTATGATAGGTGAATATTGGAGTTGGAGAAGAGGGGATGCATATATGTATGTATAAACCTCGATGGGAGTGATAGCCAATTGCGATGAAAGTATCCTTGAGAAATGTACAGAGGCCATACCAAGGGCGGAAAATGTGTTTTGGGAGTATTTCCCTTTGTAATGGTGTTAGAGTCGATCTGTTCAGTCCTCCGTCAGAGGTCAAAACTCTTTCTGCATTTCATTTTTAGGTGTCTCACCCAATTCACTCAGCTGCATTCCGCTAGGGGCATGCCATAACCTGATAGAAGGGCCTTATCATTCATTCCCCTCATGTCTTGTACCTGCTGGCTCAGGTCTTTTCATCAATGTGTATTAAAATCCATGATAGTCAATGTTTGATCTTTTAGTGGATGAGAGTCATTTCAGTCATTAAGTATAGGGATTAGTGATTAGGTCTCCAAACAATGTCCAATAAAGCCAGCAAGGTCAGAGGGAGGCTCTTATGAAGTTGTGATTCAAAGATTTCATTGTCATATCGATAGATTACGATTGTTCTTCAAAACTCTGTTTTGAAGAAAAGTCAACAGTTTGTCATTTGCAAAAATTTTCAAAAGTTTCTCAGTGGATTTCTCCAAGTGCAACCCTGGTCTCCTGAGCCAAATTCCATGTCAGCTACCCCTGCAAAAAATCGCCAAAAAAATTTCATCATTTTAGTCAAAGAAATAAAAAAGAAGTGTGAAAAGCAGAATTGTATTAATTGTGAAAAATTGCCAAATGAAAACATTACAAAATGGGTTTTGGAAGAAGAAAAAATCAAATCCAACTCTTGCAACATATTTCTCCAAGTAATATAAATCATTTGGGTCATGTTACATTCATAAATCTCATAGCAAAGTCGAGTTTGGAAGTTGAAGAGCAAGCAACGGTTCGAAAAGGCCGTGACTGTGTTAAGAATTGGAGCACGGTGCACAGGTGGAGGGGCGCGGCGCACTGGATATTTCTGCCCAGTGTTAAATTGAACGGGTGCGACGCACACAGAGAGTGCAGCGCACTGGGTTCCTGGCGCGGTGCATATACACAGAAGCTCGAATTTTCTCAGAACTTGCAACCAATCACCTTCAATCCCTTGAAATTGCCAGGTGGGGTCAATCTCTCAGTGTTTCATCCATTTTTATGTTAGCATGATGATAGTAAATGGCGGCTTATGGTTGCACCAAAACTCTTAAACCCTACCACTTAAAATCATCAAAGCAAATGCTGTTAGGGTTACAAAGTCGTTGTGTTGGTGCCAAGGTTCTTCCTCCATTTCATTTTTCCTTCTTGCCCTCATTCCCTTCTTCCCTATTCCACTTTTTCCACTTCTCCCTATCCTAAAATGCTATGAAAATCTTATTCCCTATCCCCTCCTCACATTTGTCAAAGGTAAAACCCCAAACCCTACTCCATATAAATTTTCCTAACACCCCAAACCCTACCCTGTATAAAATCTCCTAAACTCTCTACTCCCTAAATAAAATTCCTCCTCATAGTCCCTAATCCCTTCATATTATTCCCCTTCCTAGCAGTCCCTTGTTGCATTTTCCCCTTGGTGGCAGATTTCAACACATCAAAAAGAGTAGTTCAAGCACAATTCATACACAACAGTCATCTTGTCTTCAGGGTATTTTGTATAGCAGTCATGGCATCTAAGCATTCATTAGACTATGAGGTGGAAACCCAAAGTGACTCTCCCTTGGAAGAACAGGCACCCCGGAGGCCTCATAAAAGTGGCAGACATGTTAGAGAGGAATCGACCACCCTTACAGAATTGCAGGCCTATCCTCTTGCTATGTCATGTTTTCAGCATTAGTTGTGCTATGAGTTTTGTCAAAAGGTGGCAAGTGTACAATTTCATCATGAGTTGCCTCATCTTTTTGTGCTGCACTTGCACAGAGATCAAGCTATCTTGGCTGGTGTCACCTTCACACTTACACCAGAATCCATCTCATTGGCAACTGGTATATCAAACATTGGTGAACCATGGCACAAGAAAAAGAAGATTGACCGGCAGCATTATGAGCCATACATCAAAACCAGTTTCTTAAGGCATCTCAAGAGAGTGTTCCCATTCCGGTATCTGAAAGATGAATATGCTCCACTAATGAGATTGATTATGAAATATTTCAGCTGTGAGGGGCGATTCTCTCGTCTTTATTCTTATCAGATCAGGTTACTCATGCATTTCACCAGGGTACGGATGATGAACATTCCGTATTTCATTTGCCGGAACATAGAGAGGATGACCACCTTTATACAGCGCAAAACACCTCAACAGCAACTTAACAGTGTCTATCATTTTGCTCTTATTAAGATTTTGGTGGTTCATCAGCTTGGATTGCAAGGCATCACTTGGGATGATTTCATCTCGCGTGATTTCTTCAGAGCTTCACGGAGAGTAACAAAGGTTAAGCATGAGGGTGAACCTTCTCATCGGTATGAGCGCCATGAGACTGCTAGTGTGCCAGTTTTCATCACATATCAGAAAGGCACCAGACATTTGTTTGCAGTGGCAAAGCGAGTGTTATCTCCACCCGGGGTGGAAGGGGCCTCACTTCTTCCATCAGCATCACAGGAACATTACAAAGGAAAGGAGCCAATGCAGGATGAGGGACCTTTAGGTGAGCCATTAGGTGAACGAGAGACCGAATCTGTTCTCCTTCATGATGATGATACAGATACATATCCGACAAGTGCACAACTTAAAGAGATCATCCAGGAGCAACAAGCAGAGATTCAAGCCTTGTCCCTTGATTTGGAAAGAGCCAAATAGAACATGAAATATCTGGAGCAGAGGAACAAACATCTGGAGGATCAGCAAGCGATCATGGAGCTACAAAACATTCGTGAGCATCTCCAAGCTGCACAAAGGAGAAGAGTTGAGCTCACATCATTGGAGCAAGAGATTAATGAGGATCGGGAGGTCAATATCGAGAGAGTTAACATGCACTTAGAGAGGCTACTGGACAAGGCCAACAAGGACCATGCATTGCTGAGACACATGGCTTTCCACTACATGGCACGAAACAAAGTGTGCAAGGCCCGAATCAGGAATTTGAAGGCGAAATTGAGGAAGGCAATCAAGAAGCAAAAGAGGCAAAGGGAGCTCGATCGACTTTAGATATTTGCTAAAGCCTCTTTGGCCCAGCATAACACTTGATAAGGAAGCTGCAGCCCAAATTTCAAGAAATTTGGGGCATTTTTGGTATTTTTGGAAATTTTTGTGCAAAAAACAGGGTTTTTCTCCATGTGCGCCGCGCGACCTGGCGCGCGCTTACACTAGGGAGCTCCAAATGAAAAAAGGTTTGCATTTTTGGATTTTCCATGGAAAATCATGACTGTTGGTGCATGGCCAAGAAGTTTGGGCCAGTTGTGAGTCCTTAGGAGGTCAAAAACACCCAAAAAATGACCTCTCTGCCCCTATTTTGACACACAGGAAGTAGTCTTGGTAGATTGCAGTTTTGGAGGGGAAAATGGGCACCAAATTCAGAAATTCCACTTGGGTTGGAGAGTAGACAGGCAGGGATTTCCAAAAAGCACACTTGGGCTCAATTTAGACTTCAGAAGGTGCCTCAAAAACAGCTCCAACCTAGTGCAATGCATACAGTTTTTGGTGCGGCGCACAGAGACCGAAAGGCCAAAATCATTCCCGCTTCGTGAAATTTCGATTCGCAATTTTATCCAAGTGGGCCCACTCATTTACAATGCATTTTCCCCGGCATAAAAGTTTAAAAAACATTTTTGGCTTCTATTCAAGTGGCCAAATGAAGGCGAACAACCACCCAAAAATTCTACGCTCATATTTGCTTTTTTCTAATTGGTCTTCATAGAAAACTGAATGTAACTTCTGATGGTTGGCTCTTCATTTCCTGGGTGGATCGACTTTCTCATGGAAAACCTTATTTATTGTATTGAGAGTCATTTTGTAAAGGGTTGGAATTTCTAGGAAATTTTGGGAGATAAACCCAGTCACTCACTGTACATTTTGACAGAGAATTAATGAAAGATTGCAGCTCTGGTTCATGAGATTCCTGTGGCGTGAGTTTAGCAAATGTATCTTCTTTATGTTTCATATTTATTCATTATGTTTCGCATTTTCATTCATATTCATTTCCAGTGAAAGCTTTCTGAGTAAAAAGGGTAGAATTCAGTGTACTGCTCTACCTTGGGATAGTTTTCAGGTTCTATGTTTTCTTCTGTTGAAAAGGATTCATGTATTTATGCCCTTTTCACACTCTTAAACAATATCTCCACTTCATATTATTTTGAATTTAATTGCTAGACTTTCCGCCTGTCTTGCCTCACGAAATAATTTGCATCTTTGAGTTAAATTCTCTGCTCATGTTGTTCCTTAGCCTCACACATCCCAGAAAACTCAGTCGTTCTTCAAAATACCTCCATCATATTTGTTTACCTAGCCTAAAATCAGTATCCATTTTTGCGTCATCTTAGACCCTATTGTTTATTTTCCTGAGTGTGACCCGGAGAGAGCCCTCTCCTGTTCTGGTAGGGCTAGCTACCAGACTAAGCATGGTTTGTGGTTACCCTGAATGTTTCTTTCCTTCAGCCTAAGGAAAATTCAGGTGCTAACATAGTGGCGACCATACTGGGGACGAAAACGGTTTGCTTGAAGATTGTCTTGCCCCAGTACATGTATTAAGTTTAGATCTGATGGTTGATGGTGGACAACGATCAGATAGAAGATGGCTGAAATCATTCACCTAGTGACTCCATTCACTGAAGAATCCATCAATCAATCCTTAATGGTGACTCCACTGCAAAGAGATCAGTAGCTTTGAGATTTTCAAGATGGAATGGGTTGCAAGAAGATACGCTCCCATGAGCCGAGATCACATCCCAGGTTTTCCAAATAAAATGCCCAAGGTGGATTGGCTTCAGAATTTGCCTATGTTCAGAAATGTGGAAGGTAATGACACTGCTCTTCATCTGGTGAAATTTGACATTCATGTGCATAAACTAAAGACTAATTTTCTTGAAGACTGTTTGATGAAAATGTTTATGGCTACTCTGGAAAACGAAGCCCGATCTTGGTATGAAAGTTTGCCACCTGCTTCTATTCATTGTTTAAAAGAGTTTCATGCAATATTCTTTGAAAGGTATAAAGAATCATATCCATCCTTGGCTTTAGTTCAGGACTGTTGTAGCCATGTTCATAGTTTTATTGAAGATCTTGAGAATTTTTATGGGCGTGATGACTTGATGGATGGAGAAATCATGGAAGCATTGTATGAAAATCCATTTCAGTAGCATAAAGACGATCATGAAAATTTGCAGCAGGATCAAGATCTTAGTACGGTGGAAGATGAAGGAGTTTTGCATCTTGACAGTCAGCAGAAATTACATGAAATGGATCAGCTGTATAAGGAAAATTTGTATACACCTTCACTTGAAATTAATGAAGAAAACCACTGTTTGAGCAGAAGACAACAAAAAGTATTATCTCCTCGGTCTGAAGATGAGATAGATCAACTCTTGCACGGTCATGTTACAGCTCAAGTCAACACAGATCTGCAGTGTGCACATGGTCAAGAAGGTGATGGTGGAACTTCTTCCTCTGCTGAAAAGGATGACAGTCCTATAAACAAGTTTATAGAACAACAGGTTGAAGATGTCCATATGGCTGAAAGTGATGAAAGAAAAAGTGTCGTTTCAGATCTGTCCATAGAAGAAGACAACATGCAAGGAAGTCCAGTTCTAATTCCAGAATGTGATAATGTCAAGACAGTTATTTCAGATACAGAGTCAGATTTTAATGACCAAGAACACAGTGTGCCGAATCTCATGAAGGAGAACCCCACTGCTGAAATCATCTGGAATAAAGAAGACAGAGTTATGAATCCAAACGTTCTCATGTCATCAGAACGAAGCCTTCATAAAGAGGTAATCCAGTCTGTTCATGAACAACAAGATGAGAATTTTGTTCAAGTAAGTAAAAAGGTTTCTCTGGATGAATCTGTGGTAGATGATATAAATGTTAGTGTTGGGTTTCAAGAATCATTTGAAGTTTCCTTTCTCATGATTGATGGATGCAAAGACAATCTGGCTGTCATATCATATGAAGATGACCTACAATATATTCAGACTTCAGCAGACCAGACCATTCGGGATTCCCTTTCTTCTTCCTATGTTTCATGTTTTGAAATGTTCTTTAAAGAGGAAATCTGCTCATCCACTTGTTCAGAAATTTTTGAGGACCAGGACCATACTTTTTCTGAAGTACATTATGAAGGAAGATCAGAATCAAAAGAAAAAGACATCTTGTTTCCTCAGCAAGAGGTAAATCTTCATGTTTTTCATGATCCAATGGAAAATCTGTTGCAGTCAGCAGTGAAGGTGATTATTGTAGTATTCAGTGATGAAGGAGATTAGGGTCAACTATTTTTTTGGATGCCCAGTTACAAGTATCTGTTGTTGACCAGGAGATCTCATCAGGAGAATCAGTCGGCAAGGCATCTGCTTGATTGGTTACATTGGAATTTTGATATAGTTTGATGGTATATTGTCTTGTAAGAAACACAGGTGGTCATGTACTACCACCAAGCTTTAAGTTTTAAGTTCAGGTCTTGGTATTTTGAGTTAGTTTGTTAGAGTCAAGTTTTTCAGTCATTTCAGTTTGCATTGAGTCAGTTTGAGTCAAGTTTCAGTCAATAAATTGAGTCATGTTGGTTTGTCGAAATAATGACTCCATAGCCCAATGGACGAAGGCACTGTCTTCTCTCCCAAAGATCTGTCGTTCTTGGCACCTCCAAGGAGCTACCATCCCCCATTGGAGCCAATGTTAGAGTCGGTCTAGTCAGTCCTCCGTCAGAGATCAAAACTCTTTCTGCATTTCATTTGTAGGTGTCTCGCTCAATTCACTCAGTTGCATTCCGCTAGGGGCATGCCATAACCTGACGGAAGGGCCTTATCATTCATTCCCCTCATGTCTTGTACCTGCTGGCTCAGGTCTTTTCATCAATGTGTATTAAAATCCATGACAGTCAATGTTTGATCTTTTAGTGGACGAGAGTCATTTCGGTCATTAAGTCTAGGGATTAGTCATTAGGTCTCCAAACAATGTCCAATAAAGCCAGCAAGGTCAGAGGGAGGCTCTTATGAAGTTGTGATTCAAAGATTTTCATCGTCATATCGATAGATTACGACTGTTCTTCAAAACTCTGTTTTGAAGAAAAGTCAACAGTTTGTCATTTGTAAAAAATTTCAAAAGTTTCTCAGTGGATTTCTCCAAGCGCAGCCCTGGTCTCCTTAGCCAAATTCCATGTCAGCTACCCCTGCAAAAAATCGCCAAAAAATTTCATCATTTTAGTCAAAGAAATAAAAAAGAAGTGTGAAAAGCAGAATTGTATTAATTGTGAAAAAGTGCCAAAGTGAAAACATTACAAAATGGGTTTTGGAAGAAGAAAAAATCAAATCCAACTCTTGCAACATATTTCTCCAAGTTATATAAATCATTTGGGTCAAGTTACATTCATAAATCTCATAGCAAAGTCGAGTTTGGAGGTTGAAGAGCAAACAGCAGTTCGAAAAGGCCGTGACTGTGTTAAGAATTGGAGCGCGGCACACAGGTGGAGGGGCGCGGTGCACTGGGGATTTCCGCCCAGTGTTAAATTGAACGGGTGCGACGCACACAGAGAGTGCGGCGTACTGGGTTCTTGGCGCGACGCACACAGAGAGTGCGGCGTACTGGGTTCTTGGCGTGACGCATATATATAGTAGCTCGATTTTTCTCAAAACTTGCAACCAATCGCCTTCAATCCCTTGAAATTTCCAGGTGGGGTCAATCTCTCAGTGTTTCATCCATTTTTTTGTTATCATGATGATAGTAAATGGCGGCTTATGGTTACACCAATACTCTTAAACCCGACCACTTAAAATCATCAAAGAAAATGTTGTTAGGGTTACAAAGTCGTGTTGGTGCCAAGGTTCTTCCTCCATTTCATTTTTCCTTCTTGCCCTCATTCCCTTCTTCCCTATTCCACTTTTTCCACTTCTACCTATCCTAAAATGCTACTAAAATCCTATTCCCTATCCCCTCCTCACATTTGTCAAAGGTAAAACCCAAAACCCTTCCCCATATAGATTTTCCTAACACCCCTACCCTATATAAAATCTCCTAAACTCCCTACTCCCTAAATAAAATTCCTCCTCATAGTCCCCAATCCCTTCATATTACTCCCCTTCCTAATAGTCCCTTGTTGCATTTTCCCCTTGGTGGCAGATTTCAACACATCAAAAAGAGCAGTTCAAGCACAGTTCATACAGAGCAGTCATCTTGTCTTCAGGGTATTTTGTATAGCAGTCATGGCATCTGAGCATTCATTGGACTGTGAGGTGGAAACCCAAAGTGACTCTCACTTGGAAGAACAGGCACCCCGGAGGCCTCATAAAAGTGGCAGACATGTTAGAGAGGAACCGATGACCCCTACAGAATTGCAGGCCTATCCTCTTGCTATGTCATGATTTCAACATCAGTTGTGCTATGAGTTTTGTCAAAAGGTGGCAAGTGTACAATTTCATCATGAGTTGGCTCGTCCTTTTGTGCTGCACTTGCACGGAGATCAAACTATCTTGGCTGGTGTCACCTTCACACTTACACCAGAATCCATCTCATTGGAAACTGGTATACCAAACATTGGTGAACCATGGCATGGTATAGATCTAACCCGAAAATACTATAGATCTGATATGAAAATATAAGACAATGCAAATAAACCCAGAAATAATATGAAATGATTCTTTATTGATAAAACCCTTAAGGTAGGGCAACACCATACATTCACTCCTTAAGGAAGGACAGCACTCCACAAGCCATAGTCTTTTTCATACAATAATCCTTGACTATCTCTCCATGTGGAGTCTCTAGCCTCTATATAGGCCTCATACATACAATACCATGGGTCATTACCATGGTTCCCTCATACCATCAAACTAATACCATGGGCCCATTACATTATTACTAACTACTTGTGGTCCCTTACATGATATGGGTTAACCACCTTATTTATTACTATGGCCCATCCCATTATTACATTATTACCTTGAGAACCTCCCTTGGTACCCCATATTATCCCCCCTAGGTATATAACATTCCACCCCCCTTAGCATGTTTCGTCCCCGAAACATGGGAAGAACACAAATAATAAGATCTACTCAAAAGAGTAGTCCACTGGTACCATGCACGTGCATCTAGCCATCCAAGAGAAAGTTGAACCTTCGATCTCGCTGGTGCCTCGCTCGCTTGAGATGGAAGTTGACCATGGCAGCTCTTCTGTGTTGATGTGTAGTAGGTGGATCTTCGTGCCTCACTATCCGTCATACGGGGGTTGTTGTCCTTATGGCTAATTGGTTGCCATGTTGTTGGTTTTTTTCTTGCGGGGTGATGTGGGTGATGATATGTTGAAGTTTTAACCCACAATGTCTTTTTCTTTAATTCACCCTGCTGTGGTGCCTGTTGTGGTGTCTTCTTTTCCAATATGACTTCAACCACTGAGCCCTCATCTGATGTACATGTAACCTTTTCTGCTTCAGCCTCAGTTTGTGTTTGATTGTCGATCATCAAAGGCTCATCATCTGATATGTCAGTCCCTGGAACATCTTCTGCTTCAGCCTCCATGTACTCTACCTATTTATTGATGGAAGTATCCTGTAATGTAATTTCTTCTTTTTATACCAGAGTTTCAGGAATTTCTTCTGCACATTAATATTGATAATACCCGCAGATTCCATCCAAGGATATCCCAAAACAACATTCATATTATCCATCTCTGAAGTATAAAAATCACCATGAATCACATACTTATCCATAGAAAGCTTCAAATCCTTATAAATTTGAACATCCTCATCATCAACCTGTGTATTTTCAATTTGTTTTGTTGGAACTTGCAATTTTTTTGC
This sequence comes from Pinus tabuliformis, assembly GCA_031772625.1. Taxonomy (NCBI): domain Eukaryota; kingdom Viridiplantae; phylum Streptophyta; class Pinopsida; order Pinales; family Pinaceae; genus Pinus; species Pinus tabuliformis. Next base: position 76,749,908 of record CM062810.1, on the reverse strand, counting down.
AAAATTAACATTGATGAAATTATGCTTGCAACTAGGATTTATAGAAACAATGATATTTTCTTTCCGCATTAATCCATGAACCTGCAATAAGGAGATACCAGTAGCAAATAAACCCACATGTTTCTCCTTGTCTTGTTTTCTGGCATGAGACCATTTTTCTAAAAGTAATTTTTCAAATTCTTCATCGGGCAGGTTGAAACACTTCTTTTGGTTAAGTAATCCCCACCATGTGGCTGCCTCATCTTTAAAATTAGCCAGTGCCACCCATTTCCAATTGTGTCTAAATAACCTCTTGTATTCATTTATGTATTCTTCAATAGTAGGACCCTTATCATTCCCTGTAAAAAATTCCTTGCTAGAAGCCATGAAGGTTTGGAGAAAAATTGATTTACTTGGCGAAAATTTGAAATTGTCACAGTTTAGTCAATATTGCTCAGAATCCCTATTATGACCTATTTCCGGAAACGGAACAACCATTCTGCATCTACCCATGTGATAGAAATCTTGATCCAGACACTTGGAATTTCAGATCTGTGCCACAACTCTCCACCGTCACCAAAATTTCTGCAAAAAAGAGCTGATTTTAAATCAGCGATATCTCCCTCATCCGGACTCCGATTCAACTGATTTTCTTTTTGAAATTGAGTGTTTTTCCACACAGAATCTAGATCTACAATTATATTTTGTAGATCTTGCACCAAGACATCTAGATCTGTGCCGCCAATTCTCTGCCCCGAAAAATTGTCTGCAACCCCACTGATTTTTAAATCAACGATATCTCCTTCATCCGGACTCCGATTCAACCGATTTTTTTTTTGAAATTGGCTATTTTTTCATAAATAATCCAGATCTCCAATTATATTTAACATATATTGAACCAAAATTTACATATCTGATCTGCAAACTCGCCGCCCCTGAAATCCTGCAAAAATAAAAAAAAAATTGTCCACTTTTGTGCCCAAGAAAGTGCTCTGATACTACTTGTTATATATCTAACCCGGAAATACTATAGATTTGATATGAAAATATAAGAAAATGCAAATAAACCCAGAAATAATATGAAATGATTCTTTATTGATCAAACCCTTAGAATGTGACCTCAGCTAAAGTGACCTGGTTATTTTGCAAATTGAGGATGAACTGCTTGGTTAACTGCTGATGAAAATTCACCGTCTCAACCCTTTGGAAAAACTCTAAACAACCCATGTGCCTAAAACATGATACTGCAAGTGGTGATGCCATAAGTTTTGTTGTATCAGTGGGTTCAAATCTAATAATTCTCCCTCCTTTCTTGGTTGGCCTCCTGGGCTGTCTTTCCCCTTCTTCTGAACTACTGTATTCTACCATGCTTTATAGGTGAAAACTTGAGGAACTAATATATATGCCAAGATGAGTGAAACAGTGAGGAGGTGGAGTGAAATACAGTCAGGATGATAGGAAGGTGAAAAAATATAAGAAGTATTGTAACTCTCATCAAAGAGGTGATTTTGGAAGCATGCAAGGGATATTTTCTTAGGTTTTCAAAATTTAGGGTGTCAATTTGCTTAATTGATGGAGAAAAAGAGATATCGGGCCACTTACTTGTTGTATGCAAGTAGTTGAAGCTTTTGTGGCTTTAAGAAAATGAAGGAAGTGGTGTTTTGCAAGGCTCCTCTGGCCAAATGTGTAGCAGAAAGTGCCAGCGCGCAGCGTCCTCAGCAAGCGTGCCCTTCACCCTACAGGCGTGCAACACCGTTGAATTTTACTCAGGCTCGGACTGGCAAATGTGCCCTTGACCCTACAGGCGTGCAACAACCTCTCCCAGCACACAGTGCTCTCAACAAATGCGCCTTTTTGAATTTTTCCTCCTTCACTCAATCTCCTCTTTGCCAAGGAGATCTTAGGGTGAAAAATAACTAAGGAATTTTGAAAAATGCCTTTGAAAATCTTAAATAGAGAATGATTTTTATTTTTCTTTAGAAAAACCCACTTTATAATGTTTGTGTGGAATATTTTGTTTTCAAATCTCTATCTAATGTTTGTCTTTCTTTGTCTCTTTTCAGGTGGATGATGCTTTGATTGAGCTGATTTCTTCAATGGCTCATTTCTTGCAGCAAGGAGAAATGCTTGGGCATCGTATGGAAAAATGATTACATACAATGACTTGAATTACATCAAAAAATATGAATAAACTAAAATACTCTGTTTTCATCTCAAAAACATGTTTTTGAGATGAAAATTACATCAGTGAACTAAGATTTTCGTACAATAACCATGACTTACTACCAATCACTCTTTATTTATTGGTCTTCCTCATATCTTTGCTGCCCTTTATTTACATTTGAAACTATGCTTTTGACCTTGGAAGTGGACCCTAAGACCTAATGAAAAGACCTTGGAAATGAACCCTAGAAACATAACTGCCTTGACTCTAAAAATAACATAACTGAAACCATAACTGAATGCAACATGGAAATGGGTCAACAAATGTACCTCATGAGGGAAAATTTGATTTTCTAAGAAGAAAACAACCATCAGTGGACCATTTTGGCATGACCTAGTGGAATGATAAAAAATTCAGTATGAGACACCTAAAATGAAAATGCAAAGAGCAGATTTGATCCCTGATGGAAGTATGCATATACTGACACTAACATTGGCCTTATTGGGGATGGTAGCTCCTTGGAGGTGTCATGAACACCATAGACCAAGTGCCTAATGATTGGGCCAATACAGTCAAACAAATGAAAGGCTGAAAACTTTTTGAAATTTTGAAAAATGACTCGATACAAACTGAAAACTAACTCACAACCGACTCTAGACTAACTCAAAAACCAACTAAACACAACACAAAGCATTTAAGCTTTATAGCCTTCACTTTGGGCCCCAATCTCAAATGACATTGTATTTCAAAACTTGCAAGGAATGCAAACTAGTATATACAATGATAGTGAAACAACTTCAACAAGTTGCATCAGAAATAATAGTGTTTCAGGAGCCTCCCATTCACTGGTCCTCTTGAGCATTCTTAACCATCCATTTCCTTTAACAAAAATGCATTCTATCCTTGATAGGCTGAGATTTGATAAGGCCCTTTCCACAGATTGTCAAACTTAGCATGCTTCCCCTTTTCTTCATTTTGTGCATCCCATCGCAGCACTACATCTTCCAGCTGAAACTATATTGCCTTGGTTTTGCAGTCATAAATTTTCTTTATCCTCTTTTTCAGTTGAAAAGTGTTTTGAGAAATCTCTTCCCTTGTTTGTTGAAGGTGAATCATTTGATTGATCCAGTGCTGAATGTCATCTTCTTCACTGCCATCTTCTTGTAATAATCCCATGATCGGGACTGCAAGGGATGTGGGAAACACTGTATCAATACTGTAAACCAATTCAAAAGGTGACATACCTATTGATTTCTTACTACTGACTTTGTCGGCCAACAAATCATTGACAAGCTTTCGATGCCAATAATTTTTGTTTGGCTCCAACATCTTCATGATAATGTTTACCAAGGATTTATTTAAAGACTCAGCTAGTCACTGCGGGTAGTATGTCATGGAATGACCCAATGTGATGTTATATTTGTTGCAAAACTCAACCATTTTCTTCAACTTAAATGCTATTGTATTATCTGTAATAATATTGTGAGGTAAACCAAAACGAGACAAGATATTGGACTCTAAAAACTAAATGATTACTGTGTCCATAACTTGCCTTGTAAGAATGGCTTCGATCCATTTGGTGAAGTAATCGGTAGCTATCAAAATCCATCTGTGTTGTGCTGATGATTTAGGATGAATTTCTCCTTAGAAGTCAATCCCCCACTGCTGGAAAGGCACATTGACTACAACTGGCTTTAAAGGAAGAGGAAGCAACTTCCTTTTTCCCTGAAAAACTTGACATTCGCGGCAACCCATGACTGTTTATATAAATCTGAAAACAAAGATGGCCAATAATACCCTGCTCTCAAAATTTTATTGGCTTTTGTTTTCCAAAACAAGTGACCCCCACAATCTCCTATATGAAAATCATTCATTACCTGCTGAGCTTCATTTTCAACCACACAATTAAGAAGAACCCCTCCTGGATCTTTCCAGTAGAGAGCACCATCTAAAATGCATAATTTTACAGACTTCAGTTTTAGTGATCCCTTTACTTCTCAACATGACAGGAGGAGGAGAAAGATGCTAAAGAACATATACTATATCAGAATACCAAGGTGAGTTGAGAAACATCTCTGATACCTGAATGAGGGTGCCACCATCTTCATCATCTGACATTGTTGCAATAAGATTTATGTCCAGATCATGAAGATTCGACTGAGCCATGAGTTTTGCCAAGCCTTGACCTTTGATCAGTTTGGTAGGCTTAATCTGAATATCATACTCTAACATCACTGCTATCCACTTACCTATTCTTCCTTCGAGATCAACTCAAACAACTCATCCTAAACTCAGGGGGTCGAATCCATGAGAAGAGGTGCTATTTCTAACAAGATTTGAACTACTAACAAGAAAATAGGGTGGTCAAAGTGATTCATACCTAACCCAAACAAACTGATACATTACACCTCATGAACTTGTTTTACTTGATGAATTTACCCTAGTAACCTCTAGAAGCATCATAATTACATTCAACTGATCAATTACAAAGATAAAATCATGATTTTCCAAGGTGAAAGTGAAAATTGGGACAAAACAGTGAAAAACTGGACAATCTGTCAAACGCGCAACACTAGTGCTAGGGGCGCAGCACTAGTGCTAGGCACACAGCGCCAATTCCAGGCACACCCTTCAACTTCACCTGCACTTTTGGAGAACTTCCCGATGTCCAAATTAGGCCCACAATAGCTTGTTGGAAACGTATGCCTATCTATCTTCCGAAACATCTTTAATTTTTGCATTTGGAGTTCATTTTCTTTGTCAAAAGTCAATCTTCCCAACACTGCTCAGCGCGTAATGCCTAGGCCAAAAAGAGGGCAGAAAGGTAATTATTTGAGGGTTTTTGGTCCTTTTGGGCAACCAGTTCTGCTCCAAAACCATGGCAAATGCATAGGGTGCATGTAATCATCACTGTGAATCCAAAAATGTTGACCTTTTCCTCATTGTATGCCCCAAAAAAGAGCGTAGCACCGATGGCACTGCGCGTTTTCCTTCCATGACTATGCAAAAAATGGATTGAAAAACACAACAACTTCATTCAAACTCAAAAATGATCCATCATGCCCAAAAATTTGTTTTTATGACTAATCAAATATTAGAGACATGTAGGGATGCCTCAGAAAGCATGTCATGTCTCCTCCTCTCCTCTTTCTTAGTCAATTTGTCAATTTTCTCATGAGCTCTTTTGAGATTTCTCCTTTCCACTTGGTTTCTCCTTGCATAATACTTGTCCATCTTCCTTTGCAATGAAACATCTTTGTTTGCTTTGTCCAAGAGGGTCTCCAAGTGTGTTTCACTTTCTCAAGCCAAGACTCTCTGTTTTTAGCTATGTCCTTAACCAATTGCACATTTAGAGTGAGATGCTCCTCCAATTCTGCCTCTTTTTGTCTTTCAAGCTCTATGGCCTTTTTCAATCCTCTTATTCTTGGCGTTTTTCTTTGTCCCTATTCATCGTCTGGCTCTCCATAATCTCCATAAGCCTCATTAAGCTGAAATTTGGCTTTCTCAGCTTCCCTTTTTGCCTTGATGTACCTAATTTTCATCAACTCCTACGTAACTTCTAGCTGCTTGTTCTCTTGGTCATGAAATTAGGTTACATATTGGGCTCTTTGTAAATTAACCTCAAGCTCCCTGATTTTGGCATCCTTTACTCTCAAGGTAGCTTGAGAAGTTTTGTTTCCCTCTTCATCACTAGAGTCCACAAGGAGAAACTCCTTTTCAATGTCATTCTATTCATGTTGCTTTTTGATCTCTGCTTCCTCTACCATTTTCTCCTTTCCTTCAACCTGTAATGTTGATGACGAAGGTAAGACCCTTCCCACTTTCTGTGTGGTAAACACCTGCCTCTTTCCCTCTAATAGGTGAAAGCAAATCGCTGCAAATTGTTTCTCTATGGTATACTACTCTGACCATGCTTAGTGTGTACATCATGTCCCTCACTGCCATCATGCTCATCATGTCCCTCATCACTGTCATCATCTCTAGTGGGTGAATGAATGGCTACATGAAATGGTGATGTAAATGGTGTGGATGTGTCTGGTGAAGAATTACCCGTTGAGGATGAGTGATAAGTAGGTTGTGGTGGATGAGAAGAAGTAGATGGATGAGTGGAGGATGATGGAGGGATGCGGGGAGCTGGCTGAGTAGGTGGTTCATTGAATATTTCATTAGATATGAAGGCCTACCAAGTAATGCTTAGTTGATATAAGTGATGGAGGACTATCATTTTGATAAGAAAATGATGGAAAATACTATGCATTTGATGAGCTAGGTCTCTTTTCTAAGCAATATATGTCATCTTTTCAATACTCGTGAAAAGGTAATATGGCGAATTGAGCATTCTTACCCTGGTAAAGTGCATGAGAAGCCTGATATGGTATGAGTATAGTCGGGAAAACCTTCCCTCACATGTGAAATACCTCATGATGATCTTCATCATTGGCACATACTTGTCCAAAAGATAAGAGAAAGAGAAAATTCTCTTCTTATCATTTTTGAACCTTGTTTTAAGATATGGCTCATAAAAATTGTGATGCAAATTTTTCTGCTTGAACCATTTCTCTCTTGCATTTGGAATTCCAGTGGCCTGTGATATGATGGCTGAAGATATAGTGAATGTGACCTTGACTAAAGTGACCTGGTTATTTTGCAAATTGAGGATGAACTGCTTGGTTAACTGCTGATGAAAATTCACCGTCTCAACCCTTTAGCAAAACTCTAAACAACCCATGTGCCTAAAACATGATACTGCAAGTGGTGATGCCCTAAGTTTTGTTGTATCGGTGGGTTCAAATCTAATAATTCTCCCTCCTTTCTTGGTTGGCCTCCTGGGTTGTCTTTCCCCTTCTTCTGAACTATTGTATTCTACCATGCTTTATAGGTGAAAACTTGAGAAACTAATATATATGCCAAGATGAGTGAAACAGTGAGGAGGTGGACTGAAATATAGTCAGGATGATAGGAAGGTGAAAAAATATAAGAAGTATTGTAACTCTCATCAAAGAGGTGATTTTGGAAGCATGCAAGGGATATTTTCTTAGGGTTTCAAAATTTAGGGTGTCAATTTGCTTAATTGATGGAGAAAAAGAGATATCGGGCCACTTACTTGTTGTATGAAAGTAGTTGAAGCTTTTGTGGCTTTAAGCAAATGAAGGAAGTGGTGTTTTGCAAGGCTCCTCTGGCCAAATGTGTAGCAGAAAGTGCCAGCGTGTAGCATCCTCAGCAAGCGTGCCCTTCACCCTACAGGCGTGCAACATCGTTGAATTTTACTCAGGCTCGGACTGGCAAATGTGCCCTTGACCCTACAGGCATGCAACAACCTCTCCCAGCACGCAGTGCTCTCAACAAATGCGCCTTTTTGAATTTTTCCTCCTTCACTCAATCTCCTCTTTGCCAAGGAGATCTTAGGGTGAAAAATAACTAAGGAATTTTGAAAAATTCCTTTGAAAATCTTATATAGAGAATGATTTTTATTTTTCTTTAGAAAAACCCACTTTATAATGTTTGGGTGGAATATTTTGTTTTCAAATCTCTATCTAATGTTTGTCTTTCTTTGTCTCTTTTCAGGTGGATGATGCTTTGATTGAGCTGATTTCTTCAATGGCTCATTTCTTGCAGCAAGGAGAAATGCTTGGGCATCGTATGGAAAAATGATTACATACAATGACTTGAATTACATCAAAAAATATGAATAAACTAAAATACTCTGTTCTCATCTCAAAAACATGTTTTTGAGATGAAAATTACATCAGTGAACTAAGATTTTCGTACAATAACCATGACTTACTACCAATCACTCTTTATTTATTGGTCTTCCTCATATCTTTGCTTGCCTTTATTTACATTTGAAACTATGCTTTTGACCTTGGAAGTGGACCCTAAGACCTAATGAAAAGACCTTGGAAATGAACCCTAGAAACATAACTGCCTTGACTCTAAAAATAACATAACTGAAGCCATAACTGAATGCAACATGGAAATGGGTCAACAAATGTACCTCATGAGGGAAAATTTGATTTTCTAAAAAGAAAACAACCATCAGTGGACCATTTTGGCATGACCTACTGGAATGATAAAAAATTCAGTATGAGACACCTAAAATGAAAATGCAAAGAGCAGACTTGATCCCTCATTGAAGTATGCATATACTGACACTAACATTGGCCTTATTGGGGATGGTAGCTCCTTGGAGGTGTCATGAACGCCATAGACCAAGTGCCTAATGATTGGGCCAATACAGACAAACAAATGAAAGGCTGAAAACTTTTTGAAATTTTGAAAAATGACTCGATACAAACTGAAAACTAACTCACAACCGACTCTAGACTAACTCAAAAACCAACTAAACACAACACAAAGCATTTAAGCTTTATAGCCTTCACTTTGGGCCCCAATCTCAAATGACATTGTATTTCAAAACTTGCAAGGAATGCAAACTAGTATATACAATGATAGTGAAACAACTTCAACAAGTTGCATCAGAAATAATAGTGTTTCAGGAGCCTCCCATTCACTGGTCCTCTTGAGCATTCTTAACCATCCATTTCCTTTAATAAAAATGCATTCTGTCCTCGATAGGCTGAGATTTGATAAGGTCCTTTCCACAAATTGTCAAACTTAGCATGTTTCCCCTTTTCTTCATTTTGTGCATCCCACCGCAGCACTACATCTTCAAGCTGAAACTTTTTTGCCTTGGTTATGCAGTCATATATTTTCTTTATCCTCTTTTTCAGTTGAAAATTGTTTTGAGAAATCTCTTCCCTTGTTTTTTGAAGGTGAATCATGTGATTGATCCAGTGCTGAATATCATCTTCTTCACTGCCAGCTTCTTGTAATAATCTCATGATCGGGACTGCAAGGGATGTGGGAAACACTGTATCAATACCGTAAACCAATTCAAAAGGCGACATACCTATTGATTTCTTACAACTCACTCTGTCAGCCAACAAATCATTGACAAGATTTCGATGCCAATAATTTTTGTTTGCCTCCAACATCTTCTTGATAATGTTTACCATGGATTTATTTAAAGACTCAACTAGTCACTGCGGGTAGTATGTCATGGAATGACCCAATGTGATGTTATATTTGTTGCAAAACTCAACCATTTTCTTCAACTTAAATGCTACTGCATTATCTGTAATAATATTGTGAGGTAAACCAAAACGAGACAAGATATTGGACTCTAAAAACTAAATGATTACCGTGTCCATAACTTGCCTTGTTAGAATGGCTTCGATCCATTTGGTGAAGTAATCGGTAGCTATCAAAATCCATCTGTGCTGTGCTGATGATTTAGGATGAATTTCTCCTAAGAAGTCAATCCCCCACTGCTGGAAAGGTGCATTGACTACAACTGGCTTTAAAGGAAGAGGAAGCAACTTCCTTTTTCCATGAAAAACTTGACATTCGTGGCAACCCATGACTGTTTGTATAAATCTGAAAACAAAGATGGCCAATAATACCCTGCTATCAAAATTTTATTGGCTATTGTTTTCCAAAACAAGTGACCCCCACAATCTCCTCTATGAAAATCATTCATTACCTGCTGAGCTTCATTTTCAACCACACAATTAAGAAGAACCCCTCCTGGATCTTTCCAGTAGAGAGCACCATCTAAAATGCAGAATTTTATAGACTTCAGTTTTAGTGATCTACCATTACTTCTCGACATGCTAGGAGGAGGAGAAAGATGTTGAAGAACATATACTATATCAGAATACCAAGGTGAGTTGAGAAACATCTCTGATACCTGAATGAGGGTGCCACCATCTTCATCATCTGACATTGTTGCAATAAGATTTATGTCCAGATCATGAAGATTCGACTGAGCCATGAGTTTTTCCAAGCCTTGACCTTTGATCAGTTTGGTAGGCTTAATCTGAAGATCATACTCTAACATCACTGCTATCCACTTACCTATTCTTCCTTCTAGATCAATTTGCATGAGGACATCTTTGACAGCTGCATTGGGAACATATGCTATGGTATGTGAATGCAGAATGTGGACTCGAAAATCCTTCAATGCCTTTATAAGAGCCAAATCTTGTTTCTCAATGATGTTATAGCGCATAGCAGCATCTGTGATAGTCCTACTAAAAAATGCAATGGGCTATTCCACCTGATCCTTGTTTTGCATCAACACCATCACCAAAGTGTGCTCAGATGCGAATGAAAATATAATAAAATCATGAGTATAATAGGGACTGATCAAAATAAGGGCTGTGGTCAAAGCAAGCTTTACCAAGTTGAAAGATTTCATGGCATCCTCGGTCCATTTCACAGTGTTGTCCTTCTTCAACATATTAGTTAACTCACGCAAATGCTCAGCCAAATTTGGTATAAATCTGCGTAAGAAATTCATCTTACCATTGAAGGCTTGGATCTCCTTTTTGTTGTGCGGAAAGTCTATTTGCTAAATTTCCTCCACCCTAGAAGGATCAATGTGAATACCATATTTGGAAATTATATGATCAAGGAGTTTACCTTCCTCCATGGCAAAAAGACTGTTCTTTGGATTTAAAGAAATCTCGAACTTCCTGCATTTCTGAAAAATAATCCTCAGGTGTTGTAAATGCTCATCATCGGAATCAGAAAATACTGTTAAGGCATCTAAATAAACCACCAAGAAAACATCCTTCTTGTTAGCGAAAGCTATAACCATGGCCCGCTGAAAAGTGGCCCCGAAATTCTTCAACCCAAATGGTGTCTTGGCATACTGAAAAGTCCCCCATGGTGTTGTGAAGGTAGTTTTGTCTTGGTATTTTTCGTGCACTAAGATCTGATTGTAACCTGAGTAGCCATCTAGTAGTGACATCCGTGATGCTTCAACTACTCTTTCTAGAATATGGTCCATCTTAGGAAGACGATAATTATCTTTCAGGGATACTTTATTTAGGTTCTAAAAATCAATACACAACCTTATCTCCCCAGTCTTTTTTCATAAAGGGACCAAATTTGAACCCCAATCAGAGAATCTAGTTGGAACAATGATACCAACTTTAAACAATCTATTTACCTCTTTCTCAATGGATGGCAGCAGCTTTGGGTTGATCCTCCTCAAATTTTGTATAAAGGGTTTTTGATATGGCTTGATAGGTATGGTATGCTGAATGATGTTCTTATCATAAACTTTCAAATCTGAGTAATCCCAAGCAAAAACATCAGAAAAGTCTGAAAGAAACTTAACATACTTAGCTTTTGATTCAGGAGATAATGTTTTTGACAGCTTAACAAGCTTGTGCTGGTTCATTGTTCCAATGTTTACATCTTCAATTCCTTTGTCAGTGGGAACTAAGGTTGGTTTTCTCGCCACATCATCTTGATCAAACAACTCCTCTAAAGGTATAAGACCTCTAGGAATAACATTATCCTTCAGCTGTAAAACATCCATGTGATTTACCTCAATGTCTTGTTCATCAAAATCACAAACATCATCAATGAAAGCATTCTTAAACTTCCCTTCATTCTGCAAATTATCAGGAATAGTAGGCCTATGTTTGACATGAATTTCAAATTTATTGCTAGAATTCATTGGAATTTTCAGATTGCTCGCTGCTGTAGTAAGTAAATAAGCATTGATGTTTTGACTTCTCGGCACCACTATCAATGTGTATTTTGGAAACATTTTCAAGATATCTAGGACTACGTTACTATAAGCTCTCATCCATGGATGCTTCGCTTGATATTCTCCTTTAACTTGTTTAATCACTAGCTCTGAATCGCCATAAACAAAAATCCTTTTCGCACCTAGCTTCTTCAAGATCTTTAGACCTATAATCAATGCCTCATACTCCCCTTCATTATTAGAGCAATCAAAAGCTAATTTATAGGAACATACTCTAACATTACTTGGGACTTTGTCTGGCTGAAAAATAGGACTTCGAATCCAAATTCTGTTAGGATATTCCGACACATAGGAAATAGTTAAGTATAACTTGGTCTAATGTAGAGTTAGGTAAAGTGTGTTTCTTTACTATGTACTTTTGTAACTTACAATCTGACAATCACGATATGTAGTGATCTGATGGTTCATTCTCTCCTCGGTATTACCGACACTTGATTCGTGGCTTAATACCCGAGTGGTCCATGATCTCTATTTAAAGAGCATGGAGGTTCATTTGTAGGGTAACCGTTCATGAGAGAAGCTTATATAAATTTTCATTCTTTTATTAATAAATTGCCTGAAGTGGCTGCGTTGGCTCAGGCCATGGAGTTTTTCCCTCTTTGAGGGTTTTAACCACCTCAATAATACTGGTGTATTGATCTGTGATCTATTTGTGAGCGATGTCCTTTGGTTTTCTGTGTGAGGAACTTACCCTGTAAATTCCTACATGGTATCAGATCTATTTGAGGGCCGCATCCATTGGTGATCCAAATTTGAAGCAGCTAGAACTGCATCCAACTGTCGCTTCCTCGATCTACTGTTTGTGACTTCCTTTGGGCCGAGAGGAATGCTCTATTGTGTTAGGAGCATCTGTTTCAGTGAGGAACCCCTTTTGTTTGACGTGAAAAGGTTTCTGGTAGCCTTAGCTACATCATTTTTAAGATTTGGAGGTATACATTGTTTATTTGTAGTTTTAGTTATTTTCTCTCTGTTTATTTCGGTTTATTTAACTCTCTATTTTTTTATTACCGGATCTATACCTTTCATTTCTACGTATGCTCTTTGCCCCAAGACTCTGTGCGATCTGGGGAAATCAGAAACAGAAAGGAAGCATTTTTCTCATGTGTATGTTATTTTCCGTCGCACCTTAGTGTGATCTCAGAAAATCAAAAACATTGAGGAAAATATTTAGTTTTCAGGTAAAGTTAACTTCAAGCTGTAAGGTTTGTTTTTTTATGTATGTCCGTGTTGGGTTTTGTGTTTTTTGTTTTGTAGGGAAAAAAGGGTTTTCTCAAGTAATCACGCACCCTAAAGCTTCAGTGACTTAAAAAAAAAAAAAAACAACAACAACAACAAAAACCCCTTCTTCTTTTCCAAAAATTACTAACCTTTTTAACTAGTTCACTTGGTCCAAAGTAACTTTATGAGAATATAGGTCTTGGGTTCAAGTCTCTCTTTTTGTTGAGTTACTTTTTCAAAAAGCACATGTAGCTTGTGTTTTAAAGTTACTTTATGTAAGAGTGTTCTCATACATTATAAAAAGTGAGTCACTTTTAATTCTAAAGTCTCTTTATATTTTGTTTAAGATACAATTTAGTGGGTAGCTCATAAAGTACCATTGTGAAAGTGACTTTCACTTATTTATAAAAGGGAGTCACATACATTTCTTTTAAAAGTGAGCTAATTAGATTTATGTTTGGAAAGAGGGGTGATCCAGACTTAAACAGGAACACAACAAAATACAGAGATAACCATATAAACAAAGATGCAGCGAAAATAATACTTCATTTCATTAATGGAAAATACTGAAATATGCTTACAACCAAAAATGGAAATAAACCAGCTAGGGCGATGGTAGCTTATCTATGAGGAGAGATGTGGCAGCTACATGCCTTTGAACTGTGTTACAATGAGTCTCAAAGGCCTATTTATTGTTGAGAAACAATGGAAAACCCTTAACATCCCAAAACCTAACCCTAGAAGATGAAACGCCAAATTGTGGGCCACGTTTGGGTAAATTGGTACATCAATTTCCCGGGGTCGTAACATTGGCATATGATCTCCGTTTGACGTGTACAATAGCTCTTTGGAAATATCTATCTGAGCACTACCACTTTGGGAAGGGAAAAAATGGTCCATGGACCCATGTTGCCACCCAATTTCCCAAAAAACGTTGTTTAGGGCCTCAAAACGGCTCCAAAAGTTCAGGTCCTAAAAACTGCTAAAAATAGTAAACTGTGCTACAATTAATGAAGCTGAAAAACGGAAAGAGATAGTTGTGGGGGTCCAAATGAGATAGGTGGGTGGCCGCCAACATCCACTTGGATCATTCCTCCCCCCTTAGGAAGAAATGGTCCCCATTGTGTTGAGTTCCTCCATCTGCTGAACTTGGTCCCTGGTGAGTTGTTCTGCAATCTCAGATGTGTCCAGTAATGGTGGGAAGAATGGTTGGGGGCCATACACATTGAACAATTGGTACAGGTGAAGGAGTGGAGGAATGCTGTGCTCCAAAGCATTATTTCCCATAGCCTTAGAAATGGTGTAAGGACCATGTCAGTGTGGTCGAAGCTTCTGATGGACTCTTGTAAGGCATTCTTTTTGCAGATGCAACTAGAATTTGTTGCCCACCTGAAGCTTGTGTGGTACCCCTGTGGGTGAGGAGAAGTTGTTCTTGTGTTCTGTGATGACCGTATTCCTTTGTTGTTGTTGCTGTGTGGAGGAACCCTTTACGGGGGTCATGGAAGTGGCAATGAACTTCCCCTTACTTTGGGAACGAACCAGATAGATGAATTTCATAGTCTGGGAGATGAGCTTGCTGCCTTTCTTAGCAGTGATCAAAGAGGTGGTGGTATGTGGGGCTACCTCTGGTATCCTGTATAATGAATCACCCAAAGAAATGATGACAGCACGAGGCCTTGACTCATACACAGCATGTCGCCTCCCCAAGTATGGCTGGCCCAATAGTACATCACAAACATCCAAAGGTGCAACATCACACAATACCTCATCTGTGAAGGGCTTGATGCTATAGGGAAGGCGGCACTGCTGGCAGACTTTGAGATCTCGTCCTTCATGAAGCCACCCGATACTGTACGGCTGTTGGTGTGGTGTAGTCGGTAGGCCCAACCGCTTCACGACCTCTATTGAAATAAGGTTCTTTTGGTTGCCACTGTCGACAATGAATTGTAGCGACGAACCCTTCACCCACATCTGTGAGTGGAAAAGGCGTTCCCCCTCCTCTGGACCTTCAGGTTCATTCTTTTGGATCTTGGCGGTGGCAACATTGGTGCTGCGATCCGCATCAATGATCTACTTCCCTTCGCCATTCCCCTTGTCGGGTTCTAGCTCAGGGTTGGAACATGCATCTGATTCGGAAGCCTTCAACTCGACCACCAACGACTGCTTAGTCCGACACTCACTTGTGTTATGAGTGGGACTCTTGTGGAACACACACCACTTTCCTGTGTCCTTCTTTGGATACATGGCGTTGTTCTTTTCTTGTGGCTTCAAAGGGTTGTCTTGGGTCACCCCGTCTTGGTTTTGTCTTTTGGGCTTCGGATTTGCAGATCCAAAGTCTCGCTTCTTCTGTTTGAACTTTTGCTCAATTTTGACAGCGTATCGGTACACTGTGCCGAGCGAGGAGATGTTCAAGAACTCCATCTCTTCCTGGATGTATCTATGTAGGCAAATGTGGTATTTTAGTACCAGATGAAAATAATAATCTTTGATACCCAACTGTGTGCAAAGGGTATGCAAAATGTTTGTGAATTCTGGCACATCTTGGTCCCTTCTCTGCCGCAGCGTGGTCCACTTTATGTATTTGTCCTCGTAGCTTTTGACAGGGTAGTACTACTGCTTGACGGCATCTCGGAATGAATCCCAAGTGGGTGTAGCTGAAAATAGTGAGCCTGTGCTTTCATCCTTCTGCTCGCAGTAGGTTTCCCACCAGTCCTTGACGTGGGGGGCTGCTTTGAGAAGAGCGAAAACAATCTTTTCCTGACTCGAAAATTCATGAACAAAAAAATAACCCTCTAGAAGATTTAACCATTTATCTACGACATCTGCATCTATTTGACCCTCGAAGATGGGGATTTCAAAATTAACTTGTACCTTAAAAGGTGTGGCATTTCTAGAGTAGCTATTGGAAGTTGATGCATCGCCTTTGGGTAGCCACTAAAGGATCTGCACAAAGTTGTCCATCATCACGTTCCTTTGTCGCTCAAGGGCTTCTTCAAGCAATATTTTGATAGGATCTCCTACCCCCTCGTCTTTCTTCTCATCCGCGATGGGAGGCCGTCGAGATTTGCGAGGCTGGTCTTGCAAAGGTTTGACCAGTTCAAGCCCTAACTCCTTATATCCCGACCTCGTTGGGGACATGCAAAGAAAAACAGAGAAGAAGCAGATCGCTCTAATAACACTGATCTAGATTTAAACAGGAACACAACAAAATTTAGAGATAACCATATACACAAAGATGTATGGGAAATAATACTTCATTTCATTAATGGAAAATACTGAAATATGCTTACAACCAGAAATGGAAATAAACCTGCTAGGGCGATGGTAGCTTATCTGAGAAGATATGTGGTGGCTACATGCCTTTGAACTGTGTTAGAATGAGGCTCAAAGGCCTATTTATTGTTGAGAAACAATGGAAAACCCTTAACATCCCAAAATCTAACCTTAGAAGATGAAACGCCAAATTGTGGACCCTGTTTGGGTAAATTAGTGTTGAAAATTCAACAAGATGATGGAGCTTAGTGAAAAGAAGTCGCCTTCACTAAGTGGGCCTGCAGGCTATTTTTGGCGCAAAGTCTATTTTTAGACTATGTCTATTTTTAGACATATGGATCATGTTCTATGAGTTGCAGGATGTTGTTTATGGATGATTGGTCATGTTGGTAAAAATAGATGGACTTCTATTTTTAGACATATGGGCAGAGTCTATTTTTAGACTGCCAGTCTAAAAATAGAACAGTCGAATATTATTAGCTCTTAATAATATTTGGACTATAAAAATTATCTTATCCTCTTGGAGCACTTCAGTTCAAGCTACGGATGTGGCACATGCAACTGCCAAAAGGAAATACACTTTTCTTATGGGTCAGTTGAGCTATTGCAAGATGGACTTCAGTTAGAACTCAGGTGATTGAGTTTGGTGGAGTTGATTGAGGAGTTGATGGAGTTGTGTTCAGTTTGACTTAGTGGAACTAGTTGTATTTAGTCTAACTGCAAATACACTAGTGATGAGTGATGTGAATTTATTTTTAACTAATTCACTAATTATTAACTCATAAAGCAACTAAAGAATACATCAGTTAACTCAGTGCATGGACAGTTTAGTGGAGACAAGTGTTAGAGGTGGGTGAAAGAGTGAGACTGCTATCAGTTGTGACTATAGTTGTGCATGAGATTTGCACAATCAGTGATAGAGATATGAGGATTGCACAGTACAAGCCAAAGGAAAACAAGCTTGGATCATTCCTATTCTCACATTGGATTGCGCAGTAGAGGTAGGCAGATAACGGAGGAGATTTGAACTTGTGACTTGATTCAGATCTGAGCTAGTTTGTGTGTAGCAGGTGGAGATAGTACTGAGTACTTGTGAGGAGTATTGTACTATGTATTGTTACATGTTCTCTATCATTATAATATACAGACAATTGGGGGTTTTCAACTGTATGCTTTCCCCAGTGCATATTGTGTTAATGTGCGCATGCGATTGATGTTTCATTGTTTTTAATTCTGCAAAATTGATGATCAACGTAGAGGAGGTTATGTATTATGCATGCATTCCACAAATAGTGTATAATTAGGATAATCTATGTGAATAAGTGTTATATTATTCAAAATTTCTATATGGTATCAGAGCTAAGTTAATCATCAGATCTATTATTCAGGAAGTGATTACATTTTATTTGTTCAGGCAGAGTCTGTCATCGAGCCAGGTAGCCTCTGGATTCATCCTTCTTTTGGAAGGTGAGATATCCGGTAAAAGCCCATACATTCAATCTCTGTACAAGAAATACTTTGTTCTCACAAATTTTAGATCAGAAGCGGTTGAGTTTTGAGTTGGTGGAATTCGAATTTGCAGCAGTGTTTTCTTGGTGTCGAAGTTGAAATGTCTTTCAATGGATTGCGATTGGAGTATGCCCTTGAAGGCAACTCAAATTATATTGCATGGAAGGACAGGATGGAGGCATTGTTAGATGACAATGGGTTGAAGGAGTTCATAGAGGCTGAGGTCCCAAAGCCTACTGATGCTACTCACATTGAGGTTTGGCAAAAGAAGACAACAAAGTGTTGAAGGATTCTGTTGGAGGGCGTGAAGGATCACATTGTATCCAGCCTGCATGGAAAGGCTTCTCCATACTAGATGTTGAAAGCATTGACAAATTTATTCCAAAGCAAGAGTGACTAGAGGAAGTTGGCACTCAAGGATAAACTCAGAAACATTAAGTGTGAGAAAGGAGACAGTATGCCCAAGTATCTCACGAAGTTCACTCAATGCCGGGATGAGCTGGGAAGTGTGGTGGTGACTGTCGATGATGAGGACTTGGTGAGCTTGGCTCTCCTTGGTCTTCCAAAGAGTTGGCATTCCTATTAGGACTCTATCAATGGTCAGGAGAAATTTCCAGGATGGAAGAGACTTTGATCAGATCTTGTGCAAGAGGAGATCAGGCGGAATACCAGGGATAGATCTTCATAAAAGGCATCTAATGAAGAAAATTGCGCTTTGGTTGCCAAAGCAAAGAAGGGGAAGAACAAGAAAGCTTCTCATTCCGGTGTGAAAGGCAAGAAGCAAGACATGTCCAAGGTGAAGTGCTTTCACTGTCATCAACACGGACATTATGCCACAAATTGTCCCCAGAAGAAGAAAAATAAGCAAGCTGCTGGATCTGCAGCGAGAGAGGCCTTAGCCTCGCAGTTTGAGCTAGATTTTTCATTGATCACATGCTTGGTATCAAGTGTGATGGGATCGGTATGGTTCTTGGATAGTGGTGTGTCTTTTCACATGACAGGAGATCGAGATTTGTTTTCTGATCTAGATGAGAAAGATCTTGGAGTGCACATTGAGATGGGCGATGATGGTAGATACAGTGCGACCGGTATCGGTACCATTTCCTTTGAGAGGAAGTTTAGTAAACCCTTCATATTGAAGGAAGTGATTCATGTTCTAGGATTGAAGAAGAATCTTATCTCTGTTGCGATGTTAGAAGACAAGGGATATGATGTTGTTTTCAGCGAGGGAAAGGCTTTCCTGAGCAGTAAGACAACTGGAGAAACCCGGAAGATAGGGGTTTGAGTCAGGAACCTTTATCAATTGCATGTAGATGGTTGTGCAGCAATGGCATGCAAGGTAGAAGGATTGGTCCGTTAGGATGATGGCGAGTTGTGGCATAGGAGATTGGGCCACCTTCACCATGGAGCCTTGAAGATATTGCAGCAGATTTCTATTGGGTTTCCTAAAGGCACTCTTGCGTATTCAGATCAGTGCAAGGGGTGTACTTTGGTAAAATTTGTGAAATCCACCTTTCACGAGAAGGATAGTCACGCCACGAAGATCCTTGAGAGAATTCACATAGACGTATGTGGACCTTTCTTAGTAGCTTCGACAGCAAAGCACAAGTACTACATGATCTTTGTTGATGATTTCTCTCGGAAGTGATGGATCTTCTTCATGCAGAAGAAGAGCGAGACATACTCAAAGTTTTGTGAGTTCAAAGCACTGGTCGAGAAGGAATCGGGGAAGAAGGTGAAGGCTCTTAGGAGCGACAATGGTGGTGAATTCATCTCTGGTGAGTTCAAGGACTTCTACATAGCAGAAGGGATACGAAGAGAGCTCATAGCTCCCCATAACCCACAACAGAACGGGGTTGCTGAGCGGAAGAAAAGAACGATCGTGGGTGTTGCACGGGTGATGTTGAATGATCAGGGCCTACCCCTTCACTTGTGGGCGGAGGAATGAAATACTACAGTATATGTGCAGAATCATTGTCCTCACAAGATACTTGGCATGAGTACACCCGAGGAGGCTTATTCTGGTAAGAGGCCCAATATTTCCCATTTAAGGATTTTTGGTTCTAACGTTTACATGCATGTCACGAAGGATGCCAAGAAGAAGCTGGAGCCGACCGCAGAGGTTGGGATATTTGTGGGGTACACTGATATGCCCCATAACTATCGTGTGTATTTTCTAGACAGTCACAAGACTGTTGTGCGACGGGATATCAAATTTCAGGAGGAGAAAGCCATGAAGTGTTCGCTTGAGAGGGAGCCACACTTGCATGCAGATGAGGAGCTATTAGTTCATAAGGATGAACTTCAAGACATGGATCAGCCGCAAGATGAAGTTCATGGAGTGGAAGAGACCACTCATGCAGCACCAAACATCAGAGGGCAAAAGCGCACTACAGAAGCTGAGCAACTGGCTCAAGATGCAGAGAAGGTTGTATGACAACCTACAGGACAGTGCAGACTTAGACAGTCACCTGATCGGTACACTGGATACATGGCTCTTTTGAGCAAATGTGTCGTGACTGAGCCATCCTCTTTCGAGGAAGCTGCGGAGGATCCCACATGGGTAGATTCCATGGTGGAAGAGTATGATTCGATTGTCAGAAACAGTGCGTGGGAGATTGTCCCAAGATCGGAGGGGAAATCAGTGGTGGGTTCGAGATGGATCTACAAAGTGAAGCAGGCAGCTGATGAGAGTGTGGAGAAGTACATGGCAAGATTTGTTTCCCGAGGCTTCTCACAGATAGAGGGGATCGATTATGAGGAGACCTTTGCACTTGTCGCAAGGTATTCTTCCATACGGACGATTCTTGCTCTCTCAGTACAGATGGGGTGGCACATTCATCAGATGGATGTCAAGACTGCATTCGTCACCAGAGTCATTGAGGAGGACGTGTACATAGAGTAGCCCGAAGGTTTCAAGATCTTCAGTAGCAAGTTGCATGTGTGCAGGCTCAAGAGAGCACTGTATGGGTTGAAACAAGCACCACGTGCTTGGTACACACAGATAGACAGTTATTTCACCGAACTTGGATTCTCCAAGAGTGAGGCGGATCCTAACCTATACCAGATTGTGGTGGAGGGTAAGGATGATCTTGCTAGAGAGTTTGAGATGAAGGACTTGGGCCTCCTCCATTATTTCCTGGGATTAGAAATTTGGCAGCGCAGTGATGGACTATTTGTTTCTCAGGGTAAGTATGCTCGGGAGATACTGGAGAAGTTCAACATGCATGTTTGCAAGCTTCATGATACTACTATTCCTAGACGTTGGAGGAAGGAGGATGCTACTTCAGCGGAGGTAGTGGATGCCACTGTTTATCAACAGTTGGTGGGGTCGCTTATGTATCTAGTCAATACACGACCTGATATATATTATGCTGTTAACCAGCTTTCACAAGCTATGGTTAAGCCAACCAAGCTCTTCTGGAAGGCAGACAAGCATGTATTGCGTTATCTCAGAGGCACATCAGGATATGGATTGTGGTACAGATAGGAGGATGAGGTGAAGCTATGTCGCTTCACGGATGCAGATTGGGTAGGGAGCCCAACGGACAGAAAGAGCACATCTGGAGGGATCTTCAGTATCGGGTTGACAACAGTTTCTTGGTATAGCAGGAAGCAGAGATCTGTGGCACTCAGTTCAGCAGAGGCCGAGTATATGGCAGCAAGTTTGGCTGCATGCGAGGTTATATGGATGAGGAAGATCCTGGTCGGTTTTTTCGGGTCACACTTGGAGCCTATTGTGATTTATTTTGATAACCAGAGTTTCATTAAACTCTTGGCTAATCCAGTATTTCATGATAGATCTAAGCACATCGACATCAGGTACCATCATATCAGAGATTGTGTGCAGCGGAGAATCATGTTACTTTCATACATTCCCACGGAGGACCAGGATGCTGATATCTTGACGAAGACACTCACCAGGGGAAAATTCGAACACCACCGAGGTAGGATAGGGGTTGCACATAATCCATATCTTGTTGAGAGGGAGTGTTGAAAATGCAACAAGATGATGGAGCTTAGTGAAAAGAAGTTGCCTTCACTAAGTGGGCCCGCAGGCTATTTTTGGAGCAAAGTCTATTTTTAGACATATGGATCATGGTCTATGAGTTGCAGGATGCTATTTATGGATGATTGATCTTGTTGGTAAAAATAGATGGACTTCTATTTTTAGACATATGGGTAGAGTCTATTTTTAGACTGCCAGTCTAAAAATAGAACAGTCGAATATTATTAGCTCTTAATAATATTTGGACTATAAACATTATCTTATCCTCTTGGAGCACTTCAGTTCGAGCTACGGATGTGGCACATGCAACTGCCAAAAGGAAATACGCTTTTCTTATGGGTCAGTTGAGATATTGCATGATGGACTTCAGTTAGAACTCAAGTGATTGAGTTTGGTGGAGTTGATGGAGTTGTGTTCAGTTTGACTTAGTTGAACTAGTTGTATTTAGTCTAACTGAAAATACACTAGTGATGAGTGATGTGAATTAATTCACTAATTATTAACTCATAAAGCAACTAAAGAATACATCAGTTAACTCAGTGCATGGATAGTTCAGTGGAGACAAGTGTTAGAGGTGGGTGAAAGAGTGAGACTGCTATCAGTTGTGACTATAGTTGTGCATGAGATTTTCACAATCAGTGATAGAGATTGCCAATGAGGATTGCACAGTACAAGCCAAAGGAAAACGAGCTTGGATTATTCCTATTCTCACATTGGATTGCGCAGTAGAGGCAGGCAGACAACAGAGGGGATTTGAACCTGTGACTAGATTCAGATCTGAGCTAGTTTGTGTGTAGCAGGTGGAGATAGTACTGAGTACTTGTGAGGAGTATTGTACTATGTATTGCTACATGTTCTCTATCATTATAATATACAAATAGTTGGGGGATTTCAGCTATATGCTTTCCCCAGCACATACTGTGTTAATGTGCGCATTGGATTGATGTTTCATTGTTTTTAATTCCGCAAAATTGATGATCAACGTAGAGGAGGTTATGTATTATGCATGCATTCCGCAAATAATGTATAATCAGGATAATTTCTATGAATAAGTGTTATATTATTCAAAATTTATACAATTGGTACATCAATTTCCCGCGGTCATAACTTTGCAATACGATCTCCGTTTGACGTGTATAATAGCTCGTTGGAAAGATCTATCTGAGCACTACTACTTTGGAAAGGGCAACATCGGTCCATGGACCCATGTTGCCCCCATATTTCCAAAAAAATGTCATTTAGGGCCTCAAAACGGGTCTAGAAGTTCAGGTCCCGAACTACTAATAAAATAGTAAACTGTGCTACAATTTATGAAGCTGAGAAACTGAAAGAGATAGTTGTCGGGGTCCAAATGGGATAGGTGGGTGGCCACCAAAATCCACCTAGATCATTCCTCCCCCCTTAGGAAGCAATGGTCCCCATTGCGTTGAGTTCCTCCGTCTGTTGAACTTGGTCCGTGGTGAGCTGTTCTGCAATCTCATATGTGTCCAGTAATCGTGGGAGGCATGGTCAAGGGTCGTACACATTGAACACTTAGTGCAGGCAAAGGAGTGGAGGAATGTTGTGCTCCAAAGCATTATTTCCCATAGCCTTAGCAATGGTTTAAGGACCATGTTGGTGTGGTCAGAGCTTCTGATGGGATCTTGTAAGGCGTTCTTTCTGCAGATGCAACCAAAATTTGTTGCCCACCTGAAGCTTGTGTGGTACCCCTGTGGGTGAGGAGAAGTTGTTCTTGTGTTCTGTCATGATCGTATTCCTTTGTTGCCGCTGCTGCGTGGAGGAACCATTTGCAGGGGTCATGGAAGTGGCAATGAACTTCCCCTAACTTTGGGAGCGAACCAGACAGATGAATTTCCTAGTCTGGGAGATGAGCTTGCTGCCTTTCTTAGCAGTGATCAAAGAGGTGGAGGTATGTGGGGCTACCTCCGGTATCCTGTATAATGAATCACCCAAAGAAATCATGACAACACGAGGCTTTGACTCATACACAACATGCCGCCTCCACAAGTATGGCTGGCCCAATAGTACATCACAAAAATCTAGAGGTGTAACATCACACAATACCTCATCTATGAAGGGCTTGATGCTATAGGGAAGGCAGCACTGCTGGCGGACTTTGAGATCTCGTCTTTCATGAAGCCACCCGATATTGTACAACTGCGGGTGTGGTGTAGTCGGTAGGCCCAACCGCTTCACGACCTCTGTTGAAATAAGGTTCTTTTGGCTACCACTGTCAACAATGAATTGCAGCGGCGAACCCTTCACCCACATATGTGAGTGGAAAAGACGTTCCCCCTCCTTTGGATCTTCGGGTTCATTCTTCTGGATCTTGGTGGTGGCAATAGTGGTGCTGGGATCCACATCAATGATCTGCTTCCCTCTGCCATTCCCCTTGTCGGGTTCTAGCTCAGGGTCGAAACATGCATTTGATTCGGAAGCCTTCAACTCGGCCACTAGCGACTGCTTAGTCCGACACTCACTTGTGTTATGAGTGAGACTCTTGTGGAACTCACACCAGTTTCATGTGTCCTTCTTTGGCTTCATGGTGTTGTTCTTTTCTTGTGGCTTCGACAGGTTGTCTTGGGTCACCCCGTCTTGGTTTTGTCTTTTGGGCTTCGAATTTGCAGATCCAAAGTCTCGCTTCTACTGTTTGAACTTTTGCTTGATTTTGAAATTGTATCGGTACGCCGTGCTGAGTGAGGAAATGTTCAAGAACACCATCTCTTCCTATATGTATCTATGTAGACAACCACAGTATTGTAGTACTAGATGCAGATCCGAATCTTTGATAACCAACTGTGTGCGAAGGGTATGAAAAATGTTTGTGAATTCTGGAACATCTTGGTCCCTTCCCTGCCGCAGCATGGTCCACTTTATGTATTTTTCTTCTTAGCTTTTGACAGGGTAGTACTGCTCCTTGAC
Organism: Pinus tabuliformis; assembly: GCA_031772625.1. Lineage (NCBI taxonomy): Eukaryota > Viridiplantae > Streptophyta > Pinopsida > Pinales > Pinaceae > Pinus > Pinus tabuliformis. The sequence goes on along the minus strand of CM062810.1, from coordinate 76,725,209 downwards.
AGCATCACGAAATAAATCCCAAGTGGGTGCAGCTGAAAACAGTGAGCCTGTGCTTTCATCCTTCTGCTCGTAGTAGGTTTCCCACCAGTCCTTGACATGGGGAGCTCCATTGAGAAGAGAGAAAACAATATTTTCTCGACTCGAAAATTCATGAACAGAAAAAATAACCCTCTAGCAGATTTAACCATTTATCTATGACATCTGCATCTATTTGACCCTCGAAGATGGGGTTTTCAAAATTAACTTGTACCTTAAAAGGTGTGGCATTTCCAGAGTAGCTATTGGAAGCTGATGCATCGCCTCTGGGTAGCCGCTGAAGGATCTGCGCAAACTTATCCATCATCGCATTCCTTTCTTGCTCGAGGGCTTCTTTGAGCAATATTTTGATAGGATCTCCTACCCCCTCATCTTTCTTCTCATCCGTCATGGGAGGTCGTCGAGATTTGCGAGGCTAGTCTTGCAAAGGTTCGACCAATTCAAGCCCTAACTCCTTATATCCCGACCTCGTTGGGGACATGCAAAGAAAAACAGAGAAAAAGAGGACCGCTCTGATACCACTGATCTAGATTTAAATAGGAACACAACAAAATATAGAGATAACCATGTACACAAAGATGCAGTGGAAATAATACTTCATTTCATTAATGGAAAATACTGAAATATGCTTACAACCAGAAATGGAAATAAACAAGCTAGGGCGATGGTAGCTTATCTCTGAGAGGAGATGTGGCGGCTACATGCCTTTGAACTGTGTTACAATGAATCTCGAAGGCCTATTTATTGTTAAGAAACAATGAAAAACCCTTAACATCCTAAAACCTAACCCTAGAAGATGAAATGCCAAATTGTGGGCCCCGTTTGGGTAAATTGGTAAATCAATTTCCCGAGGTTGTAACTTTGGCATACGATTTCCGTTTGACGTGTACAATAGCTCGTTGGAAAGATCTATCTGAGCATTACCACTTTGGGAAGGGAAACATCAGTCCATCGACCCATGTTGCCCCAATATTTTCCAAAAAACGTCATTTAGGGCCTCAAAACAGCTCCAAATGTTCAGGTCCCGAAAAACTGCTAAAAATAGTAAACTGTGCTACAATTTATGAAGCTGAAAAACTAAAAGAGATAGTTGTGGGGGTCCAAATGGGATAGGTGGGTGGCCACCAACATCCACCTAGATCATTCCTCCCCCCTTAGGAAGCAATGGTCCCCATTGCGTTGAGTTCCTCCATTTGCTGAACTTGGTCCCTGGTGAGTTGTTCTGCAATCTCAGATGTGTCCAGTAACGTTGGGAAGCATGTTCGAGGGCCGTACACATTGAAAACTTGGTGCAGGCGAAGGACTAGAGGAATGATATGCTCCAAAGCATTATTTCGCACAACCTTAGCAATGGTGTAAGGACCATGTCGACGTGGTTGGAGCTTCTGATGGGCTCCTGTAAGGCATTCTTTCTGCAGATGCAACCAGAATTTGTTGCCCATCTGAAGCTTGTGTGGTACCCCTGTGGGTGAGGAGAAGTTGTTCCTGTGTTTTGTCATGACCGTATTCCTTTGCTATTGTTGCTGCATGGAGGAACCCTTTGCGGGGTTCATGGAAGTGGCAATGAACTTCCCCTTACATTGGAAGCAAACCAGATAGATGAATTTCCTAGTCTGGGAGATGAGCTTGCTGCCTTTCTTAGCAGTGATCAAAGAGGTGGCGGTATGTGGAGCTACTGCCGGTATCCTGTATAAATCACCCAAAGAAATGATGAGAACAAGAGGCCTTGACTCATACACACCATGTCGCCTCCACAAGTATGGCTGGCCCAATAGTACATCACAAACATCCAGAGGTGTAACATCACACAATACCTCGTCTGTGAAGGGCTTGATGTTATAGGGAAGGCGGCACTGCTAGCAGACTTTGAGATCTTGTCCTTCATGAAGCCACCTGATATTGTACGGCTGCGAGTGTGGTGTAGTCAGTAGGCCCAACTGCTTCACGACCTCTACTGAAAAAAGGTTCTTTTGGCTATCACTGTCGACAATGAATTGCAGCGGCGAACTCTTCACCCACTTCTCTAAGTGGAAAAGACGTTCCCCCTCCTCTGGATCTTCGGGTTCATTCTTCTGGATCTTGGAGGTGGCAACAATGGCACTGGGATCCGCATCAATGATCTGCTTCCCTTTTCCATTCCCCTTGTCGGGTTCTGGCTTAGGGTTGGAACATGCATCTGATTCAGAAGCCTTCAACTCGGCCACCAGCGACTGCTTGGTCTGACACTCACTTGTGTTATGAGTGGGACTCTTGTCACACCACTTTCCTGTGTCCTTCTTTGGCTTCATGGTGTTGTTTTCTTCCTTTGGGTTTGACGGGTTGTCCTGGGTAACCCCCTCTTGGTTTTGTCTTTTGGGCTTCGGATTTGTAGATCCAAAGTCTCGCTTCTTCTCTTTGAACTTTTGCTCGATTTTGACAGTGTATCGGTACACCGTGCAGAGCGAGGAGATATTCAAGAACTCCATCTCTTCCTGGATGTATCTGTGTAGGAAACTGTGGTATTTTAGTACCAGATGAAGATTAAAATCTTTGATACCCAACTGTGTGTGAAGGGTATGAAATTTTTTTGTGAATTCTGGCACATCTTGGTCCCTTCCCTGCTGTAGCATGGTCCACTTTATGTATTTGTCCTCGTAGCTTTTGACAAGGTAGTACTTCTCCTTGATGACATCTTGGAATGAATCCCAAGTGGGTGCAGCTGAAAATAGTGAGCCCATGCTTTCACCCTTCTACTCGCAGTAGGTTTCCCACTAGTCCTTGATGTGGGGGGGTGCTTTGAGAAGTGCGAAAAAAATCTTTTCTCGACTCGAAAATTCATGAACAGAAAAATAACCCTCTAGCAGATTTAACCATTTATGTACGGCATCTGCATCTATTTGACCCTTGAAGATGGGGATTTCAAAATTAACTTGTACCTTAAAAGGTGTGTCATTTCCACAGTAGCTATTCGAAGCTGATGCATCACCTCGCGGTAGACGCTGAAGGATCTGTGCAAAGCTATACATCATCGTGTTCCTTTGTCACTCGAGGGCTTCTTCGAGCAATATTTTGATAGGATCTCCTACCCCCTCATCTTTCTTCTCATCCGCCATGGAAGGCCGTCGAGATCTGCAAGGCTAACCTTGCAAAGGTTCGACTAGTTCAAGCCCTAACTCCTTATGTCCCGACCTCGTTGGGGACATGCAAAGAAAAATAGAGAAAAATCAGACTGCTTTGATACCATTGATCCATATTTAAACAGGAACGTGAAAAAATATAGAGATAACCATATACACAAAGATGCAGTGGAAATAATACTTCATTTCATTAATGGAAAATATCGAAATATGCTTAGAACCAGAAATGGAAATAAACGAGCTAGGGCGATGGTAGCTTATCTCTGAGAAGAGATGTGGTGGTTACATGCCTCTGAATTGTGTTACAATGAGGCTTCAAGCCCTATTTATTGTTGAGAAACAATGGAAAACCCTTAACATCCCAAAACCTAACCCTAGAAGATGAAACGCCAAATTGTGGCCCCCGTTTGGGTAAATTGGTACATCAATTTCTCGGGGTCATAACTTTGGCATACGATCTCTGTTTGACGTGTACAATAGCTCGTTGGAAAGATCTATTTGAGCACTAACACTTTGGGATAGGAAACATCAGTCCATGGACCCATGTTGCCCCCAGATTTTAGAAAAAAATGTCGTTTAGGGCCTCAAAACGCCTCCATAAGTTCAGGTCCTGAAAAACTGCTAAAAATAGTAAACTGTGCTACAATTTATGAACTAAAAAACTAAAAGAGATAGTTGTGGGGGTCCAAATGGGATAGGTGGGTGACCACCAACATCCACCTGGATCATTCCTCCCCCCTTAGGAAGCAATGGTCCCCATTGCGTTGAGTTCCTCCATTTGCTGAACTTGGTCCCTAGTGAGCTGTTATGCAGTCTCAGATGTGTCCAGTAATGGTGGGAAGCATGGTCGAGAGCCATACACATTGAACACTTGGTGCAGGCGAAGGAGTGGAGGAATGTTGTGCTCCAAAGCATTATTTTCCACAGCCTTAGCAATGGTGTAAGGACCATGTCGGTGTGGTCGGAGCTTCTGATGGGCTCTTGCAAGGCATTCTTTCTGCAGATGCAACCAGAATTTGTTGCCCACCTGAAGCTTGTGTGGTACCCCTGTGGGTGAGGAGAAGTTTTTCCTGTGTTCTGTCATGGCCGTATTCCTTTATTGCTACTGCTGCGTGGAGGAACCCTTTGCGGGGGTCATGGAAGTCGCAATGAACTTCCCCTTACTTTGGGAGTGAACCAGACAGATGAATTTCCTAGTCTAGAAGATGAGCTTGCTTCCTTTCTTAGTAGTGATCAAAGAGGTGGCGGTATGTGGCGCTACCTCCTGTATCCTATATAATGAATCACCCAAAGAAATGATGACAGCACGAGGCCTTGATTCATACACATCATGTCTCCTCCACAAGTATGGTTGGCCCAATAGTACACAAAAATCCAGAGGTGTGACATCACACAATACCTGGTCTCTGAAGGGCTTGATGCTATAGGGAAGGTGGCACTGCTGGCAGACTTTGAGATCTCATCCTTCATGAAGCCACTCGATACTGTACGGATGTGGGTGTGGTGTAGTTGGTAGGCCCAACCACTTCATGACCTCTACTGAAATAAGGTTCTTTTGGCTGCCACTGTCGACAATGAATTACAGCGATGAACCCTTCACCCACATTTGTGAGTGGAAAAGATGTTCCCCCTCCTCTGGATCTTCGAGTTCATTCTTCTGGATCTTGGGTATGCCAGCAGTGGCCTTGAGATCTGCATCAATGATCTACTTCCCTTTGCCATTCCCCTTGTCGGGATCTGGCTTAGGGTCAGAACATGCATCTGATTCAGAAGCCTTCAACTCGACCACCAGCGACTTCTTGGTCTGACACTCACTTGTGTTATGAGTGGGACTCTTGTGGAACTCACACCACTTTCCTGTGTCCTTCTTTGGCTTCATGGTGTTGTTCTTTTATTGTGGGTTCGATGGGTTGTCCTGGGTTACCCCCTCTTGGTTTTGTCTTTTGGGCTTCGGATTTGCAGATCCAAAGTCTTGCTTCTTCTGTTTGAACTTTTTCTTGATTTTGAGAGCGTATCAGTACACTGTGCCGAGTGAGGAGATGTTCAAGAACCCCATCTCTTCCTGGATGTATCTGTGTAGGCAACTGCGGTATTTTAGTACTAGATGAAGATCAAAATCTTTGATACCCAACTGTGTGTGAAGGGTATGAAATTTTTTTGTGAATTCTGGCACATCTTGGTCCCTTCCCTACCGCAGCGCGTTCCACTTTATGTATTTGTCCTCGTAGCTTTTGACAGGGTATTAATTCTCCTTGACGACATCTCGGAATGAATCCCAAGTGGGTGCAGCTGAAAATGGTGAGCCCGTGCTTTCATCCTTCTACTCGCAGTAGGTTTCACACCAGTCCTTGACGTGGGGGGCTGCTTTGAGAAGTGCGAAAACAATCTTTTCTCGACTCGAAAATTCATGAACAGAAAAATAACCCTCTAGCAGATTTAACCATTTATCTACGACATCTATATCTATTTGACCCTCGAAGATGAAGATTTCAAAATTAACTTGTACCTTAAAAAGAGTGGCATTTCCAGAGTAGCTACTGGAAGCTGATGCATCGCCTCTGGGTAGCCACTGAAGGATCTGCGCAAAGCTGTCCATCATCACATTCCTTTGTCACTTGAGGGCCTCTTCGAGCAATATTTTGATAGGATCTCCTGTGCCCTCGTCTTTCTTCTCATTCACCATGGGAGGTTGTCGAGATTTGCGAGGCTGGTCTTGCAAAGGTTCGACCAATTCAAGCCCTAACTCCTTATATCCCGACCTCGTTGGGGACATGCAAAGAAAAACAAAGAAAAAGCAGACTGCTCTGGTACCACTGATCCAAATTTAAACATGAACGCAACAAGATACAGAGATAACCATATACACAAAGATGCAGTGCAAATAATACTTCATTTCATTAATGGAAAATACTGAAATATGCTTACAAGCAGAAATGGAAATAAACCAGCTAGGGCGATGGTAGCTTATCTCTGAGAAACAATGGAAAACCCTTAACATCCAAAAACCTAACCCTAGAAGATGAAACGCCAAATTGTGGGCCTCGTTTGGGTAAATTGGTACATCAATTTCCCGGGGTCGTAAGTTTGGTATACGATCTTTGTTTGACACGTACAATAGCTCGTTGGAAAGATCTATCTGAGTGCTACCACTTTGGGAAGGGCAACATCGGTCCATGGACCCATGTTGCCCCTAGATTTCCCAAAAGATGTCATTTAGGGCCTCAAAACAACTCCGGAAGTTCAAGTCCCGAAAAACTGCTAAAAATAGTAAATTGTGCTACAATTTATGAAGCCGAAAAAATGAAAGAGATAGTTTTGAGGGTCCAAATGGGATAGGTGGCTGGACACCAACATCCACCTGGATCATTCCTCCCCCCTTAGGAAGCAATGGTCCCCATTGCATTGAGTTCCTCCATCTGCTAAACGTGGTCCCTAGTGAGATGTTCTGCAATCTCAGATGTGTCCAGTAATGGTGGGAAGCATGGTCGAGGGTTGTGTACACATTGAACACTTGGTGCAGGCGAAGGAGTGGAGGAATGTTGTGCTCCAAAGCATTATTTCCCACAGCCTTAGCAATGGTATAAGGACCAAGTCGATGTGGTCAGAGCTTTTGATGGGCTCTTGCAAGGCGCTCTTTATGCAGATGCAACCAGAATTTGTTGCCCACCTGAAGCTTGTGTGGTACCCCTGTGGGTGAGGAGAAGTTGTTCCTATGTTCTGTCATGACCATATTCCTTTGCTGATAATGCTGCGTGGAGGAATCATTTTCGGGGTCATGGAAGCGGCAATGAACTTCCCCTTACTTTGGGAGCGAACCAAACAGATGAATTTCCTAGTCTGGGAGATGAGCTTGTTGCCTTTCTTAGCAGTGATCAAAGAGGTGGCGGTATGTGGGGCTACCTCCAGTATCCTATATAATGAATCACCCAAAGAAATGATGACAACACGAGGCCTTGAGTCATACACAGCATGTCGCCTCCACAAGTATGGCTGGCCCAATAGTACATCACAAAAATCCAGAGGTGTAACTTCACACAATACCTCGTCTATGAAGGGCTTGATGCTATAGGGAAGGCAGCACTGCTGGCGGACTTTGAGATCTCGTCCTTCATGAAGCCACCCGATATTGTATGGCTGCGGGTGTGGTGTAGTCGGTAGGCCCAACCACTTCATGATCTCTACTGAAATAAGGTTATTTTTGCTGCCACTGTCAACAATGAATTGCAGTGGCGAACCATTCACCCACATCTGTGAGTGGAAAAGATGTTCCCCCTCCTTTGGATCTTGAGGTTCATTCTTCTAGATCTTGGCGGTGGAAACATTGGCGCTGGGATCTGCATCAAAGATCTGCTTCCATTTGCCATTCCCCTTGTCGGGTTCTGGCTCGAGGTCGGAACATGCATCTGATTCAGAAGCCTTCAACTCGGCCACCAGCGACTGCTTGGTCCGACACTCACTTGTGTTATGAGTGGGACTCTTAGGGAACTCACACCAATTTCCTGTGTCCTTCTATGGCTTCATGTCGTTGTTCTTTTCTTGTGGCTTCAACAGGTTGTCTTAGGTCACCTCGTCTTGGTTTTGTCTTTTGGGCTTCAGATTTGCAGATCCAATGTATTGCCTCTTCTGTTTGAACTTTTGCTCAATTTTGACAGCGTATCAGTACACTGTGCCAAGCGAGGAGATGTTCAAGAACTCCATCTCTTCTTGGATGTATCTGTGTAGGCAACAGCGGTATTTTAGTACTAGATGCAGATCAGAATCTTTGATACCCAACTGTGTGTGAAGGGTACGAAAAATGTTTGTGAGTTCTGGCACATCTTGGTCCCTTCCCTGCCGCAGCGTGGTCCACTTTATGTATTTGTCCTCGTAGCTTTTGACAGGGTAGTACTGCTCCTTGACAGCATCTCAGAATGAATCCCAAGTGGGTGTAGCTGAAAATAGTGAGCCTGTGCTTTCATCCTTCTGCTCCCAGTAGGTTTCCCACCAGTCCTTGACGTGGGGGGCTACTTTGAGAAGAGCGAAAACAATCTTTTCCTGACTCGAAAATTCATGAACAAAAGAATAACCCTTTACCAAATTTAACCATTATCTACGGCATCTGCATCTATTTGACCCTCGAAGATGGAGATTTCAAAATTAACTTGTACCTTAAAAGGTGTGGCATTTCCAGAGTAGCTATTGGAAGCTGATGCATCGCCTCTGGGTAGCAGCTGAAGGATCTGCGCAAAGTTGTCCATCATTACGTTCCTTTTTCGCTCGAGGCTTCTTTGAGCAATATTTTGATAGATATCTTGCCCCCTCGTCTTTCTTCTCATCCTCCATGGGAGGCCGTCGTGATTTGCGAGGCTGGTCTTGCAAAGGTTTGACCAGTTCAAGCCCTAACTCCTTATATCCCGACTTCGTTGGGGACATGCAGAGAAAAACGAAGAAAAAGCAGACCGCTCTGATACCACTGATCTAGATTTAAACGGGAACACAACAAAATTTAGAGATAACCATATACACAAAGATGCAATGTAAATAATACTTCATTTCATTAATGGAAAATACTGAAATATGCTTACAAGTAGAAATGGAAATAAACCAGCTAGGGTGATGGTAACTTATCTGAGAAGAGATGTGGTGGCTACATGCCTCTAAACTATGTTACAATGAGGCTCGAAGGCCTATTTATTGTTGAGAAACAACGGAAAACCCTTAACATCCCAAAACCTAACCCTAGAAGATGAAACGCCAAATTGTGGGCCTTGTTTGGGTAAATTGGTACAATAGCTCGTTGGAAAGATCTATCTGAGCATTACTTCTTTGGAAAGGGCAACATCGGTCCATGGACCCATTTTGCCACCAGATTTCCTAAAAAACATCGTTTAGGGCCTCAAAACAGCTCCGGAAGTTCAGGTCTCGAAAAACTGCTAAAAATAGTAAACTGTGCTACAATTTATGAAGTTGAAAAACTGAAAGAGATAGTTGTGAGGGTCCAAATGGGATAGGTGGGTGGCCACCAACATCCACCTGGATCATTCCTCCCCCCTTAGGAAGCAATGGTCCCCATTGCATTGAGTTCCTCCGTCTGCTGAACTTGGTCCCTGGTGAGCTGTTCTGCAATCTCAGATGTGTCCAGTAATGGTGGGAAGCATGGTCGAGGGTCGTACACATTGAACACTTGGTGCAGGCGAAGGAGTGGAGGAATGTTGTGCTCCAAAGAATTATTTCCTGCAGCCTTAGCAATGCTGTAAGGACCATGTTGGCGTGGGCGGAGCTTCTGATGGGCTCTTGTAAGGCGTTCTTTCTACAGATGCAACCAGAATTTGTTGCCCACCTGAAGCTTGTGTGGTACCCTTGTGGGTGAGGAGAAGATGTTCCTGTGTTCTGTCATGACTGTATTCCTTTGTTGCTGTTGCTGCGTGGAGGAACCCTTTGCAGGGGTCATGGAAGTGGCAATGAACTTCCCCTTACTTTGGGAGCAAACCAGACAGATGAATTTCCTAGTCTGGGAGATGAGCTTGCTGCCTTTCTTAGCAGTGATCAAAGAGGTGGAGGTATGTGGGGCTACCTCCGGTATCCTGTATAATGAATCACCCAAAGAAATAATGACAACACGAGGCTTTGACTCATACACAGCATGTCGCCTCCACAAGTATGGCTGGCCCAATAGTACATCACAAAAATCTAGAGCTGTAACATCACACAATACCTCATCTGTGAAGGGCTTGATGCTATAGGGAAGGCGACACTGTTGGCATACTTTGAGATCTCGTCTTTCATGAAGCCACCCGATATTGTACGGCTGTTGGTGTGGTGTGGTCGGTATGCCCAACCGCTTCACGACCTCTGCTTAAATAAGGTTCTTTTGGCTGCCACTGTCAACAATGAATTGTAACGGCGAACCCTTCACCCACATCTGTGAGTGGAAAAGACGTTCCCCCTCCTTTGGATCTTTGCGTTCATTCTTCTGGATCTTGGCGGTCTTAACATTGGTACTGGGATCCGCATCAATGATCTTCTTCCATTTGCCATTCCCCTTGTTGGGTTCTGTCTCAGCGTCATAACATGCATTTGATTTGGAAGCCTTCAACTCGGCCACCAGCGATTGCTTAGTCTAACACTCACTTCTATTATGAGTGGGACTCTTGTGGAACTCACACCACTTTCCTGTGTCCTTCTTCAGCTTCATGGTGTTGTTCTTTTCTTGTGGCTTTGATGTGTTGTCTTGGGTCACCTCGCCTTGGTTTTGTCTTTTGGGCTTCGGATTTGTAGATCCAAAGTATCGCTTCTTCTGTTTGAACTTTTGCTCGATTTTGACAGTGTATCGGTACGCTGTGCCGAGCTAGGAGATGTTCAAGATCTACATCTCTTCCTGGATGTATCTGTGTAGGAAAACACGGTATTTTAGTTCCAGATGCAGATCAGAATCTTTGATACCCAACTATGTACGAAGGGTATGAAAAATGCTTGTGAATTCTGGCACATCTTGGTCCCTTCCATGTCGCAGCATGGTCCACTTTATGTATTTGTCCTCGTAGCTTTTGACAGGGTAATACTGCTCCTTGATGGCATCTTGGAATGAATCCCAAGTGGGTGCAGCTGAAAATAGTGAGTCTGTGCTTTCATCCTTCTGCTCGCAGTAGGTTTCCCACCAGTCCTTGACGTGGGGGGCTGCTTTAAGAAGATCGAAAACAATCTTTTCCTGAGTCGAAAATTTATGAATAGAAAAATAACCCTCTTGCAGATTTAACCATTTATCTACAACATTTGCATCTATTTGACCCTTGTAGATGGGGATTTCAAAATTAATTTGTACCTTAAAAGGTGTGGCATTTCCAGAGTAGCTATTGGAAGCTGATGCATTGCCTCTGGGTAGCACCTGAAGGATCTGCGCAAAGTTGTCCATCATTGCGTTCCTTTGTCGCTCGAGGCTTCTTCGAGCAATATTTTGATAGGATCTCCTACCCCCTCGTCTTTCTTCTCATCCTCCATGGGAGGCTGTCGAGATTTGCGAGGCTAGTCTTGCAAAGGTTTGACCAGTTCAAGCCCTAACTCCTTATATCCCGACTTCGTTGGGGACATGCAAAGAAAAACAGAGAAAAAGCAGACTGCTCTGATACCACTCATCTAGATTTAAACAGGAACGCGACAAAATTCAGAGATAACCATATACACAAAGATGCAATGGAAATAATACTTCATTTCATTATTGGAAAATACTGAAATATGCTTACAAGCAGAAATGGAAATAAACTAGCTAGGGTGATGGTAGCTTATTTGAGAAGAGATGTGGTGGCTACATGCCTCTGAATTGTGTTACAATGAGGCTCGAAGGCCTATTAATTGTTTAGAAACAATTGAAAACCCTTCACATCCCAAAACCTAACCCTAGAAGATGAAACGCCAATTGTGGGCCCCGTTTGGGTAAATTGGTACATCAATTTCCCGGGGTCGTAACTTTGGCATACAATCTCCATTTGATGCGTACAATAGCTCGTTGGAAAGATCTATCTGAGCACTACCACTTTGGGAAGGGCAACATGGACCGATTTTGCCCCTAGATTTCCCAAAAAATGTCGTTTAGGGCCTCAAAACGGCTCCAGAAGTTCAGGTCCCGAGAAACTGCTAAAAATAGTAAAATGTGCTACAATTTATGAAGCTGAAAAACAGAAAGAGATAGTTGTGGGGGTCCAAATGGGATAGGTGGGTGGCCACCGACATCCACCTAGGTCATTCCTCCCCCCATATGAAGCAATGGTCCCCATTGCGTTGAGTTCCTCCATCTGCTGAACTTGGTCCCTGGTGAGCTGTTCTACAATCTTAGATGTGTCCAGTAATGGTGGGAAGCATGGTCGATGGCCGTACATATTGAACACTTGGTGCAGGCGAAGGAGTGGAGGAATGCTGTGCTCCAAAGCATTATTTCCCACGGCCTTAGCAATGGTGTAAGGACCATGTTGGCGTGGTCAGAGCTTCTAATGGGCTCTTGTACAACGTTCTTTCTGCAGATGCAACCAGAATTTGTTGCCCACTTGAAGCTTGTGTGGTACCCCTGTGGGTGAGGAGAAGTTGTTCCTGTGTTCTGTCATGACCGTATTCCTTTGCGACTGCTGCTGCATGGAGGAACCCTTTGTGGGGGTCATGGAAGTGGCAATGAACTTCCCCTTACTTTGGGAGCGAACTAGACAGATGAATTTCCTAGTTTGGGAGATGAGCTTGCTGCCTTCCTTAGCAGTGATCGAAGAGGTGGCGCTATGTGGGGCTACCACCGGTATCCTGTATAATGAATCACCCAAAGAAATGATGATAGCATGAGGCCTTGAATCATACACAACATGTTGCCTCCACAAGTATGGTTGGCCCAATAGTACATCACAAACATCCAGAGGTGTAACATCACACAATACCTTGTTTTTGAAGGGCTTGATGCTATAGGAAAGGCGACACTGCTGGCAGACTTTGAGATCTCGTCCTTCATGAAGCCACCCGATACTGTATGGCTGCGGGTGTGGTGTAGTCGGTAGGCCAAACCGCTTCACAACCTCTGCTAAAATAAGGTTCTTTTGGCTGCCACTGTCGACAATGAATTGCAGCGACGAACCCTTCACCCACATCCGTGAGTGGAAAAGACGTTCACCCTCCTCTAGATCTTCAGGTTCATTCTTCTGGATCTTGGCGGTGGCAACAGTGGCATTGGGATCCACATCAATGATCTGCTTCCCTTTGCCATTCCCCTTGTCAGGTTCTGGCTTAGGGTCTGAACATGCATCTGATTCGGAAGCCTTCAGCTCGGCCACTAGCGACTGCTTAGTTCGACACTCACTTGTGTTATGAGTGGGACTCTTGTGGAACTCACACCACTTTCCTGTGTCCTTCTTCGACTTCATGGTGTTGTTCTTTTCTTGTGGCTTCGACGAGTTGTCTTGGGTCACCCCTTCTTGGTTTTGTCTTTTTGGCTTCGGATTTGCAGATCCAAAGTCTCGCTTCTTCTGTTTGAACTTTTGCTCGATTTTGACAGTGTATCGGTACGCCATGTCGAGCGTGAAGATGTTCAAGAACTCCATCTCTTCCTGGATGTATCTGTGTAGGCAACCGCGGTATTTTAGTACTAGATGCAGATCAGAATCTTTGATACCCAACTATGTACGAAGCGTATTAACAATGTTTGTGAATTCTAGCACATCTTGGTCCCTTCCCTGCCGTGGTGTGGTCCACTTTATGTATTTGTCCTCGTAGCTTTTGACAGGGTAGTACTGCTCCTTGACGGCATCTCAGAATGAATCCCAAGTGGGTGCAGCTGAAAATAGTGAGCCTGTGCTTTCATCCTTCTACTCCCAGTAGGTTTCCCACCAGTCCTTGACGTGGGGGGCTACATTGAGAAGAGCGAAAACAATCTTTTCCCGACTCAAAAATTCTTGAACATAAAAATAACGCTCTAGCAGATTTAACCATTTATTTATGGCATATGCATCTATTTGACCCTCAAAGATGGGGATTTCAAAATTAACTTGTACCTTAAAAGGTGTGGCATTTCTAGAGTAGCTATATGAAGCCAATGCATTGCCTTTGGGTAGCCGCTGAAGGATCTACGCAAAGCTATTCATCATCGCCTTCCTTTGTCGCTCGAGGGCTTCTTCGAGCAATATTTTTATAGAATCTCCTGCCCCCTCATCTTTCTTCTCATCTGCCATGGGAGGTCGTCGAGATTTGTGAGGCTGGTCTTGAAAAGGTTCGACCAGTTCAAGCCCTAACTCCTTATATCCCAACCTCGTTGGGGACATGCAAAGATAAATAGAGAAAAAGCAGACCACTCTGATACCACTTATTCGAATTTAAACAAGAACGCAAAAAAATATAGAGATAACCATATACACAAAGATGCAGTGGAAATAATACTTCATTTCATTAATGGAAAATACTGAAATATACTTACAACTAGAAATGGAAATAAACCAGCTAGGGCGATGGTAGCTTATCTCTAAGAAGAGATGTGGTGGCTACATGCCTCTGAACTGTGTTACAATGAGGCTCGAAGGCCTATTTATTGTTGAGAAACAATGGAAAACGATTAAGATCCCAAAACCTAACCCTAGAAGATGAAACGCCAAATTGTGGGCCCCGTTTGGGTAAATTGGTACATCAATTTCCTGGGGTTGCAACTTTGGCATATGATCTCTGCTTGACAAGTACAATAGCTCTTTGGAAATATCTATCTGAGCACTACCACTTTGGGAAGGGTAACATCGGTCCATGGACCCATGTTGCCCCCAGATTTCCCAAAAAACGTCGTTTAGGGCCTCAAAACGGCTCCGGAAGTTCAGGTCCTGAAAAACGGCTAAAAATAGTAAACAGTGCTACAATTTATGAAGCTGAAAAACTGAAAGAGACAGTTGTGGGGGTCCAAATGGGATAGGTGGATGGCCACCAGTATCCACCTAGATCATGGGGATATTTTTTTTTAATATAACATTATCATCCATTTCTGCACATTCACGCACTTCTTTGGCATCTTCAACAACTTTTATTCAAAAAGCCATAAATTCTTCATCCCGAAGCCATTTTCAAAGCCCGTTTTTTTGGATCGGGCTATTTTTTCGATATTTTTCCATTGGAACACTTATTTTCAGCATCTACAACTTCAGTTTCTACTAAAATGGAAAGTCCATGGCAAGTTATTCTTGACAGCACCAACTACTTCCAATGGTGGTCCTACATTGTGGATTTACTTAGAAGTAAAGGTCTTTATAGAATAGCCTCAAGCCAAGAAACCAAACCTAAAGATGAAGATAAGGCAACCAAATGGGAAAATAGGCAAGATCAAGCATGTGGATTGATAGGGATGTCTATTTCTCTAGACCTTAGATTCCATATTGTAGAACTTGATATCCCCAATGAAGCAATGAAACAAATCACTAAAGTTTTTGGAATTAAAAATGAAATTAGAGCCCATCAACTTGAAAATGAGTTGCTTACGTTGGACCCAAATAATTTTTCTTCCTTTGAAGATTTTTTTTCCAAGTTCAAGACCCTTAGACTTCTCTTGGAAGGTGTTAAGGTTAAGAAAGAAGATGGTAGCCTTATCTATTCTATTCTTACTAAGTTGGGACTAGCCTACTCTGTGTTTGTTTCCACCATCCATTCTACAAGAGAAGCCTTCATTTCTCAAGGACAAGACTACAAGTCCCCTTCCTTTGATCCTTTTGTGATTCTTTAAGAACAAGAAAAACTCTTACATCTTGGTCTTCTTAATATTGGAAACTCTTCTAAGAAAGCCTTAGCCACCCAACAACAACCAAATTCAAATAATCCTAAAAAGTTGTGTCCTAAAAAGAATGACCCTAAACCAAACAAGGGTCTTAATCAATTTCAATCTCAAAATGAAAAATCATTTCAACAAAATGATAAGGCAACTAAAACCAAAGGGAAGAAGATTGATAGACATTGCCACTTTTATAATCGAGATGGCCACTTAGAATCCAAATGCTTTAAGAATATGGAAGCCTTGGAAGCATCAATGAAGAAGCATAACATTCATTTGGAGCACTCTTCAACTTCAACTTCATCTTCAGGAATAACACTTTCTGCATGTGGTTGCCAAGCATCTCGGTCTAGATATAAACTAAATGTATCTTCTTCTTCTCATTCTCATGAGTGGCTCATTGATTCTAGAGCTTCTTATGACATGGCCAAAACCAAAGCCATGTTTTCTTCTTTAAATGATTGTAACAACAAAAATATATATGTTGGTGATGATAGATCTCTTAGTGTTGTAGGGACTGGAACTGTTCATCTATACAATGGTCAATTTAATGATGTATTATGTGTTCCAACCTTATCCTACAACTTTCTATCTGTATATTAGATAACTCATTTAGGTGAAGGTAAAATCGTTGAATTTTCACCTCACGATGTTGTAATAAAGGACCTAAGAGATCCTAGACAGATTTTAGCTACTGGCATTGTTGATGATTCTAAAAGGTTGTATAAGTTTAACAACTTTGGGTCATCAAATATTCCCTCGGTGTTTGTCGCTCATAATGATGAAGTGAGCAAACTTTGGCATGAGCAATTTGGTCACTTAAACTATCACTCCTTTTAGAATATATGTAAAAAAAATATGGTGATAGGTCTTCCAATGGTATCTGGCAGAGATGGTGTTTGTTCTAGATGTGTACTCGGAAAACATCATCGGGATAGTTTTGAAAAATGTGCCTCTTGGCATCCCTCAACCCCTTTACAGCTTGTGCATAGTGATTTATGTGGTCTACTTCCAGTTATTTCATTCTCTGGCTACAAGTATTTCTTAACTTTCATTGATGATTTCTTGAGACGCACTTGGGTATACTTCTTAAAACTCAAGAGTGAAGTATTTAACATGTTCTTGGCCTTTAAGGCCTTTGTTGAAAAACAATCTGGACATCAAATTCTTAAGCTAATATCTAATAATGGAGGAGAATATGTTAACAACAAGTTCATCAACTTTCACATTGAGAATGGAATTCAAATGCAACATACTGTTCCATATACTGCACAACGAAATGGTGTAGCTGAAAGGAAGAATCACACCTTAAAGGAAATGGCTAATTGTATGCTTCAATCTAAAGGACTTAGTCTTAATTTTTGGGTAGAAGAAATTAATTGTGAAAATTACATAGTAAATCGAAATCCTACTAAGGTTTTAAAGAATATCACTCTAGAAGAAGCATGGAGCTCAATTAAACCAGATGTAAGTCACTTTCCTGTTTTTGGAAGTGAAGCATGGGCTCATATTCCAGATGAGAAACATAAAGCTTTAGAACCTAAGAGTGAAAATTTTATTTTTGTTGGATATTCTGAAGATGTCAAAGGATATAGACTTATTCCACTTAAGTCCAAAAATGTTATCATTAGAAGAGATGTAAAGTTTGTTGAAAATATATCAGCCTACGAGCCTGGTTCGGCGGATGTTCCACCTCTCTCTATCCATTCTACTTCTGAAAATATTTCTTCTTTAGATGATGATATCGAGGATGACAATCCTCCTCCACCTTCTCACAATCCTCCTCCTTCTCCTCAGCTTCCGAAATGGGCCTGTGCTACTCAGAATGTAACAGGTGCTCTTGCTGATACCTGCGCCATA
Source organism: Pinus tabuliformis (assembly GCA_031772625.1). Lineage (NCBI taxonomy): Eukaryota > Viridiplantae > Streptophyta > Pinopsida > Pinales > Pinaceae > Pinus > Pinus tabuliformis. Next base: position 76,707,953 of record CM062810.1, on the reverse strand, counting down.
TTTACCCAAAGAACCATCACAGTCCATGCTCCAAAGGCCATCTTCGTCTTCCATATGTTGGAATTTTTCTTTTGTTTCAATTTTACCTTTGCCAGTTGCTTCATTTTGTTGTTCTTCACTGACTTTCTACTCCTGTAGAGGCTACTCAGAAGGAATTTCCACCTTTTCCTTTTCTTGATTAAGAACTGCTCTAAAACTCTCAGAAATTTCTGGTACATCATCTACTTCTACAAGCTAAATATCTACATCATTCAATCCACTATCAGTGTACAAAACAAAAGACTCTAAATCTGTATGTACAACATTTATCGGATGATTTATGGGCTTCTCTTTACTAATGATCTTATATTTCATCTTCTTTTCTCGGTACAACCTCCTTAATTGAAAAAAAACAGGGATTGTAGCATAAGAGAATTCAAGTTATAAAGTTCCTTTGAGTTTGGCTCCCCACGATCTAGACAACAGCATACCAAATCGAGGTGGTATATCAGCTACTACCATGTCCATCAAAACATTCTTAGTTGGGATTTGATTTAAGGAAACCACCAAATCTTTGATGAGACCAATGCAGTGAACTATACCAGAATCAAATGAATACAAATCATGATATTTTTAGGTGATATCCAGGCCCAAATTTTCCATGATGGCCTTGGGAATCAAATTCTGGGAAGCTCTGGAATCAAGCATAACATTATGAAGAATATAATCATGTAGTCTAAGACTCAAATAAAAGGGTAGTACTTTGCTATCTTCTAGCTGACCTTCTATAGTTGGACCAAAAATAAGTTAAGGGTGATCATCCTCAACATTCACCATGTCGAACAAACAATTTGTAGTATTCTAGACACATGGTGTTTGTAATGGCTATTCTTAACAAGCTTGGTCAAAGGAATGGACACTTTTAATTTACCAATTTCACTTTCTAAATTAAAAGATGTGACTTTTTCTACCTCTTTGATAGCAATGTCTCTTTTATCTGTTTGCTCCTTCATTGCACTATCCTTTTTCTGATTGTCTTTCTCTTTTGTAGCTATACTTGTTGATGGCTGATTTACCTTGCTAGGATTCTGATCAGCATGCTCCTTTCCTTTTTTATGATTGTTTGAGAGATCATTCTTTGACTAAGCATCCTTCTCTTCTGAATAAGATTGACCAGTACATCTATGCTCCTCAAAGGATATTGTCTCTGCTGTGCGCTCAAAGCATTCATGTAACCATGCTGATAATCATTAGATTAGGCCTCCAAAACAACATCATTTGCTAAGATGTAGTCCTCATCCTTTAGAGTGTCGGTACTTTCTACATACTCCTCATCTTCAATAAGAAATATAGGCATACCATCCACTGAAGAAGTGATTTGTTTCAAATACCGGATCTTCCTCCTCTTCTTCTTCCACTCCTTGAACATAATTTTGCTGTAAGGGAGTTCTGATCTATTCTTGTTCTTGCACTGGTTGTTTTGGTGTTTTTTGTTCTCTTTGTTTGATTTGGAATTGGGGCTACTGTTGCCCTCTAAATTTTGGGTTCCGGATCTACGGTTTAGGTCTGTCTGTGATGGATAACCAGTCAACTATCCTTTCCATTGTTCGAATCAATGTATCCATTTTTACATCTAAAGTAGATGCTTCTTCTTTCACGATCACTCTTTTCTCTAATCTCATTCTTGCTCTTTTGGCCAGAAAGTTCACTTCTATGCTCACAACATTCTTTTGCATGTCTTCTAGAGTTGTAGGATCACGTTCACACAACTGATATGCCATATCGGCATCAAATCCATCTGGAAACTTAAGCAAAGCCAATCCCTCTGGTGGTTTGATATTTGCAGGGATATCATTGTATAATGCATTAAATCTCACACAATAGTCTTGCACACTCTCGCCAACATTTCTTTTGATATTCTCATATTCAGACAAAATCTGAAGGGGATTCTTCTTCACCTCCCACCGATCTAGGAACTACCTCTAGAGGATGGGTAGAGTAGTGATAGAAGCTGCTGGTAGGGCTTTGAACCATTTCCAAACTTCTCCTCCAAAACTTTGTACAAATAGCCTCATCATCACATCTTCAATTTCAACTTCATGGAGGTCAAAGAAATCATTCATCTTGTCTACGTGCTGTTGAGCTGTGATGGTTTGGGTGCCATTAAAGAAAGGTATTTTTGTTTGATAATCAGGGGGCATGGCACCAGGATTTTGAGGAAAAACAAGGGGTGCATATCGGGTAGCCATAACTAGAGGTGGGGGAGGTGGTGGATTTAAAACAAGGATTGGGATATTCGGTATACTCAAAGGGGGATTAACGATAGCTTGAGTGGTGTGAACAATCTGTGAAGCAAAAGGCGAAGGGTGAGAGATAGTTTGAGTGGCAGTAGATGCAAAGGAGGTATTTCGAAAATCAAAAGATGGCATATGAGTATTATTTTGTACCCAAGTGTTTAAGTTTGAAGAGAGGTTCTACAAATGATCAAGAGTGTGAATAAGTTGTGACCCTGATTTATTATGTGAAAACAAGTCTTCAACTAGGTTATAAAGAGATATAGAGGAATTAACAACTGTCTGATCAATCCAACTTAAAGATTTACTGCGAAATAAAGTCTGCTCAAAATTAATATCAAACTCAATGTCTTGCAAAGTGTCTAACCTTCCCGGGAGTGAATTAACTCGAGGAAATCCTCACTTGATTGTTCTCCAACTAAACTAGATTTCTCAACATCTTTCTTAGAGTTTTGCCCAATTTTATGAGGATCACTAACAATGGTTGGAGGATTCTGATCTGGATTGGATTTGGTGTACTTTTAAGAAGATAGTATGTCTAATTTTGAAATTTAATATATTGCTTTACAACTTTCCAATTTAGCTTATTAAATTCTAAAACTCATCATCCACAAGATTAAGAATTCAAATGAAACATCTTACTGGGGTGATTAAATTTTGATCTTTCGTTCCCCAGTATGGTCACCACTATGTTATCACCTGGATTGAACCACAGGTTGAAGGAAGGCAATGCGAGGGTAACCACAAACCATGATTAGCCAAGTAGCTAGCCCTACTAGGTCACGAGAGGGCTCTCTCCATAAGGATCTCATCCAAGATGTCTAGATCAAGAAAATGATATTAGGCTAGGTATAGTAGCACAAGGTTTGATTTGATTTTGAAGGGTTGTTGCTGGATCAGGAGGAGCCAAACAGTTAGGGCAAGGAAATTAGGTCAAAGTTGTAGGGTGTTTGATGGGGCAAGGTAGGCACAAGGCTCAACACTCTAGGGTTTGATGGGTGAGGTGATTCAAGACATGTGAGGATCTAGAAAGAGCATGTAAGAAACATGGATTCTTTCTAAACTGAAGAAAACATAGTCTGTGAATATTTTCCCAAGACAGAGCATAAATATTATGAGTTTTGCATATCAACTTGAAAACATCCACTTAAAAGCAATGAAATGATTGATGAAGTACAATTTTTTTTTTAACATATGATCAAAATAGAGAAAACTGAATTGGACATCATACCACATGGATCCCAAAGAAATAGCTGTAAATTTTCATTAATTTCCTATTGAAAACTGATACAGAATGATTTCTATTCAAATTCTAAGCATCCAACTGAGTCCAACCCACACAATGACTGAGGAAAATCATCATATAGACCCCAAACAACTCATCCTAAGTAAATGGGGTCGAATACATGAGAATAGGAGTTGTTTCTAACAAGATTTGAACTGCTAACAAGAAAATAGGGTGGTCAAAGTGACTCATCCCTAACCCAAACAAATTGATACATTACTGTTACACTAAAAAATGTCACCTTGACTACTTACAGTTAGTATGGCTCAAATCAACAGTCATGCTACCCTCTTAGGCAAGTCTCATGCCTCTGTTATCCATCTCAAACTCAAAGAAGAGAGAAAGTCTTGTAAAAATTATGTTTATCTCTGGGGTCGCAGGTTCTCTCTAGTCTTACCTGCGGGGACGCGGACCTTGTTCACAAAATCTGCGTCCATGGATGCTCTGTATGTTAAGGGACAGGTGCGTCCCTCTGTAAAAGGCAAAATGCGCGAGTTTTATCTTGAAAAAGTTACTTGTGGTTACTTCAAGAACATTCTAGAGGTCGGTTTGATGAAATGGATGCGCCTCCAGTTGGTTCATGTATCTCTATTAAGGGGGAACTTATCCCATCAATAAGGGAGCTATCCCACCCATAGAGGGGGATGATCCCATTGATAGTGGACCTGAATAACCTCTTTACAGCACTATAAATAAAGACATTGAGCCAGAAGGAGAGGAGGTTGGAGCTATACATTTTCTTTGGGTAAATGCTGCAGGATTTAGGTCTTCCATTAGAGTCTTTGTGAGGAGAGATTGTCTTCACTTGATTCTATTTGGGAGAGGGTGAGCTTTGTCAAAGTAGAGGAAAACCCTTGATGGACCCTGGGAGGAACTTGCACAACACCAAGGCCAGGTTGTAAGAGTTTCTTTGTTTCGTTATTAATACAAACTGGTTTATTTTTCTCAATAGCTTGTGTTAATGAGTTATTTCATGTGTTCCTTGGTCTGCATGTTGGATATATGTTTTATTATATGAAATGCAAGTGCTTGGTAATTGTTTGATTGTTTGTGGTTGCAGGAATTGACTTGAAGGAGGAGCTCATCCGGATCGTCAAGAACGGACTTCAACAACAACGTTTTGGAATAAGGTAAGCCTAAACACTTGTAGTTTTCATGTTATAAAAGGTGTATTTAGAGAAAGATCACTCCTTTTTGTCTTGTTTGTCATTAGAATGTCTTAGACTTCTAGGAAGGTCAGTCGTGTCCGCACCCTTGACAGATTCCGTGTGACAATTACACGTCATGAACTTGTTTTACCTGATGAATCTACCCTGGTAAGCTATAGAAGCATCATAATTACATTCAACTGATCAATTACAAGGATAAAATCATGATTTGCCAAGGTGAAAATGAAAATTGGGACAAAACAGTGAAAAACTAGACAATCTATCAAATGCACAGCACCAGTGCTAGGCATGCAATGCCAATGCCAGGCGCACCCTTCAACTTTCGCTGTAATTGTGGAGGCCTTCCCGATGTCCAAATTGGGCCCACAATAGCTTGTTGGAAATCCTTGCATGTCTACTTTCTGGAACATCTTGAATTTGTGCATTTGGAGTTCATTTTCCCTATCAAAAGTCAATCCTTCCAACACTTCTCAGCGCCCAGGCAAAGAAGAGTGCAGAAAGGTCATTTTTTGAAGGTTTTTGGCCCTTTTGGGCAACCAGTTCTGCTCCAAAACCTTAGCAAATACATAGGGTGCATGTACTCATCACTGTGAATCCAAAAATGCTGACCTTTTCCTCATTGGATGCCTCAAAAAAGAGCATAGCGCCCATGGCGTTGCGCGTTTGCCTTCCATGACTGTGCAAAAAATGGACTGAAAAACACAACAACTTCCTTCAAACTAAAAAATGATCCATCATGCCCAAAAATGTGTTTTTATGACTAATAAAATATTAGAGGCATGTAGGGATGGCTTAGCAAGCATGTCAAGTCTCCTCCTCTCCTCTTGCTTGATCAATTTGTATATTTTCTCATGAGCTCTTTTGAGCTTGCTCCTTGCCACTTGGTTTCTCCTTGCATAATACTTGGCCATCTTCCTTTGCAACTCAACATCTCTGTTTGCTTTTCCGAAGAGGGCCTCCAAGTGTGTGTTCACTTTCTCAAGCCAAGACTCTTTGTTTTCAGTTATGTCTTTGACCAATTGCTCATTTAGAGTGAGCTGCTCCTCCAATTCTGCCTCTTTTTGTCTTTTAAGATCTAAGGCCTTTTTCAATCCTCTTGTTCTTGGCCTTTTTCTTTTTCCCTGTTCATCATATGGATCTCCATAATCTCCATAAGCCTCATCAAGCTGACATTTGGCTTTCTCAGCTTCCCTTTTTTCGTTGATGTACTTGATTTGCATCAACTCCTGCTTAACTTCTAGCTGCTTGTTCTCTTGCTCATAAAAGGAGATAGCATATTGGGCTCTTTGTAAATTAACCTCAAGCTCCCTGATTTTGGCATCCTTTGCTCTCAAGGTAGCTTGAGAAGATTTGTTTCCCTCCTCATCACTAGAGTCCACAAGGAGAAACTCCTTTTCAATGTCATGCTCTTCATGCTGTTGTTTGACCTCTGTTTCCTCTACCATTTTCTCCTTTCCTTTAACCTATAATGTTGATGACGAAGGCAAGGCCCCTCCCACTTTCCATGGGGTAAACACCTTCCTATTTCCCCTCTGATAGGTGAAATAAAATGGCTGCAAAATTTACCTCTGTGGTATACTACTCTGACCATGCTCAGTGTGTACATCACGTCCCTCACTGTCATCATGCTCATGATGTCCCTCATCACTGTCATCATCTCTTGTGGGTGAATGAATGGCTACATGAAATGGTGATGTAGATGGTGTGGAGGTGTCTAGTGAAGAATGACTTGTTGAGGATGAGTGATAAGTAGGCTATCGTGGATGAGAAGAAGTAGATGGATGAGTGGAGGATGATGGAGGAATGCAAGGAGCTAGTTGAGTAGGTGGTTCATTGAATATTTCATTAGCTATGAAGGCCTCCCAAGTAATGCCTAGTTGATCTAAGTGATGGAGGACTATCATTTTGATAAGAGAATGATGGAAAATACTATGCATATAATGAGTTGGGTCCCTTTTCTTTGCAATATATGTCATCTTGTCAATACTCCTGAAAAGGTAATATGGAAAATTGAGCATTCTTACCCTGGTAAAGTGCATGAGAAGCCTGATGTGGTATGAGTATAGTCAGGAAAACCTACCCTCACATGTGAAATACCTCATGATGATCTTCATAAATGGCACATACTTGTCCAAATGATAAGAGAAAGGGAAAATTCTCTTCTTATCATTTTTGAACCTTGTTTTAAGATATGGCTCATAAAAACTGTGATGCAGATTTTTTTGCTTGAACCATTTCTCTCCTGCATTTGGAATTCCAGTGGTCTGTGATATGATGGTTGAAGATATAATGAATGTGACCCTGACTAAAGTGACCTGGTTGTTTTGCAAATTGAGGATGAACTGCTTGGTTAATTGCTGATGAAAATTCACCGTCTCAACCCTTTGGAAAAACTTTAAACAACCCATGTGCCTAAAACATGATACTGCAAGTGGTGATGCCATAAGTTCTGTTGTATCAGTGGGTTCAAATCTAATAATTATCCCTTCTTTCTTGGTTGGCCTCCTAGGATGTCTTTCTCCTTCTTCTGAACTACTGTATTTTGCCATGCTTTATAGGTGAAAACTTGAGGAACTTATATATATGCCAAGATGAGTGAAACAATGAGGAGGTGGAGTGAAATACAGTTAGGATGATAGGAAGGTGACAAAATATAAGAAGTATTGTAACTTTGATCAAAGAGGTGATTTTGGAAGCATGCAAGGGAGCTTTGCTTAGGGTTTCAAAATTTAGGGTGTCAATTTGCTTAATTGATGGAGAAAATGAGATACCAGGCCACTTACATGTTGTATGCAAGTAGTTGAAGCTTTTGTGGCTTTGAGCAAATGAAGGAAGTGGCGTTTTGGTGCTCCAAGGGTTTTCCAGGCTCCTTTGGGCAAATTCGTAGTAGCTAGTGCCAGCACGTGGCGTCCTCAGTAAGCGCGCCCTTCACCCTATAGGCACGCAACACTGTTGAATTTTACTCAGGATTAGACTGGCAAACTCGCCCTTGACCCTACAGTAGCAAAATGACCTCTCCCAGTGTGCAACGCCTTCAACAAATGCGCCTTTATAAATTTTTCCTCCTTCACTCAATCTCCTCTTTGCCAAGGAGAGCTTAGTGTGCAAAATAACTAATGAATTTTGAAAAATTCCTTTGAAAATTTTGTATAGAGAATGATTTTGATTTTTATTTAGAAAAAACCCACTTTATAATGTTTGTTTAGAACTTTTATTTCTTTTTCAAATCTTCATCTAATGTTTCTCTTTCTTTGTTTCTTTTCAGGTGGATGATGCTTTGATTGAGCTGATTTCTTCAATGGCTAATTTCTTGCAGCAAGGAGAAATGCTTGGGCAGCTTATGGAAACAATTATTACATACAATGACTTGAATTACATCAAAAAATATGAATCAACTAAAATACTATGTTTTCATCTCAAAAACATGTTTTTGAGATGAAAATTACATTAGTGAACTAAGAATTTTGTACAATAACCATGACTTACTACCAATCACTCTTTATTTATTGGTCTTCCTCATATATTTGCTGCCCTTTATTTACATTTGAAACCATGCTTTTGACCTTGGAAGTGGACACTAAGACCTAATGAAAAGACCTTGGAAATGAACCCTAAGACCTAATGAAAAGACCTTGGAAATGAACCCTGGAAACATAACCTCCTTGACTCTAAAAATAACATAACTAAATGCAACATGGAAATGGGTCAGCAAATGTACCTCATGAGGGAAAATTTGATTTTTCTGAGAAGAAAACAACCATCAGGGACCATTTTGTCATGACCTAGTGGAATGATCAAAAATTCAATATAAGACACCTAAAATGAAAATGCAAAGAACATATTTGATCCCTGATGAAAGTATGCATATACTGACACTAACAATATGAACGATTATATCCACAAGCTCTATGTTTCAATTAAATCAAGAAAATGAATCAAAAATTTCTAGTTTAATAATTAAAAAATCCGTTACTTACAAAGTTAACTAGCCTTTTAGAAGGGATATTACCCAAATTGTTTATCATTTAAAATAATCAATGATAAGAGTGAGAAATCGAATCTTTCTACCATGCAAATTTTATTTATAATGTTATACAAATTACTACACAAATTATTTGTCATTTAAAATAGGCATGGCAATGTTAGGAGTGAGCAATTTAACTAAATTTAATTTATTGATTTTTTTTTGGAAGTGTGACTTTTTGAAAAAAAATGTAGTTTATTTTTTGATATAATTTGTTTAGAATTTGTGAGAGATTTAGTAAAATTATAAGTTTGAAGGGTGAAATTGTACCATCTAAGTGCCCTTGGGTTTTTCAAGGTGTTGAATCCATATAGTGAAAAAACCAATTTAAACGACACAAATTAATATTTTACTACAAATTTGGTTTTTCAAGGTGTTAAATCCATATATACAATAAAAAACCAATTTAAAATTACAAATTTTTCTACCATATTTCTACCAAAAATCTAAAAAACCAAAAAATTACACTTAAAACAACTCTTATATTTATATTTATTACATTTTATCTTCATAAAAGCATTTTCATTTCTTAATATTATATTTTCTTAACCATATTTTCTTAACGTAATTAAATATATATTTAAATTTATTTGAACAAATATCCAATATTTTTATAATGCAAAATCTATTCGTGATATTATACAAATGAGATATACTTTCCTTGCCGGCAACTCATCTCCCAACTTAACATTGAAGGATTATTATACTCTGCAAATACAAATTCTAGTTTCATTTTGGAATTTATTTTAAATTCAACCTAAGTTAATATTGTTTTAGCACTTGTGTTAAATAGATTGTTCTGTTATATTAGTACTTGTGGAAATAATCCATTAAAATTTATGTTTTAAAAAGTAATTTAAAAAAAAAAATTTATTACAAGTTTTATTTTGCAATTTATAGTTAATCCAATAACTAAATTGTAATTTGTCAATTTAATAAAAATATATTTATTTTTATTTCGAATCTACCAAGTATTGAGAGGGATCAAATCTTTTTCACTTTATACTAGTTTGCATATCAAGATATTTGATCCCTCTCAGGGCTTAGTACATCACTAAAGATGGAACTATGTTGGTTTAATTCCCCCTTTAAATAGGTTACATTCCACTCTGTGTTGGTTTAATCCCCCCTTTAAATAGGCTACATTCCATGTGAATGCCATGGGTCAATACCATGTGTCATATTTATTTTTATTAATATTAATATTAGGGTTAATAATGTTTTTTTGCATGGTATTAATAATATTTTGGGCCATGGTATTTGGCCAATAGGCTTCACGTAAATAAAACCTCATTTTTGAGTGTTGGTAAATATAAAGTGAATTATGGAATATATAAAAAAAATGTTTGATTTATTTTTATATTTTTATTTATTTACCATACCTTTAGAGTAAGGATAAAAATAGGTTTTATTTATTTACCATACCTCCAGTTTATTTATATGTTTATTTATTTATCCTACCTATTTTTTAGTGTTCATAAACCTTTTTATATTTTAAATTTATATTGTGTTTATATGGTGATAATAATTAGATTGATTTCTAAATAGGGCCGCTATTAGATTAAAAATGTTAAATTTTAAATATTACAAGTTAAATTTTTACATTTACATTTATGTTTACATGTTTATGTGAGATCTACCCCATGCTGGGTTGTAGAGCATGTTTATATGAAATCTACCCCATACTGAGTTTTTTTTTGTTTGTGTAAGTCAGCTTTTGATATTAACAAAAGAAAATATAGTACAAACTTCTGCATCTGCAGAAAACGAGCCGCTAAACAGCAGGCTTGACTTCAAGAGACTGCAATGAGACAACAGAGCACCTGAAAACTAAGAACAGCACACCGCGCAGGGCGGTAGAAAACCAAAACAGTCAGAAGGACCTAATCATAATGATACCTGACAGAAGACACTACAAGCTAAAATGAACAACTTCAGAACCCCTAAAAGGAAAGCGGGCAGCCGGAAAGGATAGACTATCCACCTCGGTCTCGAAGAGAGGTTCAGAAGAGAGTAGAACTGAGCAAGAAGAAACCAGACGAGCAAACAAGCATGAGCCGAACCACGGATTCTACTCACCTGGGGTAGAAGCAATGGTTCGACCTTTTTTTCCTTTCTTTTTACCAACTTTCACCCAACCCAGATTACTCTGCTGGGCTGGCATGATTTGTAAACTGAGCGGGGCTGAAGGAGAGATCTCCTTGTCTGAATCCGAAGGAGATGACTCATGAGTTCTTTTCTGTGAGTTAGGAGGGACCTTGGATACCTCAGGACCAGTCGATGGCAGACCCTGTGCTAGCGTTGCGTCCATATCTTCCTCATCCTCCTCCTCATTCTCTTCATCTGAGCTGGAAACAAGAATATCCATTGGGGGAGGTGCTTGAGGTTTCCAGCTTTTGGATTTTGGCTTAGAATTGACTTTCTTATTCTTGGCAGGCATCGAAGGGCACGAATTCTGAAGGTGCCCTGTGAGATGGCAGTTTCGGTAGCGAAAGGCTGTGTTCTTGAAATCCAGAGTCTGAGTCCAATGGAAATCTCCAATTTTGAGAATAATCTGCTTAGGGAGACCTTTGCTGATATCTATTTCTGCGCAGATTCTAGCGAATGTATATGTGCTCTTTTCCCCTCTAGAGAGATCTGTGTCAAGGTAGCGTCCTAGTGAATTACCTATTGCTTGAAACACAGCAGGGTGCCATAAATGCGTTGGGAGGTTAGGAAGTCTGACCCAGATTGGGAGTTTGGTGATAATTGCTGTAGAAGGATCAAAATCTGGGAACCAAGGGGTTAGGAATAAACCCGCTGAGTCCCAAAACCATGGTCCTTCAGTTAATGCTTTTTGGTAGTCCTCACTGCAAGCAAACAACACCATGAAGAAACCTTTTGAGCAGAGAAGGACCTTGCACTTTTTGGTCCAGTTAGAGTGAATCCATTGGAAAAGATCTGCTGTGCGTGGCCATAGCCCATTGAACCTGCAGATGATTCCAGTTTCTGCGAACAGTTGGTATTGCAAGTCCATCGCAGGATGCATAATTTCAATGGATGGGATTTCCTCCAGTCTGTCCACCAAAAAAGGTTTTGGAGCCTGGGCTGGTGGTGCTGTTTTCTTGGGCGTCTGAGCATGGACAACATCTTTGTAAGAAGACGCTGCAGCTGAAGATGACTGTCCACCAGCTCCCCCTCTCAGACGCAGGGAAAAAATTATGGATGCATTTCTTTGAATGTTGTAAAAGGAAAGTGGATAAGAATCCTCCAATTGTTTACCTTCATATAGGAGTCGTTGAGATGCCGAGGAAATCCCCAACTTAAATTTCAGGATTTGTTTGAGGTCTTGGACTAGATCTGAAGAGCTCACCCACTGAAGTAGAGATTTGCCGGAGAGGAGCACAATCAAGATCTGGAAAGATTCTGGGAAGTCTAATTCCTGCTTTCCTCTGTGAAGCTGAGAAGAGCGGACTCTGGTGCAAGCATGGCTTACTGAGGGCTCTAACTGTGCTTGTTTATGATATTTCTTCACATGGCAGCCAACACTATTGATCTTTAGGAAAGGGTTGCATGGGTTCGAAACCTCTCTGAAATCCATTGCTTCCTTGTCTACAGGGCTAAGCACAGGCCCTACGGCTGCTAAACACCTCATCTCACGCCGATTTCTTAAGATCTGTTCAGGGAAACCATTCTGTGCAAAGAAGGATATCGGGCCCCTCCAAGAGACCAAATATCGGTGAAGCATTTCGTCAAACACTTGTCTCGCATCCTCTTTGGATATGACAAATGAAAGCTTCCTTTGCTGGTCCAGGAAATCCGAGAATCCAGTTTCCAGAGCCATTACGTTTAGCTCCTCTGCGTCACCATGATTTTGCATCAGCATATGGAGCCCCAACAGATGCCGTTGTTCCACTGAGCTCAGCATACTGTTCTGGGGGATAAACGCTTGGGAGTCCAGCACCGACATTGACCTTTGGCGAAGTGTCGAGTGCTTTATCGAGAAATCTTTCTGGGTTTGGCCTGCGATGTGAACACAGGTCTCGCTGGCGTTCCTCGGCCCGCCATGGGACGTCCAGGGACCAGAAAAGCGCATGCCCAATAGTTCCCCAGTATGCTTTTCCACAACAGATTTGCCACGCCCAGTCTCGACAGTACGCTTTTCCACAGTAGCTTTGATCTGCCCTGTCTGAACACTCTGCCTTTCAAGGGCACCCTTGACTTGCCCGGCCTGAGCAGCATGCTTTTCCACGGCTCCTTTGACATGCCCGGCTTGGACAGCATGTCTTTCCATGGCGCCCTTGCCCTGTCCAGCCTGAACGCGATGCTTTTCCACGGTGCCTCTGACGTCCCCAGCCTGAACAACATTCTTTACCACGACGACTTTTCCCTGTCCGGCCTGAATACGATGCTTTTCCACGGCGCCTTTGACCTGCTCGTCATGAAGAACACGCCTTTCCATGGCGCCTTTGCCCCGTCCAGCCTGAACATTATACCTTTCTATGGCACCTTTGCCATGACCAGCCTGAAGATGGTGCGATTCCATGGTACCCTTCTGCCTCTGAACTCTTTTTTGCTGCTCTCGACTGGATATCCAGATGGTATCACACTACATCCATTGATTCACTTCCAAGAGTTGTTGCTACTGATATTACCCCATACTGAGTTATAGAGAGCTCCTCGACACAATAAAAAATAAACAATCTTACATATAAGAAATGTACCCCTAAAATATAAAAAAATTACAAAGAAAAATTAAATCTCTAAAATGATAAACAATCTTACATGTAAAAATATACACCTAAAATATAAAAAAATTACAAATAAAAATTATACCATAATCCAGATATAGAGAAATCTCCATATGTAACGGGATGGCTAACAACTTCCCAAACTAGTCACTATAAGTAACATGATGACTATCACCTTACCTCACATTCTATTAGAAAATATTTAGAAATAACCCCAAAAATATGGGAAAAATCCAAGATTGTAAAAAAAAACGAAACGCTGAGGAGGCTATAGACCTGAAGTTGAGTTGAATATTTCAACTCTCAACTCCCTTTAAAGTGACGTCCACGTCCACACAATAATAGGAAGACCTTTTCCACAAACTCCAATTGGTCATGACCGGTGCATGTTGTTTTCTAAGTAGCCCACAATGTAGTGGCTTGGGTTAAAATTTGAAGTATTAATTATTAAACATTAAACTCATTAGATATGCGTTGGAGACCTTATGATTACGATCATTTGAATGGATTTTGTAATCACTGATTTGATTCGCTAATTTTTTTGGTCATTCATTAAGTCTGGTTTGGTTTTTAGTTAGTTTAAATTTATTTTAATTTTAGATTTATTAATTGAGATATCATATTTTTGGAGGTGTAAATTTTTTTAGTGTAAAATTTGAGGAAAAATTTACACTTCAAAAAATTGGATTCCTCTATAAATTTTATAGGGTTAAAGTTATGATGGATCTGGACTGGTTTAACTATTAATAATTATTACTTATAATTATTATTTTTATTTTTATTTTTATGTAATTTCACTGACAAAAAATATTTTAATTAATAATTATAATTGATCATTTTTATTTATTTTATTTTATTTTATTTTTATGCAATTTGACTAAGTCAAAATGTTTAGATAACATTGTAATGTCTCCATTAATTTTTTTTTTTGTAAATTAACTGTTTAACACTCATAATGTTGCACAGTTGCATTTCTGAGGTACATATCAGTGTAATGATAATCATTTTTTTGAATGCTAAAGTTTTTATCTCCCACCTGGAGGTCCACGCAACGCCCATTCGCTTACCAGTGTTTGCTACCCAGCTGCCGTCACGTGGTTCACAACACTTCTGCAAACTTTTATTGACTTATCTGCTCCATCTAATACGTGGCTTGAGCACGACTGTCCTATTCCATTCATTGGTTCGGGAATAACGCCAAATCAATGGTACATCTTTACCTCCAGGATCCAATGGCGGCAGACTCCTTGGTTTTGCCTCTTCCGGGGCTTGCTATGGCGGTAAATCATTTGGAGGAAAAACCTCCAGCAAACCTGCTCCAGACAGACTGTTTCCTCGGCAGCTCGAAACTATTGATGCACAAGTTTCTTTTGGTGTTTTGTCTCATTTCCGACTGCGACCAGCAAAGAACCTACAGGTGACTTAGGCTTCTGTATCTTTTGTTCCATTTATTTGCTACCATAGGATCTTTTACTGTAATTTATAATCGGGTTTTCCTCTAGCGGTTCCTACGTCTTGCAGGGTATATGGGTACCCACCTTGGTTGTTTCGGGAAGGGAGGAGCGCCTACAACCTCAGCTGGCCCTTTCTTCCGGGTAAGATCCACCATGGCGGCAGCGTTTCTAGCTGTAATTTCCTTAGTTCTATTTAATGTTAAGACTCTGGCTCTCACCGACCTTGTCTTAAGTTAATGTTATCTTGGATGGGCGTTAATCACTCAGAGGGTTGGGAGGGCAGTTGCTCTGATGCCCAAAGTCGCCCTTGGAATTCTCTGCATATTCTGGGTTTTTTTTTTTTTTTTTTCCACTCCTGGAGATATTGCCATTCCTAGACAGATCGAACCCTCATTTAATTATGTGTAAATGGACATGTTCCGGCTGTTGCCTATTTATAGCTCCATGGTTATGATTTCGTTGTCTGTGCACTGGTGCCATTGTTTGATGGCTAAATCTTTTGTATATTGACAGTTGTGAATCTTTACATACATGGTTTCAGTCGCATTTGTTGTTCTCCTAATTTCTATTCCGCTGTTTAAATTCTTGGGACTAAAATGTAGGTGTGCCGAGAGTTATGATTATTGATGAATGAAGGTGTTATCACAAAATCATGCCCCTGATAGGCTGCTGATCAGGAAGACCTTATGTAACTCTTTCAAACCAACTTTTGGCTGAGGCTTAGCCTCCTCAACCTGAGAGGGCTCTCTCAAAGGTTAATGATTTTGATAAAGATTAGATGACTAACTCTATGAAACAAGTGAAAAATATGAATGGTTGAACATGATCAGTAAACATCCATTGGGCTTATGGAGTCAACAACACCTCAATATAACAATGAACTCAACCTTACATGGAAGTCAGGGCATTCAACATTTAAACATTCAGAACATAAACTCATATGGGACCACACAGTTCATAAATGTATACAGGAAGTCAGAGCACATTCAGTGAATTCTGAGTGATTATACATCCATACCACTGTAAGAATTAAGAAAAGGACAACATCACATATTCTGAACATAAAAAATCCTTCATGAATCCTGAGAAGTAAAGTCAAGCATGCATTACTGAAAATGAGTCTTACATAGGCCAAATACAAGCTTTTCCATAAAATTTCCAACCCTGATTACATTAGATCTTCTTCTATATATAGAGATCTTTACATAACTGAGATTCCTCCTCCAGCATGAGGGAAATTCGAATTCATCCTACTATGACACCTATTGATACATAAAACTAATTATTAAATGCAAATGACACCTAACTAGCAGTCTTAGAGACCTAATACAACTAGGAGTGTAACTCCTTATCATGATTCAACAACCTTATCTAAGCATTTAAAGCATTATTTGACAAATTGCAACCTCAAGAAGTCGAATTTGATGAAGCCTCCCACGTGGTCACCCAACTGCTGATGACAAACCCTAGAAATTAGGGAACATGTTTCCCTGTTTTTAGGTTTAGATCCTTGAAAATTAGCACGTGGGATAGAGCCTTTATCTCTTCATCCATGACACATTTTACGAAAATGAAGGAGGTTTTGGTAGCCCATGTTGTCCAGAACAAAAACCTCTCCTGGTTTTTTAAAACATTTCTCCAGCTGTCTAGAAACTGTCCTTGAAAAACACGTGGCAAACAGGAAAAATCCGTTTTCTGAAAGTAGGGTCTCAATGAAAGCTTAGTATCTCCCAACTGAAAACACTTATGAAGAAATTGAGATAGGTTATTGTAGTAGGAGAGTTGATGAAGATAAACCTCCTTCAGAATTCCAAAATACCCTTTCATGTGACCAGAAACGGATTTTGAAAAAACATGTGTAAAACAAAGAAATATGCCTGTGGAAAACTTGCACCTACAACAGTTTCGTAGCGCAAGTTTGATCATAAATTCCTCCCACCTCAGAATGGATTTGAAGAAAATGAAAGAGGTTTTTTAATTTTGGTATGTTAGGAATAAAAGCCTCTTTCAGTTTGCAAAATTAAGTTTTCATCTGCTCAGAACCCCTTCTGGAAATTAACTAGTAAACGCAGAAAGCAGAGTTTTTTCTGCTGAAACAGGCTGCTACAGGGGTTTCGTAGCGCGCTACGAAAACTCCTAGTTCAGTGATTTCGTAGCTACTTTCAAAATTTCTCCAAAAATATGTGAGATATGACTTATAAACACCTTGTAAGACTTCTAAAACATGGAATGAGGCTGTCAAACATTATTTGGAAAAGAGATATGATCTTAAAAGACTTCTAACCTTATGACCTAACCCTTAAAGCATGAAATGACCTAGAGACCCTTTAACACCATGACTTGACCATGACTGATACAAGAATTGAGAAACCATGTAAGTTGTCCAAATTTTTTTAAGGAAGTTTTACAGTGATAACAGAAGGCTTGGACCCTTTCTGGTCTTCGAAGAACTTTTCTGTTACATTAGAAATTCCTCATTAATTCTGCTCACAACTTTTCTCTGCTATGACAGTTGTACAGAGTTTGTTTTCTCTTTTTTTTTAGCCTGTTAATCCGAAACCTTACCACAAGTTTGGAGTTGTACTGGTTATGTCTTTATTCGCAAGTCTTACTGCAGATATATGTATCATCCTTGGTTTTGGAACTCACTTAGAGGTCTCTACCTCGAGGGTTTCTAGATTGGCGAGGGAGAGTCTGTCTTAAGCATGCAATCTCGGTCATGCCTGCGGATTCCCTCAGGGTCCGTATTCCAGGTGACCTGGACGAGACCAAGATTTGTAAATCTTGTAAATACAACCCTACACACACACGCAGTTACTCCTTTCAGTTTTAACAGTGCTTGTTTTTCAGTTTTTTTTTTTTTTTATTTATTTATTTATTTATTTTTTTTTTTTCAGCAGTGATATATTATTCCCCTTTGCTTGTACCTTTCCGGCAACAAGGGTGTAAGGTTTGGTTCTTGGCTTACTATTTGTTTCCTGCACAACATTTGGATTGTTTTATATGTATTCTATTATCTACATGATTCATAGTTCTTGTTCACCTGCATACGTGCTATGATGGTGCTCTCCAGGGCGTTCAAATAGTTTTCTTTGAACTGAACGGTACAGTCTTGCATATGATGTTTCCTGTTATCACCTTCACACATGCAACTGTTATATAAGTTCTCTTTAACATTCTGCTATGTTCCGTTTGTCCTTCTATGGAATTGGTACAACATGATGTATACATTGTCTACTTTTTTTATATGCTATGATGTTGTGCATGGCTTCGGGTTTTTTTTCAATAATCTATTTTTGAAAGAAAGATTAAACAGAATGTACATGGTTCCACATTGTTTCCCATATATGGTAGCTCGGCGATAATAGCCTGTCTTTTTCCAATTCTTATTAAATTCGAAAATGGCCAGAGCCGAGTTCTTTCTCTCTATAAGGAAACGAATTCATATAAAAGATATTCAATCACACAAGAATAAATAAAAAGTTTCAACTGCATAGGAGTCTAACCACGGTTAGATTGTTCCTCTACAGCCAGATTTGTTTGCCGTATTTTTTTTGTGCTTAGGAATTATTGATTTACTAGCATTAAATACACACTTGGGTTCCTACAACAGATTAATATCTTATGGTGTTCTACAAGTAGAATCTTCTGCCGGCACCATCACATCTGCAAACACAGTATCTATAATTCACAGTCAGTCAATCACAATTTAACAGAGTATTTCATACTTGGCTGCTTTAATTAAGTATCTTCACAGAAATAGATCACCTCTAGGTGTAGCTAGTCATTCCACCCGACCGTGAGATTGTCTTTCGAGACCAAATCTCCCCCCTAGCTGTCTTGCAGGATCACAATCCACAACAAGAATGCTCGCACAAGGTGCTTGGCTATTTGGTCCTCACCAGACTTAGCCTCTTCTCCTTTCTCTGCCTGTCCCTATAGCGCATATTTTCCTCTCCCTCCCTCTTTTTCCCTGGAATCCCTTCCCGTTAGGGGGAGGTAGTTAGGGTTGCAAGTATATCAACTGCTTTTGCCCAACTTCCTACTTAAGAAGTTGCCAGCACATCAAGAGAACATTTCTTGCTAAAAAACAAAATAATAAAAGAATTATTAAATTCCAAACGATTACTATTGTCATATTCAGTTTGTCTCTTATCGTAATAAAATTAAATATTTACATTTCCTTGGGGCATCACATCCCCCCTCCTGAGATTAGACATCGTCCCGATGTCTTTTGACCGTAAACAGCCTCGGGGTAAGCTTGTTTCATAAGCTCTTCATCCTCCCAGGTGGCCTCATCAGGCCCAAAGTGCTGCCACTGCACTTTAACTTGGGTAATAACTCGTCTCCACAGCTGTACTTCTCTCCGGTCAAGAATTTTCAGCGGCTCGACTAAGACTTCTCCTTCCGGTTTGACCTGCACATGCAACATTCTAAATCCGTTTCCTTTAAAGAAAACCTTTAGACTGGTCTACTGGAAATAACCCTTACCTGTATATCCTGCCATCAGATCACATGTTTAGGGTCATAAACGTATTGTTTTAACACAGAAACATGGAAGACATTGTGCACCCAGATGTGACTTGGCAGGGCGAGCTGGTAAGCCACTGGCCCGATTCTTGCCAAGACCTAGAACGGTCCACAATATCGGGGTGCCAACTTGGCACATCTTCTCCACTGCAATGAACTTTTCTTGGCTTAGATCCTTACATAAACATGATCACCGATGTGATATTCCTTGAACCTCCTTTTCCGATCAGCAAAACTCTTTTGTCTATCTTGAGCAGCCTTCAAATTAGAACGTACCCTTTTTACCATATCCTCCATTTCCTTGAGCCTTTCCGGTCCCAACCTTAATTTATCTTCAGGTCCACCCTAGCTTGAGGAGTGCGGCATTTCCGCCCATACAGGACCTCAAAGGGGCTCATTTGTAACGAGGTATGGTACCTGTTGTTGTATTCAAATTCAACCAAGTGTAAATACTCCTCCCATTATGTCGGTTGCTACATTACATAAGCTCTTAACATGTCTTCTACCACCTAGTTCACCTGCTCGGTTTGTCCATCGGTCTGGGGGTGGTATGCTGTACTGAAGTTCAGTTGTGTCCCCAACTCTGTGATAATGTCTTCCAATAGGCTGATGTGAATTTCACATCACGGTTCGAAATTATTGTCTTTGGAAGTCCATGCAATTTAAACACATTCTGCATGAAGATATGGGCAATCTATACAACTCTGTAGGTGGATTGCACAGGTAGAAAATGTGCTGCTTTACTCAACTTGTCTACCACCACCATAAGAGAATCGTTATTCTTCTTTGTCTTAGGCAGCCCTGTTATAAAATCCATGGAAATGGTTTCCCACTTCCATTCCGGAATGGGTAGTGGTTGCAATAACCCCGCTGGATGCTGGTGCTCTACCTTAATCTGTTGGCACTCCAAGCATCATGCTAAATCCTCGGCTACATCCTTCTTCATGCCTAGCCAATAATACTCTTTTCGAATCGCAGTGACCATTTTCTGATATCCTGGGTGCCCCGCATAGTGACTGATGTGAAATTCATCCAAGATCAGATTTTTAAGACTGTTTTGACTAGGTACATATAGCCTCTTTTTATAATACAGCATTCCAGCATCATCCATTTCATATCCTTGCTGATTTTTCTCGCTGGTAGACTATTGTACTTGCTATTTTACTTGCCGGTATTCAACATCTTGTTCTACAGCCCTTTTTATCATTTCTTCGAAGGGGCTTTTCCATTCGCTGAAGGAAATTTCGTACAAACATTGTACTTTCCGACTTAAGGCGTCCGCCACCCGGTTTTCTTTTCCCTTCAAATGTTTGATGTCGAAGTCAAAACCACTTAGGAAATCTACCCACCGTGCTTGTCTCGTGTTTAACATGGGCTGGCTAAAATAATTGGTAAGACTGTGGTGGTCTGCCAATAATAAAAATTTCCTCTCCATGAGATAGTGTTGCCACATATTCAAGGCGTGTATGACAGCTACCAGCTCTAGGTCATAGGCAGAATATTTCTGCTCATGCTCGTTTAATTTCCTTGACTCATAAGCTATTACTTTACCTTCCTGCATCAACACACCTACCACGCCCTCCTTGCTTGCGTCAGTGCACACCACATAGTCCTTATTAGGATCGGCTATGCTCAAAATGGGCGCGGTGGTGAGCAGATGTTTAAGCTGTTCAAAACTTCTTTGACATTCCGGGGTCCACTTGAACGCTCTTCCCTTTTTCTGAAGGGATGTGATAGGATATGCTACTCTTGAGAAGCCTTCTACAAAGCGTCTATAATATCCGGCTAACCCCATAAAGGATCTGATGTCCGCTACATCCTTCGGTACGGGCCATTCCATTATGGTCCTTATCTTTTTAGGGTCCACCGCAATCCCTTCCTTTGTGATTATATGGCCTAAATACTGTATTTCTTCTTTGAAGAAATCACACTTGCTGAACTTAGCATATAACTGGTGTTCTCGGAGGGTTTGTAGCACCAACCTAAGGTGCTCCTTATGTTCTTCCATGGTACGGGAGTATATCAGTATATCATCGATAAATATCAGCACAAATTTGTCCAAATATCGATGAAATACACTGTTCATTAAGCACATGAAAGTTGCAAGGGCGTTGGTTAACCCAAAGGGTAGAACCACAAACTCATAATGCCCATACCTTGTTCTAAAGGCTGTTTTAGCTATGTCTTCCTCCTTAATTCTGATCTGGTGGTAACCTGATCACAAATCGATCTTGGAGAATACTGTTGCACCCTTTACTTGATCTAAAAGCTCATCGATCTGAGGTAAAGGATACTTGTTTTTGATTGTTAGTTTATTTAGCTGTCGGTAATCTATACACATGCGGAAAGTCCCATCCTTTTTCTTAACAAATAACACTGGAGCTCCCCACGGGGACACACTAGGGCGGATATAATTTTTGTCTAATAGTTCTTGCAGCTGCATTTTTAACTCTGTTAACTCAGGTACACTCATCCTATAGGGTGCTCGAGATACCGGTGCTGCCCCTGGTATCAGTTCGATGGTAAAGTCTATATCCCTTTTAGGTGGAAGTTCGGGAATCTCTTCTGGAAACACATCCGCAAACTCTTGTATTACAGGGATGTTATCCAACGTGGCTGTTTTATCCTTTGAGTCAGCATAGCCCACATGGATGGCGTAAATCTGACACCCCTTCCTAATACATTTTGCTAACTGGGATGTAGTTATTGGCCAAACCTGCAGTGGCTGTTTGATTCCTTGTATCTCTTTCCTAATTCCCTGTTCATCCCGATAATAAATAACCTTCGTTTTGCAGTCAACTAATGACCAGTGCTTTTCCAACCAGTCCATACCAATCAGCACATCATATGAACCAAGGGGAAGGACATTTAAATCAGCCATTACTGGCTGACCTGCTATCGTTAAAGGGTAGCTATTGACTTTTGCCAACACTCGCCTCTTGGCCCCTGTAGCCAGCTGTACTAGCCACGGACTCTTGAATTTAATAGTCTGCAGTTTACAATGTTCTACAACTTTTGGACTAATATAACTTAATGTGGCCCCAGGGTCAATTAAAACAGCTACGGTAAGGTCGGAAATTTTACCTTCAAACTCCACCATGGTCAGCTGGTACTCTGCCTGACGATCGTCCAGGGCTGCATTAATCTTTGGTATGCTACGTCCTACATCGCCAACTGTTGATGCCTCATGGATTTGTGATAACTGCTCAGTTCCTTTTCGCTGCGGACAATTTTTGACGTAGTGAGGCCCTCCAAAACCCCAACACTGTACTGGCGGTCTTGCTGCCCCTTCATTGTCCAACCTTGCAGGCTGTTCACCGACTCTGGATTCACTGGTTGGCCTGGATTTGTATGAGTTTTTCTGCATAATTCTGATGTTTTTCCCTTTGCCGATACTCTTGCTTCCACCACTGCGATTTCCTTTACTGTTTCCAGCGGACTTATTACCTCTTTTCTCATATCATCTTTTGCCTGAAACTTCTCCTTTCTGTTTACTCTACTGGTAACAAATTCTGGATTTACGAATAACTTCATCCATGGTCTTAGGATTGTCAAACTCAATCCTTTCTCGCATATACAAGGGTAAACTGCTAACAAATCTTTGCACCTTAGCCTTTTCTTCCCTAATATAAGGCACATAACGAAGCAAGGAAGTGAAACGTGTGATAAATTCGTCCATGGTCTGCTGCCCAATCGCAAATCAGGGAATTCTCTTGCCTTTTCATTGTAGAAACGCTCAGTCAGGTATCTTTCTTTGAAGTACCTTTGAAATTTCTCCCAAGTTATGGTCTGCTCGCTTACCCCTTTTATGATCTTGACTTCTTCCCACCACAAGGTCGCCTTTCCCTGTAATTGAAAGATGGTCAATCGTGCCTTCAAGTTATGATCGTATTCATACAGCTGGAAGTATTTGTTCATATTTATCAGCCATGCTTCAGCTGCTTCCTCCTGTTCCCCGTCAAAGTGTGGCGGTTTAATCTTCCGGAATTCCCCTTGCAACTCTATTCGTTGCCTTTTTGAGGTCTGTTGTTCAGATGCATTATCTGATCGTTCCTCCCTTTCTTCTGATCCTTCAGGTTCCGTACGATGGTACTGTTCCTCCGACATTCTCTGCTGTTCCGCACTGGGATTAGCTGGCGGCTAATTCTGTCTGTCAGACAATATTTTTAGAATTCTTTCTTGCTCCATTGTCAATCGAGCATTATCTTCACGTAACCGGGCCATTTCATTTTTCAGTTCCTGTACCGTCTCCAAAATAGCCTGGTTTGTATTGCGGGCTTCCTCTCCGAGCTGTACCCATAGCTCAGGATTACCCTCAGGGCCAGGTACAAGTCCCTGACCCATCGCATATCTGCGTGACGCACTGTCCCCTCGCCGCATCTTGCCAGTCTTCCGGTTTCCTATCTTTAACATGGAAAAAGAAAAAAAAATAAATCAACATTTTACTATTTCTTTTCTTTAACTTGCTCAAGTAGGGACAATATTGGTATATGCTACTTTCTGCTTCAACTCTAAATCTCTATTTTAATTACAGTGTCACTGTCAATTCCAGTTTTTTTTTAATTTTTCAATACTTAATTTTGCAATTTTGACTTCAATGCCCAGAGGCCTCAGTTCTGTAACTGGGCTTTGATACCAATTGTAACGCCTCCATTAATTTTTTTTTTTGTAAATTAACTGTCCAACACTCATAATGTTGCGCAGTTTCATTTCTGAGGTACATATCAGTGTAATGATAATCGTTTTTTTTAATGCTACAGTTTTTATCTCCCACCTGGAGGTCCACGCGGTGCCCATTCGCTTACCAGTGTTTGCTACCCAGCTGCCATCACGTGGTTCACAACACTTCTGCAAACTTTTATTGACTTATCTGCTCCATCTAATACGTGGCCTGAGCACAACTATCCTATTCCATTTATTGGTTCGGGAATCCTGCCAAATCAACGGTGCATCTTTACCTCCAGGATCCAACGGCGGCAGACTCCTTGGTTTTGCCTCTTCCGGAGCTTGCTATGGCGGTAAATCATTTGGAGGAAAAACCTCCAGCAAGCCTGCTCCAGATAGACTGTTTCCTCGGCAGCTCGAAACTGTTGATGCGCAGGTTGCTTCTGGTGTTTCGTCTCGTTTCCGACTGCGACCAGCAAAGAACCTACAGGTGACTTAGGCTTCTGTATCTTTTGTTCCATTTATTTGCTACCATAGGATATTTTACTGTAATTTCTAATCGGGTTTTCCTCTGGAGGTTCCTACATCTTCCAGGGTATATGGGTACCCACCTTTGTTGTTTCGGGAAGGGAGGAGCGCCTACAACCTCAGCTGGCCCTTTCTTCCAAGTAAGATCCACCATGGCGGCAAAGTTTCTAGCTGTAATTTCCTTAGTTCTATTTAATGTTAAGACTCTGGCTCTCACTGACCTTGTCTTAAGTTAATATTATCTTGGATGGGCGTTAATCACTCAGAGGGTTGGGAGGGTAGTTGCTCTGATGCCCATAGTCGCCCTTGGAATTCTCTGCATATTCTGGGTTTTGTTTTTTTTTCCACTCCTGGAGATATTTCCATTCCTAGACAGAACGAACCCTCATTTAATTATGTGTAAATGGACATGTTCCGGTTGTTTCCTCTTTATAGCTCCATGGTTATGATTTCGCTGTCTGTGTGCCGGTGCCATTGTTTGATGGCTAAATCTTCTGTATATTGACAGTTGTGAATCTTTACATACATGGTTTCAGTCGCATTTTTTGTTCTCCTAATTTCTATTCCACTGTTTAAATTCTTGGGACTAAAATGTAGGTGTGCCGAGAGTTATGATTATTGATGAATGAAGGCTTGGACCCTTTCGGGTCTTCGAAGAACTTTTCTGTTACATTAGAAATTCCACATTAATTATGCTCAGAACTTTTCTCTGCTATGACAGTTGTATAGAGTTCGTTTTTTTCTCTTTTTTTTTAGCCTGTTAATCCAAAACCTTTCCACAGGTTTGGAGTTGTACCGGTTATGTCTTTATTCGCAAGTCTTACTACGAAGATATACGTATCATCCTTGGTTCTGGAACTCGCTTAGAGGTCTCTACCTCGAGGGTTTCTAGATTGGCGAGGGAGAGTCTATCTTAAGCATGCAATCTCGGTCATGCCTGTGGATTCCCTTAGGGTTTGTATTCCAGGTGACCTGGACGAGACCAAGATTTGTAAATCTTGTAAATACAACCCTACACACACACGCAGTTACTCCTTTCAGTTTTAACAGTGCTTTTTTTTTTTTTTTTTTTTTTTTTTTTCCAGCAGTGATATATTATTCCCCTTTGCCTGTACCTTTCTGGCAACAAGGGTGTAAGGTTTGGTTCTTGGCTTACTATTTGTTTCCCGCACAGCATTTGGATTGTTTTCTATGTATTCGATTATCTACATGATTCATAGTTCTTGTTCACCTGCATACATGCTATGATGGTGCTCTCCAGGGCGTTCAAATAGTTTTCTTTGAACTGAACGGTACAGTCTTGCATATGATGTTTCCTGTTATCACCTTCACACATGAAACTGTTATATAAGTTCTCTTTAACATTCTGCTATGTTTCGTTTGTCCTTCTATGGAATTGGTACAACATGATGTATACATTGTCTACTTTTTTTTATATGCTATGATCACAATCCGCAACAAGAATGCTCGCACAAGGTGCTTGGCTATCTGGTCCTCACCGGACTTAGCCTCTTCTCCTTTCTCTGCCTGTCCCTACAGCGCAGATTTTCCTTTGCCTCCCCCTTTTCCCCTGGAAGCCCTTCCCGTTAGGGGGAGGTAGTTAGGGTTGCAAGTATATCAACCGCTTTTGCCCAACTTCCTACTCAAGAAGTTGCCAACACATCAAGAGAACATTTCTTGCTAAATAATAATAATAATAAAAGAATTGTTAAATTCCAAACGATTAATATTGTCATATTCAGTTTGTCTCTTATCGCAGTAAAATTAAGTATTTACATTTCCTTGGGGCATCACAAACATAATATAACATGACATTACAACATCTATTTCATATTGGGTTGAATAGTGTCTCTCACACAAAATGCAATAAAATTAAATTAAAAAAAATATTTATAAAATATTTTGATCATGAAAAAAGATGGTTTTTGGGCATGTGGTATTAATGAGCCATGGTATTGATCCATGATATTATATCAAAGTTAATAATATCTATAGTAAAGTGAATGTAAATATCCATGATTAAAATTATAGTATTAATGTTTTCATGTGCTTGTTAATTAAATTAAAATATAGTTACAAAATCATTATTTTAATTTATAAGGTAAAATAGATCTTAAATTATGGCAACTACTTATATGTTATATATTTTAATGTGATATGTGTATTATAATTTTAATTTTATCAAAAAAATATTTCTACTTGTATTAATAAAAACAAAATTATAATATGGAAAAGTGAATTTTATTATTTTTAATAGTTTATTATTATTTAATTAAAAAATTATTAATATAAATTTAATATATTTAACTGAAATGTAAATTTTTTTACATACTTACATTACACAAATACATTTCAACAAAACAACCCGTCATCAAAATTTGGTCTAAATTTAGTCTCGTTCAAATTTAAACTAAATCTCATCGGCAGTTGTCTATAACGCGACTTTTTGAAAGCTTTTCCGGCGGGTTTTTCCGGGCGAAATCCGGCAGGAATTTATCGGAATCGCAAGTTTGATAGCTAGTTTCTGCACAATGAAAGTGTCCCAAAGATTTTCGAGGGTGCTGAATCCAAATATGCAGTTAAAAAACCATTTTAACTGCAACAAATCAAGATTTAACCTCAATTTATTCCGCCGGATTCCGTCACCGGAATCTCCAAAAAGTCGCATTATAGACAACTCCAATCTCATCTCTTTGACACCGAAATAACTCAACTAAGTTAATTGAAAATTAGCCGATAAATTAATATTTGATAAGGATAAATTATTATTCAACCAAAATATTGCGATTTACACCAGATCCCTTAGCACCAAAATGAGTAACTCCAATTAGAGGTTAATTAAATTTTCAAATTAAGCAATAAATTATATTGGATAAGAATAAGTTAATATTTATTTGATAAGGATAAATTAATATTAAATTAAGATAAAGATAAGGAAATCCATTGGTTTAATAAATGCATTTTTAAAGTTTATTTGTTTCTTATCTATACAATTATGTTACAACTTATTTATATTCAAATTAAAGTAATAAAATTTATTTTAAAATAATTTTATTTCAAATTAAAGTAATGTTTATTTTTAATTTTAAATAAAAAATTGTAATTTAAATTTTTTATGATGATGATGGTTGTTAGCGCTCAAATCTGCCTCAGGCTGAGAAAGGAAAAACTCGAGGCCACATCAAACCACGCTCAGCCTCGTAGCTAGCCCTATGAGGACAGGAGAGGGCTCTCTCCGAGTCTATCTCGGCAAAAGGTCTCCAAAAGGGCTGAGATGACTTAAAATTAATACTGATTTTAGGCTAGTAAAGAGATAGGAAAAGGGGTTTTAATGAATGATAGGGTTTTCTGGGCAGCTTGGGATCAAGAACAGCGTAGGGAAATTAAATGAAAGATGCAGATTATTACATAAGGCAAGATATGCAAAAGCTTAAACATTCAATTTGAATTTATATGGAATGTGAAGAATGTTTGAGAATGCTGAAAAGGGCATAGATTCATGAATCCTTTTCAAACGGAGGAAAACATAGAACTTGAAATACTTTCCCAGGGCAGAGCAGCAAGCTGAATTCTTCCCTTCACACTTAAAAGTATTCAACAAGCAATGACTATGAATGAAACAATAAACATAACAAGAAACACATGAAAACAAAGAAAAACATAATGCTAAGTTGTTACCACAAGGATCTTATTAAACAGAGCTGCAACTTTAAATTATTTCTCTGTCAAAACTGTACAATGAAGCCCTGTTATCTCTCCTCACACCTCTGCCAGAACTCTCCCCCCCACCCTTTACAAGTGATTTTTTAATACAACATATCAGCCTAGAGGTGGGATAACAAATCGACCTAAATAAGGAATGGTTTAATTATACTTTAACAAACAAGGCTGGAAAGCCAATCATTTGTTCTGAAAGGAAACATCATATAATATGAAATTTGTTCGATGACCAATGAATAGGCAGAATCTGGAGCGTAGACCATCTGAAATGCAACTGAGGTCAAAAATAGGAAAATCGACCCTATTTCTCTGCTTATGGTTGGTATTCTGCATTTAATTTGGGTTTGACTGTCTATTCACTTGCTTTACCGTTATACCACCCTCCCAAAATGTCACGACATGTGTCTCTACTGAAGGCACGTTTCCATGCTGCCACATAGATACCCATTGTTCCAGATCACAACCCTGAAGACGTACATTCACCTTCCAAGTTTCATCCTTTGCAAATGCATTACTTTAAAGTTTCCCCAATCTATAGTTAACACCTCAAGACTCCTAAGAGTACGTAATGCTTCACGGATAGGAACATCCAAAGGAGAACCTGGAAAATGTAGTTCTACAACGTTTATATATCTACGACACTGTTTAGCCACTTGCTCTGCAATAATTCGACAATTCTCAAAATTCAAACATCTCCAGAAGTCTTCATGAACACTAGCAGCATGCCAATGTCTACACACTAGACCAGCTTTAAAACGTAGTCCAAATCATCATAGTTAAGCATTTCCACATTATCCATATCATCGTTGACATTCTCAATATCCTTTTAGTTTGCAGGCAAATGCAGTAATTTGGCACGAATCTGGGTGAATAAGAGAAATTTCTTTGGCTCTGAGACTGTATGGGTAGCATGCCTACCCAACGCGTAGCACGTAGCAAGTGCATAGTGCACTTGATATTTAACATGGGCTGTGGGCATTATATGTGCAGCGCCCCTTGTATGGGTAGCGCGCCTCCTCTGTGTCGTTTACCTTATTGAAACGCTGGTATTACTGCGCTGGATTTATAAAGAATCAACCTCATGCTTAAATCTTTTTATTTCAGTTGTATCTGAAACAATTTGTCTTTTCTTACAAATTGGCGGCAACTGCACACAATTACCACTCAAGCTTGTCTTGCTGCTATCTATGACCTTAGAATGTTGATGTCTTGTGGTAACCTCCTCTTCATTTTCAGAATCAGCCACATTTCTGTTTCTTTAGTTGAAGATGATGAAGGGCAGAAGGTCGTTTCGAAGGTAAATGCACTACAGTCTCTAGCTACAATCGCTTCAACTACTTTATCTTCACTCAATCTAGCGATTTCCTTAATGTAACTGAATCCATTAGAGTCAAGTCCTAAGTTCTCTTTTGTGCCCTCTGTTGGAACTATCAAAACTTCACGTTCTCTTGATACACCTGTCTGTGTACTTGAAAACCTTTTGGAAATTTGAATAACAGTAGCCCCAACAACTTCCCGCAAAAGCTACAATTTCTCCTTGTAATGGTACAAATGAAATGGCCCAACAAGAAATGTGGTTCCACATAAGCATGCTTCTTGATGTTTTGGATCTGCAATCTTGACTTGTACAGAAACTCGCCCACATTTTAGTGCCATGGAAGGAGGAAAGCTCAAGCAGTTCGGAATCTCTGAAGGTAAAGATGTTTGCCCCACCATGGCTTGAATAGCTTCCATCACATCATTTGTTATAGGAGAAGAATCTTCAACAATAAGATGTGTACACTCTGACATCCATTTCTCTGTTGCGTAGGCTCCCATTGATGACACAATGGTACATAAACCATGTTTCCGGTTCAATTTTTCTAGAGCTGGTATACAGAATAAGAATGGAACGAAGTTCAACCTGAAAGTTGAATTATTTGTTCCAAACGTTATCAAGTCCCCGTTACTTAGGATTGTCTCCTTATTTGCTAAAGAAAACACGGGCTTTGAGCAAATTTCCTTGTTGACAAATGTGCCAAACTTTGAAAGATCCTTCAGGTGAATTTCTGGTGAAGGGACGCTTGAAAAGCACTGCAAGGCCTTCTAAGAAGAGGCTGCCTCAACTATGATCTCCGCATGCACACTTGAGATAGTTTTATCAGTTTGAATTGCCACTGCACAATCTTTCCGACCAACTTTGTATGTTCCTTGAGATATCAAATAGTAATTAAAACAGTAGACCCATCAAACACTGTAATGGCCAAAATCAGCTTAGACATATTTTTCTAAACAATGCCCCACACAGGCAGAGTTTGCTAGCTTTCGATTTCACATACCATTTCAATAGCTTTTAAGGTAATTTCTCTACAAAAGCAATGTCAAAATCTTATATATGTGAATTATAATTTGAATCCAGCATGAATTGTGACTACTCCGCCTGAAAGGTCTCATATTCAACTTTCTCAAAGCCTGCTTCCTTAATCATTTTAGCGAACTTTTCCTGAGATGGAAACTTGCGTACGCTCTCCACTAAATATTGGTAAGACACACGATACCTAGCAACAATTTCTCCAATAGAGGGAATAACTGAAAATGAGTAAAACTCATATAATTCTTGGAAACCAGGGATGTTGACATGGCTCAACTCAAGACACAGAAATCTTCCACCCCGCCTTAAGACTCTGTATGCTGCGCTCAGAGCTTTTTCTATATGTGTTTTCGAATCATGTTTAAAAGACCGATAGTACCCTAGAAAAAATGATGTTTCACAATACTATGCCAGGGGCTTCTAATACCTTCAAAGTGCAAGATTTTGAAACAAATGTTTCCCTCTAAAAGTGAAGTTTCTTTCTATGGAAATCCTTTAGATATTCCAAGTTTATTTATCTCCAGAGATATCTACTCTTCAAGTTTTCTCCAAGCAACATACAGTAGCTTTGTCATCCTCCGTTGAATAAGCCACATGGTACATTCTCTGACTTCATATAAAGGAAACACTATATTATAATTGGTGGAGTTCTTCTTAGTTCTGTCCTTCCAACATCTGACATGGTTGCAGCATTATCCTGTAGATCTCCAGCTTCAGCAGAATCAAGAATATGCCATCTTATTTATGGAACTTTCAATACTTATGATAAGTCCTCCTGTTTACATAGACTGATGGGGCTATTGAACCTAGCAAGATGACCAGGGCCTGTATTTCGAAGTACTCCATGATGGAAGGCTTTAAAATGCAAATTTATTACAAAAACAAATTTGTCGATTTCTTCTCCAAAACAGAGTTTTGGAGAAGGATCATTTTTGAGCATTACTGATGATAAACTCTTGAAGTAAGAGACTTATTCAACCTCCCTCTGGCCTGCAAGCGTTATTTCACATTTCTGGAGACAAAACCCTGGACTCAAGAAGTAAAATGACTCTTTTTTGGACCACAGTAACATCAGTGACTGCGCATAACAAGGAATGAACTTTGGAGAATTTGACTGTAGCGGGCTGACAAGACGGAGTCTAACATTGGCTCCAATGGGGATGGCAGCTGCCACTTTTTGGAGGTGCCAAGAGCCGCAGAGCTTTGGGAGAGTAGACAGTGCCTCCATCCATTGGGCAATGGAGTCATTGTTTCAATAGACAACACGAGACTTCCGACTCATTTATGGACTGAAACTTGACTGAAATGATTGAAAAACTGACTCGGCAAACTTCACACTAAAACTGTAATGAAACTCAGAACGAAATGCTGCCTTTTGGCTGCTTATTTATTTACAAAATCTACCCTACTTTGCTGTAAAAACAATAGATCAGGTAATAATGAAATGCCAGATCAACCATTCAAGTAAACCTAAGAATGATGCTGCTTGAGAATGCTTCCGCCAGGACACAGATGTAATTGCTGGCAGCCCTTCATGCACATAATGAGTTTGAACATGTAAAAGACAGTTTGATTTGTCAGTCAAACTAAAAAACATTTCCATGTACATCGTAATAGGATCATGAAAGCCAGACTTCGTTTGCTGCCCCAACTCTGTAATACATACCTCCAGCTGCACACTGTCAATGCAAACATCTGTAGACAACTCTATTGTTTCTTGTTTTGAAGGAGGGAGAGTTCCCAAGAACTTGTTGGGATCTCGGAAATCATATGATTGGATCTACTCATTCAAATACTGAATCTCCTTCTCAATTCTTTCAACAACTAACTCACAGACACCAGTTTTAGCTTCAAGAGGAAGTTTCAGAGATTTCAAACATTGAAGCAAGGCATTGAAAAAAACTTCATTAATTTCAAAATCTGCTAACTGATTTCTTACTTCTTTTACAACTTTACACAGTGCAGGGTTTGCCACATACCCTACCATTGCATGAATGGATCAGCGAGCACTGGAATGTCTGGATCGAGTTGGAGTCACCAGGTGAATGTTTCAGCCTTCATATGTGTCTGACTGCTGTCCACCATCAGCATCAGATTTGCAACTTGATTTCATGTACTGGGGCAAGACAATCTTCAAGTCGAATGTCACATCAACAGCAAACCATCTTCCCCAGTATGGTCGCCACTATGTTAGCGCTCAAATCTGCCTCAGGCTGAGAAAGGAAAAACTCGAGGCCACATCAAACCACGCTCAACCTCGTAGCTAGCCCTACGAGGACAGGAGAGGGCTCTCTCCGGGTCTATCTCGGCAAAAGGTCTTCAAAAGGGATGAGATGACTTAAAATTAATACTAATTTTAGGCTAGTAAAGAGATAGGAAAAGGGGTTTTAATGAATGATGGGGTTTTCTGGGCAGCGTGGGATCAAGAACAGCATAGGGAAATTAAATGAAAGATGCAGATTATTACATAAGGCAAGATAGGCAAAAGCTTAAACATTCAATTTGAATTTATATGGAATGTGAAGAATGTTTGAGAATAATGAAAAGGGCATGGATTCATGAATCCTTTTCAGACGGAGGAAAACATAGAACTTGAAATACTTTCCCAGGGCAGAGCAGCAAGCTGAATTCTGCCCTTCACACTTAAAAGTATTCAACAGGCAATGATTATGAATGAAACAACAAACATAACAAGAAATACATGAAAACAAAGAAAAACATAATGCTAAGTTGTTACCACAAGGATCTTATGAAACAGAGCTGCAACTTTAAATTATTTCTTTGCCAAAACTGTACAATGAAGCTCTGTTATCTCTCCTCACACCTCTGCCAGAAATCTCCCCCCCCACCCTTTATAAGTGATTTTTTAATACAACATATCAGCCTAGAGGTGGGATAAAAAATCGACCTAAATAAGGAATGGTTTAATTATCATTTAACAAACAAGGCTGGAAAGCCAATCATTTGTTCTGAAAGGGAACAACATATAATATGAAATCTGTTTGATGACCAATGAATAGGCAGAATCTGGAGCGTAGACCATCTGAAATGCAACTGAGGTCAAAAATAGGCAAATCGACCCTATTTCTATGCTTATGGTTGGTATTCTGCGTTTAATTTGGGTTTGATTGTCTATTCACTTCCGTTACCATTATACCACCCTCCCAAAATGTCACGACATGTGTCTCTACTGAAGGCACGTTTCCATGCTGCCACATAGATACCCATTGTTCCAGATCACAACCCTGAAGACGTACATTCACCTTCCAAGTTTCATCCTTTGCAAATGCATTACTTTAAAGTTTCCCCAATCTATAGTTAACACCTCAAGACTCCTAAGAGTACGTAATGCTTCATGGACAGGAACGTCCAAAAGAGAACCTGGAAAATGTAGTTCTACAGCCTTTATATACCTACGACACCATTTAGCCACTTGCTCTGCAATAATTCGACAATTCTCAAAATTCAAACATCTCCAGAAGTCTTCATGAACACTAGCAGCATGCCAATGTCTACACACTAGACCAACTTTAAAACACAGTCCAAATCATCATAGTTAAGCATTTCCACATTATCCACATCATCGTTGACATTCTCAATATCCTTTCAGTTTGCAGGAAAATGCAGTAATTTAGCACGAATCTGGGTGAATAAGAGAAATTTCTTTGGCTCTGAGACTGTATGGGTAGCGCACCTACCCAATGCGTAGCGCGTAGCAAGTGCGTAGCGCACTTGATATTTAACATGGGCTATGGGCGTTATATGTATATGTGTAGCGCCCCTTGTATGGGTAGCACACCTCCTCTATGTCGTTTACCTTTTTGAAACGCTGGCGTTACTGTGCTGGATTTATAAAGAATCGACCTCATGCTTAAATCTTTTTATTTCAGTTGTATCTGAAACAATTTGTCTTTCCTTACAAATTGGCGGAAACTGCACACAATTACCACTCAAGCTTGTCTTGCTGCTATCTATGACCTTAGAATGTTGATGTCTTATGGTAACCTCCTCTTCATTTTCAGAATCAGCCACATTTATGTTTCTTTAGTTGAAGATGATGAAGGGTAGAAGGTCGTTTCGAAGGTAAATGCACTACAGTCTCCAGCTACAATCGCTTCAACTACTTTATCTTCACTCAATCTAGTGGTTTCCTTAATGTAACTGAATCCATTAGAGTCAAGTCCTAAGTTCTCTTTTGTGCCCTCTGCTGGAACTATCAAAACTTCACGTTCTCTTGATACACCTGCCGGTGTACTTGAAAACCTTTTGGAAATTTGAATAACAGTAGCCCCAACAACTTCCAGCAGAAGTTGCAATTTCTGCTTGTAATGGTACAAATGAAATGGCCCAACAAGAAATGTGGTTCCACATAAGCATTCTTCTCGATGTGTTGGATCTGCAATCTTGACTTGTATAGAAACTCCCCCACTTTTAGTTCCATGGAAGGAGGAAAGCTCAAGCAGTTCGGAATCTCTGAAGGTAAAGATGTTTGCCCCACCATGGCTTGAATAGCTTCCATCACATCATTTTTTATAGGAGAAGAATCTTCAACAATAAGATGTGTACACTATGACATCCATTTCTCTGTTGCGTAGGCTCCCATTGATGACACAATGGTACATAAACCATGTTTCCGGTTCAATATTTCTAGAGCTGGTATACATAATAAGAATGGAACCAAGTTCAACCTGAAAGTTGAATTATTTGTTCCAAACGTTATCAAGTCCCCATTACTTAGGATTGTCTCCTTATTTGCTAAAAAAAACACGAGCTTTGAGAAAATTTCCTTGTTGACAAATGTGCCAAACTTTGAAAGATCCTTCAGGTGAATTTCTGGTGAAGGGACGCTTGAAAAGCACTGCAAGGCCTTCTAAGAAGAGGTTGCCTCAACTATGATCTCCGCATGCACACTTGAGATAGTTTTATCAGTTTGAATTGCCACTGCACAATCTTTCCGACCAACTTTGTATGTTCCTTGAGATATCAAATAGTAATTAAAACAGTAGACCCATCAAACACTGTAATGGCCAAAATCAGCTTAGACAGATTTTTCTAAACAATGCCCCACATAGGTATAGTTTGCTAGCTTTCGATTTCACATACCATTTCAATAGCTTTTAAGGTAATTGCTCTACAAAAGCAATGTCAAAATCTTATATATGTGAATTATAATTTGAATCCAGCATGAATTGCGACTACTCCGCCTGAAAGGTCTCATATTCAACTTTCTCAAAGCCTGCTTCCTTAATCATTTTAGTGAACTTTTCCTGAGATGGAAACTTGCATACGCTCTCCACTAAATATTGGTAAGACACACGATCCCCAACAACAATTTCTCCAATAGATGGAATAACTGAAAATGAGTAAAACTCATATAATTCTTGGAAACCAGGGATGTTGACATGGCTCAACTCAAGACACAGAAATCTTCCACCCCGCCTTAAGACTCTGTATGCTGCGCTCAGAGCTTTTTCTATATGTGTTTTCGAATCATGTTTAAAAGACCGATAGTACCCTAGAAAAGATGATGTTTCACAATGCTACGCCAGGGGCTTCTAATACCTTCAAAGTGCAAGATTTTGAAACAAATGTTTCCCTCTAAAAGTGAAGTTTCTTTCTATGGAAATCCTTTAGATATTCCAAGTTTATTTATCTCCAGAGGTATCTGCTCTTCAAGTTTTCTCCAAGCAACATACAGTAGCTATGTCATCCTCCGTTGAATAAGCCACATGGTACATTCTCTGACTTCATATAAAGGAAACACTATATTCTAATCGGTGGAGTTCTTCTTAGTTCTATCCTTCCAACATCTGACATGGCTGCAGCATTATCCTGTAGATCTCCAGCTTCAGCAGAATCAAGAATATGCCATCTTATTTATGGAACTTTCAATACTTATGATAAGTCCTCCCGTTTACATAGACTGATGGGGCTATTGAACCTAGCAAGATGACCAGGGCCTATATTTCGAAGTACTCCATGATGGAAGGCTTTAAAATGAAAATTTATTACAAAAACAAAATTTTCGATTTCTTCTCCAAATTAGAGTTTTGGAGAAGGATCATTTTCGAGCATTACTGATGATAAACTCTTGAAGTAAGAGACTTATAGACTTATTCAACCTCCCTCTGGCCTGCAAGCGTTATTTCACATTTTTGGAGACAAAACCCTGGACTCAAGAAGTAAAACTACTCTTTTTTGGACCACAGTAACATCAGTGACTGCGCATAACAAGGAATGAACTTTGGAGAATTTGACTGCAGCGGGCTGACAAGACAGAGTCTAACAATGGTTAATGTTCACTAAGATTGATATGGTTTATTTCATCTTAAAAAAGTGAGAAATTAATTAATAAAGGAGAAAAGTGTTCCGAGATCGTTGTAGTTTTGTTGACTTAACAAGTCAATAAGGTTGGTAGTATCACAAATGTTTTGAAAAAGAGAACAAATATCAGTAAGGGTACGACATTCTAAGAGAAACTGTTTTTTGTCTTCAACTCTTAGTATCTCAAAAATGGTAGATTCTTTCATCCCAATGTGTTTTGGGAATAGACCAACGCTCAGTTTCACTCTAAAGCTCACGGGAATTAGTTCTTATCTTTGCAAAGTTCATTTTCATTTTAGTGTTAGTCAAGACAAAAAGATAATTTTGGTTAGAAAGTGTGGGATTGATCACCTTCTTATAATACCTTAGCTTCCTTTTTCCTCTAACTCCTTATCGTCCCACGAATTATCCTTAAAATTGGAAGTAAAAATGTTTTTAATATTATCCTTATTCTCTGAGATGATATCCTCCTTTATCCCCCAGAGATCAATCCATGACTGGGCATCTTTATGCTAGTGTTGCTTCAGCTAGAGGTGAGGGTTTTGACTAGAGTTAGAAGCAATTTTAGAGAGCCTCTTAACTTCCATGTTGTATATCTTGCAGACTAGATACCTAAACATAGCCATGCTTTTAATGGGGGAAAGGCTAACTTCAACCAAGAGAATCAGGTAGGAAGTATTTCCTTTAATCTTGGGTTGTGAGTTATAAATTATTTTTGGATCATGTCCATCTTTCTCCTTGTTTCTATAGATATACTGCAGTATCAAACCTCACATCCATATAAAATAATAAGGGTGACGAAAGTCTCGAAGAGGAGTTCTTTTTTACTCCAAACTCAAAGATTTTTTGACTTTCAATTTTTCTCAAGCTCATAGTAAGCTTTCCAGCCTCCTATAATCTTGTTCTTGATGATATAGTTCTAGCTGAGTTGATGTTGAATGCCAATACCTAAGTATTTGTATCAGGAAATATTCTCCAAGTAATTTTTATCATAAATGAAATTATCATAGTTGATCATTTTGGATTTAATTATCATGACTTTAGTATTTTCATTATTAACAATGATACCCATCTTGGAGCAGTAAAAATGGAGGTTTCTAAGCTTATTTTTGAGATCATCGGAGCTTCTAGCAAGAAGAACGATAAAAAGTAGCAACATTGGGTCCATAAAAAGTAGCAAAATTTCCAACTAAGAAGAGAGCCTAGAGACAAGATATAATAGTGACATTATAAGAGATATTAACAACCTTGAATATTTTCCTAATGATGTTCCAAACTTGCATAAGATATATTCACTTATGATCCAATGGCATAAATATTTCTCCACAATTAAAAAAAAAGCACCTTGCAAATAGGGAGAAAAATGTTATTTGCCGACACGTTTTACATTATGTCCTGTGGATGAGGAATTTCCAGGGTTTTTTTGGCAAAAGGGTATACTGTATGAGAATTTAATAACTCACAAATGTGTGGTCGCGAGTACAAGTTATAGCACTATGATCATAAATTGTACACTGATTACTTGCATATGGTATTTAAATAAAAGGATTTCATGCTAACTTGAGATTTCCTGTAGGTCTTGTGATGCATTCTCTTTATGAATGTGAAAACTTAAGATAGATGCATGCTAATGTACCATGTGGTTTCCTAACTTACTCTATGAGATGGAAACTACAAGCCAACAGGTTGATTTTTCTTGCACATGGAGGGACACAATGACAGTGATATGGAAAGGAACTTGATCTTGTTACTCATATGTATGGATGGTATAATGGCAGAGAGTTCCATGAATGTCGAACTCAGAACTCTAAGTCAAGTTTTGGGACTCTTTTACTTGATGATTGATGTGCTATGATTTTGAACTTTCTTTGTACAATTTAATTTAGGGACATTCATGGCCATGTTGTTTGTGTGTGTGGTTTTCTTTGATGATTGCAATTATGGAGTTTATTTTTTTCTCTTTCGATGTTTCCTTTTATTTTGCCTCTTTCATTTCCTATTTACTTGATAATTGTCCCTTGATTTGCATACTTAGGGGTCTTTGGGAAATATGGTAGGGTGGCAGGGAAGCCACAGACTTTTAAGGAAGAGGTAATGTATGATTTGCATGGATGAGAACATGCTAAGGAAAAAAACGTAACATGGAACACCATGAGGAAAATTGGCATGAACATGGCATCAAGCATATGTAAAAGAAAAAGCGTAAGAGGAATGTGATGTGACATCCAAGTAGGTTGGTTGAGTCCATATAAATGATGGACAACAAAATGGTAAAAGGAGTTTTCTTAACCCTAATTTTATTTGTATGTATGCTTAGATAGCGTATACATGATTATTGTAGAAAAAATGTTGTAGGTTAACCTGATAATGCAATATAAACCAAAGCATAATACTATAACCTACTTCTACTATCAATTTGTGGAAGCTTAAAGATCGAGCCGAACAATATAACTAGAAGAAGAAGAATCAATCACACAATACACATGAAAATACTTTGGGGAAAGCCTCAACTAAAAACCCCACTATCTGTATTATCATACAAGGTTGAAATACATAGGAATTATACAGAGCCTTAGCTCTCATAGCGAGCCAACTCTCAATACAATCCTCACAAATGATCACAGGCAATCTTGGCTTCTCTCAAGCCTTCCTCTCTACCCTTCAAGCTCCTATTTCCTTATGCTATTCCTCTGGGATGATCTCCTTCAACCAAGTGGAAAATCTCAATTTACCAAGTGGATGATCTCCTGATCTCACACACTATCAGAACTGCGCAATCCTAAAGGAATGATTCCTTTTGCATGCATGAGTTTTATTTATAAGAAAACACATGCAACTGATAGTACATTGTCCTAATCTTTAATCTCAACTGGGTCTTTCTCAGAATAGACATGCATGAGTTTCTGATGAGGGAATCTTCAGTTAACTAGAGTACACTAGTTGAGTGCATGCAACATCAACTAACTGTTAACCAACAATTAGTTCCTCAAACAGTTTGGAACTAATTTAACTGGACTTAACTAATTAAAATAATTTAACTAATTATAGCTCAAATATAACTCAATCTTATCTCCTTAATTTAAGGCTTATCTCCTTAATTTAAGGGATAACTCTTGCATGACTTCAGAAAGACTTCTAACTTGAATTTCTCCAACTAATTAAGTCAAAATAACTTAATTAATTATTTCCAAGTAGCTGTTAAGACTAAATTCGATTTTAATTCACAATTTAATTCAAGGACAAATTAAATTGGAATATTCTTGTTTCCACATTTCAACACTCCCTCTCAACAAGAAAGGGATTATCTGCCACCTCGATCCTGTCTCTATGGAACTCAAATTTACACATTGATAATGCCTTTGTCAAAATGTCACCATCTTGCTCCTCTGGCGAAATATACTACAGGAAC
This sequence comes from Pinus tabuliformis, assembly GCA_031772625.1. Taxonomy (NCBI): domain Eukaryota; kingdom Viridiplantae; phylum Streptophyta; class Pinopsida; order Pinales; family Pinaceae; genus Pinus; species Pinus tabuliformis. Next base: position 76,667,492 of record CM062810.1, on the reverse strand, counting down.
ATGATCCTCCCATCATTAGCAGCTTGCTTTACCTTGTAAAGCCCCGGTTGGGACATGTGGTGGTGAGCCAATTGCGGTTTGTTCAGGCGTAGCTTCGGTTGATCCCCTCGAATCTCTGGTGGTACCGAATAGTGAATCCGTCTACGATGATCGAGGGCGCGTGTGTTTAATCGACCTAGCAGCGGGTTCTGGTGATCATTCGCTGATCGGTTCACAGCTGTCAATGGCTGGTTCCTCAGAGCGTTTTACGGCTGGTTCGTTAGTGGGTAAGGGACTGAGCGTAGGTGCGGATGAGTCGGTTTGTGCGCGTGTTTCAGATAAGATTGCTGTTGACAGATCTGTGGATTTAAGACTGCGTGCAGGATCTGTTGGACGGATGCGCTCACGGAGATCAAGCCTATCTGATATTCACGGCACGCAAGGAAATCAGGTCGTTCAAGGGCTTGAGTTCTTGGTACGAGATAAGAGCGATTCGGTGGGTAGGGGAGACCGTAAGTCGATTTTAGATTTCGATGATTCCATCATCATGAAGGATAAGCATAAGGGCAGTATAATCGTTGATAACAATAAATCTGTTATTTATAATTGTAATGTAAATAATGAAGTGGATTCGGTAAGTAAGGGAGACCTGTATTCCATTAAAGATATCGATGATCCTAGTATCGTGAATAATAATCATAGTGGTAACGATGATGATATTAAAACAGATATTTATAAGCGTAATATAAATGGTGAAGTCGATAGTAAGGTTTCTAAGAGTCTTAATTGTGAATTTAATGAAGTATATATTAATAAGAATGGTCGATCGAAAAATAAGTTAGTTGGGAGGGATTACCTTAATTGTAAGGCTGATATCAAAGGTAGGTTGGTGGGTAGTTCGAGTTCCCTCCCTCAAGACAAGAAGGTGGTGAATCTGTCGAGTTTTTCCTTTCCGCCTGCGGTTTTTAGTCTCTTAGGGAAAGGTCTTAATTTTGCCTTAGCGCCCCGGAAAATCCCAGTTGAAGACATCATTTGCGATGTGGAATATGGCATTAAGAACCTTCCTGAGAAGATTAAATACACGATTAGGCAGGATTGTGCCGTTACCCTGAGGAGGGCTAAGCCTCCCCGGAGCAATATCAGCAAGGCTAAGTTTGAGGCTCTGAAGAGCTTGAACGATAATCGTGATGTCGTGGTCTTAAAAGCTGACAAAGGTGGGGCTGCCGTTATCCTAGATAGAAAGGATTACAGAAATAAGATGCTTGACCATCTTTGCAATAGTGGGAGTTATAAGAAGCTTTTGAAAAATCCCCTCAAAAAGGTTTCCAGGGCGGTCGCTCTTGCGATCAAATCGTGCAATTCCACGCTTCCTCTAGCCCAGAAACTTATTGAGGGTAACCCCATCACTCCTAGGATTTATGGTCTTCCGAAAATCCATAAGGATGGGGTTCCCCTGAGACCCATTGTCAATACCATTGGTGGTCCGACTTACCTCCTGGCCAAGTTCCTCGCTACAAAGTTGAGACCCTTGGTTGGGCAGACCGAGTCCTTTGTCAAAGACTCAGCTTCTTTTATTGAGGACCTTAAGAAAATTAAGCTTGAGCCCGAGGACATTCTGGTAAGTTTCGACGTGATCTCTCTTTATACGTGTATTCCTATCAATGAGGCCATGTTGGTAATTAATAAGCTGACTGACCCGGATACGGCTAAGTTAGTTGAGCTTTGCCTTACCTCAACCTTTTTCAGCTTCGAGGGAGAATTCTATGAGCAGACTTGCGGAGTGGCCATGGGCTCCCCCTTGTCCCCTGTCGTCGCTAATCTCTTCATGGAGGAGTTTGAGGCTAAGGCTTTGGCCTCCTCTCGTCTCTTACCGAAGCTTTGGAAAAGATTTGTTTGACACAGGTGTTGTCTGGTCTCATGGTCCCGATGAGCTAGATCGTTTCTTCAGTCACCTCAATAACCAGTCCGCCGCCATTAAATTCACGATGGAAAAAGAAGTGAATGGTTGTCTTCCGTTCTTGGATGTTCTCATCTCTAAGAAGGTGGATGGTTCCTTTTCTCATCAGGTGTTCAGAAAGAAGACGCATACTGAGCAATACTTGCATGCTTCTTCGCATCATTTCCCCGCTCAGAAGATAGGGGTGCTTAGCACTCTTGCCACCCGTGCTGTAAGAATTTCTGATGAGGAGAGCTTGGAAACGGAAAAGGCTCATCTCCTAGATGTCTTCGAGAAGAATGGTTACAATAGGCACCTGGGTCATAAAGCCTTCCTCAAGGCCAAGAAGGAGCCTTCAGTCCGAAGGGTTCCTAAGGATCATATCGTGGGTGTAAACCTCCCTTACATCCAAGGGACCACGGATAGGATTGCGAGGATTCTGAGGAAGTTCGATGTGCCCGCAACTTTTAGACCTCTCAACACTATCCGTGGCTCCCTCAGGTCGGTGAAAGACCCCATTGACCCTAAAGACATGAAAGGCGTTTATGTCATTCCCTGTTCCTGTGGGACTCCTTATATTGGTGAGACTGGTCGCTCTATCAATCAACGGATTAGCGAGCATTCGGCTGACTTGAGACATGGTAGGACCAAGTCCTCAGCCCTGGCTGAGCATGCGGGGAAGACTATGCATCATATATGTATAGAAGAGGCTCAAGTCATTGCCAAGGTTGCGCAGTTTCACCATCGCAAATTTAGAGAGGCCCTTGAGATTGAGAAGAGGCCGACCAATCTTAATAGGGATGATGGCTGGAAGATTAGCAGTTGCTGGGTCCCAGCCTTGTCCTCCTAGCCTCCTCATTTCCCTTTCGTTTGTCGTGGAGTTCTGTCCTCCCTCTCCCTAAGTTTTGTTGTTTGGCGGTTGGTCCCTCCTTTCTTCCCGGGTTTGCTCCCCGTTATTCCTATTATATTCTTCGGTTGAGTCCTAGTATTATAAGGGATATGAGTTATGATTAAGTTATAAATTAAGTTTAGGGCTAATTATTGTATTATCCTTATCCCGTTTATGATACTATTAGGTATATTATAAATAGATTAGATTTTTGTTCCTTAATTTCAATCTTGTATACATTCATATCTAATTATACTATTGAAATTCCCTTTAACTATTGTCTTATATATCTCCCTTTTAATCCTTATGAGCATTAATATATTTACCTAATAACATAGTTAATAATCTTATAACAAATTACTGAATATCGATTATTTAATGAATATATATTATTAATTTGATTTTGAGAGGAGGCCTAATTTTACCAATGGACCATTAGGTTTAAATGTTAAATAAGATATCATATTCCAATAGTAGTAGTTAGAGATATACTTTTATTAATAATCATGTACTTTTAATTTATTATATTTACAAGAATACTATTTATTTGCTTTAATAACATTAGAATTATAAATTATTAAATTTATATAGATTATTTAATAAATATAAATTATTAATTATAACTTATTGTTTAATTTCAATAAAAATAAAATAATATTATTTACCAATGGACAATTAGATTTATTTAATATATATTATTAATTTGATTATGAGATGAACCATGAGGTTTAAATGGTAAATAAGAAATCATTATTTATAAATATATGATATACCAATAGTAGTAGTTAGAGATATACATTAATTTATTATATTACTATTTATTTGCTTTAATAACATTGGAATGATAAATGATTAAATTTATATAGATTATTTAATAGATATAAATTATTAATTATAACTTAGTGTTTAATTTCAATAAAAATAATATAATAAATGGACCATTAGATTAGAATAATTATTGAATAAATATAAAATTACCTAATGAAAGGGAATTCTAAAAATTATAGTTATTTAGAACTATTTGTTTATATTTAATAATGATGGGATTATAATAAATAAGGATTATTTAATAAAGATGATTCATTAATTTGACCATTACATTTGAATAATAAATATGGGTTATATTCAATTATTTAAATAATAATTGAATAATAATAAATCATTAATATATATTATATAATGACCATTATGATTAAAATATTATTATTATACTATAGAAATAATATTAATAATATATCTGTTTTTATACTATCTATTGAATTCAATTATTTAATAATATATATATTTATTATTAAATAGATATATTATTTATTAAGATAATTAATAATAATAAATCAATTAATATATATTATATAATGACCTTTATAATCAAAATATTAATATTATACTATGTTGTTATTATTCAATTTATTTAAATTTGAATAATAATAAATCATTCAATATAGATTATATAATGACCATTATAGATTAAATTATTAATATTTGAAATAATATTATTTTCCTTTATTTACCGATTTTAACTATTTCTAGAAATATTAATTAAACTATTTGAGTAGTTTGACCATTAGGTAAAATTAGCCGTTAGCATTATAGCTGTTGGAGTCTCTGCACGCTCTATTTAATCTAGCTAAGCCAGATTGGTTCTTCAACTTGTCCTGACGATGAACCACACTGGTTGGTTCGAAACACGTCGACAAAAGATTGGTTATGTGATTTTGCCGAAGACTATCTTAACAATGTTATGGATCACAGAAGTCTAAATTCCTAAATATGGGTTATATTATTTGAATTAATTTTTAATAAAAATAATTTATATGAATGCATTATTTACCTGATTTAGCTAATTTCTAGGAATATTAAGAATTTATTATATTAATTTGACTTTGATCCTTAAGTCAAAATTAGCCGTTGGCATTATAGCCGTTGGAGTCTCTGCACGCTCTATTTAATCAAGCTTAGCCGGATTGGTCCTTCAACTTGTCCTGACGATGAACCACACTGGATGGGTCGAAACGCGTCGACAAAAGATTTGCTATGTGATTTTGCCGAAGAGTTTCTGAAAAATCACAACTGACTTGTTCTCCGGTCTCTGAACCAAGTCCCAAACACTATTACGAACTATGGAGTCATACTTCTCCACCATAGCATCAACCCAAATTGGTTGCTGCACTACTTCCTCAAAGGAAGATGGCTCGGTCTCAACACATTCCCCAACAAGGGCCATGTATCCAGTGTACCTCTCAGGTGACCTCCTCTATCCGTGCTGAGAAAATGGTGCTCCCACATTCTATCTCACATCCTTCAACAATCTGTCAGCTTCTCTTGTGCACTTCTGTCCATCTCTGGAAGACTCTTCTTGAGTGGGTGTCTCCACTCCTGGAACGTCTGCATGCGGCAGCTCCGCATTAGTCTGAGGCTCCTCCTCCTTAGGAACCAACAGTTCCTCCACAGCCTATAGTTGGAGCTCCCTCTCAAGGGAAACTTGCATGGCCTTCTGCTCATCAAACTTGAGATCTCTGCAAACCACTGTCCTCTTACTAGTAGGCAAGTACACCTGATAGTTGTGAGGTGTATCCGTGTACCCCACAAATATCCCCAACTCTGATGTCGGCTCAAGCTTCTTCCGTGCATCCTTTGTCAAATGGCAATATGCTAATGAGCCAAAGATCCTGTAGTGACCCACATTTGGTCTCTTACCAGAGAAAACTTCCTTTGGTGTCTTCATCCCAAGTATGTGATGCAGTCTTCTATTCTGCAAATAGACCGATGTGTTGCATGCCTCAGCCCACAAGTGAAGTGGTAGGCCTTGGTCATGCAGCATTGCCCATGCTGCCCCTACAATAGTTTTGTTCTTCCTTTCGGCCACCCCATTTTGCTATGGGTTATGAGGTGCCCTCAACTCTCCTTTAATTCCTTCCACTCCACAGAGGTCCTTAAAATCTTGAGAGACATATTCTCCACCATTGTTGCTTCTCAAGGCCTTGATCTTCTTCCTTGACTCTTTCTCGACCAAAGATTTGAACTCACAAAACATTTTGAAGGTTTGGTCCTTCTTTTGCATGAAATAAATCTAGCATTTATGAGAATAATCATCAATGAAAATCACATACTACCTTTTCTTCGTTGTGGATGCCATTGAGAATGGTCCACACACATCAGTATGAACTCACTCTAAGATAGCCTTTTCTCGACTGTCTCTATCATGAAAGGAAGACTTGGTGTACTTTCCCAAGGTACAACCTTTGCATTTGTCAACTTTCTCAAGTTTACCTTTGGGAAGTCCTGTATATATCTGTTGCAATATCTTCAAAGCCCCATGATCCAAATGGTGCAACCGCCTGTGCCACAACTCGCCAATGTCTTGGCTTTGCACAAATTCTGCTTCAATACTCAATGCTGCACAATCATCTACCTCTAGTTTATAGAGATTCTTCACCTAAATCCCTATCCTCTTGGTTTGACCCATGGCTATGTGTCTTAGGAACACCTTTCCTTTACTGAAGACAACATCGTAGCCTTTGTCCTCCAACATTGCCACTGATACCAAGTTCTTCTTCAGTCCAGACACATACATCACATCTATCAAGGTGATAGGAGCTCCATGCTCCCTCTAAAAAGCAACTGTGCCCACTCCTGTCGTCACCCATCTCTATGCGCATCTTGAGGTCTTTCTCCTCCAAGGCACTGAATAAAATTTTATCACCGGTCATGTGGAATGATGCTTGACTGTCAAAATACCAAACACAACCCATCATCGATGACAACATGCATGCGATGAGGTTAAATTCCATTTCAAACTGAGAGGCCAATGCCTCACCTTCCGATCCTTCTGAGGATCCCTTCTTGGACTCCTTCGATGGGAAATTAGTTGCATAATCTCCCATCTCGTGACAATTAAAGCATCTCACTTTAGACTTGTCACCCTTTTTCCTTCCATCCAAAAGAATTCGATTTGGAATGAAAAGCCTTCCCCTTCCCTTTCCTTGCCTTACTTGCTAAGGCCATATTTTCTTCATCATCATCCTTGGATGAAGAACCATCTCGGGCGCTCCTCCTAATCTCCTCCTGCATTAGATCCGACCACAGTTGTTCCCAATCTGGCAGTTTCTCCCTTTCATTCATAGAGTCCTGGTATCTATTCCAACTCTTTTGAAGGCCAAGGAGAGCGAGGCTCATGATATCATCATCGATAGTAGTTATTCTCACACTGCTAAGCTCATATTTGTAGGTGGTGAGCTTGTTCAAATATGTGGAAATAGTATCTCCCTTCTCCATCTTGATTCTTCGAAGCTTATCCATGAGCGACAATTTCCTCTGGTCGCTACTATTATGGTAGAGGCCCTTTAATGTCTTCCACATTGAAAATGTAGTATCCTTCCCATGGAGACTCGAGACAATATGGTCTCAAACTCCCTCAAGGATGATCCGTCTCGCCTTTGCCACACACTTCTTCCACTCAGCCAACTCTTTTGCATTATTTGAAGCTGGCTTTTGGATTTCTTGATCAATGAATTCCTTTAAGCCATTGTCTTCTAATATAACCTCCACTCTATCTTTCCATGCTATGTAATTCGAGCTACCTTCCAAGGCATACTTGAGTCTCAAGCCATAGAATGCCATTGGCCAACGTTGAAGTATGATATGAATTCGATTTGCACCTGCAACCCCGAACTTCAAACTTCAAATTCTCTTCTCAGTATACTGTTCACAACTCCGATAAACTTGGCTCCGATACCATGTAGAAAATATGTTGTAGGTTAACCCGATAATGCAATATAAACCAAATCAGAATACTAATAACCTACATCTACTATCAATTTGTGGAAGCTTAAAGATTGAGTTGAACAATATAACCAGAAGAATAAGAATAAATGACACAGTACACATGAAAATACTTTGGGGAAAGCCTTAGCTAAAAACCCCATTATCTGTATTATCATACAAGGTGGAAATACATAGGAATTATACAAAGCCTTAGCTCTCACAGCTAGCCAGCTCTCAGTACAATCCTCACAGATGCTCATAGGAAATCTTGGCTTCTCTCAAGCCTTCCTCTCTACCCTCTAAGATCCTATTTCCTTGTGTTGTTCCTCTGGGATGATCTCCTTCAACCAAGTGGAAAAATTCGATTTACCAAGTGGATGATCTCCTGATATCACACATTGTCAGAACTACTCAATCCTCAAGGAATGATTCGTTCTGCATGCATGAGTTTTCTTTATAAGAAAACACATGCAACTGATAGTACACTGTCCTTGTCTTTAATCTCAACTGGGTCTTTCTCACAATATACATGCATGAGTTTTTGATGAGGGAATCTTCAGTTAACTGGAGTACACTAGTTGAGTGCATGCATGCAGCAACTGATTGTTAACTCACCATTAGTTCCTCAAATAGTTTGGAACTAATTAAACTGGAATTAACTCAACAAACTGAGTTAACTAATTACCACTCAAATATAACTCAATCTTATCTCCTTAATTTAGGGCTTATCTCCTTCATTTAAGGGATAACTCTTGCATGACTTCAGAAAGACTTCTAACTTGAATTTATCCAACTAATTAAGTCAAAATAACTTAATTAATTATTTCCAAGTAGCTATTAAGACTAAATTCGATTTTAATTCAAAATTTAATTCAAGGAAAAATTAAATTGGAATATTCTTGTTGCCACATTTCAACAATTATGCTGACATGACGATGCCATTTTGACTGAAATTTTTTGTCAAGAGTCATTCTTGTGGAAGAACGATGGAGAAACATTGTACAATGAGGAAAAGAAACATAGGTGGAGCAAGTGCTCTAAACTCCTATTTTGTATCAGGTCAATCTCAAATAGAGTTCTAGATCCTGTATTGATTATGGGGTGGAGGTATAAGCCTCAGGATGCCCTTCAGGGAAAATTTTAAGAACCCCCCTAAATTTATATGTAAAATAAATGGGCGAATCTCCATGGTATATAGGAAAAATGGAAGGCGACTTTATCAATAAAATAATATGTATATATAATTTTTTGGTGAATCTCTCACCAGGCATGGCGAATATTTTACTCAATTATAAAATCTTGTAAGATCTTGGTGAGTCTTTCACTAAATAATAAAACTTTGTAAGGTCCTAGTGAATCTTACCATTGTGAACTCTTAGAGAATTTTTTGAAAAAGTATAAAACCATATATGACAAGAGCCACATGGTGGCAATATCACTGCTTTTTTTTTCACATTTCCACGACATGGAATGTTATGAAACCAGCTCAAGAAAAGATAGAAAAGATAGATCAACGCCTTAGAATTCAGCCTCTTCGAGGGGGCAACCTCCTTTACATTACATAAATGAACAATTCTTGGATGATACAAATGACAAAACCTCCTTTCTATATATAGGAGTCTAAGGAGTCACAATATAATCTAGACGACCTAACAATAATAATATAAAGCCACAAAAATAACAATAGAGGGATTCTATGGGGCACAGAAATAACAACATGGGGGTAATAGGGGCACAACAATATAAATAAGGGGTATAACTACAATAGTAATGGGGTAATCACTAGTATTATAGGGACCCAACATGCCCCTCTCCTTCAAAAAAGTGTTGTCCTCAACGCTTGAGTAGTTCTGGATACTTCTGCATAAAATTCTCATCCTCCCATGTGGAATCTTCAGCGGATAAGTTCTTCCACTTGATAAGATACTCTGAAATTGATCGATTTCGTAGCTGTCGAGTTCTTGTTTCTGTGACTGCTTCCGGTTCCAATATAATTTTTCCTTCCTCGTCAAGTTCTGGCAATATTGTTTGAACTGGGAGCTTGTCGCCTATAACCTTCTTTAAACATGAAACATGGAAAACTGGGTGCAATCGAGAAGTTGCAAGAAGCTCCAATTTGTATGCCATAGTACCAATCTTTTGCAACACCTTGTACGGACCATAATACTTTGGTGATAATTTATTATCCTTCTTAGCTTGCTTTAGGGACATTTGCTTATATGGTTGTAGCCGTAGGAATACCCAATCACCTACATCAAAACTTCTTTCACTGCGATGTTGATCTGCCTGTTGTTTCATTCTATTTTGTGCCAACACGAGGTTATCCTTTAAGAGTTGGAGGACTTGTTGTTGATGTTCGATGTGATGTTCCACTGCCTGAACCTTAGAATTTTCTCTTAAATATGATGTGATGGATGGTGGTTGATACCCATAAAGTGCCATAAATGGGGTCATTTTTGTTGTTGTATGGAAGGAAGTGTTATACCACCATTCAGCCAGAGGCAACCATTTGACCCATTGTGTCTGTTTATCAGATACAAAGCAACGAAGATATCCTTCCAAACATTTGTTTACTATCTCAGTTTTCCCATCAGATTGAGGATGATAAGATGAGCTATGAGCTAACTGAGTACCAAGACAAGAAAATAATTCTGTCCAAAAATTTCCAGTGAAAATGGGATCTCTGTCACTTACAATAATCTTTGGGTTTCCATGTAGCTTTTGAATTGTTTCCATAAATGCAGTAGAAACTGTACTGGCTTTAAATGGATGTGATAATGCACAAAAGTGTGCATACTTGGTAAGTCTGTCAACTACCACCATGATGACACTCTTTCCCTCAGACTTGGGTAAACCTGTGATAAAATCCATTGAAACCTCCTCCCAACGTTGGCTTGGAATGGATAAAGGTTGTAATAGACCTGGTGTCTTAATTGTTTCAACTTTATTTTGTTGGCAAACCAAACATTCCGCCACAAACTTTTGAATATCTGATTTAAGGCCATCCCAAAAAAATTCCTTCTTAACCCTGTGGTAAGTTTTTAAAAATCCTGAGTGCCCTCCTAAGGGAGAAGTGTGCAATTCCATAAGAATCTTTTGTTTTAGCTGGGAATTCTTACAGAGGTATAAGCGATCTTTGTACCATAACGAATCATTTTGCCAGCTAAATGTATCAGAAGTACTGGAATCTTGTTGTAGCTTTCGAATAAGTGCCCACACTTCTTCGTCATTCTTCCATTCCTCCCTTGCTTCGTTTATCCAATCTGGTTGGATAATAGAAATGGCGCACAACAATGCTTCCACATCCTCATCCTTTCTTGAGAGTGCATCTGCCACCACATTTTGCTTCCCTTTTTTGTAGATGATTTCAAAGTCATAACCCAACATCTTTGTGACCCACTTTTGTTGCTCTTCAGAGGATAATCTTTGTTCTAAAAAGTATTTAAGGCTATCATGATCCGTTTTTACCTTGAAGTGTCTTCCCATTAGGTAGGGTCGCCATTTCTTAAGTGCATGGAGTATTGCCAACATTTCCTTCTCATAAATAGCTTTGCTTAAAAACTTTCCCTTGATTGGACGACTTTCAAAAGCAATGGGTCTTTCATCTTGCATTAGAACAGCACCAATTCCATTTCCTGAAGCATCACATTCCACAATAAAGGTTTTTGTGAAGTCCGGTGTAGCTAAGACCGGTGCTTGGCACATTGCCTCTTTAAGATGTTCAAAGGCCTTTGTTGCTTCCGGAGTCCATGAAAATGCATCTTTCTTCAATAATGTTGTTAGAGGTGCTGCTATTCTCCCATAATTCTTAACAAACTTGCGATAATACCCTGTCAACCCAAGAAATCCTCGCAGATGCTTTATGGATGTGGGGATTTTCCATTCCTTAATGGCTTTAATTTTGCTAGGGTCTACCTTAACTCCTTCATGAGATACAATATGACCCAAATATTCCACCTCCTGGACTCCAAAGAAACATTTGGATCTTTTTGCATATAATTGTTTCTCCTCCAATAGTTGTAGCACCCTGTCAACATGTTCAACATGATCCTTCCAAGACTTGCTGTAGATTAGTATATCATCAAAAAATACTAACACAAATTTTCTAAGGAATGGTTTGAAAATTGAATTCATCAAACCTTGAAATGTTGAAGGTGCATTGGTAAGGCCAAAAGGCATGACCAAAAATTCATAATGACCCTCATGAGTTCTAAATGTCGTTTTCGGAATGTCTTCAATCTTCATTCTGATTTGATGATATCCCGAACGAAGATCCAACTTGGTGAAGTAAATTGATCCATGCAATTCATCCAGTAATTCATCAATGACAGGAATGGGGAACTTATCTTTAATAGTGAGCTTGTTGAGCTCCCTATAATCCGGACACATGCGCCATGATCCATCCTTCTTGTGCACCAATACTACTGGAGCAGAGAAAGAACTTTGACTTGGTTGAATTATACCAGCCTCTAGCATTTCTGCAACCATACGTTCAATTTCACTTTTTTGGACATAGGGATATCTGTACGGCCTGATGTTTGGAGGAACACTTCCTGGAATCAGATGAATAGCATGATCATGATCACGCATAGGTGGGAGACCTTTGGGAGTCTCAAATACCTTGGAATGATTGTCCAAGACTTTTTGGAGATCTGGAGAAATAGATGATTCCAATGTGGAAACATCTAGCGAACATAATTGTGCAATTACACCTCTTTGCTCCTTTTTTAGAAGCTTTGTCATACCATTAGAGCTGATTATCTTTCCTGGTTTCCCTGCAATACCCCTTAATTCAACTTCCTTTCCTTCCGTAGAAAATTTGATGAAAAGTTCTTGAAAATTAAAAGCTATTGTACCCAAGGATTGTAGCCATTGGACTCCTAGTACAACATCAGCACCTCCCATTGGAATGGAAAGCATTGGGCTAGTCAATACATATTCTCCCATGGATAGCTTGATATTATGGCACTTTCAGAGCAATTTATTGTTCCTCCATTTGCAATCATCACTTGACACTCTGGTGCTGGATATAGGAAGCAATTCAATTCTTTTGCTACCCTACAATGAATAAAATTGTGGGTGCTTCCTGAATCAATCAACACTATTACCTTTTTCTTCTTGATTTGTCCTTCTATCTTGATGGTTTGAGGAGTGGTAATTCCCGCCAATGCATTACAAGATATGGTCGGATTTATTTTTCTTCATCTAGGCTTTGTTCCTGGAGTATATCCTCTTCTTTTGACCTTTCTTGCTCCTTTTCTTCTTCCTCTTCACAATCTATGTAGAATAATTTCTTCTCAGCACACTTATGACCTTTTGTGTATTTGCTATCACAATTGTAACAAAGCCCTTTTGCTCTTTTTTCTTCCAATTGTTGTGGTGTCAACCTTGTAGGTTGTGGAAGACTAGGGGCAACAACACTTCCGTCTTTATAGTTGTGAATGGTATGCTTCCTAGTTGCCATAATTTTGCTTTCCATTTTTCTTGCTAACCTGAATGCCTTCTCTAATGAATCAGGTTCCCAAAGGCGAACATCATGTTGGATATTATCCTTTAAAGACCCTATGAACACATCAATCCTATGCTCCTCTGGAATATCTTTTACCCTTATGTTCAATTTTTGGAACTCCTCAATGTGCTCCATTATTGAACCCTTTTGTTTGAGACTTATCAATTGGCTAAAAAAAGTGTTGCTTTTTGTATCCTCATAATGTGCTATCAATTCTTCCGTAAAAATTGCCCAAGTGATAAATTGTTTACGAGAACAAAGCCATTGATACCATACAAACTGATTTGGTTCCAAATATACAGTTTCCATACGTACCTTTTGTGTGTTTTGCACATTATTGAGATCGAAGAATTGCTCCATCTGTAATATCCATGTGGCGGGATCCTTGCCATCAAACTTCCTCATATCGATTTTTGGAATATGGTGATTCTTCGATCCAACATTAGCATCTATGGAATCATGATTAACATTTCTTTTGTTCTCATCATGAGTTTCCTTTAGTACCCTTTCACCCTTAGGAACCATTTCTTGTAGCAACTTATTCATATTTATCTTCAATTCGTCCATGTCTGTCTTCAAAACTATCTTCAAATCATCCATCTTAGCTTCCACATCAATCATCTTAGATTCTACGCCTTTCTTTAAACAGTCCATCTTAGCTTCTACACCTTTCTTTAAACCATCCATCTTAGCTTCTACATCTTTCTTTAAACCATCCATCTTAGATTCTGTTCCTTTTTGTGCAAGGGACAGTTGTTGCACTTGGTCTTGTAATTTTGATATATCATGTTGCATTTCTTCCTCTTCTTCATGAGTCATGCTAGAGCTTTCAGGTTCCTTACTAGGTGTTTGCATTTTCTTTCCTCGGGGCATCAGTTACCGATAATAATGCTCTACTATGCCCTTTGAATTCCTTCAAAATAAATTTTCAAACCAAGCTTAAGCAAAAATTTAAGAAAATCTACACACCTTTTTTCACTTTGTAGGAGCTCGATATTGCCTCTGATGTATCTCTGTACTTTCCAATCATCTAGTTTTGAATTTGTGATATGTAGTAGCCCTCTATTTCCTCTTTCCAATGCCACAAGTCTGACCCAAATTGGATTCTCCAAGAAAGAGTTATGTGAAATCTCCCACAGTGACTTGCTTATAGACTAGTTCAGTAGAGCGAACTTGTACGACGTGCCACGAGTCACTGTTTCGACCTTTGGATCTGAAACATGCATAAACGAAACTACAGTCCGTCCTCTTTCTGTACCTTCTTACGAAATTTCAATCCGATCCCCAGAGAGAAAGTTATGACGATTTTCCCTAGGTCACCTGTTTTGAATGTAATTCAGGAGTCTGCAAAAAGACCAACTTCCTCAGATCATATCTCCGCAAATATCATGCAAAAAGCTCTGAAATTTGGACCCAAGATTCAGTGTGATTTCTTCTCAAATGGGTTTTTTTGTGACTTCTGAAATGTCACAGAAAAAACGTTATAGCGAAAATTCCACGATGACCTGTTTGGAGCAGCGAAACCCTAGAATCCAAAGCTCTGATACCAAATGTTATGAAACCAGCTCAAGAAAAGATAGAAAAGATAGATCAACGCCTTAGAATTCAGCCTCTTCGAGGGGGAAACCTCCTTTACATTACATAAATGAACAATTCTTGGATGATACAAATGACAAAACCTCCTTTCTATATATAGGAGTCTAAGGAGTCACAATATAATCCAGCCGACCTAACAATAATAATATAAAGCCACAAAAATAACAATAGAGGGATTCTATGGGGCACAGAAATAACAACATGGGGGTAATAGGGGCACAACAATATAAATAAGGGGTATAACTACAATAGTAATGGGGTAATCACTAGTATTATAGGGACCCCACATGGAACTTGTTTATAAAATTATAAAAAAGCCAACCAAGTCCCTTATAATATGCAGGTAAGCTTATAATAGAGTCTGCTACATCTACTATGCTTGTCTTCATTCAAGTGTCATAGCTTCTATACTTAACATTGTGAATCACAACTCTCTCAGAATCAACTCTATAGTGTAATTAAAACCTTTGGAAATTGAATCTGACAACTCTATAAAAATGATTAGTGAAATAGAAGCTTTTGTGAATAAGCCCACTAATTATCACTACTAAACAATCAATCTAGACTATGAAGTCTTCCATCTTGATCACAATCATGCTCATGATCAAGGGAGCGCGACCACCTGGCCTGACATAATGGCCATCATAGCTTCCAATAATCAACAACCACCTTGCAAGGACATCCTAGCTCATGTCTCATGAATTTTATTCATCAATCTTAACTGATATAAATCTTATAAAGACAATATTAGAATCCTCTCCAGATTAACTATTAATACAAGGGTAAATGAAATTTTCTATCTCAAGGCACTAGCCAATACCAACTTTGGTATTTGTGACCCCTTTGTGGGGATGCACCTACCTTGCCCTGTTGGGTTTCTGCCTTGTAACATAGTTCAAGGATCACAAGACTTTCCAATATTCCTACTCCATTAGACACACTTTATATGCTATACATAGGGAATGGAAAAGAAGCATTATAGAACACACAATTTCACAGAAGGAAGAAAAATCTTAGCCAGTTCAATATCAAAATCTTAACCACTGATTAATAAAGAATAACAAGTAGTGTAATGAATTGTTCCAAGTTATTTATTTACAAGCTATAAATAATGTTGTGGAATGGAAAATATTACTTAGGAAACCCTTCAATATTTTCTACTAATATATCTGTGCATGTACATATGAAATTAAGAGCATTGTTGAATACAAATTTTCCTTTTCTCTTGCCTCCATTTCGACAAATCAGTGTGAAATCAGTGTCACTTTGAATCTCCTTTCCTGTGTGGATGTTTTGACAAATCAATGTGAAATCAAAGTCACTTTGAATTTCCTTTCCTGTGAGGGATCACATCCAGAGTTGATTAGTAAAATATAATCTACTATATATTATGTTCAAGAAACTGACTGCAATCTACATTGGAAACGAGACCTCAATTCTTATTATGAATTTGAATATCTCAGGACAACATAAGAGATATGCATATGGCCTTAGTAGCTAGAAAACAATCACTCCATGATTACAAGACCACCTCGATTTCGGCACTTAATCTAAATAATGGCACTAGTTGCAGTGCTTATTTGCATTAACACCATGGAAAAGCAACAACAATGTTTCAAAGCACACTTACTGGAAAAGTTGTAAAGTTCCGAGAATATTTAATGATAGCATCTGAACCTTGTAGCTATGGTGGGGAAACTAGGGAACCCAAATATTGGAAGATATCTCATACCAAATCTAAGACAAAAATAAAAAAGGGAAAAAATCAAAATCTATAAATCAAGCAATGAATTGTTTACAAATCAAATACAATTCCTTTAACTAATAGTTAAATTGTGGTGATATATTTAAATATTTAGTAAGAGGGTAACTTCAAACCATGGAATATTACCTTTGTCATTACTGTCATCCCTCAATCACTGAGATTACAAATCAATAATTATGGAAAGATTGTAAGAAATTTTGTGAAATAGTAAAGCATAACCTCTATTTTCAAGCAACAAAATCAAGACATTGTTACATCAAGAGCCATAATTGATACATAATCAATGAATCAAGTTCTTGTATGGCACAAGTTTGTTTCACAACCTCTATTTTCTCAATAACAAAATCAAGACATTGTATGTGGTTATTGCCAAAAGGAAACTGCGTTCTAATTTGGAAGAGGATCTTATCAAAAGACATGGATTTATTCAAAGCTACAAAGCCTAATGGGTTACTGAAAAATAAGTTGGAATATGGGATCATGATACTTACATTGAAAAAATATGCTTTCCTTTTAGAAACATTACAGCTATACAATGTTTTTTTGAAAGCATTAGAATTTGAAATTGGGCCTTTCTATTAAGACAAATTTTCATTGACATAATGTACTTTCCTACCTAAAATGTTGTAGATATCCAAGAAAAACTTGAAAAGCATAAGAGAACTTAGCATAATGTACTTTCTTTCCTTCCTTAACATTCTTAAAGAGTTTAGGTTCCCCAAGTCATCAGGTAACTTTCAAAGGAAATGACAGTTAGTAATAGTCCAATTCACAACTGAAGATGTGTCACAAATATGAGGGGGCATCTCCTCCAAATCACAAAAGTGCTCTAGGTTAAAATATAGCATTATTGGAATCTTAATGCTCGACTGGGTGTTATTGAACCCAAACATTTTTCCAATCTTCACTAAAATCTTAAAGATAGCTTCTCTAAGTTCTACATGAGTTTACTATGCTCTTGAAGTGGGGGCACATGCAGCCTCTCCAAGTGAATAGTCTTAAACTAAGTGAAGATAAGGCCGATAGATCATTCAGTGTGGATCTCTTTAACCCATAATTGAATACTATGTCTTTCTTGAACCCATAATTGAATACTATTAGGACTTTCAAATTTTTCATGGAACTCAAAAATGTTGGAAGAAAGTATTTGCTTCCAGAAAAGAGTAAAAATAAAGCCTCTGCTTGAGGACAATTGATGTCACACAAGTAATACTTCTCCATGGAATCTGTATAGGTAAACCACAAATGCAAAATTCCATTAGAATATTGTGTTTATTGAATACACAAATGAAATCATTGCATTTCTTTAAAATATCTTTTGAAATAAAAATTACCAAAATTACATATCGATAACCTAGTGGGTGTAGGATAAAATTCACTCGTGTCATTCACATAAAGCATGAGAAAAGCATAATACTATATATAAAACCAAGTAAAATTCAAATTCATCACTTCTAGGGACCTCGTAACCACCCTGCCAATACACAAGTATGTTCCTATTTGCAGTTAGAAAAATTACCCAAATTACAATCTGTTTACTCCAGCATATGTTGGAAAGTTATAGAAGGATGACTAGTGCAATCAATCCATTCCTTTTAGCCTTGGATTTGTTTCAGTTTAAAACAAAAGTATACAAATATACTTGTCCAATGTCTATGCTTTAACCATTCACCTTAAGATGTTTTTACAATATAATTTCCTAAGTCTATTTAATATCTTCATTATCATAAAAACCAACCTATATCCATCTTAACTCCACATCTACCACTCTTAGGGGAATGAAATATATTTGTCCCTCTAAGCACTTGGTAGACCCTGAATTAAGATGGATCTAAGATGATAGAATTTCGACTTTAAATAGTCTATGCTCACATGAATACCATGGTATTACCATGGGTTATCATAAACCTGGAGCTTAAAAATTACTATTAGTAATTTATAAAAATTAATAAAATTAATGGTTGATTTTTATTTTCTTTTTTTATTTTAACCAAGCTAAAATGTTTAACATACATTAAATTACAACATCCATTTTTACTCTTGATCCACCAAGCCCTGAGAGGGATCAAATATTTTTTCACTCTATGCTAGTTTGTATATCACGACATTTGATAGCTCTCAGAGGGTTAGTAGATCCAGAGTAAAGATGGATCTATGTTGGTTTAATTCCCCCATTTAAATAGGCTACATTCGAGGTGAATACCATGTGCCATTTTGGTGAATACCATGGGTCAATACCATGTGCCATTTTTATTTTTATTAATACAAATATTAGGATTAATAATGTTTTTTTGCATGGTATTAATAACAATCTAGTCCATGGTATTTGTACCATAGTATTTTGCCCATAGGTTTCACCTAAATATAATGCATTTTTTGAGTGTTCGTAAATATAAGGTGACTTATGGAGTAAATATAATTTTTTTTTTATTTGTTTACCATACCTCTCGTTTATTTATATTTTTATTAATTTACCATACCTCTTTTACAAATATGGTATTTGGCCCATAGGATTCACTTAAATAAAACCTCTTTCTTGAGCCTTCATAAATAGAACTAGGGTTATGGACTAAATATAAAAAGAGGTTTTATTTATTTACCATAGGTCTAGTTTATTTATATTTTTATTTATTTACCATACCTTTTGAGTAAGTATAAAAAGACGTTTTATTTATTTACCATACCTCCACTCTACTTATATTTTTATTTGTTTACACCCTTGCATGTATATAAGGTGACTTATGGAGTAAATATAAAAAATGTTTTATTTATTTACCATACCTCTCATTTATTTATATTTTTATTAATTTACCATACCTCTTTTATAAATATGGTATTTGGCCCATAGGATTCACTTAAATAAAACCTATTCTTGAAAATGTGCGAACGGAAGGTTCTAACTCCTAATTTCAAGGGCTAAATTTACCTTTTTTACCCTCTCCCTTAAAATAAGGTGGCCTATTTGAGGTGATTTGTAGAAATGTACTATAATACAAAATATTCACCCACTAAAAATTTAAAACCCCTTAATTTAGCCAAAGGGCGAACATTCGCCCCTAAAATTTTCCATGATGACCTTATTCTTCGTGTATATCTGCATGTGTCATACATGTGTAAATGTGTATATGTTGTACCATTTCATATATTTTTTTGTGATATGTGTCTGTGGCATCATATTATGTGTATGTGGTATGGCACCACACATATATTTATACATGTTTATTACTTTTCTAGCCCATGTACTATGTATTATTTATGGGTCGAGGTAGAATAGCCTTTGGATTCTATTGACAGTGTTGGACACGCTAACAAAGGGGATCTCCTTGGTATGAAGTCCTAGCTATACCTCATCTGTTTTGTGTAGGATTCCCATTCGGTACGATGACCCGGTTGCAATTATCTTAGATATTTTCCTTAGCTCTTGTTGTTCATCTCATGAGAGTGTTATGCTTATATGTTCAAAAAGTGAGGTGAGTATGCCTAGTGAGTGCATAATGTAACTCATGGCTATGTTGTCTTAATGTAATGGTAGAGAGTACAGTGAGCCTCTAGATGAGAGGTAATAGTACCATGTAGGGAGAGACACATGCAAACCAACAAGGGTATGTCCAACATCCACTAGAGTAGCCCACAGCAGATGCGACACTCATTAAAACCAAAGTGCAAGGGAAACACCTGCACCACCCAATAGGATAGTCCACACAGAGGTGACAATCATTATAACTAGTAAATAAGAATGGTATTTCTAATGTCTTGCATAGTAGTCCACAAGGACAAGACAACGACAATAAACAATACAACACATCTTCAATAATGTAAGTACCATAATAACCAAAGTAGTTCAAATATCTTAGTACAGGTTAAGAAAACATGCATTTCAAATGTTTAAAGATTAGTCTTACAAACATCTAAAAAACATGTGTGAAAACGTGCTGGCCTTAACATGCTTCTAAATTAAGAAAAGTCTCAAGAGACATCTGTACACCATACATCACTAGTCCTAGTAGTGGGACATAGGAGCCACTCCTCACTCCTCAAAGAACTAACTACAAAATCTTAACGCTATGTGGGAGGAGCCAAGGTGAAAATTTATTTACTCATATAATGAGGGGGTATATATAACAAAGGGTGATGATTGACCCTTGTGACTCTTGGACTACCCTCATGACTATTCAACTTCCCATGAATTTTCAACTAACATGACTATTCGACTTCTGTGTGCGTCCATTGGAATTCGCTTTACATTCAATTACAATGGATATGACTCATAATGGTGATCTGGCAAGACAACTCATGACAAAACTCGACATGACACTATTGACATGTACTGGCTGACTGTGGTGTCCATGTCAAGATACTGCATTGTTAAGTGATTGATGTACTCTTGGTGTGCTTTGTTTTCTCCTCCGCATGACATAGTGTTTCAGGGTCTTTGATGGTCTTGGTCTTGCATGATGGTTCAAGGCATGTGTTCCTTTCGCTTGTTGCTTGATATGCTTGGTACATCTATCCAGCTGCAAGAAATTCTTCTAGCATGTGCGTTCCTTCTTCATCCCGTTTGTTGTCTGTCCATGATCTATTAGTGTACATGTTCCTAAAATTCACTCATGATGGGACAACATCAGATCCAAAAACTCCTAGTCTAGCATGATGCATTTCTCTTGTCTTCCGGGTGACAGGGAGGGTGGAAAAATCATTGAGACAACGTAGAGCACACCTAAGTTTGGAATGAGAAAATCCAGGAGGACAACCTGCATTGTTAGGAAAAAATGCGTAGTGACCACTGGGAGGTAGAATTAAGCAGTGAAGTTCAACAGTGGCAGTTGTAAGGTGGGACCTTGAGGGGGGCACTTCTGCGCAATTCTTATAGGGAAGACAAGATAGGGATGCAGGGGGCCTGCAGGGTATTTTTGTGCAATTTCTAAGAGAAAAGCATAACTGGGCTGTAAGGGACCTGCTGGCCAATTATGCGCAATTTTTGAGAGCGGTGGAGGACAGGCAATAGAGGGTCAACTGGGCATGTCTTCATAGTTTTGGAGAACAATGTAGAGCAAGGCAATAGATGAATTGCTAGACATGACTGTGAAATTTTCAAGAGCAAGGCATGACAGGGGTGCAAGGGACCTATTGGCATGACCGCACAATTTTGGAGAATAGTGCCGGAAAGGAAGTAGAGGCCCTGCTAGACATGTCTGCTCAGTTTCTGAAGGAAGTGCAGAGAAAGCCAGCAGAATATCAGTTGGGCATGTCTGTGTAGTTTTGGAGGACAATGCAGAACCAGGTCCCAGAGTAGTGTAGGCTTCTAACAGTCAATAACAAGGCTTGATGACTATGCTTGAGAAATGAGCAGTTCAGTTTGGACATGGAGGTAGTCTTCTCCGCAATTTTGGGAGACAGTTAAGCTGCTCAACTCCAGGATTGTGCAGCAAAGCTGACCTGGAGGAAAGCCTCCAGCACTGTGTAGCAGAGCAACGTCACTGAGGCCGAGACTGCTCAGTGCATCTCAGTTGGGGTCAAGTGGAAGAGGATTGTCTGGTCAGACAAATTTTCGGGAAAATGTTTGTGTTGAAAGAAAGTGAACTTGTCCAAACTTGATATTGTGATCATACACTAAGCATACTTTGACGATGAGACAACATAGACCACCAGGACAACAAGACAAAACATGCCCTTGGTGAGACTATTTTAGAGCTGAAAGTGACAAGCGCGACACTTGAGATAGACCTTCAGACAATCGTGACAACATTTGCGCGACAATGCTTACAGCTTTGCGTGTGAGTGATCCAGGTGGATATTGGTGGCCACCCACCTATTCCACCTAGACCTCTAGTTGGTTTCATTTGTTTCCTTGTTTATTTCAGCATTTACTAGTTTTAGCAATTTTTCGGGTCCCGAACTTCCAGAGAAGTTTTGACCCCCTAAATGACATTTTTTTAAGGTCCATTGCAGGAGGCATAGGCTTATTGTAAAACCTGTAGTTCTCAACGAGACCTTTCCAAAAAGGTATCATATGTGCCAAACAAAGATAATATGGCCAAGTTATGACCCTGAGAAGTTGGCTACCTAATTAGCCCCAATGGGGCCCACAAACTCTTGATGGTACATCTCCTCGGGTTAGGGTTTTTGTTGTTTAGGTTTTTCTCATGTTTTTCAATAATAAATAGGCCATTGAGCCTCATTGTAACAAAGTTCAAAGGCATGTAGCTGCCACATCTCTTCTAAGAGATAAGCTACCATCATCGGAGCTATTCATATTTCCATTCTATTTGTAAGCATATTTTAGTATTTGACATTAATGAAATGAAGTGTTATTTATGATGCATCTCTATATTTATGGTTATATCTGTAATTTGTTGTGTTCCTGTTTAAATTCAGAGCAATCTGGTATTTCTATATTTTTGTTTGCATGTCCCCAATGAGGTCATGATATAAGGAGTTGGGGCTTGAACTAGTCGAACCTTTCCAAGACTAGCCTCGCAAGTCCCGATGGATTCCCATGGGGTAAGAAAAGAAAGACGAGGGGGTAGGAGATCCCTTCAAAATCTTGCTCGAACAATCCCTTGAGAGACAAAGGAACGCAATGATGGAGAACTTTTCCTAGATCCTTCATTGACTACCCAAGGGTGACACATATACTTCCAGCAACTACTTTGGAAGCACCACACCTTGTAAGGTTTTAGTTCCAGTCTTCGAAGCCTGTCACCAGGGATCAAAAAGGGTTCTTACTATGTCTGGTTTTCAGAGATGTTTTGCACATGATCTTCAGTGCAAATCATATCCTACGTATTTCCATCAGAAGAAGCTCGGAAAAATATTTCCAACGGTATTTCACACTCTCGTAACCAGTTTCTGGATCAAAAGATATGATCAAAATGAATGAGTGATTCTTGGTTATGCATGTTTTGAGGTCAATTGCTGCACACAATGACAAGTTTAGTACAAGATCAGTTTCTGAAATAATGGTAAGGAATTTTTCAAAAGTAAAAGACATTTTTCCATCACATAACAAATAACAAAAACCTCCTTCAGTTTATGCACATGTGCTACTATGTGGGAGATATGCAGTTATATGTGGAGCCTACATTAAAACAAAGCAAATTTTTTATTTATTTTACTGTTTTAGTCATTTTAGTGTGGTGCCATTTTACAACAGATGGAATCTTTTTTTGAAAAACCCAAGGAGGTTTTTGTTAACCACGAGTCATATAAGAAAAACCTCTTTCAGTTTATTCACAAGTGTCGTGAATTTGAATATGTGACTAGATCGTTACAGATCATTTTGACAGATTTAAGTTTTTAATGATTTTCTATTTTAGATATGATTTTGTGGCACAGATTCTGAGCAACTGGAAACGAATTTCCAGAATTTGACAAACTCTTTTCTCCAACTTGAACTTATCTACAAAAACCTCTTTCAGTTTTGTAACATGTGCTATGGTTTAAGAGATATGAGTTCATCATCAACACCTATTTTCAGAAATTCGGTCCAAGTTTAATGTAACTGATTCTATTTTGAAGAAGATTGTTGAGCTCAATTCCCTTAATACATGGATGAGCTAAATGTATAAATTTTATTAATTTCATAGTGTAGAGGTTCGATTTTGGTAGCAGAGAGGCTGTCTTGGCTTTGTGTAATTTTTTTTCCTGAATATCATTTTAATAAAGCAGTCTTTTGACCTTTGGATTTGGGATTCATCAC
The DNA here is from genome assembly GCA_031772625.1 of Pinus tabuliformis. NCBI lineage: Eukaryota > Viridiplantae > Streptophyta > Pinopsida > Pinales > Pinaceae > Pinus > Pinus tabuliformis. The sequence goes on along the minus strand of CM062810.1, from coordinate 76,643,355 downwards.
AGTGCTGATGTTTAGTATGTTTTCCTGTAATTCATTTACACATTATTTTTTTTCCGCCTTGTTATAACATTATCTAAGTAATATGTTAGGCATTCTCCTTTCGTGATGATTTTGCTGTTAGTTGCAATGGTTTTCTTATGCAGAATTCATCCTTGGCTAGATGCTCTGTTGAGCAACCTCGTGATTCTCTTTCATCTAAAGTTGTTGTTGCAGGTTCATCCTTTGTCTGATGCCTGCAGGGCAGTAGACTTTCTCTCTCATACTTCTCACATTTACAATCTTCACTTGGCTGAACATGGCACTTAATTTGCCCCAGGTTTGCCGACAGAAACTGACATCGATTCCATAGTCCAATCACCCTTTCTCTTGTTGTTTTCGACCCGAAACAAATCCAATCAAATTCTCTGAGCTACAATACCTAGCCTAAAATCTATATTTGATTTAGTCATCTCCATTGAGATTGACAAGGAGAAAGCCCTCTCCCGACCTGGCAGGGCTAGCTACCAGGTTAAGCGTGGTTTGATGTTACCTAGACCTTCCTTCCTTTAGCCTGAGGTAGATTTAGGCACTAACATAAGGTACAAGTTAACTTTGACATTCCCATATTTGAGGGTCAGATATATGCAGACACTGTAGATAAATGGTTAAATCTTCTAGAAGGATGTTTTTCTGTTCATGATTTTTCCATCCTGGAAAATATTACTTTTGCTCTTCTCAAAGTAAAACTGTGAGCAGAATGATGAAATTATGCCCTCAATATTTTCTTCTACACCCACTTGGGATTCATTTCGGGATACCATCAAGGAGAAGTACTACCCTGTTAGGAGCTATGAGGATAAATACATAAATTGGACCACACTATGATAGGGAAGGGACCAAGATGTGTCAGCGTTTACCAATGTTTTTCATACCCTTCGCGTGAAGTTGTGTATCAAGGGTTCTAAGAAACATTTGATACTCAAGTACCACAGATGCCTACACAGGTACATCTAGGATGAGATGGAGTTCCTGGAGATCTCCTTGCTCGGCACAGTGTATCAATACGCTGTCAAGATTGAGCAGAAACTTGAACAGAAAAAGCAAGACTTTGGATATGTGAATCTGAAGCAAGGGAAAGGCACCCCGAAACTGCAGAGAAAAGGGAAAAGCCAAGGTGGGGTACCCAAGATAACTTGCTGAAGCCACAAGAAAATAACAACACCATGAAGACAAAGAAGGACATGAGAAAGTGGTGTGAGTTCCATAAGATCTCCACTCATAATACAAGTGAGTGTCAGGTCAAGCTGTCACTGGTGGCCGAGCTAAAGGCTTTTGAGTCAGATGCATGTTTCAACTTTGAGTCAGAACTCGACAAGGGGAATGACAAAGGGAAGCAGATCATTGGCATGGAGCACAGTGCCGCTATGGCCACCACCCAGATCCAGAAGATTGAGCATGAATATCCATAAGAGGGGGAGCACCTATTCAACTCACAGATGTGGGTGAAGGGTTCTCCACTGCAGTTCATTGTCAACCGTGGGAGCTAAAAGAACCTCATTTCAGAAAAGGTCATGAAGCAGTTGGGCCTACTAACTATAGCACATCCACAACCATATAGCATTGGGTGTTTTCACGAAGGACGAGATTTCTGCATCAGCCAGTAGTGCCGCCTTCCCTATACCATCAAGCCCTTGATGAATGAGGTATTGTGTGATGTTTCTCCTCTTGAAGTTTGTGATGTATTATTAGGGAAACCATAATTATTGAATAAAGATGCTGTATATGAGTCTAGACCTCACTCTGTTATTATTTATTTGGGTACTAAGTTATACAGGATACCAGAGGTAGCCCCACCTATCACCATCTCTTTGATCTCTGCTAATAAATGCAGTAAGGTCATCTCCAAGACTAGGAAATTTGTTTTCTTTATGATTAACTATGAAATTAAGGGGAAGGTCATAGCCACATCCATGGCCCCCAGGAAAGGTTCCTCCAAGTAGAAGAAGCAGGTGGATACGGTCGTGGAAGAATACATGGACATATTCTCCTCACCTACAAGGGTACCCTTGCACTGTCAGGTAAATCATTCAATCGATTTGACTCTCAAAGCACCTCCACCCAACAGATTGATATATCACTGCTCCATTCTAGAAAATGAAGAGATCATGTGGTAAATCCAGGATTTTCTGCAAAAAAGGCACATATGACCAAGTTCCTTGCCTTTTGGGAGCTCGATTGTACTTGTATAGAAGAGGATGGAACCTAGAGGCTCTACATTGATTACCGGGCACTAAACAAAATCACTCTCAGGAACAAGTATCGAATCCCACGGATTTATGACCTGCTGGACCAACTCAAGGGGGCCAAGTATTTCAACAAGATCGATCTAAGGTTTGGCTATCACCATGTTCTAAGCCCACCGATGTATGGAAGACCACCTTGAAATCAAAGGAAGGCCTTTTTGAATGGTTGGTTATGCCCTTTGGGTTGAAAAATTCCCCTGCTATTTTTATGAGGATAATGGATGACATCTTGTATCCCTTCACCAACTCGTTCATGGTAGTTTACCTATACGACATCCTCATCTTTAGCAAGAGTTGGGAAGAACACTTGCAACACATTCGACAGGTCCTTCAAATCCTTCGGTAGAACAAATTGTGTGCCAACTTAGAGAAATGCACCTTTGGCCTAATCCACATCTAATATTTAGGTTACATCATACATGATTGAGGCATTCATGTGGACTCGATCAAGATCCACGTCATTTGGGATTGGCCAACCTCGATCGCTCTAACAAAGCTTCGCTACTTTTTGGTCCTTGAAAATTTCTATCGGAGGTTTGTGTTGGGATTCTCCCATATCACTTGGAATTTGAGTCAGATTACTAAGGGCAAGGTGAAAGAAAATTTTTCCTATTCTGATTTGCAACAAAAGGTGTTCATTAAGTTGAAGCGTTGCCTCTGTTATGCACTAATACTCACACTACCAGACCCGCAACATCCATTTGAAATCGAGACAGACACCTCAGACTATGATATTGGTGCAGTTATCACCCAACACAGGCATCCAGTAGCTTATCAAAGTGAGACACTTTTTGATACAATTCAGAAGTACCCCACCTATGATAGATAGATGTATTCAATTGTGCAGGCTTGCTGACAATTGAAGCACTACATTCTGGGAAAGAGATGATCATCCACACTGATCACCAACCTCTTCAATTTATACAGACATAGGGGAAGTTACAGAATGGTCGCCATTAGAAGTGGTCTACATATTGGCAACAATTCCACTTGAACATTAAATAAAAAAGGGGTAGCACCAATCATGTTGTATAATACCTCATCCAACCCCCAGTTATAGCACTAGCTACTGTTCAGAACTCTTGCGGTCATGAGACCTCTGGATGGACACAACTACCTTTTTGTTCCTTTAAGTGAGCATGCCAATTTGATTTGGGAGGCACACTACAGTTGAGTCGCAAGACACTTTGGTGTGGAGAAAACTATGGCTATACTACAAAAGTATTTTTATTGGCCAAAAATTTGACTGGATGTTGGGAAATATATCTAATATTGCACTGCATGTGCCATTGCCAAGCCAACCATCAAGAATAAAGGAATGTACACTCCTCTGCTTACTCCCATCCAACCGTGGTAATCCATCACCATGGACTATATGTCAGACCTCCCTTCTACCAAGCATGGTAATGACTGTGCATTTGTGGTTGTGGACACATTTTCTAAGATGGCTATATTGGTGGCCTACAAGAAGAGTATCTCAACAGAGGAGACTGCCAAACTCTTCTTTGAATGAGTATGGGTACATTTTGGATCTCGTAGACCATTATATCAGATTGGGCTAGAAAGTTCTTGATCACATTCTGGTCAAGTCTCTAGATACTATTGAACACCAAGCTCACCAAATCGACTGCCTTCCATCCCTAGACTGATGGCCATATGAAGTTCGTCAATAAGATGATTGTTCACATAATACGCATGTAAAACTCCAAGCATCCTTGAACCTGGGATGAGAGTCTTGCATATGTGCATCACAGTTATAATAGAGTTCTCCATAGCTTGACTAGTTGCAGTCCCTTTCCAGTGGGTCTAGGATTCCAATCATTGTGTCTGATTGATGTTGTCATGCCGCATGTGACTATGCAGACATAATCCACACATGTACAGTCCGAGGCTGATAAAGTGACTATATTTATTGAATGCATCCAACACATCTGCCAATAGGTTCATTACATCTAGGAGAAGTCAAATGCCAAGCACAAGGAATGACATGATCAACATCGGGTGCCACACCAGTTTTAGGTGGGCGACAAAGTCTGGTTGTTTGGTTGCATTTTCAGAAATAACGCCTTACTGTAGCCTACCGAAAGATCATACCACTCTGATATGGTCCTTACAACATTAACAAAGCTGTGGGAGACAATTCTTTTGAGCCCAACATTACCCCATTCCTTGGCCTGCACTCAGTGTTCAATGTGGACCGCCTTTGAGCATACTTCCCACCATTGTTGGACACATCAGACATTGCAGAACAACTCACACCAACAGATTTAAACCGAGACTACATGGAATAGGCCACAACTAATCCAATCATGGACATGCAAGTTAAGAACACTCACCAACAGCAGATCTAACTATATCGAGTTATCAAAGCATGCCAACTCATGCACTAGGAAAGTGGCTTACTAGGGACGAGGTTCAACAGAAATTTCCTCACCCAATGGAGGCTCTACACACAATGGGGACCATTGCTTCTTAAGGGGGGAGGAATGATCCAGGTGGATATTGGTTGCTACCCACTTATTCCACCTAGACGTCTAGTCGGTTTCATTTGTTTCCTTTTTTATTTCATCATTTACTACTTTTAGCAATTTTTCGGGTCCCAAACTTTCGTAGTAGTTTTGACCCCCTAAACAACATTTTTTTGAGGTCTGCTACAGGAGTCTTGGGCCCACTACAAAATTTGTATTACTCGGAGATAAATTTCGAACATAGTATCGTACACACCAAATAGAGATAATATGACCACATTATGACCCAGGGAAGTTGGCTGCCCAACTAACCCCAACGGGGCCTACAAACAATTGGTGGTACATCTCCTCGGGTTAGGGATTTGGTTGTCTAGGTTTTTCTCATGTTTTTAAATAATAAATAGGTCCTTGAGAATCATTGTAACGCAATTCATAGGCATGTAGCCACCACATCTCTTCTCAGAGATAAGCTGCCATCACCCGAGCTAGTCTTATTTCCATTCTGTTTGTAAGCATATTTCTGTATTTGACATTAATGAAATGAAGTGTTATTTCTACTACATCTCTATATTTATGGTTATATCTGTAATTTGTTACGTTCTTGTTTAAATTTAGATCAGTGAGTACGAAAGATGTTTATAGTGAAGACAACCCAAAATTGCAAAGACAAACCTTCAAAATTACCAGAACAAGATCACAAGCATGACAAAGCAATCAATATGCCAAAAGATGACCACTGGTCAAGCAAGAAAAAGGGTGAAGAGACTTCAAAAGAGCTCATGGGGCGAGCTTCAGTGTTTACAACCATCAAAGGAAAAACCAATGAAGGCTCTGAAATTTGGATGTAAGCCAAAATTTTGGAGGAATTTGTAGTCGCTACAACACTTGGCGACAGATTGGTTGAATACCAGCTTCTCTATTTTGGTTCATTTATAGTGTAGGGCCTTGGTATTTTGGGAATTATTGATTTATTGTGCAGATCACTTCGACTTCCCAACTTACCTCGTGGACAGACATGGTTCACCTTATACCGTCTTAGTTGAACACAAGACAAAATTCAGCCAGATCAGAGTGTTTAAAATTGGAAAGGGTAATTTGGTTCGCGAGCTTCAGAGTTTCAGAGTATATTTTATCATCTCTAGTGTTGCTTTGCTACCAACAGGCCTGGAAAATACCCCAATGGATTCACACAGGAACACAAGCATTGCTACACTGCTAGCAAGCCTGGAAAGTACCTCGGTGGAGTTGCCTGCTTCACCTCTCTACGCAGGAAGCCTTTCTCTTCTTTCACCATTGTTATTATTTTTTTTTGAAAGAGAACTGTGCATAGGAACTTATTTATTTTTGGGGCGCAAGAGGGATCCCAACTTTTTGAGAGAAAGAGAGGTTGTTCCTTTAGAGAAGGATGTAAAGACCTATGAATTAGGTTTTCTCGTTTAGATTTTCCACTTCTCCATTTCTACTAGTTGGATAAGCTTGAACACACACAACAGAAAACCTAGTATAGGCATGAGGTTTCCCAGACTGGACATGGGTTCATGGTTTGGCCAAAAATTTCCTTACAAATGGATTGTACTTTCCGTTAAGACTTCGACGGCCAAAATTTACAACCAAGCACAAAAAAGACGGACACAGGACTGGCCAAGCATTACAGTGTCACAAGACTCTTTGAACATCAGCCACATACCATTCAGAAGCCAGAACACAGGTCTGGGCACAACACTTATTCATGTAGCAAAAACTAAAGGAAAAATCGACATGAAAGGGAAAACAAGATGAGAGGAAAGGAGTACACAACAAGGAAACAAAACCAGAAGACAAGAAAGAAAAATGACTAAAGCAAACAGGATGTAAAACCAGAATAAGAAAACCATGACAGACTATGATTGCAACATGCATGCAAGGAAGGGAAAGCTAAGATGCAGCTAATCCTACTCCTATCCTAACAGCTAAATTATGGTTGGTGCTACGTGAATTGAAATTTCTAGTGAAACCACCATATTCACTCATAGCCTACATCCACAAAGATACAAGCGATTAAAACAAGTAAAAGGTAGTGTGCCATAGAAAATACAAAAACTTGAACAAGTTGCACACAGAAAGGAAGGTCTTTCATGTGGGTAGAAAGATGTGTCACAACCACCCAATACACATGCTTACCTCTATGATGGATACCATTCCTAAAAAAATCTTGGAAGATTCTTGCGAGTGTGTCCTTATCTGCACCGAGCATCTTAGCAAGCGCGAAGAAGGATTGAAACTTGTTACTTGCAACATGGCTTGGCAAGTAAGATTGTTCCAGTCATTCAACTATTGGGTCGTGAAATTCATAATGGCTATTTGGACAGCCTTGTGATCTGTGAAAGGGTGAATTCTCGATTTGACAGACGAGATCATGATGGGAATCTTGAAGGAAAAATAGATCTGATCATTCTCAATAGTCATGCCAAGAAAGTGAGGACCTTCCATAACCATTAGCGCAGGCTGAAGTGTCTGACATGCTTGACAGAAATCTGAGGAGAAAGATGCTAAAAAATAAATATCAGAGAGCACAAGGCAATTTTCATCAAATGTGTTGTTGGGAAAATGATAAGCGGAATGACAGTCACCTAAGATACAGGAACTATCAGATGAGTTGGTTGAAATGTAACATTCCTAGTTTGAAATGAACAAAGAGAAATCCATTTAAACAATATTGCGAATGCTTTGAACAATAGAACCAAGTTCATTGTGAGCTAGACATGATGGACCACCTTCCTGCAACTAGTGAAAAATTGCTCAGGCATCATGGTCATCCCAGGAATTTAAAAAGAATGTCAGCACTATGAATGTGTTAAACCATTTCGGGCACGGTGAATGTAGAGGAACTTCATTCGTGTGATAGCTTGTGTGCTCATCATCACCCAAGGATATTTCTAGTGTGATGAGCGGAGATATTTGAGTTGAGTTCCACCCAATTCCATACGACGGCTGCCACGTGTCCAAGAAGAGGAGAGAGAAAATCGCCTAATAGAGGCGCCCGAAATGGATCATCACCGTTGGATCTAGGACTCCAAAATCAATGGTGGAGATGTGTTATCACTGCAAGGGTGGGACCCAATAGTTGAATAAACCATTTTTTTTAGGACTTTTGAAGTCTGAAATGCACAAAGAAGGCAGGATTTTTACAAAATTGTTGTGTTTTCTATTCATAACAGAACGCAGTCACTATCCATGTTTTAAAGGGATTTCATAGGCCCAAAGAGCCATTCCATCACCTAAAAGAGGCCGAGAGATAGAGACAGGAGCCTAGAGAGGGGAAGAGAAGGGCCACAACACACTGTAGCCAGAAAAAAAATATCAGGGAGCATAGACAGTGCAACACAGCCAAATCAAACAAGAACAATCATGGAGCACGCGCAGCTAGCCCGAAGCAGAATCGGCCATGAGGCATCAACAACGCAGTTTATCCAAAACCAAAAAACATTATGGGGCATCTCTAGCACGAGAGAGCTCCCAGATAGCGTAACAAACTATCCAAAGTATCTAAATGCGTTTATTCCTCTGTCAGAAGGGGAAAAACCTCCAAGCCATGCTTGCCTTCAGGGAATCAAATAGTTAAAAAAGATAGAGTGATTGATTAAGACCTCTCAAGCATTAGAAGGCTGAGTATCATTGTAAAGGCTATAAATATATGAAAACTAGATGTAACAAGGTTTTAACTTTTGGAGATTATTCCTCCTCTGTTCATTTAATCTTCTCATCTTCATTCTATCAATATAAGCTTCTTTTGTCCTTATTTGTTCAATGTCCATTCTCTTTGCTGTTCTATGCTTGCACTTGAACAATTTGTTCATGTTTTCTGTGTGTTTAAGGCCAGATAACTATCATCTTATCTCTGCTTTGATATATTAGATTTGCAAGCTTCTTTGCTGCTTGTAGCTAGCCATTGATGTATGTTTATGTATGAAGTCTGTTGGTATAGCCAATATTCTCCATCTATCCATTGAATTTATAACTTATTGAGTATTAGTGGTCTAAAGCCTTGTATTGGTGAGAGTGTTCATGCATGCATTGAGTGAAAACAGAGTTGAAATGGTTATCTAACTTGATCCAAACCATCATTTATTCCAATAGTTCAGAGAACAATATTGAAGATTATATGTTACCAGGCATCTCCGAGTTACAACCTAGGAAAGTTTCTTGGAGCGATAACATAATTGGCGTCATTGTCGAGGAAAGGAAACTGAAGCTCAATTTCCCTGGGAAATGACATAGATCTAGCTTTGATGATAGACAAAGTCGGGGCACATTTTTGGTTGTAATCATCTATCTGGCGACTCTACTGGAAGCCGAACCTCTTGGCGACTCCACTTCATAGTTCTGGCTTAGTTTGTGAGGAATACTTAGAGAAATCCTTAGAACCTACAAGCTAACCTAGTACCTGACCTTGAAAGAATCATTAAGGAGAGAAAGGAATTGTAGAAAGGAGCATTAGGTTCAGGCAAACCTAAACAATCTCCTATATCTCATCAAGAAAAGCTTGTAATAGAACAAATACATGTTGAGAGTATAGCATCTAATACTAGCAGTGAAGAAAAACTCTCAGAGATTCATAAAGCTCCTGATTCTTTAGTTTCTCCTTTTGCTTTAAGCCTAAAGGAAACCTCACCTCCTACCCATCATACTCTAGTCCTTTCAGTCACTCCTCAGCCCTCTATCATTCAGACTACCAGTACTCTTTTAGCCACCACAGCTATGGCAGGTCCAAAAGCACCTACCAAAATGGAAAGAATCATAGCTGCTAGGTATGGACCCCTAATACTACCCACTCCTCTAAATGCCATGCATATTGGAGAATATCAGAAATATAGGCCTAAGTTCACTGGGACTAAAGGTGTTACTGTTGAAGAACATCTTGAGTCATTCTATAGCTATGCTGATAATCTGGACATTAGTGAAGATGATGTGTGGATGAGAGTCTTTGTCCAAAGCCTAGATGGAGAGGCTAGAAAATGGTTCAGAGAACTAACCCCAAGATCTATAGAAGATATTGAAGCTTTAGATGATGCATTCTGGGGGGATAAGAAGGATCTCCTCTACTACCACACTGAGTTTGGGAACTTAAAGAGGGAAAATGGCGAGTTGCTATCTAATTTTAATAAGAGGTTTAACCGTATGTACAACAAGATACCAGCTGAAGTAAAACCTACTACTACCTTTGCTAAACTCACTTATTCCAGTGCTTTTGATTCTGACTTCTGCCTACTGTTGAGAGAGAGGCGATGTGTTACTCTGGTAGACATGTAGGATGCAGCCTTGGAAGTAGAATCAAACATCATGGCTACAAAGAAGCTCAAGGGAAATGTTGATAGAAGAAGACAGAGGCGAGTCTTTATCATCCTCTAATCCTAAGATAGAAAAAATGACCAAAATGATCGAGTCATTAGCCTCTGAAATTTCTAAATTGAAGGTTGATCAACACTCAGGGAAAGGAAGAGTGCCTAATACCCTTGCTCCAAGAAATCCAAATCCAAATCCATATAGAAGAACAAATGAGTAGTTGTAGATTTTGCAAAGAAACAAAGATGCAAATGAAGCCAAAACGGTGAAGGTTCCTTTTAAGAATGCGGTCATGGAAGAAGAGAAGTTTGAAGAAGATGATGAGATCCATTGTCTGGAAGACAAAGGCAATGCTTCCTTTTTGACCTCAGATTCCTATGAAAAGTCATTATGCAATGACTAGATCATCCAAGAATGGGATGATGAAGCTATTCTACAAACTGTAGATCAACAAAGATATAATTTGAGGTCAAAGATAAATAATGCCAAGGAAACTCTTGTTCAAAGAGTTTCCTTCCCTGTAGTACAACAAGCTAATAATAAAAAACAACTGGCAGTTGATCCCATCATCCTCAAAGCTCCAACATATGAGGTAAGAGGCCTTGAAAACTCTCCTTTTGCTTTCAGTTTTCAATCAGAAATTCAGAAGCTAAGAATACCTATGCCTCTAATTGAATTAGTAAAGAATGAGTCCTTCAAAAGATCCATCCTCGAGGCCCTTGAGCCTAAAGCCATCCAAGCCTCCACTGACTATGTAAATCTGCAAGATGACAAGCCAACTATTATTCTCAGCCCAATGATTGAAATTGTGAAGACAACTCCCAATCATTCTATGTATCTCTGACTATTCATGAAAACATCCTTCATAGCTGACTTTTGGACATTGGAGCCAGCCATAATCTAATGCCCAAGGCTATCATGGATGAGTTGGGCCTTGACATCACTAAGCCTTATCATGACCTATTTTCTTTTGACTCTAGAAAAGTGAAATGTCTAGGATTAATCAAGGACCTAGCCATCACCTTGTCTCAGCTGCCTATAAAAAGTGTGATCATGGATATTGTGGTAGCTGATGTACCTCCCAAGTTTGGCATGTTACTTTCCAGAGGTTGGATCAAGAGATTAGGTGGATCATTGCAAAATGATCTGTCTTATGCTACTATCCCAATTTTTGGAGGTGAGAGCAAGAGATTATATAGAGAGGCGTAGTTGGCTTATATAATCAACGATGAAAAGAATCCCACCAATCATCCCATATATGTTGTTGACACTGATTTTGGAGCATGTATTCTTCATATTGAAGAATCCCAGTTGGCCTCCACGCAACTTAAAAAACCAGTTTGCCAAATCGCTGAGGAAGAAGGCCCACATATTTTGGACATGTTCTTTGATGGAGCTTTCTCTAAAGAAGCTACAGGGGTAGGTGTAGTCCTTGTGTCCCCAACACAGGAATACATTCATTTATCCTTCAAATTAACCTTTTAGGTCACAAACAACATAGAAGAGTATGAAGCTTTGATTCTGGGCTTAAACGCTGCTAAAGAAATGGGTATCAGAGGCCTGAAAGTGTTTGGAGATGCAGACATCATAATTCAACAAGTCAATAAATCTTTCCAAGCTAAGCATCCAATGCTGAAAGCATACAAAGATGAGGTATGGAGGCTCAAGGATTCTTTTAATGATTTCAACATTTCTTATATTCCAAGAATGAAGAACCAGCGGCCGACTCCCTCGCTGTCTCTGCTAGCATGTTTATTCCTCCTTTGCCTCCAAAATTGACCTATGAAGTTAAGGTAAAATACAGACCATCTCTGCCTGAAAATGTCAAATATTGGAGGGTTTTTGAAGACGATCAGGAAATTAACAGGATTTTTCAAGTCGTGGAGGAATTTTATGAAATGCACATCAATCAGGAAAATGAAGCCATGGGAAAATGTGGCCAGCCCAAGCTAAAAAGCGAGATCGGCTGAGGAAGCATCATCCAGCACCCAATAATCACATACAAAAGGATTGGTGCCTCTAGAGAAGCTTTTCGATCACAACGACATGCCCTATAAGCTGGCCAAAACAGCGAATGAGTCTTTTGTCTGTAAACATAATATAGGGAGCCCAGCCCATTTGAAATTCATCAATCTGTCCACCCATTTTTCTTCTGCCCAGAATTACAAGTATTGTTCCCTCATGAAGCAATTCATTGATATCTTTGCCTGGGAATACAGTGATCTTAAAACTTATGATATGAACATCATACAACATAAGATTCCACTGGAAAAGAATACCACCCCTTTTAAGCAGAAGTTAGGACCTATCAGCCCTGTATTATTGCCTTTGATTGAGAAAGAGATCAAGAAGCTGTTGAATGCCAAAATTATAGTTCCCCTAAGGTATTCAAAATTGATAGCTAACCTTGTGGTAGTGAGAAAGAAAAATGGAGAAATCAGGCTTTGCGTTGACTTCAGAAATTTGAACAAATGCTCTAAAAAAGATAACTATCCCTTACCTAGGATGGAAAAATTGCTGCAAAGAGTTTCATGGGCTAGAGTCATGTCTTTCTTAGATGGATTTTCAGGTTACAATGAGATTGATATACATCCTAAAGATTAGGAAAAGACCGCCTTCACTACTCCTTGGGGCACTTTAATGTACTCCAAAATTCCTTTTGGACTGATGAATGCCGGGACTACTTTTCAGAGGGCCATGGACATAGCTTTTTTGGGAAAGAAGGAAAAGTTTGTCCTTATTTATCTCGATGACATAAAAATCTTCTCTAGCAGCCACACAGACCATTTATAGCACTTGAGAAAGGTCTTCCTAAAATGCAGACAGTTTGGAATTTCAGTAAACCCAAAGAAGTCACAATTTGCTCTAGAAGAAGAAAAAATTCTGGGACATATTGTTTCTGCTGAAGGTGTGAAGATTGATCCAGCAAGGGTTCAAGCCATTTAGACATTTTTCATCCCAAGGTAAAAAAGGGACATCCAATCCTCCATGCCTAAGATTAATTTTGTAAGGAGGTTCATTTCAAACTTTGTAGAGTTAGTAAAACACATCACTTCCATGCTAAAGAAAGGATCAGAAATAAAATGGACAGAGGCTTCAAGAAGCTCTTTTGAAGCCATCATGGAAGCTCCCACTCTAATCACCCCAGATTACACTAAGGAGTTTTGTATCTTCTCTTTTTCCTCTTATGATACACTTGCAGCAGTTCTGTTGCAAAAAAATGATGAAGGCATAGAGCACCCTGTGGCCTTTTTCAGCAAGACTTTAAGGGATGTTGAACTAAGGTATGACCTTATTGAAAAACAAGCTTATGCTCTCATAAATTCTTTAAAGGCATTCATAATTTATATTCTTCATTCCAAAGTAGTTGCATATCTACCTTCAGCTTCAGTAAAAGATGTCTTAATTCAGCTAGATATTGATGGGAAGAGAGCTAACTGGATTGCAAAATTCATAGAGTTTAACATAGAGGTGAAGCCCACTAAGCTTGTTAAAGGCCAGGGCTTGGCTAAAATTATGGCTGAAGAAAATTGCATCTTGTTAGATATAAATTCCATGGGTCTAAATTCATATTATGAGCAGGCAGAGGGAGCAGCAAAAGAGAAAAAGTTGAATCAGTCTTTGGCTGAAAATCTAGCCACATGTGAAAGGTATTATAACATAGTTCATTTTTTGCAAAAGCTAGAAGTCCCTCCTGGGCTTAGCTCAAGTCAAGCTTGTGCCATTACACTTAGATCAGCCAAATTCTATATTGATAAAAATCTGCTTTATTGGAAAGACCCATCAGGAATCCTCTTGAGGTGTCTAGATAAAGAACAATCTGTAGAAGTCATACACCAGTTCCATTCTAGCATCTGTGGAGGGTATCATTATTGGAAAACCATAGCTCAAAAAATCTTGAGGGCTGGGTATTATTGGCCTACTCTATTCTCTGATGTGTTTTCTTTTGTAAAAGATTGTGATAAGTGCTAAAGGTTTGCAGGAAGACAGTAGCTAAAATCTCTGCCCTTGAAGCCAATACATGTCAATGGTCCCTTCTAGCAGTGGGGCTTGGACTTTATAGGCAAGATCAACCCACATTCTAGTGGCCAACATAAACGAATCTTAGTAGCCATTAATTATTTCACAAAATGGATTGAGGCTTTACCCACTAAGAATGCCAATCATCAAGTTGTAATAAAGTTCTTGAATGAGAATATTTTCACTAAATTTGGTTTCCCCAACCAAAATAGTCACTGATAATGCAGCAGCTTTCAAGTAAAAAGAATTGATGGACATGACTGAATCCATGGGAATTCAAATGGTGCATTCTACCTCATATTACCCTCAAGGCAATGGCCTGGAAAAATCATCTAATAAGAGTTTGGTAAGGGTAATCAAAAAGATATTAGAGGATAACAAAAAGAGCTAGGATTCCAAGCTGAAGTTTTCACTATGGGCTAGCAGAGTTACCGTAAAAAAGTCCATAGGGAATTCTCCATTCAAACTAGTTTATGGCACTGATGTTATTTTCCCCATCCAGCTCATTCTCCCTGTGGCTAAATTCTTGCAAGAAGAACAAGATGAAGAGAATGATATGGTAAGAAGAATGAATAACCTGGTTGAACTACAGCAGATTAGAGAACAACTGGTTGAGAAATCAAAAGCTCATCAGAAGAAAATCAAAGAAACCTTTGAGAGGAAGGCAAAAGTGGACAATTTCCAAGTTGGTGATTGGGTAATTAAATGGGATGCATTTAAGGAAAAGAAAGGTAATCATGGCAAGTTTGACTCCTTATGGACAGGCCTGTTTGTCATCATTCAAGTTCAGTAGAACAATACATTCATTATGCACAGTCTGGAAGGAGGAGATACTTTTGGTAGCCCAATAAATGGGCGGTTCTTGAAACTTTATTTTGTTTAAGGCTTTCAAAGCCTTGTCATTGTAAATATGTTTTTCCAGTTTTTATTTCATTTGAAAAATAGACTCCATGCCCAATGGAACACTAGACGGAAGATTTGAATTTGTTTTTCAGGAAAGGCATCGATCTGTGATCCCTGAAACCTCATAGGGAGGATTTCATCCCCAGAAGGAGCCAGTGTTAGCTTTGCTGGAAAAAGTCCCACAAATTGATCCATATAGGCTCTTAAAGTCTCCAAATTTGCTTAAAACCATGCCAATGGATCCATTAATGGGCTTGAAATCTCCAATTTTTTCTCAAAGATCATCCAATGATTAAAATCCGCACAAGAGTTGAGCCCTTGGAGGGGCAGAAATGCACTATCGAGTGGCTAAAATGCCTAAAAACCCAAGAAAATGCACATATTGGAGGCTTAAACAAAGAGATGCATAACAGCTGTTAGATCTGGCCGATCAACGGCCCAGATCTAAGCAGAAAATCGCAATCGGTGGAGGCAGGCTGACGAAATAAGTAGGGACCGAGTGGATATGCGATTGCAATCGGCGATGCAATGTGGACCATCAATCAAGCGACGCAGATCGACAGTCCACATCGTGTCACAAGAGTTGCTATCGGAGAAATATAAGCGACGCACTAATAGTGGCCCTGGGCACGAGCGATATGCGATTGTGATTAGATCGCATCATTGTATCGCAACGGAACAACACCAAGGAGCGGGGCCTATGCACAGGTATATGTTTGATATGGTAACTGGACCCGACGGCTACATACAAGATATTTCATAGTATTTGAGGTCCGCGCCAAGGCCTTTTTCAATGCATTTTTGTGTATTCTCGTTGTATAACAAAATACAAAGGGAAGCATTGGCCATCAGCGATTGCGATGGGTCCCAGACCCGAAAGGGTCCGGAAAGTGAAAAATATAATTTTAAAAGTCCGCCGAAGTCCATTTTTTAATGATTTTCAAAGGTTTTGGCACATTTTTGAAACACAAAGAAATCACGAAACAGGCAGGTTTTCGGGTAGGCCATGGGTGGTAAGTGGTTTAAGCTGAGTTCCCCCTAATGCCATATGGTGGTAAGTGGTTTAGGTTGAGTTCCACCCGATGCCATATGGTGGCTGCCACGTGTCCAAGATGAGGAGATAGAAAACCACCCTCATCAGGTGGTTAACTCCAGTACAAAAGAGGCGCCCGAAATGGATCATCACCGTTGGATCTAGGACTCCCAGATCAACGGTGGAGATGTGTTATCACTACAAGGGAGGGACCCAGTAGTTGAATAAACCTTTTTTTTAGGACTTTTGAAGTCTGACATACACGGAGAAGGCGAGATTTTTACAGAATTGTTGTGTTTTCTATTCATAACAGAACGCAATCACTATCCACGTTTTAAAGGGATTTCATAGGCCCGAAGAGCCATTCCATCACCTGAAAGAGGCCGAGAGATAGAGACAGGAGCCTGGAGAGGGGAAGAGAAGGGCCACAACATGCTGCAGCCCGAAACAGAAAGATCAGGGAGCATAGACAGTGCAACATAGCCAAATCAAACAAGAACAGTCATGGATCATGCGCAACTAGCTCGAAGCAGAATCGGCCATGAGGCATCAACAACGCAGCTTATCCAAAACCAACAAACATTATGGGGCATCTCTAGCATGAGAGAGCTCCCAGACAGCGCAGTAGACTATCCAAAATATCTGAATGTAGTTATTCCTCTGTCAGAAGGGGAAAAACCTCCAAGCCATGCTTGCCTTCAGGGAATCAAACATTTAAACAAGATAGAGTGATCGATTAAGACCTCTCAAGCCTTAGAAGGTTGAGTATCATTGTAAAGGCTATAAATATCTGAAAACTATATGTAACAAGGGTTCAACTTTTGCATATTATTCCTCCCCTGTTCATTCAAGCTTCTCATCTTCATTCTATTAATATAAGCTTCTTTTGCCCTTATATGTTCAATGTCCATTATCTTTGTTGTTCTATGCTTGCACTTGAATAGTTTGTTCATGTTTTCTGTGTGTCTAAGGCTAGATAATTGTCATCTTATCTCTTCTTTGATATATTAGATTTGCAAGCTTCTTTGCTGCCTATAGCTATCCATTGATGTATGTTTATGTATGCAATCTGATGGTATAGTCAATATTCTCCATCTATCCATTGAATTTATAAATTATTGAGCATTAGTGGTCTAAAGCCTTGTATTGGTGAGAGTGTTCATGCGTGCATTGAGTGAAAACAGAGCTGAAATGGTTATCTAACTTGATCCAAACCATCATTTATTCCAATAGTTTAGAGAACAATATTGAAGATTATATATTACCAGGCATCTCCGAGTTACAACCTAGGAGAGTTTCTTGGAGCGATAACAGGAAGTATGCTCTGTGATTAGACTGTTTTCAACTTCATCATGGACAACCTCACTTCCTTGTGTCATTTGAGGAGATAAATCATCAGACAAAGAAACAAGAGAACATGGAATATCTCTGACGCATGTGGATGTGTCGTGAATGGTAGGACACACAGGCAAGTGAGGTGAGGAGGAAGTTTCGATATGAATGTCTTCTTTGACTAGAGCACATTCTAGATCTGAGTTAGAGTCTTCATGAGAAAACAGAAGATCACATGATGTGCTTGGGCATTCTTCACGGCATATGGAATCATGGGAGTGGTAAATTCCCAAGACTGGGTGTTGATTGAAAGAATTAATTGTACGGAATGTTCCACCAAGTTTAGAAAATTGATAATTGTTCAAGAATGGAATTTCATTGTTTGATGTGTACAATTTTGAAATAGAGAGGGAGGATTGATAGTATCCTCACCTTTTTTCTCCTTTTCCTGTGTAATGTGATTGCCTTGCGTCTGATCGCAATTTGAGCTAGCAACTGGAGAATCAAGAGAATGCGAACAACTGGCTGGTGAAGTGGATTGATCAAGTGAGTCATGGTACAAGGAGTCATGGCTTGTAGATGATGGAGGATGACAGAAATGCAAATTAGATTTAAGACTTGAGTTATGAACGGTGACATCCTCTTGCGGAATGGAGGAGTGAGTCTTCGCTATAGGCTTCTTGAGCCATTGTGGAATTTCCTTCATAGACGTAGGAGATAAATGAGAAGATGGGCTAGAGACATACTACACAGATTTCTCAACTTTCAAATCACCACAAGGGGTCACCCACATCGAGACCGAGAAAGGAGGAGGACAAGGAACAAACGAGGTGTTCGGCTCTTCTTGAGTAATGGTGATGTGGAAAGATAGCTCATGACATAAATCGACATGTATTAGCTGACTGTGGTGTCCATGTCAAGATACTACACTTCCATGTGATCGATGTACTCTTAGTGTGCTTTGTCTTCTCCTCCGCATGTCATAATGTTGCAGGGTCTTTGATGGTCTTGGTCTTGCATGATGGTTCAATGCATGTGTTCCTTTCACTTGTTGCTTGATATGCTTGGTACATATGTCCAGCTGCAAGAAATTGTTCTAGCATGTGCGCTCCTTCTTCATCTCATTCGGCATCTCGCCATGATCTATTAGTGTACCTGTTCTTGCAATTCACTCATGATGGGACGACATCAAATCCAAAAACTCCTAGTCTAGCATGATGCATTGTTGTTGTGTTCCAGGTGACATGGAGGGAGGAAAAATCACTGAGACAATGTAGAGCACACCTAAGGTTGGAATGAGGAACTCCAGAAGGAAAACCTACATTTTCAGGAAAAACTGTGCAGTGACCACTGGGAGGCAAAATTATGTAGTGAAGTTGAATAGTGGTAGTTTCAAGGTGGGACCCTGAGGGGGGCATTTCTATGAAATTCTTGTAGGGAAGACAAGACTGGGCTATAGGGGGCTTGCGGGGCAGTTTTGCACAATTTCTTAGAGAAAATCATGACTAGGTTGCAAGGGACCTATATGTTGTAGGGAAAAGTATCCGACTCGGATGACCCTATCCCACTCTAAGGGTGACAGTTCCTTAGCAACAACTGTAAAACAAACTACTTAAGGTTTACTTCTTTATGAAAGCAAAAGAGAATGGAGAAAGCACCAACCGTTGCCTTGCGCTTAATGTCGAATCCAAACTCTTCTCTTTGGCCACTTGCGCCTAGCTCTTTGTTCTTCTGCTCGCCCAGCTACAATGAGATCCTGCAAAATAACAAAGAAGGAAACTACAAGAGGCATGCAATCATAACTGGTTCATGGATTAGTGTAAACCAAACATGCAATCATCACAATATATAATTGAAACAAGAGCACATAGAAGAACCTCAATAGCTTTTATTAATGAAGAAATAAAGGTTCTGAGAGTATTACAACCATTGCAGGCTCCAACCCAGCAACACCTCCCAGCAGAAAGAATTGCTCTTCTTCACCTCTCTCAAACAATCACCCAATAACTCAATAATGAAACCAACAGCATATCATTACTTTGCACAAAATTCTAGCCTCTTGAGCTCATAGGAGAGAGCTCAATATATAGATGAATTGAGAAAGGATGAGTCAGCTTGCAACTGATGTGTAGCTGCCTTGTGTCCTCTCTCTCTTCAGTTAATCTTTAGTTGATCTTCAGTTCTTGAGTCCACTTGGTGAACCTTGCTTCCACTTGGAGAAACAAAGCCTCTGACTCATCACAAGGCGAAATCCCTGATCCAAGTGTCATTTTTGGAAGATTCCAGAGCAATGACTCAGTGTGCCACATGTCCAAACTCGCTCAATGCAGGTGGGCTTTGTTCTACCTGCTTTGCAACGCAGGTACACCATGGAGCAGTTGTGTTTCAGCGCAGAAGCCTAGTGGAGCACCTGCTTTGATTTCAGGATTGCTTGTTTTTGAGTGTTTTCAGGTGGAGAACTGATCTGAGAGCTGTTGGTTTGCTGACCTTGTTCCTCTAGGGGTAGGAACATCATGTTTAGGGAACTTTGGATCCCTTGGATTATTGACAATTCATGCTTGTTGCTGTAAGGCACAAAATTGTCTATAACAGATGCCCCCTAAAGTATGAGGTCGTTTATCGGGTGAAATGCTTTATTGAGAGGATCCGAAGTTCATTCAATCTGCTGAGAAGTGTCCTGTAATAAGATACAATACAATACATTATTTTTCATACATTTTTCATGATCTAGCTGAGGCGGGCATTCCCATGCTCAGCTTTATAAATACATTTTGGTACATAGAACAGACGATCGTCTGATTGTAGACTGATAATTCTCTGCCGAAATTATCATCCTTTGAGAAGGATGATCATCTGCTGTAATCATGTACATATCAAATGTCTTTATGTCCTGAATATATATCGCAGCCCGGATGGATGAAACTAGATCCGGGGTCTTCAATCTCTTCCGATCTTCACTCGATGTACAAGTCGATCCATGTGAGAATTTCTTGAAGTCGAACATGGAAAGACATCGCTTGATTACCGGTCAATGATGTAAATCGTTAACAAGCGCGAGAGGAATCACCGATAAGGATGATGACCCTCAAGGTACGACAGTACAATCCACATGGTGGGAATAAAGGACTTGGCGTCGACCACCATGCAAAATCTTCTGGTCGAAGGTCATTGATGTATACCTGTCGCCGGAAGTGAGAAACTTGCCATTGAGGCATGCAAGCTTCAAAGTACTGAGGGGGGTTGTTCCTAGATCAACTCCTTGGATAATGAGCAGATGTCGACAAGGAGCGATCCGTCAAAGGAGGGCCTTAATGAATCCCACATCAGTGACATGGAACGGAGCTAGTGATTGTGATGAGGTGAAAACAAACTGTGATGTATGATTCAGGGTGGCGGTCATGAAGTGGATGAAGGATAATGTATGGCAGTGGGTGGAACACGGTTGACTCTTTGCAGAACCACATCTCTTGAACATATAACGACACTGATGTGATGGATTGGTAGCATTACCCCAATTGCGGATGGTGTGGCGAGGACCATGGTTATGAGACCGGTGAATGAAACAACCCAACCCGATGTGATACGGAGGACAAAGTGTCATGTTCAAGAGTGACTTGCTACCATTAATGCTGTGAGGTTCTCCCAATTTTTCCCCAGTCATTGCTGACCAGTACCTCTTTATTTTTGTCAAGCTTGAGGAGGATAACATATGCTTGTTCTATAACCTGCCCTTCGGGCAAGCCCATCGCTATGTTTTAACGAGCCTAGCGATAGGGAAACTCGTTCTCGTCTAAAGACAAGTTTGTCGCTATTTAATCATTTTAACGAGTCTAACGACAAAGAAAACTCGGTTCTTTTCATTTTTAGAGAGTCTGAAAAGGTACGAAAAGTTAACTCCAAAATTCCTTTTTCGTATTTAATCCCTTAAGTCCGAAAAAGTATAAAACAATACAGAAGGGATGAATTTTCGATTTCTTTAACGAGCCGAACAAAACAAGCGCTCGATCTTTTTGTGTAATAATCCCTCAGGTCCAAAAAGATTAAAATCTAGAGGAGGGATAGCTCTTCCGGTCCTTTTAACGAGCTGGAAGGCCAAAACTCGGCAAACTTTTCATATTTTACGAGTCAGTGAAAAGAGCTCAAAGAAGACTCGTCTTTTGAGGAACGAGTGATGAACAGGGATAGCAGCAGATTCCAGGTACAGGTTGGAATTCTCCAATCACGGCAGTGTCACAAGGATGGCTAAGTGAAATCACTCTTCGCAGCTGTTCCTCAAAATGGGTAAACAAACATATGGAGGCGAACGATTGGCCAAATGAACGGATGGAGGTGATGGCATATAAACACGACCAAGGGCTTTTAATATGGCTTTCAAAGGTTACATTTCTCGAGGTTGTTTACCGGTTCATTTTTTCTGGATGAGCTTGAACTGCTAGGGAAAGATTGCTCACAATTTATGTTTATTTTTTAACGAGCATGAACTCTACACAAAAACTGCTCGATTCTTGCGTTTATTTTTTAACGAGCATGAACATTGCTAAAACTGCTCGATTATATGGTTTACTTTTGATTTTTACCATAATTAGCTTCTCTTTTTCATTGATAGCACTGCATTTTCAATTTGCTGCAACAAACTAGTTAGAAATGGGTAATATTTACTTGAAAATGAGATTAACTTACAACATTTACCTTGAATTACGTAAGAAAGCAAATAAAAAGGGTTTTACCTCTCATTTTACCATTTCATTTGCATTTTGCTTGTTGGAGCTTTGGAGGAGCCTCTTTCCCCTCGATTTTCACCAGCTGATTCCGGAGGATTCTGCGGACGATTTTCGGCGCCGTTTGGACCAGGTAGGAGCTAAACCTTAGCTCTTCATTTTCATGGTTTCATTTTCCTGTTTTATGCTTGTTTTGCTGCTCTATTGATCCTCTGGGGTTTTGCCAGGGCGCCCTCTGATCAACGCAGGTACCCCATTCGAAACCTGCGTTGGGATCCAAGCTGCTTGAAGGCAGCTTGTCCCCCAACGCAGGTAGTACACTGGGCACCTGCTTTGGGGCATAAAAGCAACAATTTTTCACAGATTTTGATGAAATTTTTGCCAGTTTTTCATCAATTTCAGGAGCTGACTCATCCTCTTGTTTGTTTTGAAGGGATTCTTGAACAAGATGGCCCTAACATGGCGAGAACGAGAGCACGAAGAAGAAGATATGATTGCCCTTCATGATCCTGTTACGGTGGGCGCATTGCGAGACTGTGGTTTACTGAAGTTTTTCCGTATTTCTAGCATGAGAGCACAGATTTCACTACTGCAGTATTTGCTTGATGCTTGGGATCCTGTTAACCAAGTATTCCAGATCAGGAACAAACCTATTCCATTGACTGTGACAGATATTTACTTCTTGACTGGCCTGTCAAGGCGGGGTGCCCCCATTTCTTTATCAGGTACAGTTCGGGGGAATGATTCCGTGAGAGATTATGTTCGCCAGTATTGCAGGGAGGGGTCCCAGCCGAGCAAAGACGGCAAGGTGGTTATCCGTGATGTTACTAGCAGGCCTCTCAGGTCCATTCTGTATACTCTTGGTAGGATGGCTGGTAGCGCATCTTTACATGTTGCCAACAGGTCTCACATGCAGCATGGCTTGGAATGTCTCCAACCGAAAATCTTCAACTGGAGTGATGCAGTGCTTAGTCAGATGAAAAATCAATTGAACAAGGTGAAGGACGGGAAGCTGAAGAACTTTGGTTTTGGTTCAATTCTGACTGCCTTCGCCTTGGAGAAGATCCCTCTGATGCAACCTCAGTACATTGATCTCGGAGTGCCTTCTCCTACCGAGCCACGTATGTAGCGATGGGTCGATCACATGTCCAGGCACGCCGGTCAATCCCAGATTTCTTTCAATGCTGCTTTCTTTAGGTGGTTCGATCGCCAGGAGATGGCTTTTTCCGAGTACCCATATGTCGGTATGGATTTCCGGGGCGATTCGGATATGGTACTGCCAGACGGTGCTCAGTGGGATGCTACTGGTAAGAACTTCAACCATATTACCGTTCATTGTTTTCATTCATAATGTTCTTGTGCTTTATTCTTTCAAGACTTTAATTGAACTCATGTGCGCTTGCAGATGTCGGTCCTGTTCATCCGACATTTCGTCCGAGGCCACCTGTTACTGTTCCGGCAGAGGAACCTGCTCGGAGAGTTATTATCCGTGATCTTAGCGACACAGAGACCCTTACAGCTGTGCAGGGGCAGGTCGAGAACCTTACCCGTGGTCTTCCGGATGTACAGATTGACGAGTTACCTTTACCGATGCAGCAGCATACTATCGGTGTACCTAGACGATGGACCCGTCTTCTGTGCATGATCGCACATACGGTGGCTTACTATCAGGAGCATCACTAGGCTAGGGTGCCCCCTAGCATTTTGAGTTTTTAGGTCATATGACCAATTTTGTCTTGGTTACAGAACATCATGTATGAACTTTATGAACAGCTTATATATATATTTTGATTTTCGAGTCTTATTCTGGTTGCTTTGGATGATTCATATGTACACTTTTTATGATGTGTCCTTTATAAATGTTGCAAATGTCTGTCTAACACATAGTTTGCCAATGAGTCAGTTAATGTGTTTAGATTTCTTGAAATATGTTGATATTGAATTGAATCAAATCGTCTTTCCAAGATCTTTACTCTTAGGAACATGCGATAAATAGCTGGATTACGAACAGAATATATACCATTGAGTTGTAGTACTACGAGCTGTGAGTCTAGCCTGACAATCAGTCGGCGTATGCCTCGTGTGATGGCATCAGAGAGTAGTTCTATCAACGCGCTATATTCAGCGATGTTATTCGTTGATTGCCCAATACATACACCTCTGAAACTTACTAACTCGCCATTTGGATTAAAAATGGCCCATGCTGCGGAGGATAGGTTCCGCGAACTACGACTTGCTCCGTCGGCATATCCAACACATGTCTCCATAAGGTTTGACATCTGCAACGAATGAAAAAGGGGAATCACTCAACCAGAGTAAGAACTTTGGCGAAAACAAAATACAACAAAAGCACGCAGGTTACTATTTAAGCATAGTAACGCTTGAGGTACAGCCCGTTCCGGGGCTGTGCCAGTGGAATTCCGTCGTAATCTATTAACTCGTAGGCTCCTTTTGCTAATACTCTTTTAACAATATAGGGGCCCATCCATAAGGAATTGAACTTACCTGCTCCTAATTTATCGGATTCTTGGTCATAAAGCAAGACCAAATCACCTTCTGAGAAGACACGGGGTTTGACATTTTTGTCGAACTGAGCCTTGACTCGTTTTTTATGGGCTTCGTTAGCCAAAGCGGCATCACGACGGGTTTCATCCAATTGGATTAATTCCATGAAACGAGCCTCTTCTTCCGAATTTCCGGGGAGGAGATCAATTGCGAGTTTAAGCGACGAAATTTCACACTGGATCGGTAAGACTGCTTCTAGACCGTACACCAATTGAAAAGGTGTGAAACCGGTCACGTTTCTTACCGAGGTTCGGTAGGCCCACAAGGCTGCATACAGGATTAGGTGCCATCTTCTTTTATGAACTCCGATCATCCTCTGCAACATACGCTTCAGGACCTTGTTGATTGCTTCAACTTGTCCGTTGGCTTGTGGATAATACGGAGTAGAGCTGTCGTGAGATAGCCCTAGTTTGGCAGCTAATTCGACCATCATGTGATTGCAGAAGTGCGATCCGTGATCTGTAACTATAGCCTGGGGTACACCGAACCTGGCGACTACATGATTGAAAAAGAATAGGGCAGCTGTTTCACCAGTATTGTCCAGCGTAGGCATCGCCTCGGCCCATTTGGTAAAATAGTCAACTGCGACTATAATATACCCATGCCCCCTGGTCGAGGTGGGGTTACATTGCATGAAATCGATGCCCCATTTGGCAAAAGGCCCAACCGCAACTATTGGTTGCAGCGGTGCGGGTGGTCTTCTAGTTTTGCTATCAAAGATTTGGCAGGAATGACAACTTCGGACTGCGATTATGCAATCTTTGAACATTGTTGGCCAAAAATATCCTGCTCTTAATATCTTTTGGGCTGTAGCGAAACCTGATTGATGCCCCCCACACGCGCCTGAATGACACTCATTCAGGGCTTTTTCGGCTTCTTCATGGGTGAGACACCTCCTCAGAACGGTATCGATACCACGACGGTAAAGAGTATCACCGACGATCATGTAGTCTTTTGCTTGGTATCGTATACGTTTTTGTTCGGAGTGAGAGGTGTCAGGCCGAAACTTTTGGGTTTGGAGATAGATAATTATATCTCCATACCATTCATCGCTTGCAGATATCAGAAATAAAGTCTCGTCCACTATTGACTCTTTGGAAGTTTCGTCATTGGACGATGATGGGAGATCGCATAATAATTCTGCGAATACTAGAGCTTTCTTTGATTTGGATTTCACAAATTCCAGATCAAACTCTTGAAGGATCGCTATCCATTTGGAATATTTGCCCCCCAGCAATTGTCGCGACAGTATATAAGTCATGGGGTTGCAATCTGACAGAATGGTAGTTTTCCTAAAGAGGATATAATGCCGAAATCTCTGTACCGCTTGAACAGTAGCGAGCGCTAGCTTTTCAACGTAAGAATATTTACTTTCTGTATCATTTAAGTTTTTACTTAAATAATATACAGGATGTTCAACTCCATCGACTTCTTGTACTAAAACCATCGCAATGGTTGTATCTGCTGCAACTAGATACAGGTTTAAATCCCTAAGATAATCTGGGGCGTACATTAATGATGCTTTTACTAGGGACTCTTTCAAAGCGTCAAAGGAAGCTTGCGCAACCTGGTCCCAATCGAAGGGTACATCTTTTTTCAAAATACGTGTGTAACCTTTAGCAAGTTCTGCGTAATTTGGAATGAACCTCCTCAGAAATTTTGCTTTCCCTTGGAGTTTCTGAATCTGAAGCAAATTTGAAGGTGGAGGAAAATTAATGATTGCCTGAACCTTACAGGGGTCGAGACGAATCCCATCTTTAGAGACTACAAAGCCAAGTAAACGACCAGAACCGATGCAAAACACACATTTGTGAGGATTGAGTCTTATCTTGTAGTGTCGGCAACGTAAAAATATCGCTCTTAAATGCTGCGGATGATCAGTCCGCTTTCACGAATGAGCTGGAAGATCGTCGAGATATGGTTGAACAATGCTCTTGATGTCATGGAAGGCGTAATTCATAGCCCTCTGAAAAGTTGCCCCTGCGTTCTTCAAGCCAAAGGGTAATTTTCGATAAGCGAACGTGCCCCACGGACATATAAATGCAGTCTTCGACTGGTCCTGTGGGCGGATATTTATTTGATTATACCCGGAAAATCCATCCATAAACTAAAAGATTTCACATCCGGCGCATTCATCAATTATCTGGTCGATGAAGGGAGTAGGGTAGTTGTCCTTCGGACAAGCTTGGTTTACATCCCTATAATCGACGCACACTCTTATCGTCCCTTGTTTTTTCATAACAGGGACAATATTCGATACCCAATCGGTTAGAGGAACCGGGTAGATGAATCCAGCATGGAGAAGTTTCTCAACTTCTGCTTTAATGGCAGCGGCTTTCTTAGGGTGCACCTGTCGAAGCCGTTGTCTTACTGGTTTGACATCAGGATACATTTTAATTTCATGTTCAACGATACTCGAGTCGATGCCTGGCATTTCATCGTATGACCAAGCAAAGACATCTCTAAATTCACGAAAGAGAGCGTTATATATTTTCAGTTCTGAAGGGGAACAACCTTTGCCAACATGAGTATTCTCTACAACATCAGGTTTTGTCGAGATATTTATGGCTATAGTCTCTTCGATATTTGATAAGTTTCGCTCGGAATCCACCGTGTTTACAGTATTTGTTAGGAATTCAAAGACTCAAGGGTGGTAAAGATCTCTCTGAGTATCTTCTTTGTATTCTGGAAGAAGGGAACGATGGTGGTGATCATTCCATGGTGCCCCCTCAATCATCATTGATTGTAAGATTCCTTCGTCAGTCCCATGTACTTTCGACCAAGGATCTAATGGGGTACCATATTCCCTAGATCTATCTACCCAAACGCTCGACGAGCGTTGATTTGGGTTTGCCTCCCATGCATGAAACATTGATTGCTACAATATTTCAATGGGGCTTGGTGGCAAAACCATTGCATGATCCATAGCGACTCTGCCTTCTGTGACTTTCAAGGTGGATACCATATTGCATGTTGCTACAAATGGTACATTTCCTATACAAATAGGAGGTGGTAGCGCGAAAGTTCCCATCATAGTGGGGTCTTTCAACAGACCTACTCCAATGTCTTGAATCGACCGGTCACTGCCATGGATCATGGGAACGCTTCCTGTAACTTGTGAACCATTAGGGAGGAAGTTTTGTTGATCGACGACCGTAATCCCTCCTTCAAAGGGGAATGCGATCTTCCTAAAATAAGTCGACACAACAGCTTGCATGGCATAAATCCATGGCCTTCCCAGTAGGATGTTATAGTCAAGATTGCCATCGATGAATTCAACATCTATTTCTACTGTTTTGCCCCCTAGTTCAACCTTCAGGTTACTAAGGATACCGTAAGGGGTATATATCCTCCCGTCGAATGCTTTTAATGTCGTCGATGATCGCGACAAGGTTGGAGATCCTAAAGTTTTCCAGCAACTCATCGACATAATACACGTCGATGCTCCCTCATCAATAATCGTTCTATGAACTGTTTTGTTGAGGGCTTTCACTTGGACGAGGAAAGCTAATTGAGCCGGCAACTGAGGATCATACCCTTTGTGATCAAAGGATACCAGATTGGAATCTTTAGGATCCACCCCACCAATTGCTGATAACAATGCCTGCCTTTGGGATGGGCAATGCTGTAATACCTCAAGAGTCGACATAGCAAATGGCGATTGCGCCAAATCTTCTACTATGTTGTAATGCTGTGCCGCTCTGGCACGAGGATTAAATGTCGACTTGTGTACTACTCCCTTTGGCGGTTTTATTGTTAATTCATGTGTGATGGGGGGTACAACTTCTGCCGAAGTTGTCGTCGAACTGCTAGGTTGATCTGTCCCTTTATTGCTCGACACCTGTGGATTCCCATAATCTTTGCTCCTTGTCGAAATCAAAGCATCATTTTGCTGTTTCGAAATCGACAACATAAGTACTTAGGACGGGGAAGTGTTTCCACTATCAACCAGATTTTGACCTGGGTTAGGAAATTGATCACTTGACACAGTTGAGGTATGAGGACTTTTAAAGAACCTCTTTAGCTCAGCTTTGAATGGGCAATCCTTAGTGTTGTGATCTTTGTCATCGCATATTTGACACGGAAACTGTTTCCTATTCCCAGGAGGGTTTGAAGAATTTTTCTTAGGGGATGACCCACCTTGTTTATTCTTCCTCCCTTTGTTTTGATTCTTCTTGCTTCCTGGTTGATTGGTTTCTTTGCCCTTATCTGTCGATACGACATTTACTTCCGAAGCAAGAACTTCTTCATGCGCATTTTGATTCGAATCCTTACGGGCTTTCTTTTGATTGGTCCTTTTCGGATTCGTGTTCGCCGTGCCAATCATGCCATCGCCGGCATGAGAGTCACTGTTTGATTTAGGAGGAGGAGGGATTGAAAACTCTGGTCTAGGGGCGTCTGGTATTTTGTCATAGAGCGTGCCGGACTGAGTATATACTAAATCCAAGTATTGTGCACGAGCAATAACTTGCTCTTCTGTTACGACTCCTCCCTTTGCCACATCTTCCGTTATGGCCGGAAGTAACGACTTTATAAACCACTCAGCTAAAAGCTGATCAGGAACGTATGTTTTAACCATTCTTCGTCGACGTCGCCACTCATGTATATGATCTGATATATGAGTCGCGGTTGTCTATTTGAAGTTAGTCAATATCTCTGTTCCCGTTTCATACCTTATTGGTAATTGAAAGTGGGTCAAGAATGTCGTGGCAAGGGAGCCAAAATTGTCGAACGAAGCTCTAGGCAATTCTATATACCATTTTGCCGCTGGACCTGTCAATGTCCTCTGAAAGAGGCGAAGCCTTATCGAATCGTCATTCAAAGTGTTCGACGAACACCATAGATGAAATGTCATCACATGATTCGACGGGTCTTCACCTGGATTTCCATTGAATTTAGGAATGTCGGATGGAAGTTTGTGCGGAATCACTGGCCACCAAGGGGCGTAAGCAATTGGATCGTTTGTTAACCGATGTAAATCAGGCAACTCTAAAGTCACCACGAATGGTAACTGCTGGTTCAAGTTAGGTGAAGCGTAACCAGGATATGATGGGATCGCCTGAACAGTCGGTCTTTGCATACCAGCATAATGGAGTTGATGTTGGTATGATGAATACGGTTGATGGACTTGACCACTATAAAGTGGTTGATTTTGACCATTTTGAATATATGGTTGTCCAGTATTCGCAAATATTTGCTGTTCAGAACCTTGGTACACTTGTTGGAATTGCAGCTGTTGGTATTGCATTATCCACGGTTGCGACACCATGGGTTGTTGCGCTACACTAACCATTGGACCAAGATGTGGGGTAGTTGTACCCAACTGTACTTGTGTTGTCCCACCAACAGGTGATTGTGGTTGGGTCGCAGGGTCAAGGGGCTGTTGCATGAGAACCTGAGCAATCTGAGGTTGACATACAACAGGCATTGTTTGAACTTGCGACACGGTCACAATAGCCGGTGTAGTTGGGATGTTTGTCACAAGTACACACCGTTGCATAGAATATACAACTCTTGGTGGCTGGGATAGCATAGGTACCCAACTACTCGTTGCAATTCCTCCATAACTTGAATAAGGTTGAGAACTCCTGTATGGGTACTGCCCCCCATACAGTAGCAACCCAGAACTCAAGGAAATTGACTGTCCTGGAGGACTGGATGGCCTAATTAGATTCCCAAAAGGGTCAATTTGATGAGCCTCACCATGAGAGTTACCAGACATTACTCCGGAACAAACAGGAACAGACCATACTGTCGAGATAGTCTCTTGGTGGACTCCTTCTAGCGACTGAGAGCTAGTTGGGACAGATGGTATGCCGGCAAACATTGTTGGATTTGCAGCAGGTAATTCTGCCGTCGCCGTGTCATTCGACACAGTCCTAGATGTCGACGGTTGTTCAGTCATTTTTAGTCTATCCAATTGATCACCTAGTGATTCTACAGGAACTTCCACTGGTGATGGACAAACTTCTGTTGTAGCAGGAAATAGAGCGACCCCTACTCCAAATTGAATTGGAGTGGATACTTGCGGTTCTTCTATAATTTCCTCTATCGCAATCAGACCAGGTGGAAGAGGAAGACCGTCAGGTCCGTAAAAGATTTCCGGTGCCGAAGAAGGGGTTGTATCGACCGCGACGGATGTTTGAGGAACAGAACTCTCTGGACTGGTTACAGATGGAACTGGTTCAGTCATACAAGTATTTGCCCCCAGACTAGGATCAGTATTACTGTCCCTCTGTGGCGATTGAACTTCTTCTATAGAGGCAGGGTTTCCGGAAATGTTTGGAGTGACCAGAATCTCAGATGTTGTTGGAACGCTTGTTCTAACTTTTAAAGGAGATTTTGAACTGGTTCGACGAGCTCGCTTTGTCCGGATTGTTTTCGATTCCGGAGACAAAGACGGTTGACTCGCAAGCCTCCGAGAACGACGGATAATCAATTGACTTTCTTCCACGATTGCGGATTACTTGATCAACTAAAATATAAAGGGGAAAATTTGTGTTTCCGATTTGAATGAATTTTATTAGACGCTTTTAAACATAACTTTGCTTTTTCATGTTTTAAGAGTCGAGAAAAAGCTAAAGATGACTCTAGTCTCCTTCGATGTATTAACGAGCCCGAAGTGACAAATGCTCGGTTGGACCTTTTCAGTTATAGAGTTTGAAAAGGGCCAAAAGAAACTGCTCTGGAGATCTAGGCAGAGGGTGTGCCAAACCTTTCGCGAAACCACAGAATACGTTTTACGGTACGGGTGGTCGATCTTCGTGAATGCTGTGTTCACTGCATCGCGATCAGTAGGGCGGCCGACACGGCTTCCTATGGATAAAGGATAATTGCCTATAGGGGTCTCCAATATATACTCGACGGTACGTGGGAGCACAAATCCGTATTAGTGCCACCGACTCTCAGGAGGAATCACCCACCTTCGTAGAGATCGACAGTCACTATGTTTAACGACGTCGGAACACGTCTCTACCTAGACCTCTAGATGTTTGCGTTATGTTTCAAATGCGTTGTTAGGTTCATTCAGTATATTTTAAGTTGATCTTTTTAAAGTTTTCCTTTCAAGGTTCACCACGAGATGTATATGACAAATTCCTAAATGCAGCCTAAGATGAGAAGCAAGCTTTTTCAAATCTTTTTGACTGATGAAAATCTTAGCTACTGAGGGAGAAGAAAGGCAAATTCTTTTCACACAGTTCATACAGCACAAACTAATGCACTTTCTCCTAAATCATCATGCAAACTTTTTCAAATGCAAAATGCACAATGCATGTATTTTCTTTTGCCTTTCTTAATGTGGATGGATTACAAAAAGAAAGTGGTCATATAACTTTGATTTCGATTTAAAGCGATAGTAAACAAGTTTGTCCAAAATCAAAAGACACCTTAAGATTCACTTGCTTAATCAATGGAAATACATGAAATCAAACCATACTAACGAAAGTAAAATGACTAATCAGCTATGGACAGCAAACAAGCTAACTCTTTAGACCAGCAAAACGCCTAACACAGGTTCAGATCTAAGAGGCCAAAAGCATGACTAGTTTACTTTTCGTTATGGGAAATTGTAAATGAGTAAGAAATACAAAGAACAAGTACAATTTCGTTATATAACAGAGGCAGAATGATGGCAAGTAATATTGGTTTCAAAACAGGCACAAGACTAACACCTAGCAGCAAAACTAAGTGAAAACAGGCAAGAGAAAGGAGGAAACCCCAAATGCACTAAGCAAATTTGGGCCAACGCAGGCTCTGCACAGCCAAACTGGCTCTCAGCGTAGGTGGTCCCTTCGGGACCTGCGTTGCAAAGCAGGTAGCCTGTGTACTACCTGCTTTGGAAAACGAGAATTGCGTTTTCACAGTTTCCGGGTCATAATTTTATCAAAAATGCACGGTTTTTGCTCAAATCAGAAGCAATCAGTCAAGCACACTCAAAGGGATGATTTAGAAGGTGCAAAGCTATCACTAAGAGCTTACAAGGATCCTTGTAGATCAGCTCTTCAAATCATGAATTTGCTCAGAAAATGAGCAAGAGTAGCTGCCCTCTACTTCGCTTTTGATATAGTCAAAAGCTTTTCGATTTGGTACTCTTTTGTTCAGGAAATGAATAGAAAAATACTACAAACACAATCAAATGGATACGATCCCTAGTGGAGTCACCAGTTTGTTGTAGGGAAAAGTATCCGACTCGGATGACCCTATCCCACTCTAAGGGTGACAGTTCCTTAGCAACAACTGTAAAACAAACTACTTAAGGTTTACTTCTTTATGAAAGCAAAAGAGAATGGAGAAAGCACCAACCATTGCCTTGCGCTTAATGTCGAATCCAAACTCTTCTCTTTGGCCGCTTGCTCCTAGCTCTTTGTTCTTCTGCTCGCCCAGCTACAATGAGATCTTGCAAAATAACAAAGAAGGAAACTACAAGAGGCATGCAATCATAACTGGTTCATGGATTAGTGTAAACCAAACATGCAATCATCACAATATATAATTGAAACAAGAGCACATAGAAGAACCTCAATAGCTTTTATTAATGAAGAAATAAAGGTTCTGAGAGTATTACAACCATTGCAGGCTCCAACCCAGCAACACCTCCCAGCAGAAAGAATTGCTCTTCTTCACCTCTCTCAAACAATCACCCAATAACTCAATAATGAAACCAACAGCATATCATTACTTTGCACAAAATTCCAGCCTCTTGAGCTCATAGGAGAGAGCTCAATATATAGATGAATTGAGAAAGGATGAGTCAGCTTGCAACTGATGTGTAGCTGCCTTGTGTCCTCTCTCTCTTCAGTTAATCTTTAGTTGATCTTCAGTTCTTGAGTCCACTTGGTGAACCTTGCTTCCACTTGGAGAAACAAAGCCTCTGACTCATCACAAGGCGAAATCCCTGATCCAAGTGTCATTTTTGGAAGATTCCAGAGCAATGACTCAGTGTGCCACATGTCCAAACTCGCTCAACGCAGGTGGGCTTTGTTCTACCTGCTTTGCAACGCAGGTACACCATGGAGCAGTTGTGTTTCAGCGCAGAAGCCTAGTGGAGCACCTGCTTTGATTTCAGGATTGCTTGTTTTTGAGTGTTTTCAGGTGGAGAACTGATCTGAGAGCTGTTGGTTTGCTGACCTTGTTCCTCTAGGGGTAGGAACATCATGTTTAGGGAACGTTGGATCCCTTGGATTATTGACAATTCATTCTTGTTGCTATAAGGCACAAAATTGTCTATAACACTATAGGGCAATTACGCACTATTTTTGAGAGCAATGCAGGATAGGCAGCAGAGGGTCAGCTGGGCATGTCTGTGCAGTTTTGGATAACAATGCAGAGCAAGGAAACAGAGGACCTGCTAGACATGACTGTGCACTTTTCAAGAGCAAGGCATGAAAAGGGTTCAAGGGACCTATTGGCATGACCATGCAATTTTGGAGAACAATGTCAGACACACAGTAGAGGCCTTGCTGGGCATGTCTGTCCAGTTTGTGAAGGCAGTGCAGAGAAAGGCAACAGAGTACTAGTTGGGCATGTCTGCGTAGTTTTGGAGGATAGTGCAAACCATGGTCTCAGAGTAGTGAAGGCTTCTGACAATCAAGACAAAGGCTTGATGACTATGTTTGAGAAATGAGCAGTTCAGTTTGGACATGGAGGTAGTTTGCTGCACAGTTCTAGGAGACAGTCAGGCTGCTCAAGTCCAGGATTGCGCAGTGCATCTAACCTAGAGGAAAGCCTCAAGCACTGTGCAGTTTTGGGTAGCAGAGTAAGGTCAATGAGGGCTGAGACTGCGCAGTGCAACTCAGTTGGGGTCCAGTGCAAGAGGGTTGTCCGGTCAGACAGATTTTCAGGAAAATGGCTAAGTGTTAAAAGCAAGTGAACTTGTCTACACTTGATATTGTGATCACACACTTAGCATACTTCAATGATGAGACAACATAGATCACCAGGACAACAAGACAAAACGTGCCCTCGGTGAGACTATTTTAGAGTTGAAAGTGACAAGAACGACACTTGAGATAGACCTTCGGACAATCATGACAACACTTGCATGACAATGCTTACAACTTTGTGTGTGAGTGATCCAGGTGGATATTGGTGGCCACCCACCTATTCCACCTAGACCTCCAGTTGGTTTCATTTGTTTCCTTGTTTATTTTAGCATTTACTATTTTTTATCACATTTTCTGGTCTTGAACTTCTTGAGTAGTTTTGAACCCCTAATCGACATTTTTTTAAGGTCCGCTGCAGGAGGCATGGGCCTGCGGCAAAACCGGTAGTTCTCAGAGAGACCTTTCCAACAAGGTATCATCTGTGCCAAAAAAAGATAATATGACCACGTTATGACCCTGGGAAGTTGGTTGCCCAGCTAACCCCAACGTGGGCCACAAACTCTTGGTGGTACATCTCCTGGGGTTATGGTTTTGGTTCTTTAGGTTTTTCTAATGTTTTTCAATAGTAAATAGGCCCTTGAGCCTCAGTGTAACATATTCTAGAGGCATGTAGCCACCACATCTCTTCTCAGATATAAGCTACCATCGCTTGAGATAGTCCTATTTCCATTCTATTTGTAAGAATATTTCAGTATTTGACATTAATGAAATGAAGTGTTATCTATGTTGCATCTATGTATTTATGGTTATATTTGTAATTTGTTGCATTCTTGTTATAGCTCCAAATCTCACTCTTATGGTTTGTGATGCTGCACTCATGGCCTAGGGCAATCCCTCCTTCCAGACCTAGTCCTAAAATTCAAAAAACAGTGTTTTATTCCCTATACGCGACATTGCCCTGAGTTAAACGTGTGTACACGCGGGTCTGTGTATACCCAACCAGCGTGTATGTATTAAAACAATTAAAAAAATAAATAATTCCTCATTTTCAGGTGGAGATCGCGGGTTTTACCCACTGGTCACCTGTTAGTGCCCATGGCCCAACTGTTTCCAACCAACTCCTAACTAAAAAACTACTTTGGAGATGGCATAAAAAGACATCAAAGGGAAGGCCTAAGGGAGAGAGAAAAGAAGAGCAAGATTATTATGCTGAGATTTTCCCCTTAGACCAGGTCTGAAGTCCTTGGTGCCTTCTGCACTTCCCCCATTTTGCATAGGAAACCCTTGTTTCCATGTGTATTGGTGATCATTCATCCTTTATATCACCATTGAGTAAGACTTGGAAGGAGCTCTTGTTGGAGGCTTGAGGCTGGAACGAATCCAGGAGGAAGCTTTGCTTGGAGCCTGCTGAAGGTGTTTCAGGTGAAATCTTTCCGTTATAGGTACTTTACTTGCCTTTATATAAAGAAACACGTCTTGGTTCCCGAAACAATCTTTCTTTATGCTTATGAGATTCTTGTTTTGAATTCTTATGCAAGTAGTTACTTAAAGATTTTTATAACTAACTTTATAGCATGAAGATGGTTTTCATATAAGTATTTGTCCATGTACTGTTGTGTTCTTTGATTTGTTTGTTTTACAGGTCAAAGGAGAAGAAGGGAACTCCAAGAAGGGTTTGGACCCTAAAGGCCTTCTCGAACGTAGGACCTTAGGTACGTACCCTAAACATTAGAATTTGCTTATAGTAAAGATAATGGCTGTGTGTGTGTTTCTTTGAATAAGCAATTTTCAGTCTGGTAGAGTCTTAACCCAAAGGACCCTAGGGGTACTTTCCCCTCAACCAGAATTGGCGACTCCACTGGGGAACAACACTCTTGTTGTTCCTAGTTTGGGTAGCCTTCAAGCCAATCAAGGCTCAGCCTCTCTGTTTGCTGGTTCTGACTGTCTGATCTGTTCTTGAACTCTAAGCTTTTCCAGTTTTTTCAGTCTGTATTTTTTTTATTTTTCTTGAAAATCCCAGATACGCTGTTTTTCTGGATTACAGAAGCGTATATACGCAAGTTGTACTAAGTGAACCCGCGTATACGCAGGTTTCCTTAGTTACAGTCACGTGTACACGCACTCTGCACATCACTGCATGCGCGTATATTATCTAATTTTCAAGATTTATAAATTTTCTTTTTGTTGAATGTCTGTCTGGTGGTTTGGGTCAGTTTGAAGCAGTCATTTTCCAGTAACAGTCCTCTGTTTAACAGGGGGCATCTTGTTCCGAACTCTTTCTAGTTATAAGGAGTATCAGTCTTGTTTTCGTTGATGCAAGCGTCATTGTGTTTTGACACACGAGATTTCTGGTTAATAATCTTGACTGCTCTGTTTTGGCAGAGTAGGAAGATTGGATTCAATCTTTGTGTTCATTTTGTTTTGGTGACCTTTTGTTTTCTTAACGAAACCATTTTTGTGACCATTTGCTCCTTCGTTTCGGGAAAGTTGTTTGTTACCATTTTCTTGAAACTTGTCTTTTGATCTTTTGAACTTTCATTGCTGCTTTTGATTGTCATGAGCGATTTCAAACGCATTTATTTTTGTTGGGTTTTCATCATTTGAAAGGTGTCAATTCACAAAAGTGTTTGGTTGCCTATTCGTCAATCATTGGTGTCAGTATTTTTGAGAGCATTCTTTGAAAAAAGACTTTTTGGTTTGATTGAAAGAAAATCTTTTGAAAGTTTTGAGTTTCGCTTTCTTGAACTTGCTTTTCACTTGATTTCCTTTTTTGCGAAGTGAAAGTGCTTTGTGTTTATCTTCGAACTTGTTTTTATTGTTTGGACGAAATGATTGGTAACACATCATCTTCTATCTAAGCATTTTAGTGGCAAGACAAATTTGATAAGTGAGCAACTTTCCTTCTTTGTTTGTTGAGTAGTCTTTAAATCTTGCATCCACATATAGTTCTTGCATTGGGATAGACTTGCATCTCTTTTTAGGCATAAATAGTTTTGTTAGTTTTTGTGAGTGTGGAGTCTGAAAAGAAAAGAAAAATTTGTTTATATTAGAAGTACCTTCTGAACCTCATAGAAATTTCTCTTCATCGAAAACAAAAAGTGCATGTGCATGTAGCTAAGTTTTATTAATTTCTTTTGCGTCCATAAAAACACCACAAGTTTCATCTCCATTACCCTGTGACTTAAAGAACAGCCTAATAAAATCAAGCGCTAATTAAAATCCACTAGAAATTTTTGTTTTAGTCAGTTACACCAACAAGTTTAGGATTTTAGGGCCTTGGATTAGGCAAGTGGAGAGTTAACTCTCCAAGGCCACATAAAACGTCAAACATAAGAGTCTGATTAACGAGAGAAAATCCAATAGCGTTAGGAAGACCAGGAAAGCTCCGGATCTGGGAGTTAAGCACGAGGGTCTGTGAAGACAGGGAAGAGAGATACTCCCTCTCCTACTTGTCCGAACTTACCTCACGACTGTTCCGCCTGGTTTCTGCGACGAGTTGGTACCCATAGTTGCCTCTCCTAGGGATCTACATAGGTGGCTGCGGAGGGGAATCTCGTGGCACCTGAGGTTGACGTTGTTTCACTCTCGACAGTACTACTGGAGGGCACCCTTGCGAAGCTTGGGGGCTTGCACCGGCGCAGGCTGTTGTTAGGAGGTCAGCGTAACTTCCTCTGATACCTTCGCTGATAGGACTGGGCCCTCATCATCCCAGACTATCTTCGGAAGGCCCCTTGATTCACTTTCTCGTATTTTGGTGTCCGGTCCTAATCACCCGGAGCGGAAATACGTGGAAATTGTTTGACT